>CM066040.1:238405049-239005049 GCA_033557465.1 Ichthyophis bannanicus
ACGCTTCATTTTTCAGGGAAGAGACTATCAATACAAAGTCCTTCCCTTTGGACTTGCCTCTGCCCAAGAGTCTTCACAAAGTGCATGGCAGTCGTAGCTGCATTTAAGAACTTTAGGGATATTTGTCTTCCCTTACTTGGACGACTGACTCATAAAGGCAGGCACATCCCAGGAGGTCTGCCTGTCTCTCTCCCCTACCATGCAGGTACTCTGACATTTGGGATCTGTGATAAATCTTCCAAAATCCCATCTCGCTCCTGCTCAAACACTAGAGTTCATAGGAGCTCTCTTAAACACTCAGCAGTCAAAGGCATTTCTATCCCAGCCCCACTGTTTTTGTCTCATTCAACTGGCATCTCAGGTACGTCTCAGAGAGCACCTAACTGCCTGAGAAATACTACAACTTCTAAGTCATATGGCCTCAACAGTACATGTAGTACCGTATGCCCGTCTGCATATGCGCACAGCCCAATGGGCATCTCAGCTACAAGATCAGTGTCTTTGCGCCCCCCCCCCCCCCAGCTGTATCCCTTCAATGGTGGTGTTCCCCAGAGAATCTCCATGTTGGGTCACCTTTTCAGAGGCCTCCACGTCAATGTACCCTGATGATGGATGCCTCCAAACTGGGGTGGGGGGCCCATCTAAGGACTCTCTCCACTCACCTCTAGACAGAACAGGAGTCACAACTCTAGATAAATCTATTGGAACTTTGGGCTATTTTCAATGCCCTCAGGGTGTTTCAAGAGCATCTACAATACCACAGGGTCCTGGCCCAGACAGACAATCAGGTAGCCATGTTCTATGTGAACAAACAGGAAGGAACAGGATTTTGGCCCCTCTGCAGGGAGGCTCTTAATCTATGGTCCTTTGCCACTGCTCATCAGATACACCTCCAAGTTGTTTATCTCCCAGGGGAGCAAAATGTCTTGGCAGACAAATTGAGCCGGATCCTCCTTCCCCACGAATGGTCTCTGCATACAGAGACAGCATCCTCCATCTTTCAGACCTGGGGGACTCCAGAGATAGATCTGTTTGCCACTCTGAAGAATGACAAGTTTCCTCGCTTTTGCACCAGGACTCCTATGTTGGGCAACCAGCAGGTGGATGTTTTTCACCTCCACTGCGGTCAAGGACTCCTGTATGCCTTCCCTCCCATTCCCCTAATCCCCAAGATGCTTTTCAAGCTCCAGGTGGACAGAGGCTTCATGATACCCATTAGCCCTGTGCTGGCCATGTCAACCATGGTTTCCTCTCCTGCTATGTCTGTCTCAGACTGAACTCCTAGATTTCGGATCTGCTCCAGATCTCCTCTCTCAGAAGGGGATGCTGCTCCATCCCAATCCACAGTCTCTCCACCTAATGGCATAGCTGATGAAAGCATAGCATTGCAAAATCTTAACCTTACTCAGGAGGTAAAGGCGATCCAGTTAGCCTCTAGGAAGCCATCCACCAGACGTTCATATGCTTTCAAATGGTGTTGATTTTCTCACTGGTGTTCCCAGAGGGATCTTAATCCCTTCTTGGCTCCATTCGAGGCACTCCTCCAGTATCTCTTTCACCTATCCTCATCCAGTCTCAAGATCAACTTGGTAAGAGTTCACCTAAGTGCAATTGCAGCCTCTCATCGTTCCTTGGATGGACAGCCCATTTCCTCACAACTGCTTGTAGCACATTCATGAGAGGCCTTTTGCTGACCAAAATTCCTGTCAGACCACCAGCGATGGCGTGGGATCTCACTGTTGTTCTAGGGCAACTTCTCAAGCTGCCTTTTGAACCCTTGGCCACAACCTTGCTAAAGTTTCTAACATGGAAAGTCATCTTCCTTATTGCCCTCACTTTAGCTTTATTTATTTATTTTATTTATCTATTTCTTCTATACCGCCCCTTCCAGAGATCAGGGGCGGTTTACATGGAACAATTTAACAGTTCTGTATACATTCGTATAACATTACATTGAACAAAAATTATTAACTTTTTACATATAACAGAGCATTAAACTGTTTTGGCAGACCCACCCTACACGAGTTTCCATCATGATAAGGTCGTACTTAAAACTCGTCCCCACTTCATGCCGAAGATGGTATCTCGGTTTCATTTGAGTCAGTTTACCTTCCTGTCTTTTTTCCTAGACAACATTCGTCAAGGGCTGAGGCAACCCTCCATACTTTTGACTGCAAACATGCCGTAGCATTTTATTTTCAAAGGACTCGAGAGCACTGCAAGGCTTCTCAGTTGCTCACCTCCTTTGACCCTTGTCATCTTGGGTTGCCAGTATCCAAATGTACTCTCTCTAAATGGATAGCAGATTGCATCTCTTTTACTTATGATAAAGCAGGACTATCCCTTGAGGATCATGTCACTGCCCATAACGTTCACACCATGGCCACCTCGATGGCAAATCTATGCTCTGTAGCCATTGATGAAATCTACAAAGCAGTAACTTGGTCTTTCATCCATACCTTTGCTGCTCATTACTGTCTGGACAAGGACTCCCACCAGGATGCCATGTTTGGTCAAGCTGTTTTCCAACACCTCTTTCAGACTTAAGAGCAACTCCTACCCTCTGTCCTGGAATTTAACAATACCAGACATCCATGCACGATTCATGACCTCTTGAAGCCTACCCTAAGGCAAACCTTCCGGTTCTGAGGTCATTTTTTCTCTGGCATCTGAGAGCTAGGGAGCCCCATATGTGAAGACTACATTCCTGCTTGTTTCTGGAGATAGCGTAGTTACTCACTTGTAACAGGTGATTTCTGGGAACAGCAGGAATTTAGTCTTCACATCCCACCCTCCTCCCCTAGGAGTTGTAGGTTTTCTTTTCTTTCAGCTACAAACTCAACTGAGGTGGGAGAGTTGGGAAGGCAGCAGCACAGGTGCAGTGCTGTGTTCCCAGGCTTTCCTAAGACATAAAAACAGCCTTGCTTAGTAGCACAAGAGAGAAATTCCTATTGGATGCTGGGGAGCATTCCTGCACAGGCTCACCCATATGTGATACAGACATCAACGATATGTGAAGACTAAATTCCTGCTGTTCCCGGAGATCACCTGTTACAGGTGCGGTCACTATGCTTTCCCCTCCCTTCCACTGGCTCTTACCAGAGGTCCCTAATTTTTAGGAAGCAGAAGCAATTCAAAATGGCAGCTCTGATCCCCATAGATTGTCTCATGGTACTACAGCTAGGGCTCATGCTGCCAAATAAGGAGCATCTATTCTTATTTTGCAGCATAAACACTAGCGGTAGTAATGCAAGACCACCACTGCAGAGCCTGTGGATGCACTAGAATAGAAGCTCTCTGATTCCTGACCAGCTCTGCAGAAGCTAGGCATGCCTCTAGGTGGGAACAAGAATTGTTTTGGGAGTACTTCACCTTTTGCCACCTTCCTCAGATTGTGCTACAAAAGGGCATGCTGGATATTTCAGCAGAATTCTTCAGGAAATTTGAATGATTTGTCTAGATCTTTCTATTTCTGTAGCTGGAGATCCATAGATATTTGCAGAACAGATGGGATATGCAGATTAAGCAATATATATAGTCCAACTTACACATGCATATGCAGAGTTGATGTTCCAGGCTGAACCCAATTCTTCCATTTTTTTTTCTATGTACGATGATCATTGCTATTATTTTCTTATGTTGTAGACTATTTTGGGGAAATATATACAAAACCAGTCTCTCTCTTTCTTTCAGAATATATTAATAACATATATTGGAATGGTTTTTGGCGGGGATTATATTTTCTCATGGGCAAATTTCTTTGGGCTAAATATTAGGTAAGTGCATAATTAGTTTTATCCTATAACTAATTAGAAAAAAAGTCAGACTGGTCCAGTAGTTCTGCAGCAAGTGGCTGGGCACTTCCATGCAAAAGGCCCCTTGTTCATTTCTCAGCTGGGGTCTTCCACACAAGTAGGGATGCGATTGGAGATGGCATTCAACAGATGCTGGGGGAGGGGGTGTCTGTTTTTAATGACAACTGCTGGCCAAATTAAGAACCGAGGCTATAGGGTTCCTTTGCAGCAATGGCCAGACCAGTAACAGGGGGAGAGGAGGCCTGTTAAATAAGGGAAGAATCTCTGGCTAGTTATGAGTGAAGGCTCCTAGTTCCAGAACCCCAGTACAACTTCTGATTGAGCTGAAAGAAAAAGGTAAAAGGAGGAACTACCATGCTTTAAAAAAAAAAAATTATCAAACATAAGCTTTGGTTCACATTCACAATGTGTAGATTGCTTTTTTTCTCCCATTATAAACAGAAAAGTAGATTCTAACAGAGCATGAATAAACAAGTAGTATCTGGATTTTCATAACTAATTTAAAAAAAAAGGACTTCTGGCAGCGATTTGGTGGTGCGAGAGCTTTCTAAATCACTGTTTAAAATAATAAAAAAACAAACAAACATACAAATAAATAAATAGCTCTCTCAATGAATTCATTGTTCCATTCTCCAAAAGCGCTGCTTGGTGACTATGACTTAGGACCTATAGCTGCTGTGCCTGTGGGCTGATAGAGCCTGTGATGTAATACAGCTGTTTGATAAACTAAAGAATAGCATAGCACCTGGACCAGATGGCATGCATCAAAGGGTGCTGAAAGAACTGAACTATGAGGCTGTAGACCTACTTTTAGTAATCTGTGAATTATTAAAATTATGTAGTACCTGAAGATCGGAGAGTGGCCAATATGGGAATTCTTAAAAACTGTTCTGGGAAATTACAGACTGATGAGCCTGATGTCAGTACTGGACATAATGGTAGAAACCAATATAAAGAAAAAAATTACTGAATATGTAGATAGTCATGGCTTAATTGCAGAAGGCCAACATTAATTTAGCCAAGGAAAGTCTTGTCTTACTAATCCATTTTTTTGAAGATATGAACAAACAGGTAGATAAAGGAGAGCCAGATGATGATAGTGTATCTGGATTTTCAGAAAGCCTTTGACAAGGTCCCTCATGGGAGATTCTTGGGGAAATTAAAAAGTTATGGGATAGGAGACAGAGTATCCTTGTGGATTAGGAACTGGCTAAAGATAGAAAACAGGGCTAAATGGGCAATTTTCTCAGTGGAAAAAAGTGAACAGTGGAGTACCCCAGCAATCTGTGTTGCGCCCTCTGCTTTTTAACACCTTTATAATGACCTGAAAATGGGAACAAGTGATGTGATCAAATTTGCAGATGACCCAAACTTTTTCAAAGTTGCTGTTGCTGTAGGTTCCAGTGAGGGGTGACAATGGCAGCAATGGGTGCCCCTGAGGGTCAGTGCTGTAGGTGGCCATCTAGGTCTCCTGTTGATAGCACCAGCCCTGTCTTGTATCCTTTCACAAACTCAGAAAAAGAAGCTAGTATTTTATGCTGCTCCTTTCATTTGCAAAACAATACTACATTTACATTTTTCTAGATTTATGACCTCTGCACTATCTGGGGGGGGGGGGAAATCTCACTCTCTGGGGCGGTAAATCTCACTTTTTTGGGATGATTCCCTATTGGCATCTCTGTAGTCTACAGATTTACAAATGAAATTCACTAGTACTGAATGCTTGGAGAAAGTCTTACTGAGACCAGCATTCTCTGTATAGGTAGGCCATCCCTAAAACCAGATGAGCCAAGCAATTGCCTAGGGTGGCACAGTTTTAGGGACAGCAGTACCAAAGGGAGTGGTGGTAGGAGGTAGCCAATGTAGCTGCTATCTCCACTAGAAATATTGTAGGATGATGTGCCATCTCCCCTTCCTCAAACCTGGGCATGACTCCTTTCTTCTTTGTATTTGTGAATGTCAACGGTGAAAAGAAAGCGAGATGCTGAACTATGGGTGAGGAGGGGGAGCAGACTAACTCTGATGAGCTTACATCTATATGTATAGCGCTGCATACACCTTGTAGTGCTATTACAAATTAGCAGTAGTAGAGCAGGAGAGAGACTATAAACTGAGACCATAAAGCCTTCAGCTGCCTGGAGGAGCAGAAGAGTGCATGTTTGCAGGTTTTGCCTTGGGCCCACCCTGCCTAAGGTACACAGTCCTGCATTGAAGGTGGGGTTTCCATATCACAGTTTCCATTGCAGATCCTCTGGAAGTCCTGAAAAATTTACCAGCCCTTCGCAATTGAATGTGTGATATTCTTGCACCACCTCCAATGGTAGGAACGTGGATGAAGGACTCCTTTGCATCTTAGAGGGAAAGTTGATTGAGACAGACAGCGCCTTTTGAAAGGAACCTTTATCTTAATTTCATGACTTCTGTGTGTTGCTGAACCTTTGGCTTAACAAGATTAGACATAAACCTCTTTTTTTTTTTTGGTGGTTTTTTTTTTTTTTTTAATTTTCTGTTTTCATAGCATCGCTGGAAGCTTGGTATATTCCTACATCACATTTACAGAAGAGCAACTGAGCAAACAGCCAGAATCCAGCAACAAGATGGACATTGGAGGAAAAAGTTCTGTATGATTGGCAGTGGTTGAGAAGCAGCAGCTGCCAGGTCTTCATAGTATGATTGCTGAAGCATACCACAGAATAACATTATTTCAATGTGACTTTAGAATGAGCAAGTTGTTACTTTGCACAATCTCATAATTGTTGCTTTTTAAAAAATATATAGTTTAAAAAAAAAATTTTGAAAGCGGTAATCTAAGAGGCAACAATTGAGAAGATAATTGTTTTTAGATTATTTTGTAACAGACTGCACAAGATGTGTGGGTTTTTTTTAGATTTCCTTTCTTCTGCTGGGGGGTGTGTGTGTTCTGGTCCTAGCAGTGGGATTTTGCATCTCAGTGTGATGGTTTCATGCCACAGGAATGTGTAAAACCTAGAAATGTTAATATATCATGTGACACATTGAGTTTTTGATGACCGAGACAAAGTAAATTCAGGTGCAGGTGTTCAAAATGAACTTTCCTGATACAGGCAAGATAAAGATCCTCTGACTGGACCTTATACTAAAGTACATTATTTAGGGATAGACTCTAGACCATCATTACATAATGTAGAAAAACGGGCAAGGGCTAATTAGATAGAGCTTCCCCTGGAGCGACACATAAGATCAAAGGCAGATAATAGTATCTCTGGCCCTGTAATGTATGAAAAAACTATTTCAACACAACCTTGATGTCCTGCTAGTTCATTGTGAAAAGCATTAATGATCTGGAAGTCATCAAAATGGACTTTCATTATGATCAGCGATGTTTAAACTTCCCTGTACAGAGAATCTAAAAATAAGAATATTTTTTTACATACTCAAGCTGTTACCAGATGTTTAGCACATTGCAAATGACTTGTGGGCTTCAGCATAGAATCATGAAATGTGAAGAAATGCTGTAGAGGAAAATGTTTTGTGCCCCACACTGCAGAAGAAATGTATCACTTTTTGTAAAAGATAGCTATTTTGGTTCAGTAATGAACACAAGTCGCATATTTCATTAATAATCTGTAATTTTATATCTAAAAGTCTAATCGCTGCCCTGTTGAAATGCATGTTTGCATTTAATTTATATCAGAGTGTTTTTATGGCCAAACGGATCATAATGTGTAGAATATTTATTTAAAATGGCCATCATGAGCAGTGCAATCTGTCTTTTAAACGATTTTGGCTCTGATTTTTTAGGAAGAATGTTCCCTAAGTGCACAGAATAGGTACAATGCTGTTGCAGCAAGATTTTAATGTTGTATGATAATAAAATCTGGTATTTTTCAATAGCTTTTTAAGAAAATAATTCCTATATTTTTTATGGAGAACTATTCCTTTGCCACCTATCTATTAATTTTCATACAGAGGAATTCTATTTTTCAGATTGATTAAGTATTTGGCCATTATGCTGACTTAAATTTTCTCTCTTGTGCTACTAAGCAGGCTGTTTTTATGTCTTTGTTCACTGTACTTTATCCCGTTGGTTCCCATCTCTGTCTTTGAGGCACCATTTGCTGTTCTGGTTGTCTTAACAGCCACACACTATTTGAAGAAATTTGTATATGTTGGGGATTGATTGTATACAGATAGATCATGCATATTTATTATAGATATATTGAATATAAGAATAGGGTAGGGAACCATTACAATGTCCAGGGCTTAACAGTCTTATCTTGACAACTTTCTTACTGTGTCCATACGAGATGCACAATGCAGGTAATACATTTTGTTACAATGGAGAACTAGTATATGCAGACTTATCTTGTACCTACCTAGTGTGGATATAGTGCAAACTCTACTGGGTTTGGGAACCTTTTGGCCTTATCCTTATGCCTCCTGCTTTTGAGTGTTTCCCATCCTCAGTATGGAATGCAAAGTGAGCAGCTTACTTGAGACATTTCAGATATAGATGGGCTGAATTGTGCATCTTGATCCTTGGCGCTCACTAAGGTAGAGGAGCCCCATCTTGGTGCATTCCAAGAATTAGCTTTTGACTGGCTCATTAGCTTTGAACAGAAGTTAATAAATCCAGGGAAACTGTGGAAGAACAAATACAATTCCCAGATGGAGGTTTGTGTTTTTCTGTCACAGTCCTCTCAGTTGAAAAACGGATCCATGGCTAATGTTCCTGCCAATTAAAAGAAACCATGTCTGATAGTGGTGTCACCACCACTTCAGCCCAGGAATCAGTTTCCTTGACTTTATGTACAGTCTGCACAATTTTGAGGCAAGATTGCCCTTGATAAGTTGTAACGTTAGAGAAAAATAGATAAGCCGTCTAACTAAGCTTGAATGTGTGCATTGGTTCTTGTGAATTAACTTTTTAATCTTTCTTACTTTGTTGTAGATCCTAGGCTATCCATAATGTTAATTTCCATTAAAGTTCACATTTTAATTCCAGTTTGATATTTTAAATCAGTAGTCCCCATAAAGATTTTTTAACTTGGCCTACCATATTGGAGATGGAATGGGGTTTTTTTTTATCCGAAATTATTGTGCTTTCCTATTCCCATTCTGTCTTGTGATGGGGTGTATTGGCACCTAGCATGTGTACTAGTGCAAAAGGCTCTTAAGAGGCCTCTCTTTATGGATGGATGGATGGATAGTGAAGAGTAGGCCATGTATTTAAACATAAGAATGACCTATTTACAGTGACTTTACTTATGAAGTAGAACTTTAGACTTTTATATAACACTGCAGAGCTGCAGCACTATTTATCTCCATTTCAGGGCTTGTCATGTGCTCATGGTTGCCCTCTGTCCCATATGGGGGCCCTATTCAAGAATAGCTTATGGACCATGGGCTCCTAATGGGAAATCTAATAGCTCTGGTGATGCACAGTCCCAAAACTGAGGAAAAGGGCTTAAATTAAAAGTTACTTTTTTTCTGCCTTGGAGAGACTGCTGCTCCTCCATCATTAAAGATCAAGAAAATCCAACAGGTGAAATTAGTTTCATGGAAACTTGGACTGATGCTGTGCTAGGAGAGCTCTGTTTTCTAGTAACACTTTTCTGGACTCTTGTCTCAATTTTTTTCTTTACTATTTCCATAATACACAGACTTGGTTAGAAACATGTTTATGTTGGATATGAGACATTTGCTCTACAATATCTTTCCATCATTGCATTCAGGGTTGGTGCAAGAATGAGGTGCACTAGTCAAACTTTCAGCTGGGGGGGGGGGTGTGGGGGGAACCCCTTCTCTAACCTAACTTTCAGGCCCCCCCCTTGAACTTGATAGTCATGATTGCCCTAACAACATTTGTTCCAAAACAATCCTGTAAAAACACATGACCTTATACTTCCCAAGGAGGATAATTTCCATTGACAGAGTAAATAACTATTTACCCTGATCCATGGGACATCTGAAAACTACCACCATCCCTGCAGGTCAAAGCACATACTGCAGGTTCTTTGAGTTAGTGCAGCTAGTAGGACTGAACTACAGAAACTCTTTGCTGCCCTTGCATCTCTCCCCCCCCCCCCCCCTCTAGGTGAACACCTAGTCTGTCTCATGGTTGAGCTCTCCCTGATTGAGCATAGTGGTTATGTTAATC
Organism: Ichthyophis bannanicus; assembly: GCA_033557465.1. Lineage (NCBI taxonomy): Eukaryota > Metazoa > Chordata > Amphibia > Gymnophiona > Ichthyophiidae > Ichthyophis > Ichthyophis bannanicus. The sequence continues at coordinate 238,415,004 of CM066040.1, forward strand.
TATATTTTCTCCAGGAACAAGCAGGAAATCAGTCCTCACATATGGGTGACAGCAGCACTGACAGAGCCCCCACGGAAGCCTCTCCCCAGCTTTCAAAGAAAGCCTTTGAGAGATGCCACCACACATGTGTGGTCCCCTTCTCACACAAGGGTGCCATCTTGCTCAGTCTCCTTTTTTCCATGGAGCCCTTCAGATGTTGTCTCTTTCCCCTGAAAAAGTTGATTTTGTTTTTGTTCTCGAGTTCTTAACTCATCTCCGGTATTCTTCCCGCCTACTGCTCGTGGTGCCTTGGTGTCAAATTTGGTTCATTTTTGTCTTTGTGTTCTTTTTGGGTGCCTTCCTGCCTTATTTTTTTCCCCCGCTGGCAGCTCAGAGGGTCTTCGACCTCACAGGGGTTCCTTTTTTCCCCAGTTTTTACCAGTGGTTTTAAAAAGTGTGATTGGTGTGCTAAGCTCATGTCCTTTTTATATTCTTTAATTATCAATTGATACATCCAAAAAGTACATTGAATGAAATAGAAAATGGGTTTTACAAAGCAAATAAACCAGATATTAAATCATCCACAAGAAAAATATACACCCATTTACAAATTTAGACCACAAAATAAGGCAATATTGAGGAAGCACTAGGAAATTAAGAATATAAACAGAAAGTAAAGACCACAAATTATCCCATACTATGCATTATATGTAATGGTTAGATAGTAAACAGGTGGAGACTTAGGCATCATCCGTATGAGAAGGTCCAGCTACTTCAACTACCACAGCCTCCAAGAACTCTTGAAGTTGTCTAGGATCAAGAAACAATTTTTTTCTTTGAAACCCACACCAATCTTTACAGGAAATTTAAGCTGAAAAGTTGCCCCCAAAGCCAAAACCCCAGGGCGAAGGGCTAAAAAGTCCTTCCTTCTCAGCTGCATCACATGAGATATATCAGGAAATATACGCACATTAGAGCCTAGAAACATTTCATTGAAATTCTTCAAATACAATTTAAGAATATAAAATGTATCCAACTCCAGTGCCAGGGTTACAAGGAGAGTAGCTTTATTGGTAATGACCTCCAGGGAAGATTCTAAAAACCCTGTGAGGTCACCCAGTCCAGGAGATGGGGCAGAAAAGATAGTAGAGCCACGTTCTTGTGGCCCCAAAGACAGATACTGAGCCCGTACCAGAGGTGGGAAAGGCTCCGGAGAAATCTTCAAAATTTCCCCAAAGTACTTCCTCACCATCTCCATCGGTGACAAAGGAGAACGTGGAAAATTCAGGAACCACAGGTTACACCAGCAGACCAGGTTCTCCAGATATTCCATTTTTCTGGCAGAAACAGCTCTGTCCTTAACCTGGGCAGCCACCAAGTCCCAGAGCTGCCCAACGTCCTGCTCCAACCTGGATAGTCTCTCAACTTGACCATCCTGAATACCAGAGAGGGTAGCGCAAGTTAACGTCACCTCAGTTATCTCTGTACTCACATTACCCAATACACTTTTCAGAGAGGTGTTTAAAGTAGCCAGTTCGTCCCATAGTGCTTCCAATGTAATCACCACCGGTCTTTCTAATATAGATATTCCCGAGAGGTCCTCCAGTCGGCCAGGCACAACCACAGCTTGACTCTCTGATGTAACAACTCTCTCCGCAGACTTCTGGCGTACTATGGCTTCCACAGAGGAACACCCCCCCCCCCCCCCGAAGAGCCTCCTGACTCTGCTTTCACAGGCGGGCCTGCAGGCAGAGCAACTCCAAGTGGGGAAATACTTCCGGAACGCGGTGGGGGGGGGGGGTGGGAACACTCCTCTGGCGAAAGCCAAACCCCTGATGCACTCAGCGCTGACACTCCTCCTGCCGGTGCCACCAAAGAAGCTGCTCCTACTCCAGCCATGAAGCTACATTCAGCAAGCTGAACTGACGGCCCAGGCAGATCCACCCCAGGAGGAAAGACAGCCTGCTTTTGCTTCTTCCGCCTCATGCTCGAGGCTCAGAAGCACGCCCCAAACAGCAACGCCAATGAAACGCAGCCTCAGAAGTCAGAGCCTCCTGTTGCCATCTTGCTGCTTCCCTAAGCTCATGTCCTTAACTGACACACATGACTGCTGTCGCCGTTGCCTTGGGCCAGACCATGACCCGGCGGCCTGCAACTTATGCAAACGGATATCTACCAAGGCCCCAAAGAACCACCAGAAGCAGCGCGATACATTTTTCCCCAACTCCCCACTGCCTCCAAAGGCCAGGGCCTTGTCTGAGGCACCAACATCTCAGGAGGAGTTCTCTGAACCCAAGCACCATTGTGGGTCCTCAGAGAGGGGGGCCCCCTTGAGGGAACACAAGAGGAAGAAGAAACCCTCGAAGGCAGCATCCTTGGATGGCTCTGAAAGACATGGTTCCTCCTGGGCCTGGGCCTGGTCCCGGTCCCGCAGTGAGGCTTCGGAGACGGAATGGCCGGCAAAGGATCCAGCAGCAGACCGGCCTCGATCCTCGGAGGCTATCCTCATCGAGGATTCTCCTTCGGGGGGAGCCGGTGTCGGGCCCAAGTTCCTCTGTGCCTGCACCAAAGGCTGCGGGCCTTCTGGCCTGAAGTTCAGGATGGCAGCCTTGGAGCTTAGCTTGTCTTCCTTCTTGGACCAGCAGCAAGCACTGCTGTCTGGCATATCTGGTTCCTCCGCCCCAACTATCGGGCGTTCGATGTCAAAGACCTCCCTGGAGGCCGAGCCGAGCCGATCCTCTAGGTCCTGCAGCTTCGAGTCTATCCTCAACCGAGGTTGCTGTGTGTCCTGCGGTCGTCCCTAACATTCCCCCCCAGGGGTGGACTGTGTGGCCTCAGGCCCCTCGAGGCCCACGGAGCAACCCACCCTAGAGTCTTCCTCTGACTACGCTGAGTGGGAGATGGAGGATGACGAGTCCCCAGATACCCATCGACACCGCGATGTCCCCTTGGACTCCCCAGTCTCGGATCCTCAGAGAAGGTCCCCGCTGGAGGACATGGGATTCTTAGACTTTGTCAAAGACACGTCTAAGGCCCTGGCATTCCCAACCTAGGCAGAGGAGGACCCTCTCGGGAATCGCTCACAGTGCCCATTCCTCCCATCCTGGAACAGCTCATGTTCCACATGTGGGAGACGCTGGTAGTGAGCAAGCGGCTCAATTCAATGTATCGAGTCCCCCGGAGCTCTGGCTTCCAGAGGTCACAACTGCTGCACAACTCCATGGTGGTGGAGTCAGCCATGCGTTGGCTGAAGAGCCAGAAGACGCACTCCTCTGTGCCCCCTCAGCAGGGAGGCCCGCACCTTGGAAGCCATCGGCAGGAAGTGCTACCAGGGCTCGATGCTCATTTGCCGTGTCCAGGCCTACCAGCTGTACATGGGCATGTACCTGAGGGATCTGGCAAAGGGACTCACTGGGTTCTCTGAGGAACCCTTGCAGTTCTTCAGGAGCCTGTCCAAGTGGTCTGTGAATGCTCCAAGTTTGTCTCAAGCGGCCTATGACTGGTTTGAGTCGGCAGCCCAGGTAACCGCAGCAGGCATCGATGCGCGCCGCCAGACTTGACTCCAGTCATCCGACCTTGAACAATAGGTCCAGGACAAGTTGGTCGATGTCCCCTGCCAGGGAGAAAACCTCTTTGGCAAGCCCATGACTGACAAGGACACCGAGTTGGAGACAGAGTTCATAATGAGGATCAGTTTCTCTAAGAAGACCGCTGCCCCTCCCCGATGGAAGGCTTTGAGGAAGGGCGCTGCTTACCGTAACTACCCACAATTTCAGGCCTCCCTGGCTCCCCAACAAGGGCAGCAGGTCAAGGAACAAGGGCATGGCCCGCATAAGCAGAAGGCTCCAAAGCCCCAGGCACCAGCTGTGGCCTAGCCAGGGGGAGATTTTGACTACTCCAAGGAGGTCAGTAGCCCACAGCAGGACGACTGACCCTCTATGCCCCGAGGTGGGTAAACATCACTACCACTGCCTGGGCATTGAGGATGGTCAGGGAGGGTTACCTCCTCTGCTTGACCCAGATGCCTCCTCCTTATTTTCTGGGAGAGCCCCCCAGGTCTCCCCTCAATCGGGACCACCTTCTGAAGGAACTGACAGGTCTTCGAGGACAATGCAGTGGAACTGGTGCCCCACCACATCCAGGGTAAGAGGGTTATACTCCATATAGGCCCCCTGTCCTCTTTGGGATGAGGAAGTAAGGCCCATCCTCAAGCTGTGCAACCTCAACAAATTCCTGGTGCAGGAGAAGTTCAAGATACTCTCCCTTGGAACTTTGCTGCCCTGCCTCCAGCAGGGAGACTGGCTATACTCCTTAGACCTCAAGGATGGTTATAATTGCATCCTAATCCACCCATGCTACAGGCAATACCTGTGGTTCGTAGTAGGGGGCAGGCACTTTCAGTTTAGGGTGCTCCCATTCGGGCTTGCCTCTGCCCTAAGGGTGTTCACAAAATGCCTGGCAGTCATGGCTGCCTTTCTCAGGCTTCAGGGAGTCTTTGTGTTTCCCTACCTGGCCGACTGGCTCATAAAAGGGGTCACGGCATCCGAGGTACAGCAGACCATGGCACATACCATCCAGGTTTTACAGCACTTGGGTTTCATCATAAATTACCCCCAAGTCCCACCTTCCTCCGACACAGTGCCTGGAATTCATCGGAGCAAAGCTTGACACCTGCCAGTTAAAGGCTTTCTTGCCCACAGACCAGACAGATCGCCTCAGATCTCTGGCCCCGGACATACAACACCTTCCCGATGTCTGCCCGCCATCTTCTGCACCTCCTTGGGCACATGGCCTCTACGGTGCCCGTCTCCACATGAGAATGGCGCAGTGGTGTCTCTGGGACCAGTGGTCCCAGGCCATGGGCCGCCTCAGGCACAGAGTTTAGGTGACCCGCCAGTTAGCAGACTCCCTTGTCTGGTGGCAGTCTCAGCACCTGGAAAAGGGCAGGCTTTTCCATGGCCCAGGACAATCGATTGTCCTCACAACAGATGCCCCCCTATTCGGCTGGGGAGCCCATTGCAAGTGTCTCTGCACTCAGGGTAGCTATTCACCAGATGAAAGTACCCAGCAAATCAATCTCCTGGAGCTTTATGCCATTCACATCGTCCTGAGAGTCTTTGGCCATCGCCTCCAACATCGGCCGGTCCTGGTTCAGATGGACAACCAGGTGGCCATGCTTGTATGTGAACAAGCAAGGGGTCACGTGCCCTCTCTGTCAGGAGGTGCTGGCCCTCTGCTCTTATGCGGTCCAGCAGGGGATCTTCCTCAAAGCGGTGTACCTGCCAGGACAGGACAACCTACTAGCCGACAGGCTAAGCAGAGTTCTCCAACTGCACGAGTGGCAGCTGGACCCCACGGTAGCCAGCCGGCTTTTCCGACTCTGGGGAAAACCCGTGATGGACCTGTTTGCCAGCCCAGATAACTTCCAGTTGCCCCGCTTTTGCTCACTCCTCAGGGTGGCGGCGGCGGCGGATGCGTTTCTAGTCCCATGGTTGGGGGGCCTCATGTACACCTTCCTTCCGATGCCGCTGATTGCCAAAACCTTGTTCAAGACCCTCCGCAACAGGGCCTCGCTCATCTTGATAGCCTCCTGATGGCCCAGGCAGCCATGGTTCCTGCTGCTTCTGCAGTTGGCGGTGGTAGCCCCCATTCCCTTGGGGACTGCCCCGGGGCTTCTGTCTCAGGAGGGGGGGCTCTCTCCTACACCCCAACCTGGGGTCTCTTTCTTTCACGGCTTGGCTGCTGAGAGGGTAGCCCTGGCTCATCTCCACCTTTACACAGAGGTCTGCTGGCCTCCCGCAAGACCTCTACAAGGAAGGCATATGCCTTCAAATGGTGTAGGTTCTCAGCTTGGTGTGCTGAGTGAAGGGCTGACCCTTTCTCCTGCCCGGTGGCTATGGTGTTGCAGTACCTTTTCTACCTTTCTCACTCTGGGCTCAGGTCTAATTCCGTTAGGATGCACCTCAATGCCCTGGTGGCTCACCACCACCCAGTGGATGCTAAACCCCTTTCGGCCCAACCTCCGGGGGGCTGCTTCCTACGTGGCCTGCTCTTATCTAAGCCCCTGATTCACCCTCCAGTGACCAAATGGGACCTCAATGTGGTGTTGGGGCAGCTCACCCATCCACCATTTGAGCCCTTGGCTATTTGCCACCTTCACTACCTTTTGTGGAAGGTGGTTTTCCTGATTGCGCTTACTTCCACTTGCAGGGTTAGCAAGCCCCAAGCTTTTGTGGCTGAAGCGCCCTACACCAAGATCTACAAGAACAGGGTGGTGCTCTGTACGCACCAAAAATTCCTTCCAAAGGTAGTATCTTTGTTCCATCTCAACCAGAAGGTGGTATTTCCTTACCTTCTTTCCAAGACCTCATGACAGTCGGGCATAGACAGGCCTCCACACTTTGCACTGTAAGAGGGCCTTGTCGTCCTATATCCAACTTACTCAGGACAACTGCAAAGCCTCCCAGCTCTTCGTCTCCTATGTCCCCAGCAGGCTGGGGAAGCGGTGACTAATGTGGTGAGGAGGACGCTGCAGAGGAAATGGAATGGCAGGGAGAGGAGCCCTGTTCCTTTAAATCTAGAGAGAAAGGCAGTTCCCATAGAAACCACAAGCCTCCAGGGCAGAGTATTCCGAGTGCTAAGCCCCGCCCACCTAGTGACGTCAGGGCTAGGTTGAGCGCTGATGAGCTGCACATGGGCAGGAAGAAAGGCGTGGTGCCTGAAAGGCAGCAGTTTAAAAGTGTTTCAGTTTTAGAACAAACAGGGAAGCAGCAGCAAGATGAGCAGGCAGTGTTTGGAGTCCGTGGAGTTCCAGAAGCAGTTCAAGTAAGGGGAGCTGATTCTGAAGGGAACAAGCCTGGAATCAGAAACTTGCTGGGTTTGGAAGCAGGTACTTTAGTTCCATTGAAAAGAGGAGCTTCAGGAAGAGACCTGGCTGATTACCATGCAAGAGTAAAGGAGAAACAGAGGGTGTCTGGAACCCAGGGCAGGCAACAGTTTCCAGGACAAAGAAGTGTTTCCAGGTGGGGAAGTAGTTCAAGACAGCATTTAAACCCTAAAGGTAATGAAAATGTCTTTTCTTTAATTCCTAACCAAAGCCAGGCTGAAGGCATTGTTAAAGAATTAAGAGACAGTGCTAAACGCTGTGTGCCCCTGAACTCTGGAAAGCAAACCTTTATTAAGCCTAGAACTTATGCCAGTGACTGCCAAACCTCCATTCTAACAGAACTTGCTAACTTGTTGAAAGGGAGAGAAACTCCGTTGCAAGAGCCTGTGGCTGGAGACCATAGGGAACAGCTGTTGTTAAGATTGCAGGAGCTGATAAGGCAGGAGAATAACCAGTCAGCTGATATTCAAGGTAGACACAGCGAATCTGGAAATGAAATGGATATAGATTTGCTGGAGGATCCTAATGGTTCAGATATAGAAGAAATGGAGTGCTCTCTGTGTCTGGCCAAGAACATGAATAGCTGATGATTCTTTGCCTATGTAAAAGACTGTATCAGGGAAGCCATTTAAGGACTTGTGCTCTGCATGGCTTGGAGAAAGGAAGCTGTTGAAAAAGAATGACAAGTGTTGGTCTTCCAACTTGTACAAAGTAAAAATCCTGTTTTGAAAGTGAATGACAAAAAGCTAATCTGGAGAACAGATTGAGCTTTAGAAGCTTGTTCCTCACGGGAAGTGGAAAGCTGATGTTTTAAAAGGAAATCCTGTATTTTTGTGTTCAACCTGTTTTCACATTCTTGTTTGCCTTATTGGAGAGTTTATCCAATTTCAGTTGAGGTTTTTGAATTCAATGCGGGAGGGAAACCCCGAAATAAAATTCTCTGTTTTGCCTATTTACCGTGTGGTCACACTCCTTGCTCTAAAAACTACATTACCCAGCAGCCTTCCTTGGTGGCCATCTTGGACAGTAATTGTAGAGAGTAAGACAGACAAGTTCACCTGCTCCTAGGCTACCGCCTGGATGAGTAGGTGTGACACTAAGCATACGCTGTCTGCATGGGTGGTGGACTGTATTGCCCTCGCCTATGAGCAGGCAAAGCTCCCGCTGCACGGTTGCATCACAGCACACAGTGTCCAGGCCATAGCAGCTTCGGTGGCACATCTGCACTCTGTCCCGATGGTGGACATCTGCCAGACTGCTATCTGGTCTTCAGTCCATACCTTCACAGCCCATTACTGCCTGGAAAGAGAATCCTGATGGGATAGTGCCTTTGGCCAGGCTGTGCTCCGTAATCCTTTCTGGGTCTAGGCAACTCCTACCCTCCGACCCTTCTGTGTTCAGGCTACTGGAGTGCTGCTTTCATTTGACACAGGGGTCCTTACTGTAGCCTGTACACCAGACTGAATTGCTGCTGCTTGCAGCTCCCCTTGAGGGAGCCCAATTTTTGCTACGGGTCTCCCAGTAGCCTGTAGCTGGGGAGTCCTATATGTAAGGACTGACTTCCTGCTTGTTCCTGGAGAAAGTGTAGTTACTCACTTGTAACAGATGTTCTCCGGGAAGAGCAGGAATCAGTCCTCGCAACACTCCCTCCTCCCCTTGGAGTTGCTTCTTTACTTACTTTTATTTTGCTATCTTCAGCTATGTCATTTGACTGAGCCAAGATGGCACCCTTGGGCAGGAAGTGGACTATGCATGTGTGGTGGCATCTCCCAAAGGCTTTCTTTGAAAGCTGGGGAGATGCTTCCATGGGGGCTCTGTCGGTGCCGACGTTACCCATATGTGAGGACTGATTCCCGCTGTCCCCAGAGAACACCTGTTACAGGTGAGAAACTATGCTTTTTGTACCACCATTCTTAATCAAAAGAATAACTCAAGAAACATAACTTAGCTCTTGACTTATGCTCACTAGACTCCTGCTATAACCTAGCTTGTCAAAAATGTATCTGATCATTAGTGTGGGAATTTTATTCATGAGTGGCTGTCACATTGCTCTTTGTAAAATATTAAACAGATAATATTTCATAGAAAAATGTTAAAAATAGCAGAATAACCTTCTTAGCATCTACATCAAAAAGATGGAGTGCATAAAACAAAAATGATAAGCAAAGAAATGAGTCAGTTGGCAACATCAGGTGACTATCATGAAACGGTTATCTTTCTGTTCCACTGCTTTTGGCGCTTTGTTTCTGTGATAAATAGTTCAGATGCCTGTATTACTAGAAGGCGGCTTTAGAATGGAATTGTCTCATCAGCTTGATGGCAGAAGTGCTATCAATGTTGTGTCTGCCCTTGCTTAAAAAGGGTGATGAGAGTTTTAGGGGGACTATGTACTAAATAGCATTATGTGTTTAACATCCATTTTAATTTATGGGTCAAACAGCTAATGCAAGGAATTTTATAAGGGAAGGCGTGCAGAGTGCTTGCTGTAATTAACATGTGTTACCATAACCCACAGTCATGTCATCTATCAGAGTCAATGTTAACTACACTTTAAAAGGTGTAGTTAATGGCATTTTTGTTATTTGCTATGGCATTAATTATTTCCCAGTTATTTTCATGGCTGAGCACCCACCAAACTTTGAAGGTTTTGCACTTAATAAGCCTGCTAGCTGAGCTGAAAATAAAAAATTATATCCCCTTTCTCATGAGTTTGTTGAAAGATGAATGTTTCTATGTTGTGGTGTTTGTAAAAGCCACTAAATCACCTTTAAGCCTTGATATCCTGGATAGAAAAAAACACAATTGGAAAGGTGTATTTTGGAGAGTTCACAGCATTTCCCAAAGGTGTTCTTTACCTCCAGAGACAACCTACTCTCACTGGCTCCTCTGATACCCACCACTCACTTCACTATCCAAACCTTTCTGTTCACCGTTCTGGTGCAGCCGTTGTTCACTTCTTTCTTCCCCCTTCCCCCACCATCAATGTAATTTGTTTAATTAGGGGAACAGGGATAGGAAGTCAGATATGTATGTTCAAAACAGGCATTAAGAGCAAAATCAAGTGTGCTTAAGTAAACTAGATCATGGTTTCATAATGAAGATGGGAGGGGGTGGGGAGATCTCTAAACATTTTTTAAGCGCAGACATAATTGTAAAATGCACACACCAAGATGGCCTGATTGTCATGCAGGATGGAAAATTATTCTGGGTGCTTAACAGGACTATATTTTCATGCTGCTTTAATCCCGCTCCTGAGCAAGGACTCCAGAGATTACTTTTGGGGTACGTTAGTTCTTCAGTATGTTGGGTGCCTTCCGTTGCTTTATGTTACAATGATGTGACTGAAAGTCTCCTAGGGAGATGTTTTATTGTAAAAGATTTGCAAAGTGTATTTTGTTTGTAATGAACACCTTTTTTGTGGAATCTAGCTGCAGTTATCTGCACTGGCCAGAATGAACAAATATTAATTTGGGACAAATACTTTATTTTACACTACTAACTTCGTTAGTTATTTTTCTAAATAAATTCTATTTACAGATCAATCAGTTTTGTGTGAGAAATAAAGTAGCCTTGGTTTTTGAATGTTTTGCTAGTGTATAATGTAAGTGGCTGCAACAAAATGAATTTTGTCTCTAAAATGTATTTGTACTGATTTTTTTTTTTAAAATAAAGCCCCCCTTTTTCTTGAAAAAAAACTTTCTTGTGATATCTTTCCATACCCAAAATCATTTTCTTTGTGGGGCACTCTGTTTTGGAGGTCATTTCACCTCAAGTAATCCCCGTCCTCTCCCCTCCCCTCCACACACCAATATTATTTGGAACATTGCATTGAAATATTTGGTGGAGAGCTATTGATTTCTTCTTTTTATTCAATTTGATTACTGAAATTGATCTGACTGAGCAAGATGGCACCCTTGGGGGATGCTTCAGACATCACCCAGATGTGAGGCCTGATTCCCGCTGTCCCCGGAGAACACCTGTTACAGGTGAGTAGCTACGCTTTATGTGCTGGTTTTTGCTGTTTCCCTCTTCATATACTATCACTGCTGTTTCTGTACATCTGATTGAGCTGTTATGTTTTACATTTATATATACACAAGTGATTGAATGCACATTATGTTAACAGTCTTTATTGCTGACATTTCTGCACAACAGTGGTCTTACACAGAAGATAAGCATTTATTATGAATGACATCGAGTTTGTCTTTGAATTTTCCTTTGATTTCTTTCCTTCTCTTCCCCCACCTTTCCTCTTTTTTTTTTTTAATTATAATAATCTTTCATCAGTGGATTATACTTAGGAATCCTGTGACATAAAGACACACATAGCACTGACTATGGTGCTTTTCACATACAGTGTACATGTTTTATTCATTGTCTTATTTATTTTTCCTTAGAGCTGTCCATTTTTTAATTTAATAATAATTCAACTTGATTTTGATTTAATACATTTTTTAAACTGCAATCTTCATTATATGTTTTAGTGGTTTTTTAAAATTTTAATAAGATTTGTTTGAGTGATTAATAAATGTTTTATATCTTGTTTGTAGGAGGACTGAACATATACACCCCCTGCTGAAGGCTTCCTGTGCCAAAACCCTATCAATGTAGGGGTTATTTAATAAAGACTAGGTCCATGTATAAAGGGTTTTGTCTTTTCTTCACCCTGCTCCCCAGTGTCTTTGGTTCTCCTTTGCCAAGGGCAAGTGCCTCCTTTGGACTCCAAACGTCTGGAAGGACATGTCCTCCAGGGGGGTGACAAACTGGACAGGAGATCTTTGGCCTAAAAGTCCAATACCTTCAATTCTGCCTCTGTTTCCCATTCTGATTTGGACTCTGAGAAGAAATCAGAATAATGTCAAGTGTCCTCTTCATGTTGGCTGCACAGCTCGGGAGAGGGTGTATGTTGATGATCCCATTTGTGCCCGGCGTGGCAATGATGATACCTCAGCCACATTGGAGAGGGAGATGGCTCTGGCCACCAGCATCAATACAGATCTCCCACCCAATGTCCCAGCCACAATGGGCAGGGCATGGAATGGCATAAGTCTTCAGGATAGGCTGGAAGGAGTACAGTGACAATATGCTCTGTGCCATGACGCCTGCATTCCACAGGGCTTCTACTGCCAAGTGAGCGTCCAAGGCTTGTAGGCATTCCTCTAGACCAGCGATGGCGAACCTATGGCACGCGTGCCAGCTGTGGCACGCGAAGGCCTTGCAGCTGGCACGCGGGAAGGTCCGCCATCGAAAAAAAACAACAACCCTGTCTGCTGCCGTTGTCGGGGCCGCCGCGGCAGAATCGAGCGTGCCGCGGGGCCCCCCTGTACCCACCGGCAGAGCCTGTCCTCCCCGTAGCAGCTCTCTCTTTGGAGCTGCAGTCAGACTCGCCGGCTTGCAGAGCGCGAGGGAAGAGTTTCCCTTTCGCGACTCTGTTAAGCCCGCGGGGGCTGATGGGAACTTCCCATCAGCCCCCGCGGGCTTAACAGAGCAGCGAGGGAAAAACTCTTCCCCTCGCGCTCTGCAAGCCGGCGCGTCTGACTTCAGCTCCAACGAGAGAGCTGCTACGGGGAGGACAGGCTCTGCCGGTGGGTACAGGGGGGCCCCGCGGCACGCTCGATTCTGCCGCGGCGGCCCCGACAACGGCAGCAGACAGGGTTTCTTTTTTTTAATTTTCCCTGGGCTGGGCTGGGCTGGGGGTGGGGGTTAGGAGTGGTGATGGGCTGGGCTGGGCTGGGCTTAGGAGTGGTGATGGGCTGGGCTGGGCTGGGCTGGGGGGGGGGTTAGGAGTGGTGATGGGCTGGGCTGGGCTGGGGGGTGTTAGGAGTAGTGATGGGCTGGGGTGGGGGGGTTAGGAGTGGTGATGGGCACTGGGCTGGGGGTTAGGAGTGGTGATGGACACTGGGCTGGCTGGGGGGGGTTAGGAGTGGTGATGGGCACTGGGCTGGCTGGGGGGTGTTAGGAGTGGTGATGGCGCTGGGGGGGGTTAGGAGTGGTGATGGGCGCTGGGGGGGTTAGGAGTGGTGATAGGCGCTGGGGGGGCTTAAACTAAAATTGAGTGAGGGGGATTAGGACTGGGAGTGGGCTGATGGGGAGGTTAGGACTGGAAATGGGCTGGTGGGATTAGGACTGGGAGTGGGCTATGGGGGGCTAGGACTGGTAATGGGTTGGGGGGGTTGCTAGGACTGGAAAATGGGCTGAGTGGAAGGGGGCTTGAACTGCAAATAGCTGTTGGGGATGGGGCTGGATGGAAATGGGCTGAGGGGAAGTGGGGGGCTTGAACTGCAAATAGCTGATGGGGACGGGGCTTGGAATGGAAATGGGCTGAGGGGAAGTGGGGGGCTTGAAGAAGGGAATGGATGCTGGGTGAGACTGGAACTAGAAGGGAAGCTGAGTTGGGGGAGGATTAGAATGGGATGGGGCTGGGAGAGTAAAATGGAGAGGGGAAAAATATTTTGTGTAGGAGGGATGAAAAATCTACAATTGGCCAGGTATTGGGGGAGTAATTGGGGATTGAGGATGGAGGGGTAAAATTTGTGTGGATGAAATAGGAATGAGGAAAGATCAAAAGGAGAAAGATTAGTATGTTAAAGCAGATGTAGAGAGAGAGAGAATGGAAAAAAAACTAGAAGAGAGAAGAAAGGACAAATGGACAGCAGACGATGGAGAGTTAGCAGAAAACATGAAGAAACCAGAAGAAAATGGCTGGACCAATTGCAACTGAAAAAAAATGCACAAAAGGTAGAACGATATCTCTTTATTTTGAATTTATTAACTGGAATATGTCAGCTCTGGGAAATGTGCATCATTACCATCTGCGCTTTGTTTGGTACAAGAGGAAATTCCTATTTGACGTTGCCACTTGTTCTCTTTCCCCAGTATTCACTGAACTGTAGTGGTTTAATATTTGCAGTGTTGCCTTTTGATAGGTAGGGTATGGTGCTTTGTGAGTCCTGGTAATGCTGTCAGGATACAGCGGGTTTGCTATGGGTTCTAAATGGGCAGCGTTTGTAGTAGTTCCTAATGTGCCTGGCGGTTGGCACTGGATTATAGTAATGTAGAAATCTTTTAGTCTTTCTTTATCCATACACTCGTTAAGAGACATGTTACTAAAAGTTAGTGTATGGTAACATTATGCAAATATTTATGCAAATAAGACCACTTATGCAAATGACGTGCTGGCACTTTGAGGAAATTCTTTGGTTTTGTGCGGCAGTTTGGGCACTCGGGCTCAAAAAGGTTAGCCATCACTGCTCTAGACCCACCACCACCAAGGACATCAATCCCTCAGGTAGGGACTCTGGCTGCTATCCTTGGCATTGGGAGTGGACTCCACCTTTTGGGTTGGGTCAGGTCCTCCAGGTGGGGAAGCTTGGCTGGCCGTTCCCAGCCCCCACTGTTCCCCTCATACTGAGGGGAGGGGCTGCAGTGGCCCTACACCCAGATCTTCTCCTTGTGCGCCTCTTGCAAAATTAATGGGGTCTTTGCTCAAACCCTTCTACTCAGACTGAACCCTCTGCTCTTTTCCCTTGGCCACCTCAGGCATGGACTAGGGAGTTAGGCTGAGCATGCTGAATCAGATGACCACCCCAAGAGGGATGATGCCTGCTTTTTTGACCCTTCAGCCGCAACACATCTGCCAGCAGATCTCACAGGACACTGGCTGGTGCTCCGCTTCAAGGCATTGCAAGCACCAATCATGGCAGTCTGTGGCAGGAATGGTCTTGCCACATATCGTAAAGCGCTAACCAGCCTAGACATGCCAAAAAATACCACCTTAGCTAAATCAAATCGAAAAATGGACATGGGCAAGAAAAATGCCCCAAAGGCTATAACCCCCCCCCCCCACTATAGAAAAAACACACAAAGGTAAGAAAAAGGCTAACCAACAGCTGGGTGAAGAAAAAAAACACATAAGCAAAAGCTCAGCCACAAGGGCCAGAAATAAATTTTTTTTTCCAGATTACAGGAACACATCCTAGGGCCTGAGTAGACAAGATGACTAAAGAATATGGTGCTGTGGCAGACGGGCATACCTCCCAAAAACTTCCTCTGTAAGCTAGAAAGCAGTCCTTGCTGGGCTTAGTTGGTGACATCACCCATCCTTGAGGACTTTTTAAAATGTATTCTCTGTGAACAAGCAGGAAATAACTATTCCATTTAAACCACAAAATATTGAGACAGAACAATATGCAATACTATGAATTACTAAATTGGATTAAGATTGAAACAACTATTGTTCAGTAAGCTGGATAAAGCACAGTTACTTACCTGTAACAAGTGATCTCTGGGAACAGCAGGAATAAGTCTTCACATATGGGTATCGTCGGTACCGACGGAGCCTGCGCGGGAACGCTCCCCAGCGTCCAAAAGGAAACCTTTTGGGAGCATCCCACAGCGCCTGCGCGCTGCCTTCCCGCCTTTCCTAACCGCCTCTCTCCAGTTCGAGTTTTAAAGCTGAGACAGAGAGTGAGGAAAGGAAAGAAAGATAGAGAGATACAACTCCTAGGGGAGGTGGGTGGGTTGTGAAGACTTATTCCTGCTGTTCCCAGAGATCACCTGTTACAGGTAAGTAACTGTGCTATCTCCAGGAACAAGCAGGAATGAGTCTTCACATATGGGGACTCCCCAGCTAGAGATGCCTGAGAGATCACCCAGGTTGTGAGTCCCTGGGAAGGGCTCTACCTCCATCCATGAATCTCAGGCATCCAGCCAGGGATGGAGGGTAGGAGTTGGTTAGGTATGGAACAGGTGTTTGAGAACAGCCTGACCAAACAAGGCATCCCGGCGGGAGTCCTTGTCCAAGCAGTAATGGGCTGTGAAGGTATGAACCGAGGCCCAGGTGGCCGCTCGACAGATCTGGTCGATGGACACAGAATTTAGATGAGCCATAGAGGCTGCCATGGCCCTCACATTGTGAGCTGTGACATGGCCCTCCAGAGAAAGGTTCTTACTCTGGTAGGCGAAAGAAATACACTGAGCAATCCAATTGGACAGAGTTCTCTTAGAGACTGGAAGTCCTAAATGAGAGGGATCAAAAGCAACAAAGAGTTGAGAGGACTTTCTATGTTGCTGTGTCCTTTGTAAGTAAAAAGCAAGAGCTCTTTTACAATCCAGGGTATGAAGATTCCTCTCTGCACTTGAAGCATGAGGTCCTGGAAAAAAGACAGGTAAATAAACCTCCTGGTTGAGATGAAAAGGTGAGACCACTTTAGGCATAAAGTGTGGATTAGTCCTGAGGACTACCTTGTCATGATGGAACCTTGTATAAGGAGGATTAGCCACCAAGGCTTGCAGCTCACTGATGCGGCGAGCTGAAGTGACTGCAATAAGAAAAATAACCTTCCAGGAAAGAAATTTCAAGGAGGTAGTGGCTAAGGGTTCAAAAGGTGGCTGCATAAGCTGGCCAAGAACCAGATTCAAGTACCATGCCACTGGAGGTGGTCTGATGGGAGGTTTAGTCAAAAGAAGGCCTCTCATGAATCTTGCTATAAGAGGATGAGAAGAAATAGGCTGTTCATTGAGAGGTTTAAGGGATGCTGCAATAGCACTCAAATGGACTCTTACTGAATTCGTTTTAAGGCCTGCATGGGATAAATGCAGCAAATACTCTAGTAAAGAATTCAGAGGAATTGCAAGAGGGTTAAGACCCTTCTCTGCACACCAAATGGTAAACCTTTTTCATTTAAAAGCATAGGAACGTCTAGTGGAAGGATTTCTGGAAGCATGAAGGATATCCTTCACTTGCTGAGAAAGATGCAAATCTTGAAGGTCTAGGCCTTCAGCAACCAGGCTCTGAGGTGAAGAGACTGGGGATTTGGGTGCCACAATGTTCCCTCCTCCTGGGACAGGAGGTATGGAGCAGATCCCAAGTCCAGGGAGGGAGCTTGGGAGAGATGCAGAAGTAGAGGGTACCACACTTGGCGTGGCCAATGTGGTGCTATGAGGATCATAGACCCCTTGTCTCTCTGAAGTTTGAAGAGTGTCTTGGGAATTAGGGGAATGGGTGGAAAGGCATAGAGGAAGTCTTGCCCCCAATGAAGGAGGAAGGCATCCCTGGCCTGAACTCCCTGACACGGAATCCTGGAACAGAACCGGGGAAGTTTGGCATTCCACGGACTTGCAAAGAGGTCTATGTCTGGGGTTCCCCAAATTCGAAAGATCCTGGCTATCTGGTCCCCATGGAGGGACCATTCGTGTGGAAGTAGAACTCGACTGAGTCTGTCTGCCCAAGAGTTTTGAACCCCTGGAAGATACACTGCCATGAGATGAATTTGATGCTCTCTGGCGAAGGCCCACAATCTCAGAGCTTCGTTGCAAAGTGACAGAGTGCCAGTCCCGCCCTGCTTTTTCACATAGAACATGGCTACTTGGTTGTCCGTGTGGATGAGGACTGTCTTGTAGCTGAGCAGGGTGTGGAAGACTCTGAGCTAGAAAAATTGCTCTGAGCTCTAAGAGGTTGATATGTAGAGATGTCTCCTCTAGAGACCAGATGTCTTGAGTGGAGAGATCTGAAGATGAGCTCCCCAACCTCTTGGAGAGGCATCTGTTGTAAGGGTTGCTTGGGGTAACACCTGTTGAAAGGGGGACCCCAGCAACAGATTTTGAGTGGACTTCCACCAGTGGAGGGACCAAAAGAGGCGACTGGAGGTTGCTATTTTGTCTGACAGGCAACCTGATGCCTGGGTCCACTGGGTGGACAGAGTCCACTGAGCTGCCCTCATGTGAAGGCGAGCGTAAGGAACCACATGCACAGTGGATGCCATGTGGCCTAACAGTTGTAACATCTCTCAAGCAGTTAAATGGGATTTTAACTGAATTTGTGAGGCTAACTGCACCAAGCATAGGCAACGGGCCTGGGGAAGATAGGCCCTTGCAGTTGTGGTATCCAGCAAGGCCCCTATGAACTCTAGAGACTGAGTAGGGGTGAGATGGGATTTTGGAAAGTTTATTACAGGTCCCAGATACTGAAGGATACGGCTTGTGCAGGTTAGAGAAGTCTGGGCCTCTGACTGGGATGGAGCTCGGATGAGCCAGTCGTCCAGATATGGGAATACGAATATCCCTAGAGTGCGTAGAAATGCAGCTACTACTGCCATGAATTTTGTGAACACCCTTGGTGCAGAGGCCAGACCGAAAGGAAGCACTCTGTATTGATAGTGCTTCCCTTGATAAAGGAGCCGAAGGAACCTTCTGTGTGTTGGATGGATGAGGACATGGGTGTACGCATCCTTGAGGTCTAGAGAGCAAAGCCAATCCTGACTCTGAAGGTATGGAAGGAGAGTACCGAGAGAAATCATCTTGAATTTCTCCTTGCATAGAAACCTGTTCAATTCTCTGAGATCTAATATGGGTCTGTAGCCCCCTGTTTTCTTTGGGATAAGAAAGTAGGGGGAGTAGAACCCTGAGCCCTGTTGAAGAAGGGGTACTTCCTTCTATTGCCCCTTGGGCAAGAAGGGTAGTAATCTCCTGACCCAGAAGGTCGAGGAGAGATGTCTGAGAATTGAACTGTCTCACCATGGTGTGAGGAGGAAGGTTTAAGAAATGAAGCTTGTACCCCTCCCTTATGATGGAGAGGGTCCATTGCTCTGCTGTGATTTGTTCCCATCTGGGAGCAAAGTAAGCCAACCTTCCTGGAATGGTGAGAGGCTCTGGATGTTTTAGAGCCAGAAAGGCTAAGCTCTCTAGTTGTAAGTCAAAGGCCCTGAGGAGGCTGAGGCTGTTGGGCCGTAGCAGTCTTAGCAGCCTTAGGCTTGGCCTGTTTTGGTTGTTGCTGTCTCTTTGTAGCAAAACGACCTGCAGTAGATGACTGCTGACCATAAGCCGAATATTATTTCCTTTTTTGGGGAAAAAATCCCTTTTTGAACAACCTTTTCTTAAAAGGAGCAGAAGTAGACTTTGAAAGTCTATCTAAAGCAGAATTTTCAGCATCAATTTGGGTGGCCTTTGCTTGCCAATCTTTGCCAAAAAGGTTTTCACCTGTACAAGGAAGGTTTCCTAGTCCATCTTGAACCCAAGGTTCCAAATCAGAAGCTTGTAACGAAGCAACTCTGCGTGCACCTATGGCAATGGCCGAGGCTCTGCTGGCACCTTCAAAAGAGTCAAAGGCTGCACGGTTGGAAAACTTGGAAATATCCTGGGCATGTTTGAGCCAGGTGAGGAACTCCTCCCTTTTATCTTCTGAAATAAAAGGAGATAAAGTTTGCAGGTGATCTGTAACTTTTTAGAAACATCCCCATATAGAGACTATAGGAGTTGATTATGGCAACAAGCATACTGGCCTGGAAAATTCTCCTGCCAAAGGCATCTAAGATTCTGCATTCTCTTCCTGGAGAAGCAGAAGAGTGCCTTTTTGTACTCTTTATCTTCTTCATAGCAGACTCCACCACAATGGAGTGGTGAGGAAGCTGAGTCTTATGAAAGCCAGGACAAGAAGGAACATGATACATGGTGTCCAACCTGCAAGAATGAGGGGAAGTGGTGAGAGGAGTCTCCCATATGCCCAACATGTGATCATAAAGAATCTCATGTATTGGTAAAGTGGCTGCCTCTTTAGGAGCCTTAGGATATTGTAAAATATCTATTTTTTTGGCTCTAGGCTCTGTCTCAGGGGCCACTGAGATGGAAAGGCCCCTGGCCACTTCCCTAATGAAGTCTTGAAAAGACAAGTCTTCTGGAGGAGACATTCTCCTTTTTGGAGAAGAGGGCTCCTGAGGATGAATCACCGATGCTTCGACAGAGACCTCTGATTCATCAGAGTCTTCAGAGGAATCGAAGTATCGCCTGTCTGGATGCTCCTGCAGAGCCCGATACGCATACCGGGTGGTATCGACATCGGGAGTGATCGGTACCGGTTTGGTACCGATGGGCATCACAGAACAGTGTACTGCTGCAGTCGACACCGAAGCGGATGTCGATGCAATCGGTACCGGAACCGATGTCAGTACTGGTGCCGGAGTCGGTACCGGCAACGGAGTTTGTTGCGGTACCGAAGGCGTCGCAGCTTGTATGAATGCCGTGATGGCACGCTGCATATTCAGGATATTCTGATCCATTGATGCAACCAATGTCTGGATGTCGGTACCAGTGGGAACCACCGGTACCCCAGAACATGGCAACAGGTGATCGGTCGAGGCCGAGCCATCGATGTCAACCTGTGACCCCATAGATAAAGCTTTGGAAGCCGGAGCCTCCCACCAGGGTAATTTTGCCGGTGCGGATTCCTCGAGGGCAAGCCCGGAGGCATCTCGATACTTAGAGGGAGATCTACCCTTCGAGGACCGGCTGGATTTAAGTTTGGTTACCTGAGATCCATGTGAGGAAGCAGCAGCCCTGGAAGACGTCGATGCAATCGAAGCTGCATCCGAGGGAAACAGGGTACTGAGCTTAGCTGCTCGATTCTGTAGACCTCTTTTAGACATCATGGAGCAGGACTCACAATCCGCAATGGAGTGGTCAGGACCTAAACATTTTAGACACCATTCATGGGTGTCAGTGACAGAAATAGTGCCGCTGCACTTCATGCATTTTTTAAACCCAGAGGCGGGCTTTTCCATGAGGAAAAATGTCCTAGGCCTAAGGCCAAAGAAGAAAATGCACTGAAGTGAGAAAAAACAGTGGTTTTTTTTTTTTTTTTTTTAGAATAAAGAAAGAAAAGACCTGCGGTACCGGTTCAGCGTCGAGAAGGCAGACGCGCGACCAAGGAAATAAAATAAAATAAAGAAATTCTTCAGCGGTGACAGGAACACGACCTGCTGGCTCCGCGGAAAAGAAGAACTGGAGAGAGGCGGTTAGGAAAGGCGGGAAGGCAGCGCGCAGGCGCTGTGGGATGCTCCCAAAAGCTTTCCTTTTGGACGCTGGGGAGCGTTCCCGCGCAGGCTCCGTCGGTACCGACGATACCCATATGTGAAGACTCATTCCTGCTTGTTCCTGGAGATTGGTATATACTATAATGTTTGCTTTTAGAGCCTCTGTGATTTACAGGAAGGAGCTTTTAAGGTGACAAAAGATTAAGGGATCCCATATGCAAAATTCTTTTAGCATGACTGCTCTGGATTTTTATGAGACTTGGCTGAAATTACCTATTGGTGCTGCTTTTTGTTAGGAAAGTAAATAAATGCAAAGAAAAAGAAGGCTCTTAATCCGTTAACATAGAACAGAAATTTGTTAAGCAATTCTGCTTAATCTTCATCAGCTTCCACCTTAAGGTGACAATGACACTTATCTTAGTAACAAGAGGAAGTACAAATCTGAAAAATGTTTTGTTCCTCCATTTTACTGCATTGCTTACTTTTTCTTTAATTTGTATCTTTGTTTTCCTTACTACTTTCCTAGCTTTTCCAAATATTGATACTCATCTTCCTCTTTCTGCAATCACTTGTAATTTATGAAGGCCACCTTCTTTTTTTCCCCTCACTTATCTACATCTTTTGAGAAGCAGTGACTTTTTTCTTTTCTTATATTTACTTTCCTAACAAAAAGATGTTGCCCTTAAAATATCACCTTTCACATTTTCCCCAATTTTTCTACATCCCCTAGCTGTTCACATCCAGCTAGCAACCACTTGAAGTCTTGTCCTATCTTGATAAGGTTAAATTAGGCCATACCTGCACTTTTTCTTTCATGGAGGTCCTCCAGTTTGGTCCAGAGAATAGGGTTGTGTCTGTCCACCAGTAGCTGGAGAGTGAATATTCAAATGCCTGCTGATGTCACCCCATAAGAGCCTCTACGCTCCTATATTTTCAGTCTCCAGCAGCTACTCAACAATCATCTGTTGGGACTCTTGGAGAGCTGTTTGATCTTGTATAATTGTTTCTGGTTGTTGAGGGTTAGGTAGTGATCTTGCAAACAGAACTGACAGCAGAACCAGACTGCCGAAAATAAGGCAGACTTCACAGCATCATGAAATTTAAAAAAAAAAAAAAAAAGTTGTTTGCAGTCTAAAAGAGCCCTTTGGGTCTATCAGCTCTGCTGAGGCAGCACGACCTGTTTGCACTGCATCAATAGCAGGGGAAGAGGATATAAGTTTCTTTGTAACTTCTGTTTCACCTCCATGCTGTATCTCCCTTCTGGGTTTTGCAACATGCAGGAGCTGGATACTGAGCATCAATGAGAGTGGTTTCTCCTCTCTCTCGTGCAAGCTCTTTGGGCTAGTCTCTTGGTTTGGGGTAGGTTGGTATTGTGGCATGCCATCATACAAATAGATGTGTGTCACATGTGGTGCATGCCACAGCTCGTCAGCAGAGGGGGTGCTGTAAGGCTGAAAGCCAGGCCCTTGAGCAGCCTTATGCAGGACAAACTCAGCTGCACAGCAAGGCTTCTCAGGAAGTAGATTCATCTTCCTCACAGCAGCAGAAGTTTCCTATGCTACTGATGTGGCAACCATTTTAGATCCTGGCAACACTATCCTGGCCATTTTAGCAGCCACAGGTCAGCTGCAGAAGCCAAGCATGGAGCAGCAATCAGGCTCTGGGCAGCATGAAGGTGCTTCCTTAGAGCAGGTTGGTCTTTTCTCACTTGAGTTTATCCTGCTGTTGTATTGGGCCTACAAACTGCAGAAGGAAAACTGTTTGAAGCTGCTGTCCTCCCTTCTCCTCAAGGAGGGAGAGAATCAGTCCAGAAATGGATTAGGCAGTAAGTGCCCCTGGAATTGCCCAAAAGGCACCAGCGGTTAGCAGGAGATCTCTGAGTAATTGGAGAACCTGTCTGAGGTCTCAGAGGGATCATTGGACCCCCCCCCCCCCTTCCGGAAGGTCCTTCAATGCCCGGGGAAGAGATGGAGGCCAGGGAGCTAGAGTAAGCTGAGCTGCCGCTGGGGGGAGAATCCTTCCATTTTTCAGGTCTTTCAGAAAGAGGAGCAACTTACCTTAATTTCATAGTCCCCGGCAGCCCTGCAAATCCCCTTTTGGGTGATGGAAGACACCTCTTGGGAAGATCCACTGCTGCAGGGCATGCGTCTTCCCTCAGAATTCCTTTCCAGTACATAAGGCCATCATGCAGATGATTGAGACAGAGTGGGAACTCCGAGAGGCAAACCGCGGAGGAACCATGCAATGGCTCTGCTATACCCCCTCCCTCCACCGGAGAGAGAGGAGTTTAAGAACCCAAAAGTGAATTCTTTGGTGACAGCAATCACTAAGAAGACAGTTAGCCTTGTGGAAGGTGGTATGGCCTTGAAGGATCCCCATGATAGGAGGCACTGCTCCAACAGGCCTTTGACGTGAATGTACCGTCCCTGAAGGCCTCTGCTTGTGGAGTGTATGTAACGCAAGCATGTATACAGTGATTGCAGGCTCTGCTGGACTCGGCAGAGTTGTCTGGGAAAATGCCAGCAAGCTTCCTAAATTGGAAAACTCCTCCTTTTATCTAGCAGACACATGTCATGATTTGTTGTGGGCCTCTGCCAAATGCATGGCCCTAGTGATGGCGATCTGATGTTTTGTGTAGCTCCATACTTGGGAGGCTGATATCTCATCCAAAATTCGGCTGAGTAAGCTTCTGTTCAGGAATGCCTTTAAGGATTTGGTGAAGGTGCCGGGGGAGGCCAAAGTACTCACCTGCTAGAGACAAGTCTCAAGGGAGCAAGTCCCAGCAGCCTGCCGGGGGGAGGGAGAGAGGTTTACGGAATATGCATTTTCTCTCGTCCCAAAGGGGACATGGTCAGTCCTTTCAGAATAGGGGGTCTGCCCAGGGTTCCTATAGCTCAGGAGTTGCAACCTTGTCAAAGAAACCACAATGAGGCAAGGTGGCTTCAGGGGAAGGACCAGCTGATAGGTGGCCTCTCACAGCACTTTTACCCTTCCTAGATCCACATCACGGCAGACAAATGGGTCCTGGAGGTCATCAGCAAAGGGTATACCTTGGAGTTTACACAGCCTCTTCACAAAACCTTCATGCTTTCCCCCTGCAAGTCCCTTTGAAAGGCCAGAGCCGTAGACCAGATGCTCCAGTAACTTTGGGAGTAAGGGGTAGTGGTCGAGGTACCAAGAGATCAATTTGAAACCAGTCGATACTCAATTTATTTCATGGTTCCCAAAAAAGCGATCCTGTTGACCTATACTGGGATCTCAAGCTTGTCAACAGGGCTTTGCGAGTGCTCCACTTTCACAAGGAGACCTTTAGCTCAGTCAGGGTAGCTGTCCAAAGGGGGAATTATTCAACAGTACTAGATTCTCAAGGAGGCATATCTGCACATTCCTATTTTCTCCAAACAGCAGCAGTCCTTGCGGTTTGCTCTGCCAGTAGGCCGTTTCCAGATTCAGGCATGTGACAACACCCAGGACGTTCACTAAGGTGATGGTGGTAGCAATGTCTGCTCTCAGGCAGCAGGGAAAGCATAGTTACTCACCTGTAACAGGTGTGCTCCAGGGACAGGAGGAATCAGTCCTCATAGATGGGTAACAGAGCCCTTATGAAAGCATCACCCCAGCTTTCAAAGAAAGCCTTTGGGATATGCAACCATGCATGCATGGTCCTCTTCTCGCTCAAAGGTGCCATCTTGCTCTGTCAGGTGACATAGCTAGAGTCGACAAAAGAAGATGGTCAAAAATTGTACAGCAACTCCCCAAGGGGAGGAGGGAGGATTGTGAGGACTGATTCCTGCAGTCCCTGGAGAACACCTATTACAGGTGAGTAACTATGCTTTCTCCAGGAATAAGCAGGAAATCAGTCCTCACATACTGGACTCCCTAGCTACAGGCTACCAAACCTGTAATTCAAAAATACCACCGCGAGGCTGTGAGTTGAAGCCGATGCTCGAAGGAGCCCGAGTCCTCAGGGCCCTGGGACTAAGCTCTCCATAGCCGCAGAAGGGGCAGAGGGCAGAAGATGATATACCCCGAACAGATTACAGAATACAGCCTAGCCGAAGGCGCTATCCCGGCAGGACTCCCTCTCCGGGCAGTAGTGCGAAGTGAAAGTGTTCGCTGAAGACCAGGTCTCAGCCCGGCAGATGTCCTTCAGAGGCATTGAGTGCAGTGAAGCCACCAATGCATGCGTGGTGACCCATCGATCCAGCAGGGCCCCAGCCTTTGCCTGGGCAAAGGCGATGCAGTCCACCACCCAGATGGAGAGGGAGCGCTTGGTAACTGCCAGCCCCAGGCGGTTGGGATCGTAGGCGATGAAAAACCAGTCAGACTTGTGATGATCCCAGGTGCGCTGCAGATAGAAGGTGAGAGCCCTCTTGCAGTCGAGAGTATGTAGGACTGCCAATGCCCAGTCGGCGTGAGGTCTCAGAAAGAAAGTCTGCAAGACTATCTCCTGATTTAAGATGGAAATCCGAGACCACTTTCGGAAGGAATTTGCAGTGGCAACGAAGGACCACCCTATTCCCATAGAACCTGGTGTAGGGGGCCTCTGCCATGAGGGCTTGAAGTTTGCTGCCGTGCTGAGATCAGCACCACCAGGAAGACCACCTTCCAGGAGAGGCGCAGGAGCGAGCATGTCGCCATCGGCTTGCAGAGCGGCCACATCACCTGCATGAGCATGATATTCAGGTCCTACTCCAGCAGCGGGGGCCAGACGAGGGGCCTGGAAAGCAAGAGGCCTGAAGCGGGAGAATAGAGACTGGCCCAAGAGGGGTTTACTCCAGACGGGGAAGTGGTTGACCGAAATGGCGCTCAGGTGAACCCTGACAGAGTTGGATTTCGGCCCCACCTGCGAGAGGTGGAGGAGGTACTGAAGAACTCACCGGGTGGAACAGGAGAACGGGTCGATAAGGAGCACCAGGTTGAGAAGCGCCGCCACTTCAGAGCATAGGCCCGTCTCCAAGTCCTTCCTCGATGCAAGGAGGACATCTTCAATCTACTCCAGGAGACGCATTGAGGCTAAGGAGAACCATGCAGCCACCACGTCAGGGATAACGAGGCTAAGTTCGGGTGGAGCACCCGTCCCTCCTCCTCCTACATCAGCAGGCCTGGGGCACTGCCCAGGGAAACCAGAGGCTCCGCCGAGTGTCTGAGCAGAAGCGGGAACCAGGGCTGTCGGGGTCACAAGGATCACCGAAGCTCAGTCCTGCTGAATCTTGTGGAGGATCCTCACAATGAGAGGAGTGGGAGGGAACGCATACAGAAACCCGGAGGTCCAGTCCAGGAGGAACGCATCCGGAGCCACCCTGCTCGGGTGCAGCATTGGCCCCTCAAAAGCAGGGAAGCTGCGCGTTCACCAGGCTGGAAAACAGGTCTAGCTACAGAGTCATAAGAACATAAGATATGCCATACTGGGTCAGACCAAGGTCCATCAAGCCCAGTATCCTTTTTTCCAACAGTGGCCAATCTAGGTCATAAGTACCTAGCAGTCTCCCCAAAAGACACACGTTCCTCAATGCTTGTATTGGGTCAAGCAGTGATATCCTAGGTCCCTTTTAATAATAGTTGATGGACCTTTCCTCCAGGAACTTGTCCAAACCTTTTTTAAACCCAGCTACACTAACAGCTTTTACTACATCCTCCGGTAACAAAGTCCAGAGTTTGATTACACATTGAGTGAAAAAATATTTTCTCCTATTAGTCTTGAATAGGTTACCCTGTAGCTTCATTGCATGTCCCCTAGTCTTTTTATATTCTGATGATGTAAACAATCAATCTACGTTTACCCGTTCTGTTCCATTCCATTCATTAATTTATAGACGTCTATCATATCTCCCCTCAGCTGTCTCTTTTCCAGGTTGAAGAGCCCTAACCTTTTTAGCCTCTCTTGATAGGAGTATCATTCCATCCCCTTTACCATTTTGGTGGCTCTTCTCTATACCTTTTCTAATAACGCTATATCCTTTTTAAGATACGGCGACCAGAATTGCACGCAATATTCAAAGTGGGGTTTCAGCATTGAACGATACAGAGGCGGCATAATATCTTTTGATTTATTTTCCATTCCTTTCCTTATAATACCTAACATTCTATTTGGTCTCTTGGCCGCCGCTGCACACTGGGCGGAGGGTTTTAACATATTATCCACGATGACGCCTAAATCTTTTTCCTGGGTGGTGGTTCCCAATGTTGAACCTTGCATTGTGTAACCATAGTTTGGGTTGTTCTTTCCTAGGTGCATAATTTTGCACTTGTCCACATTAAATTTCATCTGCCATTTGGATGCCCACAATCCTCTTCGGTTTTAACAACTTTAAATAGTTTTGTGTCATCTGCAAATTTGATAACCTCACTCGTTATTCCCTTTTCCAGGTCATTTATGAATATGTCAAAAAGCAGCAGACCCAGCACAGATCCCTGGGGTACTCCACTATTCTTTTTTCCATTGGCAAAATTGGTCATTTAGCCCTACCCTCTGCTTTCTGACTTTTAACCAGTTCCTGATCCACAATAGTACACTGCCTCCTATCCCATGATTTTTTATTTTTTCCAAAAGTCTGATGAGGGACCTTGTCAAAGGCTTTCTGAAAGTCCAGATACACTATATCAACCGACTCACCTTTGTCTACCTGTTTATTCACACCTTCAAAAAAACAACAGATTAGCAAGACAAGATCTTCCTTGTCTAAAGCCATGTTGGCTGTCGCCCATTAAACCATTACTATCTACATGTTGACTAATTTTGTTTATGATGGTTTCTAGCATTTTTCCCCGGTACTGATGTCAGGCTCACCAGTCTGTAGTTTCCCGGATCACCCCTGGAACCCTTTTTAAAAATTGGCGTTACATTGGCAATCCTCCAGTCTTCAGGTATTACAGATGATTTTAATGGTAGTTCACATATTACTAATAGCAGGTCTGAAATCTCATATTTCAGTTCTTTCAACACCCTTGGATGTATACCATCTGGTTGAGGTGATTTGCTACTCTTCAGTTTATCAAATACTTGTAATACATCTTCCTGGTGTATCGATATTTCTTTCAATTCTTCCACAGTATCACCTTCAGTCATGGGTAAGATCCCTATATCTTCCTCAGTAAAGAATTCATTCAGTCTCTCCGCTATAGCCTTGTCCCCTCTTACTGTCCCTTTTACCTCTCTATCATCTAATGGTCCAACTGACTCTCACAGGTTTTTTGCTACGAATGTACTTGAAAAAGTCTTTTACACGTTTTTGCTTCCACAGCAAGTTTTTTCTGAAATGCTCTCTATGCCTTGCATTTAACTTGCCAGTACTTGTGCTATTTACAGTTTGTCATTTGGCTCTTTTTTCCATTTCCTGAAAGATTTATTTTTGGCAACAGCCGCCTCTCTGACCTCATCTTTAAACCATGCTGGCAGTTTTTTGGACTTCCTTCCACTCTTCTTAAAGCATGGAATACAGCTGGTCTGGGCTTCCAAGATAGTATTTTTCAACACCACCCAAGCTTGATGTAAGTTTTTTTTCTTAACTATTTTCGTAACTATTTTCCTCATTTTATCATAGTCTCCCTTTTGAAAGTTAAAAGGTAGTACTGTGGATTTCCTTACCATCCCTCCTCCATTAATAAATCAAACGTGATCATGCTATCACTATTGCCAAGTAGCCCCAACACCCTTATCTCTTGCACCAGATCTGGTGTTCCACCAACAACCAAGTCCAAAATGGCTTCCCCTCTGATCGGTTCATGAACCAGCTGCTCCAAGAAGCAGTCATTTATTTCATCTAGAAACGTATCTCCTTAGCATGTCCTGCCGTGACACTGACCCAGTCCATACCGGGGTAAATGAAATCACCCATTAGTATTACTGTTCTGTAACTTTTTTTTTTTTTTTTTAGCTTCCCTGATTTCTTTGAGCATTTCATCATCCATCCATTCATTCTGGCCAGGTGGTCGATAGTACAACTCCACTGCCATCGCCTTCCCCTTTTTACATGGAATTTCAATCCATAGAGATTCTACAGCAAATTGTGTTTCCTACAAAACTTAATCCTTTGTGACTCAATGCCCTCTCTAACATAAGAGCACAACCCTCCACCAATTTGATCAGCTCTATCATTACAATATACGTTGTATCCAGGCATCACAGTGTCCCACTGGTTGTCCTCTTTCCACCATGTCTCAGATACCAATCATATTTAAACTTCTCATTTCGTGCTATATATTCTAACTCTCATCTTATTTTTTAGGCTTCTAGCATTTGCATGCAAGTATTTTAGAGATTATTTTATTCATATTAATCTGGTTATCGGTAGGCAGGGGTAATTTGGAATCTTTAAGCTCTGTCTGCTCTGTACTCAAGGGCATTTGGGCTACCTTTGTCTTTATTGGAACCTCTCTGCTTTTGGTAGTATCCTTCAAGGATACATTGTTCTGAACCATGCATTCTTGGGTGACTGTCGGCTCTCCCCTATTATCTAGTTTAAAAGTAGCTCTATCTCCTTTTTAAAGGTTAATGTCAGCAGCTTGGTTCCATCCCGGTTAAGGTAAAGCCCATCCCTTCAGAAGAGCCCCTCCTTTCCCCAAAATGTTCCCCAGTTCCTAACAAATCCAAACCCCTCATCCCTGCACCATCATCTCATCCATGCATTGAGACTCCGGAGCTCTACCTGCCTTTTGGGTCCTGCACGTGGAAAGGGAAGCATTTCGGAGAACGCTACCCTGGAAGTTCTGGATTTCAACGTCCTACCTAAAAGCCTAAATTTAGCCTCCAGAACTCCCCTACCACATTTTCCTATATCATTGGTACCGACATGTACCAAGACAGCAGCCTCCTCCCCAGCACTAAGAACTTATCTAGGTGGCGCGTGAGGTACGCTACCTTTGCACCAGGCAGGCATGTTACTAGGCGAGCCTCACGCCTACCAGCCACCCAGCTATCTACATGCCTAATGATTTAATCACCAACTATAATGACTGTCCTAACCCTTCCCTCATGGGCACATGGCCCTGGATAAACTTCCTCGGTGCGAGAGGGTTTTACATCACGTAGAGGGCAGGTCCTAGCTATAGGATCACTTCCTGCCACACCAGGGTGATGCTCTCCTGTCATGTGACCTCTCTCCTCCATGGCAACGGATGCTGCCAGACTGGAGGTGGGACTTCAGTACTATATCCCTGAAGGTCTCGTCTATGTACCTCTGTCTTCCAAGTCTGCTACTCTTGCCTCCAGCGATCGGAATCATTCCCTGAGAACAAAGATCTCCTTGCACCTTGTGCAAACATAAGATCCCTCACCAACTGGGAGAAAATCATACATGTAACACTCAATGCAAAGACTGTAAAGCCCCCATCTCGCTGCTGGACTGTTGTCTGCATCTTAGTTTTAAGGTTGTGTTTAGATATTTAAGTTCTTTATTTACTAAGGATTGCTGGGGATACTTATACTAATAAAGCTATACCTAATATGTTTAATGTACTTTGTTCACCTGAAGTTTAATTAATCTCAGGTCCTTAATGTATGCTGATGAGAATAAACTGTTGCATCTGAGAGTGAATATGGCACCTCCTTTCCTTTAAAAGGTTTACACACCTATAAAGCTACGATTATCCCAAGGATGGGTGGGTGTCAGGGTGGGAGGATGGGAAAGAAGACTTATTAAAAGCTGGCTTCTACACAGTACCCTGTCCTGTGTTTCTAAGGTAATCTGTGACCAATATCCAGGGGGAGTCCCACAGCCCTTGCTTGGATAGAGAGAATCTTGGGTTCTAATTTTAACCAGAAAGCTCTCTCCTGTGTTTTAAATTTAAACTGAAAGCTCTTTGCTGCTACTAGGCCCTGACTGAGTATTAGATTTAAACTGGAAGTTCTCTGCTGGGTTCTAAATTTAACCAGAAAGCTCTCCGCTATGTTTTAAATTTAAACTGAAAACTCTTTGCTGCTACTAGGCCCTGAGTGATTTAACAAATACACTGGGTTCAGAGATTATCAGCTTTAATCTAAAGAATTCCTTTTCCCCCAAATTTAGAAAAACTCCCAGAAGTAAATCCTTACAGTTGCAGATCTCTCTCCAGAAGTAGCAGTCCCTGGAAGAGGTGGAGAGCCACCTCTGGACTCAGGCACCACTCGTGTGGGCGAAGGAGCCTGCTGAGTCTGTCCGCAAGGAAGTTGTCCTGGCCCGGGAGGGGAGGTAGACGGCCCGTAAGGTCATGTCCTGGCATACCCCGAAGGAGCAGAGGAGGACTGCCTCCTGAGAAAGGAGGCAGGAGCCCATGCCCTCTTTCTTGTTTATGTAGAACATCGCAACTTTGTTGTTGGTCTGCACAAGCACCAACTTGCCCTTCAGGTGGTAATCGAAAACTTTCAGGGCCAATCTGACTGCTTGGAGCTCGAGCAGGTTGATCTGCTGCAGGGACTCCTCAGGCGACCACTGTCCCTGGGTGCGTACGCTGCCACAGTGGGCACCCCAGCCCAACAGCGAGGCATCCGTTGTCAAGACGAGCTTGTGCTGAGTCTGGAAGGGCATGCCCCGAAGGAGGCTTTGGGGATTTTGCCACCAAGCCAGGGAACGGAATAAGTTGCGGGAGACCTGGACAGAGTCCCGGAGGCGTCCTGAGGCTTGGACCCATTGTGGCGCCCGCATGCATGTGGCGCCCGCATGCATCATTGTGGCGCCCGCATGCGGGCGTAGGGGATGACTGACGATCGAGGCCATGTGCCCCAGGAGGCGCAGCATGGCCTGCGCCAAGACCCTTGTCCAGCCTTGGACCTTGGCAGCCAGGGTGCGGAGCCATTCCGCGCAGGCTCAAGGGAGAAAGGCGGTCGCCCAGTCTGTATTGAGAGGGGTGCTGATGAACTCCAGAGTCTGCACCGGTTCGAGGTGGGGCTTGGAGCAGTTGATCAGGAAGCAGAGACGCTCGAGGAGGAGGGCTGTACATGACACCGAAAGGTGAGCCTCTTTCACCGATGTGCCTTTGATGAGCCAGTCATCTAAGTACTGGTAAACAGGTATACCCTGCAGTCGGAGGTGAGCTGCTGCCTCTGACAGGCACTTTGT
The DNA here is from genome assembly GCA_033557465.1 of Ichthyophis bannanicus. Taxonomy (NCBI): domain Eukaryota; kingdom Metazoa; phylum Chordata; class Amphibia; order Gymnophiona; family Ichthyophiidae; genus Ichthyophis; species Ichthyophis bannanicus. Next base: position 238,446,710 of record CM066040.1, read on the forward strand.
GAAGACCCACAGGGCAGACACGAGCCCGAAGGGGAGCACCCTGTACTGATAATGCTCCCCTTGCACCGTGAAACAGAGGTATTGCCTGTGCTTGGGGTGGACCGGGATATGGACGTAAGGGGTTTGAGATTTAAAGGAGCATAGCCAATTGCCCTGCTGTAGAAAGGGCAGCAGTACACCAAGTGATAGCATTTTGAACTTCTCCTGCACCAGAAACTTGTTCAGGTTCCTGAATTCGTCCTTTTAGGGATGAGGAAGTACCGGGAGTAAAAGCCCTGGCCTTGGAGGTGCAGTGGGACCCTTTCGACTGCCTGCTGACTGAGGTGGTTGTCGACCTCTTGTTGCAAGCAAGTCTGGTGCAAGGAAAGCAGAGTAGGCTCCGCTAGGGAGAAGGGAGTCTGTCCAGACAAAGACGATAACCATCCCGGATCACCTGGAGGACCCAGGTGTCCGATGTAATGGCCACCAACTTGGGGGCGAAAAGGGACAGGCGTCCTCCCACGGGTGGAAGTGCCGCCGGGGGATGAGAGGCTATGCATTTGTCGTCAAAACCCCAGAGTTGGCTGGGGTGGCTCTGGCTGTTGGGCCCTTTCGGTTTTCGATGACCCTGAGCTCTCCCCATTTGCCCTGAGTGCTGGTCGTCAGTACTGGGATAGGCGGGTAGGGTGGGTATCCCCGGTAGGGAAGACCCTTCTTCTGGAAGAAAGGTTTTTTGCTGTGCTGCTTCTTCCGTAGAAGAGAAGAGGCTTTATGAGAGTCCTCCATGGGCTTGCCAAACACTGCTTGCCAAGGCAGGGGATGTCCAGGACCCACTATTCCAGGTCCGAAGACTGGAGCCATGCTTGGCACAAGAGTCCCAATGCCAGCTGCTGCCATGTGGGCGGAGGACTTGAACCCGTCATATGCAGCCTGGGAAAGGTATTTCGAGCAGTCTGCGACCGACCTCAGGAGGATCTGTAACCTGAGTAGGTGTTCACCCCCGTGGCCTGTGGAGTAACCGCCGAGCTCTTTGGTGAGGTCGCAAAGAAACACACCCATATACAGCTGATACGCCTGGATGCGGCACGCCAGCATGGATCCCTGGTAAGCCTTGCACCCAAGGGCGCAGGATTCCCTGCCAGGCAGGACCGAAGAGTGTGACTTTGGGCTCTTTTGCTTCCGCATGGCTGATTCAACCACCATGGAGGTATGAGGAAGTTGAGTCTTCCAAAACCCCAGGCTGCATTGGACCATATACATGGCATCGAGCAGTTTGCTGACGAGGGGATCAAGGCAGGTGCTTCCCACATGCGGAGGAGCAGCCGGGATAGGATGGGCGGTACAGGGGCAATAAGACTCCCTAGGTGGAGACTCATACTGCAAAATGTCATTTACTCTGCCCTCGGTTCCTCCTCTGTCTGCGTGGGCAGACTGAGGGATCATGCCATATCCTGCACAAACACAAAAAAAAGAGGTGTCCTCGAGAGGTGACCGCCTTCGTGCAGAGATGGGTCAGAGGGAATGTCCCTATGGGTGTGGGTCTCCAGGGAAGTGTCCCCGTCTGACTCCCAGCCTGAGACGTCCGAGAGAGATTCTGAATCGGGCTGATCCCCATGTCCAGTGGCCGAGGCCCGCTTGGAACTAGAGGCACTGACTCGGGAAAACCTCGCCCCCGAGGAATGGACACAGCGTGTGTGACCGGTGCCGAGGACCCTCATGAGAACATAAGAACATAAGATATGCCATACTGGGTCAGACCGAGGTCCATCAAGCCCAGTATCCTATTTCCAACAGTGGCCAATCTAGGTCATACGTACCTAGCAGTATCCCCAAAAGACAGGTTCCACAATGCTTGTACTGGGTCAAGCACTGATTATCCTGGGTCCCTTTTTAATAGTGGTTTATGGACCTTTCCTCCAGGAACTTGTCAAAACCTTTTTTAAACCCAGCTACACTAACAGCCCTTACCACATCCTCCGGTAACAAATTCCAGAGTTTGATTACACGTTGAGTGAAAAAATATTTTCTCTTATTTGTCTTAGTTTACCCTGTAGCTTCATTGCATGTCCCCTAGTCTTTCTATATTCTGATAGTGTAAACAATTGATCCACGTTTACATGCTCCACTCCATTCATTAATTTATAGACCTCTATCATATCTCCCCTCAGCCGTCTCTTTTCCAGGTTGAAGAGCCCCAACCTTTGTAGCCTCTCTTCATAGGAGTAGCCTTCCATCCCCTTCACCATTTTGGTGGCTCTTCTCTGTACTTTTTCTAATAATGCTATGTCCTTTTTAAGATACGGTGACCAGATCTGCACACAATATTCAAGGTGCGGTCATACCATGGAACGATACAGAGGCATTATATCATCCTTTGTTTTATTTTCCATCCCTTTCTTTATGATACCTAGCATTCTATTTGCTTTCTTGGCTGCCGCTGGGCAGAGGGTTTTAACATGTTATCCACGATGACTCCTAAATCTTTTTCCTGGGTGGTGGTTCCCAATGTGGAACCTTGCATTGTGTAACTATAGTGTGGGTTGTTCTTTCTTAGGTGCATAACTTTGCACTTGTCCACATTAAATTTCATCTGCCATTTGGATGCCCAGTCTTCCAATTTATCCAGATCTTCCTGCAGTTTTCCACAATCCTCTTGGGTATTAACAACTTTAAACAGTTTTGTATCATCTGCAAATTTGATAACCTCACTCGTTATTCCCTTTTCCAGGTCATTTATGAATATGTCAAAAAGTAGCGGACCCAGTACAGATACCTGGGGTACTCCACTATTCACCTTTTTCCATTGGGAATATTGGCCATTTAGCCCTACCCTCTGCTTTCTATCTTTTAACCAGTTCCCGATCCACAATAGTAGACTGCCTCCTATCCCATGACTTCTTAGTTTCGCCAAAAGTCTCTGATGAGGGACCTTATCAAAAGCTTTCTGAAAGTCCAGATACACTATATCAACCGACTTACCTTTATCTACCTGTTTATGCACACCTTCAAAAAAAACATATCATATTAGTAAGACAAGATCTTCCTTGTCTAAAGCCATGTTGGCTGTCTCCCATTAGGCCATGACTATCTACATGCTGTGTAATTTTGTTCTTTATGATGGTTTCTACCATTTTCCCCGGTACTGACGTCAGACTCACTGGTCTGTAATTTCCCGGGTCACCCCTGGAACCCTTTTTAAAGATTGGTGTTACGTTGGCGACCCTCCAATCTTCAGGTATTACAGATGATTTTAATGAAAGTTCACAGATTACCAATAGCAGGTCCGCAATCTCATATTTCAGTTCTTTCAACACTCTTGGATGTATACCATCTGGTCCAGGTGATTTGCTACTATTCAGTTTATCAAATAGTTGTAATATATCTTCCCGGTGTAGCGATATTTCTCTCAATTCCTCTGCAGTATCACCTTTAAATACCACTTCAGTCTTGGGTAACATCCCTACATCTTCCTCAGTAAAGACCGAAGCAAAGAATTCATTCAGTCTCTCTGCTATAGCCTTGTCTTCTCTTACTGCCCCTTTTACCCTATCATCTAATGGCCCAACGGACTCTCTCACAGGCCTTTTGCTACGAATGTACTTGAAAAAGTCTTTATTTCGTGTTTTTGCTTCCGTAGCAAGTTCCTTCTCAAATTCTCGCTTCGCGTGCCTTATCAATGCTTTGCATTTAACTTGCCAGTGCTTGTGCTGTTTCCAGTTTTCTTCATTTGACTCTTTTTTCCATTTCCTGAAGGATGCTTTTTTGGCAGCAACAGCCTCTCTGATCTCACCTTTAAACCATGCTGGCAGGTTTTTGGACTTTCTTCTACTTTTCTTAATGCGTGGAATACAGCTGGTCTGGGCTTCGAGGATAGTATTTTTAAACAACACCCAAGCTTGCTGTAAGTCTTTAACCTTTGCAACCGCTCCTTTTAGTTTTTTCTTAACTATATTCCTCATTTTATCATAGTCTCCCTTTTGAAAGTTAAAAGGTAGTACTGTGGATTTCTTTACTATCCCTCCTCCACTAATTAAATCAAACATGATCATGCTATGATCACTATTGCCAAGTGGCCATGAGGCCCATGTCTCTCGGGAGTTTCCAAGGCAGTTTTTGGTACCCCCGTTGGGGGACCCTCGGTCTTGAGGTGTGGGCCAGCCATGCTGGGCAATAGCGCCTGCTGGGCAGCTAGAAAGGCAGAAATGCTACGCTCCAGTGCCAGCATATGGGCCTCCCACTCAGTAATGGGGTCCTGCGATGCTGACGCCGGGGTGACCAGGTCTGGTGTGGAGGAGGAGGGGGGCCCTCGCTGGGACGACCCTCGGGAGACCGGGTGCCATCGCCAGAAGCCTCCGTATCTGTATGAGGTACCTTTCGAGGCCGCTCCTTGTCTGACTCTTGGGAACGCCGGGGAGGGCTGAGGGAACGAGCATGAGACCGCTCGCGCTTGTCCCAGAGCCCCTGATAGCGACTTCGAGGTCTTCTTCTTTTGCCACTCCATCTCGGATTAGCAGAGTGGGGAGCCACAGGGGACCCAGGGGCTGCCTTATGGAAAATATCATCGGACTTCTGCTTATGGCTTAGCAAGGCCTTAACGGACATTTTCTTATAGACAGCAGAGCTCCAGGTTGTGGTCAGCCCCCAGACAACAGAGACAACAGTCATGGGTGTCCATGAGCGACATAGTCTTGGAGCATCTGTCACATTTTTTGAAACCGGTGGCCATGGGGGCAAAAAGAGCCCCTGTGAGGTCGAAGACCCTCGAGAACAGCAGTTAGGAAAAGGGCACGAAGGGAAAAAATTAAAAGAAAGGGAAAAAACGGAGTCCCCTAGCCCACCGCCAAGGCAGAGGTGCAGGGGAGGTTGGGCGAGGACCGGTGCAACCGGAAAAGAGGCCAAATGGCCTTAAACAAAAACACTTTTTCCAAGGGACGAGGACATCGTCCGAAGGGCCCCGCAGAAAAAAGGAGACTGAGCAAGATGGCACATTTGGGCAGGAAGAGGACCACGCATGCGTGGCAACAATCCCAAAAGCTTTCTTTGAAAGCTGGGGAATTGCTCCTTGCGGGCTCCGTCGGTGCCAAAGTCACCCATGAGTGAGGACTGACTTCCTGCTTGTTCCTGGAGAAAGAGGTTTGTCCTCTATGGAGTAATAATGCATGGAGAGTATGCTCAGGTGCACTCAAATGGAGTTGGACATAAGTCCATTCTGAGAGAGGTGAAACACGTACTGTAGCACCGTGTGCACCTGGCAAGAGTACAGGTCAAGCTGTTCCTCCACACACCAGACTGAAGACCTACGCTACTTAAAAGCATAAGCTCATCTCGTAGAGTTCTTACGAGAGGTTAGGACAACTTCCTCCACCTCTATGGGGAGGTTGAAGGGTGCTTGGGTGACCCATTCAGCTGCCACGTTGTGAGTGAAAGGGATCTCAGGTTTGGGTGGAGGATTGAGTTGTCATCCTGGGTCAGGAGTCCTGGGGAACTCCTCAGAGGGACCTGGAGCTCCATCGAGAGGCAGAGCAACAGAGGGAACCAGGGCTGTCTAGGCCACCGATTGGCCACCAGGATCATGGAAGCCCTGTCCCATTGGACCATGAAGAGAGTCCGGATTAGCAGAATGGGAAGGAAGGCATACACCAGGCCCTCCGACCACGAGACAAGGAAGATATCCGCTGCTACTCAGTTCAAGTACGGCTAGGGACAGCAGAAGCGGGGTAGCTGAGTGTTGGCCAGGCTGGCAGACTTGAGGTTCCCCATAGTCTGAACAACCTCTGTGCCACCCTGGGGTCTAGGTGCCACTCGTGCAGCTGGTGGACCCTGCTCAGCCTGTCTTGTGAGGATATTGTTCTGGCATGGAAGGTAAACTGCTCTGAGGAGCATCCCCTGCCTGATCCACGTATGAGCAGAGGGCCACAGCCTCCTGGCAGAGGTGCTGAGACCGAGTGTCCCCTTGTTTGTTCAGATAGATCATCACACCCTTGTTGTCCGTCTGGACTAGCACCGACTGGTGCTGCAGGTAGGGTTGGAAAGCCTTGAGTGCCAGAAAAATGGCTCTTAGTTCCAGCAGGCTGATCTGCTGCTGGCTTTCCTCAAGAGACCAGATGCCCTGCATGTGCAGTTCTTTGCAATGGGCACCCTAGCCCTGCAGGGAGGCGTCTGTCATGAGAATCCTCTGGGAGTTTGGCTGCTGAAAAGGCATACCCCCTCTGCAGATGTGTATTCTGCCACCAATTGAGCGACTCCGCTAGTTGACGAGACACCAAGACCCTGTCCCAGTGCCTTCCTGTGGCCTGATTCCACTGAGCGTGGCAGCACCATTGAGATGCCCACATGTGGAAGCAGGCATTGGGGACCACATGGCCTGTAGAGGCCATGTGGCCGAGCAGGAGTAGCATGGACAGCGCCGACTGGGCGTGACAGTGCTTTGCCTTGGTCGCCAGGGCCCTTAGATGATACACCCTTTCCAAGGGGAGGGAGGCCTTGGCTTGGAGGGTGTCCAGGCGAGCCCCTATGAGCTCCAGCTCCTGTGCTGGAGAGGTGGGATTTGGGGTGGTTTATCACAAACCCCAGGTTTTGTAGCACCTGAATGGTGCGGGCCATGGCCTGCTGCACCTCTGAAGTCGTGTCTCCCTTTATAAGCCAGTTGTCCAGGTATGGAAAGACTAAGGCCCCTTGGAGACTGAGGAAGGCAGCCACCACTGCAGGCATTTGGTGAAGACTCTGGGTGCGGAAGCTAGGCTGAAGGGAAGTACCCTGTACTGGTAGTGGTTGCTCCTGACCATGAACTGCAGGTACTGTCTGTGACTGGGATGGATAAGGATGCAAGTATAGGCACCCTTTAGGTTCAAGGAGCATAGCCAATCTCCCTGCTGGAGGTAGGTCAGCAAAGTTCCAAGGGAGAGCATTTTGAATGTTTCCCTCACCAGGAATTTGTTCAGGTTTCTCAGGTCCAGGATGGGCCTTAGTGCATGAAATCAACTTTTTTCTGGGGGGACAAGATGAACGCTTGTAGGGCTCTGTGGAAAAAGGGAGACTGAGCAAAATGGCACTCTTGGGTGGGAAGGGGATCACACATGCGTGGTAACATATCCCAAAGACTTTCTTTGAAAGCTGGGGAGATGCTTCCGCGAGGGCTCCATCGGCACCAACCTCGCCCATATGTGAGACCTGACTTCCTCCTTGTTCCTGGAGAATCATGGTGTATCCCTACCTGGACAACTGGCTGATCCACACAAAGTCAAGACAGGAAAATCAGAAGGTGACTAGCCAAGTGATCTCCTTTCTCCAGGACCAAAGCTGGGTTATCAATGTGCAGAGCAAGCTGGATCCAGCTCAAAGGTTAGTCTGCTTGGGAGCAGAATTCAATGCAGTCCAGGGCTTGGTGACTTCTGCAGGATACAGTAGACAAGCTGGTGAGGATGGTTCAATGATTCCAGAGGATGCTAGCGACATGGGCATGGCATTATCTGCAGGTACTCAGCCTGATGGTGGTGGCCTTGGATCTGGTGCCATGGCAAAGGCTCACATGAGGTGTCTTCAGAGACCATTGCTCTCAAAGTGAGTTCTCTACAATGCCATCACCCCTCCAGAAGGCTTCGGTGGCCGCAGGAGGTGAAGGACAGTCTGAGGTGGTGGTTATCTCAGGAAAACCTGCTAAAGGGGATTCCATTGAAAACTCTGGACTGGCTCGTGGTCACAACAGACGCCAGTCTGAGTGCTTTGGGGCACTCTGTCAGGCTCAGGTGGCCCAGGGACCGTGGTCTGCAGAGGACAGCTCTTGGTCGATCAACTGGCTCGAGATCTGTGCAGTTTGGATGGTGCTCCGGCACTTTGTTCCTCTGCTGCGGGACAGGGCAGTGAGTGTTCAGACAATACTGTGGCGGTTGCATACATCAACAGACAAGGGGGCATGGGCAGCATGGGCTGGCAGCGGAAGAGGCCCTTGCTATTGCAGTGGTCTGAAAAGAACTTTGTAGCCCTCTCAGCTGTACATGTGGCCAGCGAGGACGATGTTCAGGTGGATTAACTGAGCAGGTATTGGCTGGATCTGGTGGAGTGGTCTCTGGAGGCCTCCTCTGTCTTCCAGACTGGTCTGGCACTGGGGGCAGCTGGTAATGGACCTGATGGCCTCCGCTCTCAATGCAAAGACCAGTCGATTTTACAGTCAAAGGCGTGAACACACGTCAGAGGGACTGGACACTCTGGTGTAGCCATGGCTGCAGGAAGGGCTCCTGCATGTGTTCCCTCCATGGGAACTGATTGGGCGCCTGTTGCAGAGAATTGCTTGGCACAAGGGGCTGGTACTTCTGGTGGCGACAGACTGGCTTCATCGGCAGTGGTACATGGGCCTGGTTTGCTTATCGGTAGAGTCTGTGGAGACGCCAGGCCTAATCTTCTGGCACAGGGAACCCATTCTTATGACCCACATGGATTGATTTGCGCTTACGGCTTGGCTCTTGAAAGGGCAAGGGCAAGGCCAAGGCAGCACGGCTACTCTTCAGGGGTCATTTATACCCTATTGAAAGCTCATAAACTATCTACATCCCTGTCATGTACGAGTCTGGAGCTTGTTTGAAAGCTAGTGTGAAGAGCAGGGGCTGTTGGCCTTCCATGCTTCAGTAGCAGAAGTTCTGGCCTTTCTGCAGGCGAGGCTGGATAAGGGCTTGGCCTGGAGCTCCCTCAGGGTGCAGGTGGTGGAGTTAGCCTGTTATCGTGGAAAGATGCAGGGGGTTTACTTGGCCTCTAATGCAGACGTGGTGCGATTCCTCAAGGCGGTTAAGCAAGTTAGGCCCCCTGTGAGACAGATACTTCCATCCGGGACCTTAATCTAGTCCTCTCAGTGCTCAGAGTGGCTGTTTGAGCCGGGGGGGGGGGTAGTTTGGTGAAGGATCTTACGCTGAAGGTGGCCTTCTTGGTGGCTATTTGCTCAGCACTGTATATTTTGGAGTTACAGGCCTTGTCATGTAGAGAACCGCTCCTGCCTATTCTGAAGGAAAAGATAGTGTTACGGCTGGTACCATCCCTTCTTCCAAAGGTGTTATCAGTGTTCCACATTAACCAGCCACTAGTCTTGCTGGTGTCTGAAGTGGAGATGACAAGGCCAGAAGGTGGGCAGTTCCATACTCTGGATGTGCACAGGGCCTTACAGGCCTTTTTGAAGCATACTCTGTCATTCAGGAACTCAAATAGGCTGTTATGTGGAACCCCAGACACCACAAAAGTGGCCTCCATTTCCAGGTGGGTGAGGAAGGCGATTGCTTTGGCATATTTGCTGTGATGTAAGCAGGTGCCAGCTGGTTTGTGTACCCATTCCACCAGGGCACAAGAGTCATCTTGGGCTGTGTTTTATTTATTTATTTATTTTTATTTATTGAATTCTTTTTTTTATACCGCACTCTTTAGAATCAGTGCAGTTTACAGTTAACAACTTGTGCAGGCAGGACCTACACTGGACTTACAATGAACATGGGTTTCTAAACAGGACTGACAGAGTAACTATATACAGGCAAGCTGTCACAGGTGACATGGTCAGCTCACAACTATTTACAGATTGATTAACTATATACCAATTGACCGGTCAGAGTACGTACCCATTCCAACTGCAGAATGTATCGTGATCTAGTGAGTGGGGTTGCAATCGTGCAGGGTGGCTGCGCTGGGGGTGGCAGCCTGGTTCCTGGGTGTGACTGGTGGGAGATGTCATTTGAATCGGTATAGTGCTGGATGAAGAGATGGTGCTTCAGCACCTTTCTAAACTGGGCAAGGTCGGTGATGGCCCGAATGGCGGGTGGAAGGGCGTTCCAGCATGTGGGTGCATATAGTGCAAAGGCTCTTTTTTCTTGTTGACTGTGAACATTTTGTAATCGCCTTCGGGAGTATCAGAGTTTTAGTGGCAGCTGATCTAGCTCGGTTGAGGGGGGTGGGCTGAATGATGTCCGTGAGGGAGGTAGAGGAGCACTTGTAGATGGCTCTGAAGGTCATCAATAATACTTTAAAGGAAAGTCTGCAGGGGACCGGCAGCCAGTGCAGGTGCTTCAAGATTGGGGTTATGTGTTCCCTCCTGGAGGCTCCATGCAAGATTCTAGAAGCTGCATTCATTGCAAGCTGCAGTGGATTCAACGTGCTCTTCGGGAGACCGTGTAGTATTGCGTTAGCATAATCAAAATGTGGGATTACTAGGGTTTGATAGATTGCCCTGAAGTCATCTGGCTCGAGCAGCTGTTGTAGGTGATGGAGCATCCTTATTTTGTGGTAGACCGCTTTGACCATGTTGCTGATCTGGGCCTTCATGTCGAGCTGTTGGTCTAGCATGACCGCCAGGTAGCGTACCATGGGCTTGCTGAAGAGCTTGGCATCTCGTACTTTCAGTGAGGCGGGCGGCATGAATGCTGGGTTCCTGGTGATAGAGAGCTTCCTTTTTGTTGAAATTTATTCTGAGCCTCTGCATATGTAGCCAGTCAGTGACGGCATCGAAGCAAGCTGTTAGTGGTGAGAGATCTGGATGTTCTGTTGAGATAGGCATGTAAAGCAGGACGTCGTCGGCGTAGACCAAGCAGTTGCTAATAAAGGAGCGGATGAGAGCACAAATGGGCTGCATGTATACATTGAACAGTAGGGCTGAGAGCGATGATCCCTGTGGCACACCTTTCTCTTGTGGGAAAGGTTTGGAGGTAGAGGAGCCGGTTCAAACGTGCTGCCATTTGTCTGATAAATATGACTCACACCAGGTTAGCGCTGTATCGTGGATCCCTTTTTCCTTATGGCGTGTTAGGAGTATTTTGTGGCTGACGGAGTCAAAGGCTGCAGCAATGTCCATGAAAATCAGGGCAAACTCCTGTCGGATGTTGTCCAATCTGATGGTTAAGGAGTTGAATAGAGTGGTCAACAGGGTCTCAACGCCATGTGATTCCCTGAAACCATGCTGACATGGATCGAGGGGTGAGCTTGTCTCGATGTGGTGGTGAAGATGGCATTGGATGATCTTCTCAATTTTTGCCAGAAGAGAGATACTTGAGATTGGCCAATAGGAATCTACCTTCACTGGATCCAGCTTTTTTTTTTTTTTTTTTTTTTTAGAAGAGGACTGATAGCTGTTTGCTTCAGGCTTCGAGGGAAGATCCCAGTTGAGAATTATAGTTCTATGAGTTTGGCCAGGAACAGGCTGAGGTCAACACGCAATGATTTTTACCCAAAATGCCAGGCAAGGGTCGTTTGGAGCTGTGGTGGTGTTTATTGCTGAGATGATGTCTTGAATGCCTCTCTCGGTTGGGGCCGAGAAGGTGGTGAGGATGTCACAGGTGTCCTTCATGGCTGGAGGCAAGAGGATAGGTGTTTTGCCTAGTACCACCTGCAGACATCTGTAAAATGGTGACATGGTTGTCACTACATACCTTTGGAAAGCACTAGTCCCACAGGTGCTCCTTGTGGTATTGGGCAAGCCACTTAACCCTCCATAGCCCATGTTCCCTATCAGTATTAGTGTATGTGTCTCATATCCCCTCATGTTAAATGTATCCCCCAATTGTGTTGTGACCACTTTGATTGAAGGATAAGGTGGTATACAAAAACTGTCTAAATAAAATAAATAAATAAATACAGGCACAGCAGGATGTGTATTTTGAAGCACAGGTATTGCAGGTAGGGCTCACAGATCCCTCCTGGATCTAGGTACTGATGTGGTACATCACAATTCTTTGGACTGGAGGGCCAGGCATGAAGGTTAAATTAGGTCTTACCTGCTAATTTTCTTTCATGGAGGCTGTCCAGTCCAGTCTTTGTTTTTTTCTGTATGGTGTTCAGAATGGCAAGCCTGTTCTCAGAGATCACCTGTTACAGGTAACTACGCTATCTCCAGGAACAAGCAGGAATGTATTCATATATGGGACACCCTAGCTCCCAGATCTCTGAAGAGTTGGACAGGGTCAGAAAGTCAGACATTTGAACCTAGACTTCCCTGCTAAGGAGATATGGCAGAAATGGGTATGGGGTATGAGTTGTTTCTATGTCCCAAAGAGATGCTGAAGGACTGCCTGGCCAAAGGCTGCATCCCGGTGGGAGTCCTTGTCCAAGCAGTAATGGGCTGCAAAAATGTGGATAAAGGACCATGTAGCAGCTCGGCAAATCTTGTCAATGGTTACTGAACGAAGGTTAGCCACAGAGATTGCCATCGCTTGGACATTATGAGCAGTGACATGTCCCATGAGGGAAAGACCTGATTTGTCATATGCAAAAGAAATATAGCCTGCTATCCATCTGGATAGCATACATTTGGTTATTAGAAGGCCCAAGGGAGTAGGATCAAAGGAGACAAAGAGCTGGGAGGATTTCCTAATGTCTTCTGTCCTTTGAAGATAGGAGGCTAGAGTTGTTTTACAGTCAAGTTATGTAAGGTTGCTTCTGCATGAAAAGCATGAGGATCTTGGGAAAAAGACCAGTAGGATCACTGACTAGGACGGAGAGGAGACACCACTTTTGGTAGAAAGCGAGGATGTGTCCGTAGGATGACCTTTGTCATGATGAAAGCGAGTATATGGAGCATGAGCCACTAAGGCCTGCAACTCACTGATGCATCTGGCTGAGGTCAGGGCGATGAGAAATAGAACGTTCCAAGATAAGTATCATAGGTATGTGGTTGATAGGGGCTCAAATGGAGGTTTGAGGAGTTAAGCCAATACCACATTAAGATCCCATGGTACCGGAGGTGGCCAAAGGGGCAGCTTGGTGGGGAGTAGGCCCTTCATAAAACATCACAAGAGGAACCGTGGAGATAGGCCTATCATCCACAGGTTTGTGGAAAGCTGAAATAGCACCGAGGTGCACCCGCACTGAATTTGTTTTGAGTCCTAAAGACAAATGCAAAAGATATTGAAGCAGCATGGGTACTGATGCCTCAAAAGATTCTAATTATTTTGAGAGCACCATGAAGCATATCTACGCCATCTGAGAGAGTACATCTTTACAGTAGTAGAAAAGGATAGATTATGCTCTCAGCATCCATACTGTCAGACGGAGGGATTGCTTGGGATGGAGGAGTGTTCTGTTGTCCTGAGACAGAAGACCCGGCCTGGATCCCAATGGGATCGGAGGAGTTAGAGTCAGCTGAAGTAGAAGGGGTAACCAGGGCTGACAGGGCCAGCGAGGGGCTACGAGTATCATAGAGCTCTTGTCTGCTTGTAGTTTGAGGAGGGTCTTTGGGATCAGGAGAATGGGGAGAAACGCATAGAGGAGTCCTCGACCCAGTGGATCATGAAGGCTGATTTTGGATGGTATCCTGGAGCAGAATTGTGGGAGCTGAGTGTTCTGCAGAATGGCAAAGAGATCACTGAGGTTCCCCAGATTTGGAAGAGTTTTGCCACTGCTGTCAGATCTAGGGACTATTCATGGGGTTGCAGGATCCAACTCATTTTGTCTGCCAGGTGATTGGATTCTCCTGGAATGTTACCTGCATGTAGATGCATGTGGTGGAGAATGGCAAACTTGCATAATTTGCAGATTTCCTGGCATAGGGGAAGGGAGCCCATTCCACCCTGTTTGTTTATATAAAACACTGTGACTTGGTTGTCTGTCCTGAGTAGGATCTGACTGTTGGAGAGGTGATGGTGGAAAACCTGGAGGGCATTCATGACTGCTCGAAGCTCACAGAGTTTTATCTGCTGTGTTGATTCCTGGGTGGTCGACAGACCCTGTGTGGAGATGGAATCCAGATGTGCTCCCCAACCCAACTTGGAGGCATTTGTCATCATTGTATGTTTAGGTTGGAGCATTCAAAAAGGTGACCCTATGAGAAGGTTTGTTGGGGTGCATCACCATTAGAGACACTCAGCCAGAGGGCATGTTACTTGGACAATATCCTGTAGATTCCCTGTGGCCTGCATCCACTGAGATGAGTGTCCACTGTGTCTGTTGCATGTGGAGTCTTACATAAGGAACTACATGGACTGTGGAAGCCATGTGTCCCAGTAGGCATAGGAAGTCTCAAGCCGTGGCAGTCTGTTGGTGCATGTGGTTGGCTAGGTCTACTGAACTATTCATGCGGTCCACAGGAAGACAGGCTCTGGATCGTTTTGTGTCTAGCATGGCTCCTATGAAGTCCAATCTCTTTGTTGGATTGAGGTGAGACTTTGGGAAGTTTATCACAAAGCCTAGATGCTGCAATAGAGAAAGAGCTTTTTGTTGAGATGTTCACAGTTCTCTAGGAGAGTCTGCCTTTATTAGCCAGTCATCTAAGTAAGGGAAGACAAAGACTTTGTTGCTTCTGAGATGTGCTACCACCATGGCCATGCACTTTGTGAAGATCCTTGGTGTAGATGCCAGACCGAAGGGAAGGACCTTGTATTGGTAATAGGTACCTTGACAGGTGAACCAAAGATACTGTCTATGGTCTGGGTGTAGGCCTCTTTGAGGTCTAAGGAACAAAGCTAGTTGTGCTCCTGTATGTAGGGAAGGAGGGTTCCCGAGAGATCTTGAATTTCTCTTTTACGAGAAATTTGTTTAGCTCCCTGAAGTCGAGAATGGGCCTCTGGCCTCCTGACTTCTTTGGAATGAGGAAGAAGAGGGAATAGAAGCCTTTGAGCAGTTGGTTTGGGGAACTGCTTCTATGACTCCTTGGGAAAGGAGAATGTTTACTCCCTGCTTGAGTAGGGTATCCAGGGGAAGTTTGGTGGGAAAATCTCCTCTGAAGTGGTGAGGAGGAAGTTATCAAAAATTTAGTTGGTAACCTTTCTGAATTATGGAAAGAGTCCTTTGCTCTGTGATGATGGAATGCCACTGGTGTGCAAAATAACAGTCTCTCTAGGATGGTGAAGGGTTCCTCTATGTGTAGGAAAAGACTGACTGTGCTCCCTATGTGGGAGTCAAAAGCTAGGTGTAGTTGGGACTTGGGAAGCAGACTGTGGCTTGACTAATCTAGGCTTTTTTGCCTACTTAGGACCCTGTTTTTGTTGGGTCTGATAGGCCGGTTGGGAATATGAGGGGTAGAACCTCTTTCTTAGGGTAGGAGGATTTTTTTGTTTTTTTTTGTTTTAGCTGTCTTCTTTTTGGAAGAATCAGCAGTCTTTCTAGAAAGTCTTTTAAGGGTTGCATCATCAGTTTTGAGCTCTCCAGCCTTCTCTCTGCAGTTCTTCCTAAAAAGATTCTCCTCAATTTATCTTGAACCCATTGTTCTAAGTCTGAAGCCAAGCCAGTCACCTTGCCCTTGTAGCAATAGAAGAGGCTCTAGTGGATGACTCAAAGGCATCAAATGCTGCTCTATCAACAAATTTTGAGACATTTTTGGCTGTGTGCTAAAACAGCTTGGAAGGCAGGACGCTTCTCCTCCGGTAGGAATGGAAGGAATCCTAACCAGTCTTTGTTAAGCTCCTTCAGGAACATCCCCATATAAAGGATGTAAGAATTTATCCTGCTGGATAGCATGGATGCCTGAAAGGAACGCCAGGCGAATGAATCGAGATTTCTCTATTCCCTTACTGGAGGAATTGAGGCATGGTTTTTGCCATTTTTTATGTGGTGCATTACTAATTTCACCACCATACAATGGTACAGAAGTTGTGGCTTCTGGAAGCCAGGACATTTGGGAACCCTGTACATTATGTCCAATCAACGACTGATGGGGGAAATGGTTAGAGGGGTTTTCCACATCTGAAGCATTAAATTATACAGGATCTGGTGTACCTGGAGGATTGCGGCCTCTTTCGGGGCTGTGGGATACTGGAGTATCTCTATTTCCTCCGCTTTCTGATCCGGTTCTGATGCTGCCGGAATGGATAGGCCAGCCACCATGTCTCAGATAAACTCCTGAAAAGACATGTCTTCAGGAGGGGATTTACACCAAGTACTAAGAGACAGTGGCAAGGGTTTTGAGTCCTGGAGGTCATCAGAATCGAAGGACTGGCGATCAGAATCAGAGGAATCTGGATCAGATACCGGCAAGTATTGACGATGTTGACAACGGCATGAACGGTGTCAATGCTCTTTGATGTCCTCAGGAACTAAGCTCAGTGTAGACCAGGTATTATCTGTGGTCGATGCCGATACCTCGGTTCTTGTTGCAGGGTACATCAGGGCCGAGGGCAAGACCGATGTAAAAGGCTGCACTGGATTGGATGGTGTCAGTGACATCAATGCTCCCGGCTGCATTTCTGGGGCTGTCCGTGTTAGAGGAACCGAAGCTGCTAGGCGAGCCGCTATAGTCCTTTCCAAGGATAGCATCTGGTGATCCAGGGAGGTAGCTTGCACCAGGTCCAATGAAAGAACGGGGCTGGGTGCCACTGTACCAGAGCAAGGCATCAGGGACTATCTGGAGTCTGAAGCCTCGAGTGCCTCCCAATTCCCCATCAGGGCTTTGGAGGACAAGTCCTCCAGCCGGGGATGCCTGGACTGATGTCCAGAGTCAGAGGTCGTCCTGGATGATTCCCAATGAGTTGATTGGGATCTCTCCCTCGATTCCCGAGGAATCTTTGGACTTTTCCTTTGGTTCCTTCAGCTTCTCAAAGGAGTCTCGGGGTTTTACCTTATCTTTTGCAGGTTTTAAAGGAGACGTGGTTTTCTTAGTGTTCTTCTCAGAGTGTCTTGACTCTTTGGACTGCTTTGAACCATGTGAGCATGACAATGCTCTGGAGGAAGTGGAGGCCAACGACATAGTCAGGGGGGAAGGGTTCCCCAAACCTTTTGGCCAGTTCCCTAGGCCCCTCTTCGTCATATGTTTGCAGAGGGAGCATTCTTGGGGAATATGGTCAGGACCAAGGCATTTCAGACACCAGTCATGTTTGTCCCCAAAATGGTGCTGGGGCATTTGGTACTTTTTTTTTTTTTAAACCAATGGTGGGTTTTTCCATCTTAGGTTGGTGGGCATGAGGGCCCTGAAGAAAAATTTTTTTTTTGAAAAATGAAAAATATAAGGAATAAAGAAAAAATGATAAAAAAGGGAGACCAGTATCAGGATGATACCGGCGCAGTCAGGCAGAGTAGTAATAGAAAAGATTTTAGAGTTATTTTCTGTGTGACAGGATAATGACCCATTGACTCCGCAGAAAAAGGAACTGAGAGGGAGTTGGGAGAGTAGGAAGGCACAGTGGAGTGGCGCTGGCACAGTGGAGTGCCCCCAAAAGCTTTCCTATTGATAGCTGGGGAGCTTCCCATGTGGGATCAGTCGGTACCCATGTCGCCCATATCTGAAGACTACATTCCTGCTTGTTCCTGGAGATGCCAAGATCCCACAGTTGGAGGTGTAAGTAGACTATGCAGGGGTGGTTCCACCGAGTGTCGTCTTTGAGAAGGGCTCGTAAGGCACAAAAAATGTTGTGTTGGATTTTTTTTTCCCCAAAGAGAGGACAAAGGCATTCGTGGAGTCTTCATGGGAGATGTCAGTTTTCTGTGCACATTGGAGTGTGCACATTGGAGTGTGCACATTGGAGTGTGCACATTGGAGTGTGCACATTTATGTTTTATGTGCTTGTTGCTAAGGTAATTTTAGGTTCTACTCGACAGTAATGAGCTGTGAAGATATGAACTGAAGACCAGGTGGGCAGCCCAGCAGATCTCCAGCAAGGGAAGTGAGCAGAGGTTTGCCACAGATGGCGCCATGGCCCGGATGCTGTGCACCGTGAAGCTCCAGCGAAAGACCAGGCTGCCTATCGAAGGCGATGCAGTCTGCCACCCAGGTAGACAGAGTACGCTTGGAGACCACTATACCCAGGTGATTAGGGTTGTAGGAAATGAAAAGCTGCAAGGAACAGCGATGAGGCTTGGTCTATTCCAAATAGTAGTTCAAGGCCTGCTTACAGTCCAGAGTATGGAGGGTGGCCTCCGCCCTGCTAGCATAAGACCGCAGAAAAAAGGTGGTAAGCATTATTTTCTGATGAGGTGGAAAGGAGAGACCACCTTAGGCAGGAACTTAAGGTGGGTCCGGAGCAAGACCCTGTTCTTGTGGAACCTGTTGTAGGGAATATGAGCCACCAGAGCCTGGAGCTCACTGACCCTGCATGCAGATGTGAGCGCCACGAGGAAGACCACATTCCAGGACATATACTTGAGGTGGCAGAAAGCCAGCGGCTCAAATGGTAGAGCGATGAGTTTTGAGAGTACCACATTAAGATTCCATGCCGCTGCCGGTGGTAGAGTGGGTGGTCTAGAGAGC
Source organism: Ichthyophis bannanicus (assembly GCA_033557465.1). NCBI lineage: Eukaryota > Metazoa > Chordata > Amphibia > Gymnophiona > Ichthyophiidae > Ichthyophis > Ichthyophis bannanicus. The sequence goes on from CM066040.1 coordinate 238,464,825, forward strand.
AGGCCGCCACTCAAAAAATAAGCTTGGCAGAGAGGGGCTTCCCCTCGATGAGATAACGGTGCGCAAACAGTGCACTAAGGTGTACCCTGATGGAGTTAGACTTCAGACCAGCATTGGAGAGGTGCAGCAGGTACTGCAGCACCAGCAGAACCAAACAGAAGGGATTGGCACTCCTCTCTGCTTACCAAACCGAGAAGCAATGCCACTTGAAGGTATATCCAAAAATAAAGAAAGGTATATGTCCCTCCAAATGTACTGAGAGATTACTTGATCACAATCTGCCGCTATCAAACATGGCTCATACTACCAACTTAGTCTGAGACCACGAATTCTTTTTGTTTTCTAAGAATAGCACCACTTCAGGGTATTTTTCACCTTTTTGAAGATTTTGTGCTCTGTCGCATCAATGACCACTACAGTTCCAAATCAAAATTGTAATTTGAAGTAGTTCTTGTCAATAATCCAAATTTCTCTCAATACTTTTTCAAATTTTGTAGAGATTAAACATATCTCAAATAAATGCGCTTATCTTTAGACAGGTTAACGAACATCCCCAGTGCCACCATTTAGGTACCGCCTTCGCGTTTCAGTTCTTCGTCAGGGGGTTTTATGTGTTTGCAATTCAGCACTATCTGCGGATAGAGTATATAGTTTTTAAATTATGTCCTTGTATTTGCCTAGCACTATTCACACACTCAGGATGTTCAAAAATGATGTGCTCTTACCATTAATTTGTCTTATCAAACAACTTGTAACAATGTGCGGTCATGTAGCTGATTTCTTCTAGCTTACCGGTTTCTTTAGACGCCGCGCATGCGTACCGTGATGTCTACTGGGATTTAAAGAATTAACCAATGACACATGCTTACGTCAGAAGGTTGGAGTCTCCTATGTCAGTTCTAATACAGAGCGAACTCTAGAGAGCAATAAACTAAATACATGCTCTCCACTCAATCGTGTTGTTTAAACCTCCTGGAGCAACGGATTGTAATCTGTAGATCCAAATCTGTTCTTGGATCAACAATGTTTGCACTCTGGACTTGCCAGCTCTTCCGCCTGCCACCCAATCAATACCAAAACATTTACAGTCTCCCCTTGTCTCAGTTTATTAGCTACCGCAGAAACTGCTCCCATTCAGAAGAGTACAAAAAACAGGCTAAAATTTTGATACATACTTTTTTGGGTAGAGGATATCCGAATTCGGTTATTAAAACAGCTTACAAGAGGGCACTCCATAATAACAGAGAACTATTATTACAACCCTGGAAAAAGACTGCAATAATGGAGGATAGCCATATCAATTTCATCACTAAATTTTCTCCACTTAGTGGCAACATTAAGCGCATCATGAAACGTCATCAGAATGTGTTAAGTATTCTCCCTGGGTTACAAAATAAAACTATACGTTGCGTTTGGACATGACATTTATTTTATTTATTTATTTATTTACATTCTCTTATATACCGCGCTATTCTGCATCAGTGCGTTACATTGAACAAACTGAAATTACATTGAACAGGGTATTATAACTTGGAGATAACTATTTTACAGGGAACATGGGCTATGGAGGGTTAAGTGGCTTGCCCAAGACCACAAGGAGCACCTGTGGGACTAGAAACCCCAGTCCTTCCGGCCCAAGGTTGCTGTCCTCTACTGGGATTTGAACCCCTGACCTTCCGGCCTGAAGTACCTTGCCCCAACCACTAGGCTAAGACATAAAAACTTAAAAGAAAAACTTAGCCATCAAGATTAAGGGCAATCTCGACAGATGTTCAAGATAGGGCAACAGGACACAAGAGATGTAATTGTATAATTTGTTCTATCTCTGAAGAGGTCACAAGTTTTGAGTATCATGGAAGAACCTATGAGTTGAGAAACTCCACTTCGTGTACTTCCGACCATATAGTATATGGCATTCGTTGTCCATGTGGCCTGTTGTATATTGGTAAAACCACAAGGCAAATTCGAGTTCGTATGAATGAACATTGGAGCAGACTCAAATGTAATGTACAAGAAGCTCCGTTGGTAGCACATTGCACACAGTACCATCATGCATTTGAGGAGTTAAGATGTTTTGGTATTGATTGGGTGGCAGGAGGAAGAGCTGGCAAGTCCAGAGCGCAAACATTGTTGATCCAAGAACAGATTTGGATCTACAGATTACAATCCGTTGCTCCAGGAGGTTTAAACAACATGATTGAGTGGAGAGCATGTATTTAGTTTATTGCTCTCTAGAGTTCGCTCTGTATTAGAACTGACATAGGAGACTCCAACCTTCTGACGTAAGCATGTGTCATTGGTTAATTCTTTAAATCCCAGTAGACATCACAGTACGCATGCGTGGCATCTAAAGAAACCGGTAAGCTAGAAGAAATCAGCTACATGACCGCACACTGTTACAAGTTGTTTGATTAGACAAATTAATGGTAAGAGCACATCATTTTTGAACATCCTGAGTGTGTGAATAGTGCTAGGCAAATACAAGGACATAATTTAAAAACTATATACTCTATCCGCAGATAGTGCTGAATTGCAAACACATAAAACCCCCCTGACGAAGAATTGAAACGCGAAGGCGGTACCTGAATGGTGGCATTGGGGATGTTCTTTAACCTGTCTAAAGATAAGCACATTTATTTGAGATAAGTTTAATCTCTACAAAATTTGAAAAAGTATCAAGAGAAATTTTGATTGACAAGAACTGCTTCAAATTACAATTTTGATTTAGAACTGTAGTGGTCATTGATGCGACAGAGCACAAAATCTTCAAAAAGGTGAAAAATACCCTGAAGTGGTGCTATTCTTAGTCTGAGACCACGAGTTCTTTTTGTTTTTTAAGTTGGTAGTATGAGCCATGTTTGATAGCGGCAGATTGTGATCAAGTAATCTCTCAGTACATTTAGAGGGACATATACCTTTCTTTATTTTTGGATAACCAAAACCCTCTGTTAAATCGACCCATAAATATTGTGTAGACACACAAACCATGGAAGGTCCTCATTCGTGGAAAGAGGTGTATAGTTACAATGAAAACCACATTGCCAAGTTATGTAAGGATGCGACGCCTTTCACTTTGGATATAATTGATGTGAACGAGAAAAGCACAACCAATTGGGAGGAAATGTTGATAATGCAAAAACGTAAAGTTCGTATGGAGTTACACAAGTTATCTTTAATTGAATATATACGATGGCAACAAATACCCAGAGGCCTTAGAATATATAAGGAACCAAAATTATTTACGACTAGCCCCGAATTTATGGAGAAGTGGAATGGTGTTCTTAATAAATGCTCTCTAGACCTTATGGTTTTAATAGTAGATACCACAACTGATGCTCTAGAAAATCTACAGCAGGAAACAGCCAGGCTGTTAGGGCCAGAGACCCCAGGTTGGAGTGCAAGAGAGTGCCTCCTTCTGCAACAGGTCCGTGGCATACCCCAGGGGGATTGGGGGCGCCTGAGACAGGCTAAGGAACAGAAGGAACCACAGCTGCCTGGACCACCGGGGCGCTTTGAGGATCAGGGTGGCTCGGTTGAGCTGGACCTTGAAAAGATTCTTGGCAATTAGCAGCATGGGAGGATAAGCATAGAGAAGGCCTTCTGTCCACAGGGTGAGAAGCGCATTGGCTGCCACACGGGAGGGATTTGGTGTCCTTGAGCAGAAGAGGGGCAGCTGAACATTGGCCAGGCTGGCAAAGAGATCACAGGAAAGCCACAGCAACAGAACAGTTGGTTGGCTATCCATGGGTTGAGCCACCACTCGTGGCGCTGAAGAATCTGGCTCAGTCTGCCAGAACATTGTCCTGGGCAGAGAGGTACATGACCCTGAGGGACATCCCACTGTCACTGGCGAAGTTGCAGAGACAGACAGCTTCCCAGCACAGGAGGGATGACCCGTGCCCCCTTGCTTGTTGACATAGAACATTACCACCTGGTTGTCGGTCTGAATCAGAATAGATTGGTTCCGCAGGTGGTGTTGAAAAGCCCAGCGAGCATAAGCAATGGCTCAGAGCTCTAGGAAATTGATCTGCTGGAGGCTCTCTATGCGGACCAGAGGCCCTGATGCGAATGTTGCCACAATGAGCCCCCCAGCCCAACTTGGAGGAATCCATGGTGAGGACCCTCAGTGGTTGATGTCTGGAAAGGCATTCCTGCCAGCAGGTTCTGCAGCTGCGGCCACCAACCGAGGGACTCTGCGATGGGATGGGTGATGGCCACCCCGTCCTGCAGGTGCCCTGTCACCTGAGACCACTGTGAGCAGAAGGGCTACTGAGCCAGTAGCATGTGGAGGTGGGTGTCTGTTGTGACATGCACAGTTGAGGCCATGTGTCCCAGGAGGCACAACATGAGCCTGGCAGAGGCTGAGTTCTGGCCCTGCACCTCCCTTGCAAAGGCCGCTAGGCATCAGGCCCTGGCCTGGACTGTGTCCAGCAGCGACCCTATGAACTCCAGGCATTGGGTTGGCTGCAAGAGGGACTTAGGGTAGTTGGTAACGAACCCCAGGTGCTCCAGAGTAAGAATGGTATGGCCTGACGCCTGCTGGACTTTGACAGTGGTGGCATCCTTGACAAGCCAGCCATCCAGGTAGGGGAAAATGAACATTCCCTGCAGCCACAGGTGGGCAGCAACCACCACCAAGCACTTGGTGAATACCCTTGGGACTGAAACCAGGCCGACGGGTAGGACCCTGCACTGGTAATGGCATCTTAGAATGACGAGGCAGAGGTACTGTGGTAGCACGGATGGATGAGGATGGGTGTGTATGCATCTTTGAGGTCTATAGAACTTAGCCAATCTCCCTGTTGGAGGTAGGGCAGCAACGTTCCAAGGGACAGCATTTTGAACTTCTCCTTCACCAGGAACCTGTTGAGATCTCGAAGATCCAGAATAGGGCAAAAACTGCCAGTCCTCTTGGGAACCAGGAAGTACCGGGAGTAGAACCCCCTGCCCCTGAGGTGGGGCAGGACCAGTTCCACTGCCTTGCCGACCAGGAGTCCGGTGAGGTCTCAGTGAAAAGGAGTCATCTGGAAAAAATGGGGAAGGCATCTGATCAAAATGGAAGTAACCCTCCCCCACCACACCTACAGGGCCCAGGTGTCAGTGGTGATGCTGGGCCACTGGCTGGCATAGAACACCAGACACCCCCCCCCCTCCATGTGCCTCAGGACTAGACCTCTCATAGGAGGAAAGACTATGCCCAAGGAGTCAAAAGCCCCCCCTCCAGGTTGTGGATGGGGCGCTGCCTGGGAGTCTTAGGCTTATGCAGGCCATGCCCTGCTGGCCCTGTTGGGGAGCTGGGAAGACTGCGTTCTGGGGGTAGTTTCTGTAAGCCTTTCTCCTCTTCGGGTAAAGGAGCTTTTTCCCCAAAGCCCTTAGTTGGGAAGGGTCAGCAGTCCTTTTGGAGAGCCTGGTCCTGGTTAGGAACTCTGACTCCAGCTCAGCAGCCTTATCCATCATGGGTTTTGGCTGAAGAGATTCTTCCCACCCCCCCCCCCGCCAGGGCACATCGACCAACTTGTCCTGAAAACATTACTCCAAGTCAGAGGACTGTAACCAGGCCTGGTGGCGGGCACTAATGCCTACCACAGCTACTCTGGCCACAGACTCAAAGCAATCACAGGCCACTCAAGGTCAAGGCCCGGAACTGCTGAAGAGGTTCCTCTGACAGCCCAGAAGAGAACCTAGCAAGCTCCCTCACCAGCTCCTGCAAGTACATGCTCATGTACAGCTGGTAAGCCTGGATCCGGTTGACGAGCATTGAACCCTGGTGGCAATTTCTGCCTAAGGCATCCATCGTGCAGGCCTTCCTGCCGGGGGGCACTGAAGAGTGTCTCTTGGCTCCTGATCCTGTGCATGGCAGACTCCACCACCATGGAGTTATGACGCAGCTGTGCTTTCTGGAATCCAGGGCTCTTGCAAACTCAATACATGGAATCGAGCCATCTGATCATGATTGGCAGAGGCCAGGGACTCCCACATGCAGAAGAGAAGCCGTTCCAGGATTGGAGGGGTGGGGGGAACATGCACCATGAGTACCTTTTTCAGAGGGAACTTGTACTGGAGGATCTCGAGGTCCTCTGCCCAAGGCTCCTCCTTGGACTCTCTGGTGAAGGCCAGGGCCTTCGCTATGTCCCTGATGAACTCCAAGAAGGAAATGTCCTTGGGAGGAGACCTGCATCAGTCCTCCAGAAAGGGGTCTGAAGGAACATCCCTATGGAGACAGGTATCGAGGGACTCGTCGTCAGTCTCCCAGTCCAACTCAGTCAGAGGAGACTTCGAGGACTCTCCGGGCATTAGGACCTCACCAGGTCACCGGCACGAGGGCCTCAGAGCCCTTGTGCTCCGACCCAGAGGCACTAGCAGGGGGAGTCCCCTGCCCTGAATGGGACTGGGAATAGTCTCAAGGCTGATGGCACTCGAGGACCAACTCCACGACTCTGGCGACACCCTCATGGTGGAGGGGCCGGTGGTCAGGATCGAAGACTTGGAGGAACCGGGCATCACTCACCGCTGCTGGGCCAAGAAAGTAGCAAAGCTGCGCTCGAGGGCCACCATTCTGACTTTGAGGCCAGAAGGCTCCGTAGCACCAGCGTGGGTGCGGAGGACTTTGGGCTCGACACCGGCACTGTTGAGGGGGGTGTCCTCGACCAGGATGGGCTCAGGAGACCAGGGTCAATCTCTTGACGCCAATGGCATTTTCTCATTCCAGGACAGCTTGGAGGGCTGTTCCCGGCCATCACCCTTGCACTGTGCCGGGGGCTCCAATGCCGGTGACATTGGGTCTTAACCACAGTTCCAGCATCATCACCCCATGATGCCACAGACAATGTCCGGCTCTTCAGGTATAGCCCTCAGCTGACTATCCCTGGTCTGATGTCCCACGACTTTGGGACTCAGATCGGACTCGGCTATCATACAAGGCAGAGGCCGCTGCAGCAGCCCTCAAGGGCACCGGCTCCATGAGTGATGCTGGGGCTGAAACAGAGGTCTTGCTAAACATGGATTCTCATTGTTACTCATGGCTCTTCTATCCCTTGCTTGTCATTTGCTGACAGAGCCCACAGGAGTCGTCGTCATGGTCAGCACTGGAGGCAGCAGTCATGCAATCTGTGCGGGACAGGGTGCCTGCAGCAGTCACACTGCTTAAACCCGCTGGCCAAGGCATAGCGGGGAAGACAGCATCCACAAGGTCAAACTCAAGAGTCCTGGCCAGGGAGGGCACGAGGTTTCCCATGCACCGAAGAAAAAAACACCCAAAGGGAAAAAGAACCTGAGAAAAATGCAGCAGTCCTTGGAGGTGAGAAGGCACTGGGACATATAGCAGAGAAGGGAAACTAGAACAAAGGAAAAGAAAAACAGCCTTTTCCAGGGTGCAGACGAACATCCAATGGGTTCCATGGAAAAAAGGAGACTGAGGCAAGATGGCACCCTTGGGTAGGAAGGGAACCACGCATGCATGGTGGATCTCCAAAAGGCTTTCTTTGAAAGCTGGGGAGAGGTTACTGCATGGGCTCCATCGATGCTGACTTCACCCATATGTGAGGACTGACTTCCTGCTTGTTCTTGGAGAACTTGGAGTTAGAAAGTAGGACAAACACAGAGAACAGATGGAGGCAGAACTGACTAAAATTTCCATAGCCAATAATATATAATATATATTAGGAAAATAATTATAAAATCATATATATGTGGGTATTTGACTCCTGTTAGACTCACATATAGCTTCGGTATTACAATAAATGCTTGCTAGAAGAACTATGTTGGTGAAGGAGCTATGGGACATATCTGGTGATTGTGCCAAAAGGATAAAGCTTACTATAAATCTGTGTAATATAAAATCAGTGTGATCACAGGTACCTCTATACCATGGGATCCAGGGATTTTTTTGTTAAACAGACCCACTGATTGGACATTGTTTAATGCATTAACATTCTTTGGAAGAATGTAAATGTACTTTTGATTCATAAGTGGATGGCTAAACTGTGGCATATTCAAGCTATGAAGAAACCAACTGTACAAAAGAAAAATAAATTGGAACGGGTCTGGCACCCTTTTCAAACAAGCTAGATCGGGAATAATGTTCTGAGTCATGTAAAGAAGATGCGACTACTTGTACTTATTAGATTTTATCCCATAGAAAAAAGCAGATTTCAATTAATGGCCTAGTTTTTTTCCTGTAATTTTTTGGAGGGGATATTTTAAGAGGGGGATGATCTACTTTCAGGTTTGTTTGTTTTTTTAATTAGACTCGCTTATCTTCTTGGTTTATTTCTCTCGTTTACAAGTTTCTTAGACAATGTACCAAAAGAATACAAAGAGACAGTGAAAGAGGAAGTTAGAAGGGACATTACAAACTGTCTAAAAATTTGGGATACCATAAGGGTTTCCTTGTGTCCTAAGCAAGGGGCCCTTTTACTAAATGCAGCTCAGGTTTTGCACTTAAAGCACGTTAAGTGCAACGCCCCTACATTAGCTATCAGGGGCATGACCAGCATGTTCCTGGCAGTTAATGCACAACCAGGTACCTTAACATATCTGACAACACCCATAAAGGTGTCATTAGGTGCACTGGGGCTTGCTGCCATGACAGTTGCCCTCATGCTAGCAGTAAAGCGTAGTTACTCACCTGTAACAGGTGATCTCCAGGAACAGCAGGAATTTAGTCTTCACATATGGGTATCGTCGGTACCGACGGAGCCTGCGAGGGAACACTCCCCAGCGTCCAATAGGAACGCTTTTGGGAGCATCCCTCAGCACAACCGCGCTGCCTTCCCGCCTTTCCAACTGTCCCTCTTCAGTTAAGATTGTAGATGAGTGAAAGGATAGAGGGAGAGAGGAAAGAGACAAAGAGATAGAGACAACTCCTAGGGGAGGTGGGTGGGTTGTGAAGAGTAAATTCCTGCTGTTCCTGGAGATCACCTGTTACAGGTGAGTAACTACACTATCTCCAGGAACAAGCAGTAATGTAGTCTTCACATATGGGGACTCCCTAGCTGAAGATGCCAGGGAGATAGCCCCAGGAAGGTGCCACACTAGAAAGGTGGGAATCCTTCCTCCCATGGATCTCTGGCATTCCACCAGGGTTGGTGGGTAGGATTTGAATTAGGTTCTGAAAGAGATTTTGAAGAACAGCTTGGCCAAAGGCAGCATCCTGACGGAAGGCTTTATCCAGGCAGTAGTGGGCTGTGAAGGTGTGTACCGAAAAGCCCAGTGGCTGCTCGACAAATGTCATCGATAGACACGGAGTGGAGATTAGCCATGGAAACTGCCATGGCTCTCACTTTATGAGCTGTGACATGGCCTTGAAGAGGAAGACCCTTACTCTCATAAGCAAAGGATATGCATTGGGCAATCCATTTAAAGTTCTTTTGGAGACTGGAAGTCCCAAATGACTAGAGTCAAAAGCTATAAAAAGTTGCAAGGACTTTCTATGTTGCTGTGTTCTCTGTAGGTAAAAGGCTAAGGCTCTTTTACAATCCAAAGTATGAAGGTTTCTTTCTGCATTAGAGGCGTGAGGCCTCGGAAAAAATACAGGAAGATAAATTGATGGATTCAAATAAAAAGGCAAAACCAACTTTGGCATAAAGTGTGGATGAGTTCTAAGAACAACCTTATCATGATGAAACCTAGTATAAGGAGGATCAGCCACTAAAGCTTGCAGTTCACTAATGCAACATGCAGAGGTGATTGCAATTAGGAAGATGACCTTCCAGGTCAAAACCTTGAGGGTTGTAGTGGCTAAAGGCTCAAAAGGTGGCTTCATGAGCTACCCGAGAACTAGATTTAGATCCCATGCCACCGGTGGTGGCTTAATGGGAGGTTTGGTTAACAGAAGACCTCTCATAAATCTGGATATCAGTGGAAGAGTAGTTACTCACCTGTAACAGGAATCAGTCCTCACATATGGGTGATGTCGGCGCCGACGGAGCCCTCGTGCGGAGCATTTCCCCAGCTTTCAAAGAAAGCCTTTGGGAATTGCAGCGCGCATGCGCGGTCCCCTTCCCGCCCAAAGGTGCCATCTTGCTCAGTCTGATGACATAGCTAAAAGACAGCAAAAAAAATTAGCAAAAACAAAGCATATGACTGTAACTCCAAGGGGAGGAGGGAGGGTTGTGAGGACTGATTCCTGCTGCTCCTGGAGAACACCTGTTACAGGTGAGTAACTACTCTTTCTCCAGGACCAAGCAGGAAGTCAGTCCTCACATATGGGACTCCCCAGCTTAAGGCTACCGGAGACCTCAAGCGGAAAAAATGAGCTCCCTCTAGCTCGTCAGCACGTAAGGAAGGAATCTTCTCTGAGAACGCCCCCGACCGGTAGCCCAACACCAGGGCCGGAGGGTAGGAGTTGCCTAAACCCCAAAAAGATTATGGAGTACTGCCTGTCCGAAAGCACTGTCCCTGCGGGACTCCCTCTCAAGGCAGTAATGAGCCGCAAAAGTCTGGCTTGAAGACCAAGTAGCGGCCCGGCAGATGTCTGCCAACGGAACAGAGCAGAGATGAGCCACTGATGCAGCCTTCGCCCTGACAAGATGAGCCGTGACTCGACCCTCCAACGAGAGGCCGGCTGCCCCATAAGCCCAGGCGATACAGTCAGCGACCCACATGGACAAAGTACGCTTGGAGACAGGTAGCCCCAATTTATTGGGGTCAAAAGAAACGAAGAGCTGAACAGCCCTCCGATGCTCCCGCGTACGGTCAAGGTAAAAGGACAACGCCCTTCTACAGTCCAGGGTATGCAAAACCATCTCAGCCCAGTTGGCATGCGGCCTGGGAAAGAAGGTCGGAAGAACCACCTCCTGATTGAGGTGAAAAGGTGAGACAACCTTAGGAAGAAACTTAGGGTGAGTCCGTAAGACTACCCTATTCCTGTAGAACCTAGTGTAAGGAGGATCAGACACTAGTGCCTGAAGTTCACTCACTCTCCTAGCAGAGGTAAGAGCTACCAGAAACAAGGTTTTCCAGGACAGAAAACAGAGAGGGCAGGTAGCCATAGGTTCAAAGGGCAGACAAGTAATCCGCTGTAAGACCACATTCAGATCCCACTCAGGGGCTGGTGGACGTAAAGGAGGAGGCCTCTGAGAAAACGAGCCACCAAAGGGTGGCTAGAAAGAGGCCTCCCGTCCATTGGCGCGTGGTGCGCTGAAAGAGCACTAAGGTGAACTCTGACAGAGTTAGACTTAAGGCCCAGATTGGAGAGGTGAAGCAAATATTGCAACACTACCGCTACCAAGCACGAGAAGGGATTCTCGCTGTGCTGAGCACACCAAGCGGAGAATCTATGCCACTTAAGAGCGTAGGATTTCCTGGTGGATTGTCGCCTAGAGGCCAAGACCACATCTTCCACCTCTCGAGGCAGGAGTAGGGGAGCCAGGACTACCCTTTCAGCAGCCAGGCCATCAGATGAAGGGACTGGAGGTTGGGGTGCAAGAGAGTCCCCCGATCCTGAGACAGGAGATCATGTTGAAACCCCAGAGGAAGAGGGGTGTCCACCGCTAGCTGCAGCAGAAGCGGGAACCACGGTTGCCGCGGCCACCTGGGGGCTATCAGGATCAATGAAGCCCCGTCCTTGAGGACTTTGAACAGCGTTCGGGACACTAGTGGCGTGGGAGGAAACGCATACAGTAGGCCTGTGGACCACGAGATCAGAAACTCATCCGTTGCAACTCTGAGAGGATGCGGTTGTCTGGAGCAGAATCTCGGGAGTTGCCGGTTCAGAGGACTGGCGAAAAGATCCATGGTGGGGAGGCCCCACCTGAGAAAGACCTGCTGAACCACCAACGGGTTCAACCTCCATTCGTGTGGTTGCAGGATCCTGCTCAGTCTGTCCGCCAGGTAATTTTCTTGACCTGGGAGGTAGACAGCCTTTAGGAGGATTCCGTGAGAGACGGCCCAAGAGCACAGCCGTTGTGCCTCCTGACATAGAAGGAAGGAGCCTGTGCCTCCTTGCTTGTTCACGTAGAACATGGCAACTTGATTGTCCGTCTGGACCAGTACAGACTGGTGAGAGGCGAGGTGGGAGAAGGCTCTCAGAGCTAGGCGTATCGCCCGTAGCTCCAGGAAGTTTATCTGTTGAGCAGCCTCCCAAGGGGTCCAGAGACCCTGAGTACATGCCCCTTGGCAATGTGCCCCCCAACCGAGAAGAGAAGCATCTGTTGTCAGCACTTGAGAATGCGGAGGGGACTGAAAAACCACTCCGAGTACCAGATTTGGAAGATGAAGCCACCATTGCAGAGAGGAGACTAGCAGGTCCGATATCTTTACTGAGTCCGCTAGGCTCCCTGTGGCCTGATGCCACTGAGTGCGAAGGCTCCACTGAGCCGGCCGCATGTGCAGGCGGGCATTGGGGGTGACATGAACCGTGGAAGCCATATGGCCGAGTAGTCTCAGGAATTGTCTGGCAGAGACCAGGGAATTGCTGCGAAACTGCCTGGCCAGATCCATCAGCCTGTGGGCTCTGTCCATAGGTAGAAAAGCCTTCGCTTGAAGAGTGTCTAGTCTGGCCCCTATGAACTCTAAGTTCTGGGACGGGAGCAAAGTGGACTTTGCGAAGTTTATGACAAACCCCAAGTGCTGAAGTAGAGCCACAGTGCGAAGGGTGGCTTGATTGGCCTCCTGGTAAGATTGGCCCCTTATGAGCCAGTCGTCCAGGTACGGAAACACAAAAAGACCTTGAAGCCTCAGGTAGGCCGCCACCACTGCCAGGCACTTGGTGAACACCCTGGGAGCGGAGGACAGGCCAAAGGGTAGTACTCTGTACTGATAGTGGTTTCCCCCCACAACAAATCGGAGATATTGTCTGTGGTCTGGATGAATAAGGATGCGAGTATACGCATCCTTTAGATCTAAGGAGCATAGCCAGTCTCCCTGCTGGAGGTAGGGCAGCAGGATTCCAAGGGTAAGCATCTTGAACTTTTCCCTCTCCAGGAACTTGTTGAGGTTGCGCAAGTCTAGGATGGGTTTGAGGCCTCCTGTTCTTTTTGGTACCAGAAAGTACCTGGAATAAAAGCCGTGACCTCTCAGTTGGTGGGGCACCGGTTCCACAGCCTGATCCTTTAGCAGACTTGCTAACTCCTGAAGGAGTAGGTCCCTGTGCAGAGGGAGTCTTGGAGGCTCCCCTGGAAAATAGGAGGGAGGTACCTGGTGAAAATGGAGAAGATAGCCCTTTTGGACTATATGAAGAACCCAGGTATCTGATGTGACGGCTGACCACCTGTGGGCAAAGTGGGCCAGCCGGCCTCCTGTGCTGAGAGAAGCCAGCTGAGGAGAAGAGGCTATGCTTTCTGAGTCAAAAAACCCCACCCTGCTGAGCAGGGGCCGGTGTAGGTGGCTTGGGGGCCTTCTGCCTACGGGGCCCTTGAACCTGCCCCTTGGCCTGCTGACCCTGTTGGGGAGCTGCAGAGGCCTGATAATGAGGGTATTGTTTATAGGCAGATGACTTCCTCGGGTAAAAGGTCTTTTTTCCCCGAGCCCTTCTTTTTCTGAGAAGGGGCAGAGGTTTTTCTGGACAGCCTAGTCCTGGTGTGAGAGTCTATCTCGAGCTCAGCAACCTTTTTCAGCCATGGGTTTGCCGAAAAGATTTTCAACCCGGTAGGGGACATTGACCAACTTGTCCTGTACCCATGGCTCGAGGTCAGATGATTGTAGCCAAGCCTGTCGGCGGGCACTGATGCCGGCCCCGGCTACTCAGGCCGAAGCCTCAAAGCCATTGTAGGCTGCTCGAGAGATAAACTTCGAGCACTCCCGAATACCAGTGGACAAGGCCTGGAACCTCTGCAAAGGTTCCTCGGAGAGACCAGAAGAGAACCCGGCAATCTCTTTTGCCAGGTCTCGGAGGTACATGCCCATGTAGAGCTGGTATGTCTGGACACGGCAAGCAAGCATAGAGCCCTGGAAGCACTTCTTACCGAGGGCATCCAGGTTCCGGGCCTCCCGGCCGGGAGGCACCAAGGAGTGCATCTTCTGACTTTTCAGTCGATGCATGGCCGATTCCACAACCATGGAGTGGTGCGGTAATTGTGCCTTTTGGAACCCGGGGCTCTTGCGGATTCGATAGATTGAATTGACCTGCTTGCTTAACACCGGCGTCGAGGCCGGGGTCTCCCACATGCGGAAGAGCAGCCGCTCCAGCATCGGAGGAACCGGAACAGTAAAGGCCTCCTTCGGGGGAGAGTCATACTGGAGGGCCTCGAGCTCCTCGGCTCGAGGCTCCTCCTCGGGATCTGCGGGGAAGGCCAAGGCCTTGGCCATATCCCGCACGAAGTCCGAGAACCGGGTATCCTCCGATGGGGATCGTCTCCGAGGTTCGGACTCGGGCAAGTCCGATAGGACACACCGAGTCCGATGAGTGCCGGGTGACTCTTCGTCCTCCGTCTCCCAGCCCGACTCCTCGGAGGAGGGGTCGGGCGGGCACCGATGCCCTCTGCCCCGATGACCTTGGCCCCGAACAGGAGGTCGAGGGAGACCGTGGCCGAGGATCGACTCGAGCCCGTATGGACTCGAGGATCGGCTCGGCCTCCGGAGTCGACTTGGACGTCGAGGTCCCGATGGTCGGGGCAGATGCACCCGTGAGACCGGCAATCAATGCCCGCTGCTGTTCCATGAAGGCAGCGAAGCTGCTCTCCAAGGTCGTCAACCTGAGTCCGAGCTCAAGAGACCCAGCAGCCCCCGACTCGGGCCCTGATGGCGTCGGGCCTGACGTCGGCTCCCTCGGAGGAGAGTCCACGAGGACAACAGTACTTACGTGTCCAGGAGACTCCATCGACACGAGGGTGTTTGGCAGGCCTCTCCGACTCCAAAGACCCGGGACGGCTATCGGGGCTATGCGACCTGGCCCTCGAGGAACCAGGAGCGTCCGACGCCGCCCTCACGGGTTTCTTCTTCCTGCGATGTTCCCGCGAAGGAGACCCCCGCTCAGAGGAACCCCGACGCTGCTCGGGGCCGGAGTCCCGAGACGTCGAGGCCTCTGACGAGGTCCGGGCCCAGCCGGACACGGAGTCATAAAAAATCCTATCCTTTTGGTGCTGCCGCCTCCTCAACGCCTTCGAGGACATTTTGCCACACGGACCACAGATCATCGGGTCATGATCAGGTCAGAGGCAGCGGAGGCAGCAGTCATGAGTGTTGGTAAGAGACATAAGTTTCTTACACCGATCACATTTCTTAAACCCGCTGGTAGCCATCGGGGGAAAAAGGGCCCCTGCTAGGTCAAAAGACCGGGCTGCCAGGGAAAAAAGAAAAAAGGCGCGAACGCCAGTCACAAAGGACAAAAAACGAAAAAGAGAAAAAGGACTCGATACCGGCGTATCGGTCCGAGCGGGAAAAGGATCCGTCGTCGAACCGGAGAAAAAAGAGAAAAAACAGGGAAAATCAACTTTTTCCTCGGGGAAAAACGAACTACGTCTGTCGGGCTACGCGGAAAAAAGAAGACTGAGCAAGATGGCACCCTTGGGCAGGAAGGGGACCACGCATGCGCGCTGCAATTCCCAAAGGCTTTCTTTGAAACCTGGGGAAATGCTCCGCACGAGGGCTCCGTCGGTGCCGACGTCACCCATATGTGAGGACTGACTTCCTGGTTGGTCCTGGAGAATGAGAGGAAATTGGTTGTCCATTCAGAGGCTTATAAGAAGCTGCAATTGCACTAAGATGGACTCTTACCGAATTGGTCTTTAGACCAGAATTCGATAAGTAAAGAAGATACTCAAGTATCGATTCTAAAGGTATGACAAGGGGGTTTAATCCCTTCTTGGAGCACCATATAGTAAAATGTTTCCACTTGAAGGCATAAGATCTTCTTGTGGAAAGTTTTCTAGAAGCCTGAAGGATATCCTTTACCTGCTGGGACAGGTTGAAATCCTGGAGGTCTAAGCCTTCAGCAACCAGGCTGTGAGATGCAGGGACTGGGGACTGGGGACTCGGGTGCCATAGCGTCCTGTCCTCTTGGAAAAGAAGATCTGGAGCATGCCCTAACTCCAGAGGTGCAGCTTGGGAGAGATGTAGAAGCAGGGGATACCACGCTTGGCATGGCCATCGTGGCGCTATGAGAATCATGCGACCCCTGTCTCTGAAGCTTGAAGAGTGTTTTGGGGATGAGTGGAATGAGTGGGAAGGCATAAAGGAAGTCCTGACCCCAGTGAAGGAGGAAGGCATCCCTTGCCTGACAACTGTGAGTAGGAATCCTGGACAGAACCGGGGAAGTATGGCATTCAGTGTACTTGCAAAGAGGTCTATGTCTGGAGTGCCCCAGAGATGAAACATCTTTGCCACCTGGTCCAGGTTGCAAGACCACTCGTGAGGCAGCAATACTCGACTGAGTTTGTCCGCCAAAAGGTTTTGAATACCTGGAAGATATACCACTAGAAGGTGAATTTGATACTCTTTGGCGAGAGCCCACAGTCATAAAGCTTCGTTGCATAACGACAGAGAGCCTGTCCCGCCCTGCTTGTTCACATAGAACATGGCTACTTGATTGTCCGTCTGGACTAGGACTGTCTTGTAGCTGAGCTGGGCGTGGAATACTCAAAGAGCTAAATAGATTGCTCTTAATTCCAGGAGGTATATGTGTAGACCAGCCTCCTGTGGAGTCCAGGTGCCCTGGGTAGAGAGATGATTCAGGTGTGCTCCCTAACCTACTTGTGATGCATCTGTTGTTAGGGTGGCCTGAGAAAGGGGTTGATGGAAAGGAGACCCACTGTCAGATTTTCTAGTGATTGCCACCACTGGAGGGACAAAATTAGTCGTTGAGAGTTTACTATTTTGTCTGATAAATGTCCTGTGGCCTGTGTCCACTGTGTGGACAGGGTCCACTGAGCTGCTCGCATGTGGAGGCAAGCATATGGGACTACATGGACTGTGGATGCCATATGTCCCAGCAACTGTAGTAGCTCTCGAGCAGTTAGGGAGGATTTCCCTGCTGCTTGAGAAGCTAGTTGCATTATGCGAAGACACCGGGCCTGTGAAAGGAAAGCCTTTGCCCGTCTGGTATCTAGACAAACCCCTATGAATTCCAGACATTGGGAAGGAACAAGTTGGGATTTTGGGAAGTTTATTACCAACCACAAGTATTGGAGGATCCGCACTGTGCGAGACAGTACAGTGCTGGCCTCTGCAACTGTAGGGGCTAGAATGAGCCAGTCATCTAAGTAAGGGAAGATGAATATCCCCAGGGTTCGCAGAAATGCGGCTACTACTGCCATGCATTTCGTGAATACTCTTCGTGCTGAAGCCAGACCAAAGGGAAGAACTCTGTACTGGAAATGTTTTCCCTTGAAAAGGAAACGTAAGAATTTCCTGTGATCTGGATGGATCAGAATGTGAGTGTATGCATCCTTTAAGTCTAGAGAGAAAAGCCAATCCTGGCTTTGAAGGTATGGCAGAAGAGTTCCCAGAGAAATCATTTTGAACTTCTCTCTGAACAGGTATTTGTTCAATTCTCTGAGGTCTAGAATGGGTGCGTGTCCTCCTGTTTTCTTTGGAATAAGAAAATAGGGGGAGTAGAACCCTGCACCCCGTTGAAAAATGGGTACCTCTTCTATTGCCCCTTGGGCAAGAAGTGTTGAGACCTCGTGATCTAGCAGATTGTCTGCGGAGGTGTGAGAATTAAATTGCCTTAGAATTGTAGGATGGGGCATGCTGTGAAAATGGAGCTTGTACCCCTCTCCTACAATGGACAGAGTCCAATCTTCTGCTGTTATCTGATGCCATCTGTTGGCAAAGTGGCATAACCTGCCTGGGATATTGGGGGGTTGGGGACCCCTCAGAGGCAGGAAGGCTAAGCTCTCTAGGAAGGAATCAAAGCCCTTGAGGGGACTGAACCTGCGGAGCTGGTTGGGCTGTCGGGCCTTTTGGCTTCTTTTGCTGTCTAGTTTGTCCCTTTTGGGCAACCTAACCCTGAGTTTGACTCTGCTGGGTATAGGAAGGATAAAATTTCCTCTTTTTGCTGAAAGAGGTTTTTTTTTTTTATAAGGCTTCTTTCTGGCTGGAGTGGCTGTAGATTTTGACAATCTATCAAGAGTGGTATTGTCAGCATCTAACTCGTTAGCCTTTTCATGCCAGTTCTTGCCAAAGAGATTCCCTCCCGTGCAAGGAATGTTGCCTAACTTGTCCTGTACCCAAGTCACCAAGTCTGATGCCTGAAGCCAGGCAATCCTTAGTGCCCCAATGGCAATAGCAGAGGTTCTGCTGATGCATTCAAAGCAGTCAAAGACTGCACGATTAAGACATCTTGAGCATGCTTAACTAGAGCAAGAAAGTCTTCTCTTGTTATCTGGGAGAAGTGGGCTCATAAGCTCCAAGTCTCCTGTAACTTCTTTTAGGAACATTCCCATATATAGTATATATGAACTGATCCTAGCTGAAAGCATGAAAGCCTGAAATGTTTGGCGCCCAAAAGCATCCAGAGTCCTGCATATTCACGACCTGGGGGATTTGATGCATGCCTCTTTGCACTTTTCATCCTACGCATGGCTGACTCCACCACCACTGAATGGTGTGGCAGCTGAGTCTTTTGAAATCCAGGACATGGCGGAACTTGATACATAGTATCAAGCCGCCTAGAATGAGGAGATGTAGTCAGAGGTGTCTCCCACATTCTGAGCATCAAGTTATGCAGAATTTCATGGATGGGCAGAGTGGCTGCCTCCTTTGAAGCTTTAGGATATTGGAGAATTTCCAATTCCTTTGCTCTGGGTTCCTCTTCAGGAGCTACTGTGATTGAAAGGCCCTTGGCCACATCACAAATAAAATCCTGAAAAGACATGTCCTCTGGAGGTGACATTCTGCGTTGGGGAGAGGAGGGATCTTCCGGGAGAAACCCTCTGGTACCAGCAGAATTGTCAGAGTCTTCGGAATCGGAGGATTCAAAGTATTCCTGACCATGATGCTCATGTAAAGCATGCTCCCGGTATCGATCGAAGTCGGTACCGAGTTGATCCGATACCGATCTGTCGATTCCAGCCAAAGATGGCGTGGGAAGAATTCCCACCGGAGCCGGTACCGGCATCAATGTCGGTACCGGTGCCCATTGAATCATAGGTGTCAACGGTACCGCAGCTTTGAGAAGAGCTGCAATGCTGCGTTCGATAGCGAGGAACCTCTGGTCTATCGACGTTGCCGATGCCTGGGTGTCGGTACCGGTGAAAACGGTCGGGACCCCTGAGCATGGCACCAGTAGTTCTTGCGAGGTCGAGGCCTCGAGAACATCCTGGAGCCTCCTTGATGCTTTGGAAGCTGAAGCCTCCCGCTGGGGCTGTTTTGCCAGTGTGGTTCCTTCAAGGGCAATGCCAATGGCCTCTCGATGCTTAGCAGGAGAGCTACCCTTTGAGGACCGGCTTTTTTGTTTAGTTACCTGAGATCCATGGGAGGAAGAGGAGGCCTCTTGAAGATATCGATGCAATGGATCTGGCATCCGAAGAAAAGAGTACTGAGCTTTGCAGCCCGGTTCTGTCTTCCTAAGAACATAAGATATGCCATACTGGGTCAGACCAAGGTCCATCAAGCCCAGTATTCTGTTTCCAACAGTGGCCAATCTAGGTCATATGTACCTAGCAGTTTCCCCAAGGGACACAGGTTCCACAATGCTTGTATTGCTTCAAGCATTGATATCCTGGGTCCCTTCTTAATAATGGTTTATGGACCTTTCCTCCAGGAACTTGTCCAAACCTTTTTTAAACCCAGCTACACTAACAGCCTTTACTACATCCTCCGGTAACAAATTCCAGAGTTTGATTACACGTTGAGTGAAAAAATATTTTCTTTTATTAGTCTTAAATAGTTTACCCTGTAGCTTCATTGCATGTCCCCTAGTCTTTCTATATTCTGATAAGGTAAACAATCGATCTACGTTTACCCGTTCCACTCCGTTCATTAATTTATAGACTTCTATCATATCTCCCCTCAGCCGTCTCTTTTCCAGGTTAAAGAGCCCTAACCTTTTTAGCCTTTCTTCATAGGAGTATCCTTCCATCCCCTTTACCATTTTGGTGGCACTTCTCTGAACCTTTTCTAAAATCGCTATATCCTTTTTAAGATACGGCGACCAGAATTGCACACAATATTCAAGGTGCGGTCTCACCATGGAACGATATAGAGGCATTATAATATCTTTTGTTTTATTTTCCATTCCTTTCCTTATCATACCTAGCATTCTATTTGCTCTCTTGGCCGCTGCTGCACACTGGGCCGAGGGTTTTAACATGGTATCCACAATGACGCCTAAATCTTTTTCCTGGGTGGTGGTTCCTAATGTGGAACCTTGCATCGTGTAACCATAGTTTGGGTTGTTCTTCCCTAGGTGCATAACCTTGCACTTGTCCACATTAAATTTCATCTGCCATTTTGATGCCCAGTCTTCCAATCTATTAAGATCCTCTTGCAACTTTCCACAATCCTCTTGGGTTTTAACAACTTTAAATAGTTTTGTGTCATCTGCAAATTTGATAACCTCACTCGTTATTCCACTTTCCAGGTCATTTATGAATATGTCAAAAAGCAGCAGACCCAGCACAGATCCCTGGGGTACACCACTATTCACCTTTCTCCATTGGGAAAATTGGCCATTTAGCCCTACCCTCTGCTTTCTATCTTTTAACCAGTTCCTGATCCACAATAGTACACTGCCTCCTATCCCTTGACTCTTTAGTTTTGCCAAAAGTCTCTGATGAGGGACCTTGTCAAAGGCTTTCTGAAAGTCCAGATACACAATATCAACCGACTCACCTTTGTCCACCTGATTATTCACTCCTTCAAAAAAACATAACAGCTTAGTAAGACAAGATCTTCCTTGTCTAAAGCCATGTTGGCTGTCTCCCATTAGGTCATGACTATCTACATGCTGAGTAATTTTATTCTTTATGATGGTTTCTACCATTTTTCCCAGTACTGATGTCAGGCTCACCGGTCTGTAGTTTCCTGGATCACCCTGGAACCCTTTTTAAAAATTGGTGTTACACTGGCGATCCTCCAATCTTCAGGTATTAGAGATGATTTTAATGATAGTTCTCAGATTACTAATAGCAGGTCTGCAATCTCATATTTCAGTTCTTTCAACACCATGGGATGTATACCATCCGGCCCAGGTGATTTGCTACTCTTCAGCTTATCTAATAGTTGTAATACATCTTCCCGATGTAGCGATATTTCCTTCAATTCTTCCGCACCTTTAAATACCACTTCAGTCATGAGTAACATCCCTACATCTTCCTCAGTAAAGACTGAAGCAAAGAATTCATTTAGTCTCTCCGCTATCGCCTTGTCGCCTCTTAGTGCTCCTTTAACCCCTTTATCATCTAATGGACCAACTGACTCTCTCACAGGTTTTTTGCTACGAATGTACTTGAAAAGGTCTTTACTTCGCGTTTTTGCTTCCGCAGCAAGCTTCTTCTCAAATTCTCCCTTTGCCTGCCTTATCAATGCCTTGCATTTGACTTGCCAGTGCTTGTGCTGTTTCCAGGTTCCGTCGTTTGGCTCTTTTTTCCATTTCCTGAAAGATGCTTTTTTGGCAACAGCCGCCTCTCTGACCTCACCTTTAAATCATGCTGGCAGTTTTTTGGACTTCCTTCCACTTTTCTTAAAGCGTGGAATACAGCTGGTCTGGGCTTCCAAGATAGTATTTTTCAACAACAGCCAAGCCTGATGTACGTCTTTAACCTTTGCAACTGCTCCTTTTAGTTTTTTCTTAACTGTTTTCCTCATTTTATTATAGTCTCCCTTTCGAAAGTTGAAAGGTAGTACTGTGGATTTCCTTACTATCCCTCCTCCACTAATTAAATCAAAGGCAATCATGCTATGATCACTATTGCCAAGTGGCCCCAACAACCTTATCTCTTGCACTAGATCTGGTGTTCCACTAAGGATTAGGTCTAATATGACTTCCCCTCTGGTCGGTTCATGAACCAGCTGCTCCAAGAAGCAGTCATTTATTTCATCTAGGAACTTTATCTCCCTAGCATGTCCTGACGTGACACTGACCCAGTCGATACCGGGGTAGTTGAAATCACCCATTATTATTACTGTGTTGTAACATTTGTTAGCTTCCTTGATTTCTTTGAGCATTTCATCATCCATTTGGTCATTCTGGCCAGGCGCTCGATAGTACACCCCCACTGCCATTGCCTTCCCCCTTTTACATGGAATTTCAATCCATATAGATTCTACAGCAGATTTTGTTTCCTGCAAAACTTTAAGCCTTTCTGACTCAATGCCCTCTCTAACATAGAGAGCAACCCCTCCACCAATTTGATCAGCTCTATCATTACAATATAGTTTGTACCCAGGTATCACAGTGTCCCACTGGTTGTCCTCCTTCCACCATGTCTCTGATATTCCAATCATATCTAACCTCTCATTTAGTGCTATATATTCTAACTCTCCCATCTTATTTTTTAGACTTCTAGCATTTGCATACAAGCATTTTAGAGAATGTATTTTATTCATATTAATTTGGCTATTGTTAGACATGGGTAATTTGGGATCTTTAAGCTCTGTCTGCTCCATACTTGAGGGCATTTGGGCTACTTTACTCTTTTGTGGAACCTCTCTGCTTTTGGTAGTATCCTTCAAAGGTACATTCTTCCGAACCATCCGCTCTTGGGCGACTGTCGGCTTTCCCCTAATATCTAGTTTAAAAGCTGCTGTATCTCCTTCCTCTCTCAGTCATCCCCTTACAGGAGAGACATTCAGATGGAGAATGTTCAGGTCTTAAACATTTAAGACACCAATCATGGGTGTCAGTGACGGAAATGGTACTGCCACATTTAGTACATTTTTTAAAACCACTAGTTGGTTTTTCCATGTTTCAGGAATATGAGGCCTAATGCCCAAAATGGCGCCTAGCACCGAAAAAGAAAAGTTTCTGAAGAGAAACAGTTCAAAGTATAAAATTTTTGAGAAAAGTAAAGAACCGCCATTACCGGTAGACGTCGTGCGGAGGCAAATGCGACCACAAGAAAACAATTTTAAAGATAGAATTTTCTGTGGTGACAGGGTATGTCCTGTCGGCTCCGCGGAAAACGAAGAACTGAAGAGGGACAGTTGGAAAGGTGGGAAGGCAGCACGCATGTGTTGAGGGATGCTCCCAAAAGTGTTCCTATTGGACGTTGGGGAGCGTTCCCGCGCAGGCTCCGTTGGTACCGATGATACCCATATGTGAAGACTACATTCCTGCTTGTTCCTGGAGATTGGGCTTTCCACACCCACATTCCTCCCATTCCCCACCCCATCATGCCATGGCTGATTACACTGTCCCCACATTAGTGTTCCCAGCTGCTGGGTGTTAAAACATGTTAATTGGTTACCGGACCCTAGTAAAAGGATCCCTAAGTCAAGAATTGGTGTAACAAGGTCTTACTTGCTAAATATCTTTCCTTAAGCATCTCCAGTCCAGATGCATGGGGTTTATGCCTGCTTACCAGCAGATGGAGACAGAGAACCACCAGTATGTCGTCATCACCCTATAAGGGTCCTGTCCATAGGCTCCTCAAATCAGTATTTATATAACAAAGCAGTCTCCACTAATACAGCTCAACCAGAAATAATAATGATCACAACTGAAAATACAATTATACGGAACTATCAGCTCTGAACAGAGGCCCAAGGAGCGGCAGTACTGGGTGGCATCCCGCTCTCCAATGCACCTACACTGAAAGGGTTGTAAGCAGTCCCTATTGTCAGAATGAGAGCTGCCCAGGAACAATCAAATAATCTATAGCAGATTCCTGGACTAGACCATCACCACTAAAAACAGAGTGCTAGAATACCAGGAGGGACTCAAGAATACCAGGACTGGAGGGACTCAAGAAAACAAAATGAGCAGATAAGCCCTAATTTCACCTTCCTAATCATCCCTCCATTTCAGTTGCATGGAACGTAACAGAGCCGTACCTTTCCAGGGAGGACAAGAGAGCCCGGCCCACAGAATGTGCGCCCCAAAACTCGCATCCTCCCCTGCCTGCACATACAGCCTGCAGTGTTGAGTAAAGTAATGCAAGGACTCCCATGCCACTGCCCTGGAGAAATCCAGCAGCAGCACCAGACCAAACTCAGTCCAAGACGACGACTGGGCTGTAGTTGCATGCGCCTTGAGCCCTTGTGGGACTGGCAGACTCACCAGGACCTATGCTGACGCAATAGATTCCTTCGGTCACTGTGCTATGAATGCCTTAGACACCGCCTCTCCTTTACATGGTTCCCCCCTCCCTGGATAGCACAAAGATGATATGATTTGCAAAACAATTTGGTAGCTCGTAAATATTGTCGCAACGCCCTGCGAATATTCAACTTATGCAGGGAATGGCCCTCCGGGGACTCCACCTCTCTAGCAAAGGCCAGAAGAGACACAGGCAGATTCAAATGAAAGGCTGAAACCCCCTTAGGTAAAAAGGAGGGCACCGGCCTGAGGACCATCTTCTTGGAAATCACCAGGAAGGGCTCATGCAATGACATGACAGCGCCTGCAACTCCGAAATCCTCTGCATCAAGCAAATAACCACCACAAACACCCTTAGGCATAAGATCCTTGAGCATAGCTTGTGACAGCAGCTCAAATGGCGCCTCCAGCAAGGCCTAGAGGACCAAATTCAAATCCCATGGAGGAATCGCAGCTCACATTAGCGGCTGAACATGCTTCATTCCTCTCAGGATGGGAGGCAAAGGAGACCCTGCTGGATCTGCTCTCGGAAACAAGCCAATACTGCTACCTGTACCTGCAGAGAGTTTAACGTTAGCCTTCTCTAGACCTGCCTGCAAGAATGCCAGCATCTTGGGCAGAGAAGCTGAGAGCAGGCACAGGCCTCTGTCCGCTGACCAACTCTCGAACAGCCTCCTCATCCTCACATAAGCCAAGGACGTGGAATGCTTGTGCATCTGCAACAGTGTTGCAATGACCTGAGACGAATAACCTCTCTTTCTCAACAGCGCTCTTTCAAGAGCCAAGCCATAAGCAAGAATCGATCCACATCTGACATTATCACAGGCCCCTGAGAGAGATGAGACCTTCCTCTACTGGCAAAGGACAAGAAACATCACCACCAGGCAAACCAGGTCCATGTACCATGGCCTCCAAGGCCAATTGGGTGCCACTACCACTGTGGAGCCCCAATTAGCTTCCACCTCCTGGACCACCCATCCTATGAGAGGCCATGGGGGAAAGACATTCAACAGCCTGCCCAGAGACCACAGTTGAACCAGTGTATTAAGGTCCTCAGCCATCCTCTCATCTCCAGCTGAAAAACTTGCCTAACTTGGCAGTGTCTGCTGTGATCGTGAAATCCAAGATGGGAGACGCCCACCAATGGACAATCTGTCAAAAGACAGACTTTGCCAGTGACTACTCCCCCGGGTCTAACAGGTTTCTGCTGAGAAAGTCGGCCTGTATGTTTTCATTGCCTGCCATATGAGCTGCCGAGAGCACCACTAAGTGTGCCTCTGCCCATCTGGGCAACAGTGCTTCTTCTCTCATCTGCTGATAGCTCTTGGTGCCTCCCTGGCGATTGATGTAGGCTACCACCATCACATTGTCAGACAGTACTTGGACCGCCCTGAGGTGTATCTGAAGAAGAAAAACCTTGAGTGCTAGGAAGATTGCTCTGGTCTCCAACCAATTGATGGACCATGCATGCTCTTCCATCGAACACTGCCTCTGGGCTATCCAGCCCATGCAGTGGGCCCCCCCATCATACCAGACTGGCATCTGTCATTACCACTACCCAGTTGGGGGTTTCAAGGGGCACTCCTCTGGTCAGATTGTCTGCAGAAGCCACCACTGCAGACTCACCAGAGCCTCCAACAGCAATTCCAAGATACTCCATGAGCAATGTTCCCTCTAATTTTCTGTAGGCTGTGTGCGCATAAAATATCAGCTGTGCAGCTTTTGAAGGAAGGTTACATTTTTGTGCGCCACATAACGACACTCGGAGTTATATACTTTAAAATTTGACTGCACATCAGAATACAGTATGTACACCACATTGATTGCACTAGAAAATATTGTAGAACTTGTGAAAACCATAAATACACAACAACTTTTCAATTTTAAGAACATCTGTGTTGTTTTCTATCAGAATCAGAACCGTAATTTTTGTGCGCTCTGTTGTAAAGTATGTGCACTCACTCAGCAAGGTGTGTGCGCGCACACACGCGCACAGCTTAGAGGGAACAGTGTCCATGAGTGCCTTTGAGCCAAACCACTTTGTCAGTAGAGCCCTCTGGAGGGGGTGCATATGCATCCTGGCCCAGGGAACCAGCTCTAAAGTGGCTGCCATGGAGCCCAGCACCTGCAGATAGTTCCAGGTTCAGGGAAGCAGCCTCTTCAGCAGGCATACAATCTGGTTTTGGAGTTTCCAAATCCATTCTGCAGTTAAGGCCACTCTGCCTGTTTGGGTGTCGAAATGGGCTCCCAAGTACACCAACGACTGAGTCAGTTCCACCCTGCTCTTTACAAAGCTGCCACCCCAGCCCAACTGCTGCAGCAACAAAATCACCCACTGTGTCACCAGGTAGCTTTCTTGGCAAGTCTTTGCTATGATCAATCAGTCATCCAGATACAGATGTACCAGGATGCCCTCCTTTTGCAGCACTACAGCCACCACCACCACCATTACCTCCTGGGGCCAATGGCGAGACCAAATAGCAGGGCTCAAAACTGAAAATGCCCACCTAGTACTGCAAAACGCAGGAAGAGCTGATGATCCAGCCGGATTGCGATATGCAAATATGCCTCTGCTAGATCCATCACTGACCAGAACTCCCCCCCCCCCCCCCCGATGAACCGCCATTTGAAAATGCAGGACTCACAAGGCCTTTTTGACCCCTTTGAGATCCAGAATCAGCCAAAAGGAGCCCTCCTGCTTGCAAACCATGAAATAGTGTAGTTACTCACTTGTAGCAGGTGTTCTCTGGGAACAGCAGGAAAAGGTCCTCACATACAGGCGACTTTGGCATTGATGGAGCCTGCACGGTGAAGAGCTTTCACAGAAAGCCTTTGGGAGTTAGACCGCGCATGCATGGTCACCTTTCCACCCAAGGGGGGCACCTTACCTCAGCATGACGACATAGCTTAAAAAAATTCAAAAAAAGAAAACTCCTCCATGGGGAGGAGGGAGGGTTATGAGGACTGGTTCCTGCTGTTCCTGGAGAGCACCTGCTACAGATGAGTAACTACGCTTTCTCTGGGAACAAGCAGGAAGTTAGTCCTCACATATGGGACTCCCAAGCTAGAGGCTACAGTAAAAAAATCTGTAAAGGCCACAGGCAACAGAAATATCAAACCGTGAATACCAACAGAGAGTGCTGAGTGGCCGCAAGGCCCCAGGGACCACCACAGCTTCAACCAGGGAATCAATTCTCCGGTAGCCTGACTACACAGGACTGGAAGTTAGGAGTTGCATTATTTCCCAAAAAGATGACTGAATACTGCCTGGACGAAGGTGCTATCATGCCAGGAATCCTCCTCCAGGCAGTAATGAGCTGTAAAAGTGTGAACAGAGGACCAGGTGGTGGCCTGGCAGATCAGATTTGCCATGGAGGCCGCCATAGCCCGCACATTATGGGCTGCAACAAGGCGCTTGAGAGCGAGACCAGCCTGGCTATAGGCAAAGAAGTTGCAATCCGTCACCCAGGTAGACAGAATACACTTAGAGACCGCAACGCCAAGTCGGTTCAAGTCATAGGAGATGAAGAGTTGCAAAGAGTTGCGATCAGCCTTAGTCTGCTCTAGGAAGAAGGCCAGTGCCCTCTTACAATCCAAGGTGTGGAGAGCGGCCTCCACCCTGCTCGCATGAGGAAAGGTGGTGGGGAGAACCACCTCCTGGTTGAGATGAAAGGAGGAGACCATCTTAGGGAGAAACTTAGGGTGAGTGCGAAGGACCACTCTTGTCCTTTGGAACCTGGTGTAGGGGGCATGAGCCATCATCTGTAGCTCACTGATTCTGCGCACAGACATGAGCGCCATTAGAAAGATTACTTTCTAGGAAAGATACTTGAGGTGATAATAAGCAAGTGGTTCGAAAGGTGGAGCAATGAGTTTCTCAAGAACCACATTCAAATCCCATGCTGCTGTGGGCAGACGAATGGGAGATCGAGTGACCAAGAGACCCCTCATGAAGTGGCCCTGGTCTGTAGTTTCCCGGATCACCCCTGGAACCCTTTTTGAAAATTGGCATTACATTGGCGATCCTCCAATCTTCAGGTATTACAGATGATTTTAATGAATATTCACAGATTACTAATAGCAGGTCTGCAATCTCATATTTCAGTTCTTTCAACACCCTTGGATGTATACCATCCGGCCCAGGTGATTTGCTACTCTTCAGTTTATCTAATAGTTGTAGTAAATCTTCCCGATGTATCGATATTTCCTTCAATTCTTCCGCACCTTTAAATACCACTTCAGTCATGGGCAGGGCCGGATTTACCTTGAGTGAGGCCCTACGCCAACAAAAATTGTGGGCCCCCAGAAAAGATAAAAACGAGCACGCCGGATCAGCTGCGTGCTGTTGGCCCTGACGTCATAATTAAACTGGAAATCCCAAAAGCCAAACTTGGAATGTACAACACTGTAGAAATAAAACTATACATTAATTTGCTCTTGTACTAAACAAAGCGCAGACGTTAATGATGCACATTTACCAGAGCTGACATATTCCAATTAATAAATTCAAAATAAAGAGATATTTTTCTACCTTTTGTGCATTTTTTTTCAGCTGCAATTGCTCCAGCCACTTTCTTCTGGTTTCTTCGTGTCTTCTGCTAACTCTCCATCGTCTGCTGTCCATTTGTCCTTTCTTCTCTCCTAGTTTTTTTCCATTCTCTCTCTACATCTGCTTTAACATACTAATCTTTCTCCTTTTGTTCTTTCCTCATTCCTATTTCATCCACTCAAATTTTACCCCTCCATCCTCAATCCCCACTTACTCTCCCAATACCCGGCCAATTGTAGATTTTTCATCCCTCCCACACAAAATATTTTTCCCTTCTCCATTTTACTCTTCCAGCCCCATCCCATTCTAATCCTCCCCCAACATCAGCTCCCTTCTAGTTTCAGCCTCACCCAGCATCCATTCCCTTCTAGTCCCTGCATCAGCCCATTTCCAGTCCTAGCCACCCATCAGCCCATTTCCAGTCCTAGCAACCCCCCAACCCAATACCAGTCCTAGCCCCCCCATCAACCTACTTCCAGTCCTAACCCCCCATCACCCCATTTTCAGTTTAAGCCCCCCCTATAACCCATTACCAGTCCTAACCCCAGCAACCCATTTCCAGTCAGCCCCTCATAGCCCATTGCCAGTCCTAACCCCCCCCCCATCAGCCCACAGCCCATTACCAGTCCTAAACCCATCAGCTCACCTCCAGTGTTAACCCCCCCCCCATCAGCCCATTACCGGTCCTAGCCCCCCCCCCCATAGCCCCTTACCAGTCCAAACCCCCTCCCAACAGCCCACAGCCCATTACCAGTCCTAACCCCATCAGCCCACCTCCAGTCTTAACCCCCCCCAGCCCATTTCCAGTCCTAGCCCCCCCATAGCCCATTACCAGACAGCCCCCATCAGCCCACAGCCCATTACCAGATTTAACCCCCCATAGCCCATTACCAGTTCTAGCCCCCCCCATAGCCCATTACCAGACAGCCCCCATCAGCCCACAGCCCATTACCAGTCTTAACCCCCCCACAGCCCATTACCAGTCCTAACCCCCCCCAGTCCACCTCCAGTCTTAACCCCCCCAGCCCATTACCAGTCCTACCCCCCCGTCTGTTAAGCCCGCAGGGGCTGATGGGAAATTTCCCATCTGCCCCTGCAGGCTTAACAGAGACGCGAGGGAGACACTCTCCCTTCGCGCCTCTCAAAGCCGGCACGGAGGGGCTCAGCCATCGCGGAGGGAGGGAGGGATTCAGAGGGGGCCTATACCTATACGCCAGTATTCAATTTTTGTGGGCCCTACGCCACGGCGTAACTGGCGTATAGGTAAATCCGGCCCTGGTCATGGGTAACATCCCTGCATCTTCCTCAGTAAAGACCGAAGCAAAGAATTCATTCAGTCTCTCCGCTATCGCCTTGTCGCCTCTTAGTGCCCCTTTAACTCCTCTATCATCTAATGGATCAACTGACTCTCTCACAGGTTTTTTGCTACGAATGTACTTAAAAAGTCTTTATTTCGCATTTTTGCTTCCGCAGCAAGCTTCTTCTCAAATTCTCCCTTTGCCTGCCATATCAATGCCTTGCATTTGACTTGCCAGTGCTTGTGCTGTTTCCAGGTTTCATCGTTTGGCTCTTTTTTCCATTTCCTGAAAGATGCTTTTTGGCAACAGCCTCTCTGACCTCATCTTTAAACCATGCTGGCAGTTTTTTGGACTTCCTTCCACTTTTCTTAAGGCGTGGAATACAGCTGGTCTGGGCTTCCAAGATAGTATTTTTCAACAACACTCAAGCTTGATGTAAGTCTTTAACCTTTGGAACTCTCCTTTTAGTTTTTTCTTAACTATTTTCCTCATTTTATCAGTCTCCCTTTCAAACGTTAAAAAGTAGTACTGTGGATTTCCTTTCTATCCCTCCTCCACTAACTAAATCAAACACGATCATGCTATGATCACTATTGCAAAGTGGCCCCAACACCCTTATCTCTTGCACTAGATCTGGTGTTCCACTAAGAACTAGGTCCAATATGGCTTCCCTTCTGGTCAGTTCATGAAGCAGCTGCTCCAAGAAGCAGTCATTTATTTCATCTAGGAACTTTATCTCCCTAGCATGTCCTGCCGTGACACTGACCCAGTTGATACCGGGGTAATTGAAATCACCCATTATTATTACTGCGCTGTAACTTTTGTTAACTTCCTTGATTTCTTTGAGCATTTCATCATCCATTTGTTCATTCTGGCCAGGCAGTCGATAGTACACTCCCCCTGCCATCGCCTTCCCCTTTTTACATGGAATTTCAATCCATAGAGATTCTACAGCAAATTTTGTTTCCTGCAAAACTTTAATCCTTTCTGACTCAATGCCCTCTCTAACAGAGCGCAATCCCTCTACCAATTTGATCAGCTGTATCATTACGATATAGTTTGTACCCAGGTATCACAGTGTCCCACTGGCTGTCCTCCTTCCACCATGTCTCTGATATTGCAATCATATCTAACCTCATTTAGTGCTATATATTCTAACCTCTCTCATCTTATTTTTTAGACTTCTAGTTTTTGCATACAAGCATTTTAGAGACTATTTTATTCATATTAATCTGGGTATTGGTAGACTTGGGTAACTTGGGATCGTTAAGCTCTGTTTGCTCCATACTCGAGGGCATTTGGGCTACTTTACTCTTTTTTGGAACCTCTCTGCTTTTGGTAGTGTCCTTCAAGGATACATTTTTCCAAACCATGCGCTCTTGGGCGACTGTCTGCTCTCCCCTATTATCTAGTTTAAAAGCTGCTCTATCTCCTTTTTAAAGGTTAATGCCAGCAGCCTGGTTCCATCCCGGTTAAGGTGAAGTCCATCCCTTCAGAAGAGCCCCTCCTTTCCCCAGAATGTTCCCCAGTTCCTAACAAATCCAAAACCCTCATCTCTGCACCATTGTCTAATCCACGCATTGAGACTCTGGAGCTCTGCCTACCCTGGAAGTTCTGGATTTCAGCTTCCTACCTAAAAGCCTAAATTTAGCCTCCAGAACCTTCCTGCCACATTTTCCTATGTCATTGGTACCGACATTTACCAAGACAGCAGACTCCTCCTCAGCACTATCTAAGACCTTATCTAGGTGGCGCGTGAGGTCCGCTACCTTCACACCAGGCAGGCATGTTACCAGGCGATCCTCACGTCCACCAGCCACCCAGCTATCTAAATGCCTAATGATCGAATCACCAACTATAACGGCTGTCCTAACCCTTCCCTCATGGGCACATGGCCCTGGAGAAACGTCCTCGGTGCGAGAGGGTTTTACATCACCTGGAGGACAGGTCCTAGATACAGGATCACTTCCTGCCACACCAGGGTGATGCTCTCCTGTCACGTGACCTCTCTCCTCCATGGCAACAGGGATGCTGACAGACTGGAGGTGGGACTTCAGGACTATATCCCTGTAGGTCTCATCTATGTACCTCTGTCTTTCTTATGTTTTCCCCAAGTCTGCTACTCTAGCCTCTAGAGAATGGACTCGTTCACTGAGAGCAAAGAGCTCCTTGCACCTAGTGCACACGTAAGACCTCTCACCAACTGGGAGAAAATCATACATGTGACACTCAATGCAAAAGACTGGAAAGCCTCCATTTTGCTGCTGGACTGCTGTCTGCATCTTTAGTTTTAAGCTTGTGTTTAGATCTTTGAGTTCTTTACTTACTAAGGTTTGCTATGGATATTTATACTAATAAAACTGTACCTAATACGCTTAATATACCTTGTTCACCTGAAGCTTAATTAATCTCAGGTCCTTAGTGTATGACTGATTTGGATAACGAGCTTCACCTGAGAGCACCTCTTTCCCTTTAAGATGTGTAAGTACCTATAAAGCTACGATTATCCCATGGGTGGGTGGGTGTTGGGGAGGGAGGGAGAGAAACAACACTTATTAAAAGAGGGCTGTTACACATTACCCTGTCCTGTGCTTCTGAGGTAAGCTGTGACCATCTTCCTGGGTGATTAATAGTTCTTGCTTGGCTAGAAGGAGTCTTTCAAAATGGCCTTTTGACCTGCCACCTAGTGTTAACACCTATTGAAAAGGTTTCACAGGTCTCTTGCCCCTTAGGTAGAAGGCCTCTTTGTAAAGGTCTCTAGAAGACTTTATTTGTTGCTCACAGAGTACTGACTCTGTTTTGCCTTTTATGCTAAGTTATATTGTGATTTGATTTAAATTACAGCTCTTTGCTGCTGCTAGGCTCTGACTTATTATGAAATTTAAACTACAAGCTCTCTGCTGGGTTCTAAATTTAACCAGAAAGCTCTCTTCTGTGTTTTAAATTTAAACTAAAAGTACTTTGCTGATACTAGGCCCTGAGTGACTATTAAATTTAAACTACAAGCTCTCTGCTGGGTATGGAATGTAACCAGAAAGTTCTCTGCTGTGTTTTAAATTTAAACTTAAACTGCTGCTACTAGGCCCCGACTGATTTAACAAAAAACACTGGGTTCACAGATTAATTAGCTTTAATACAAAAGTCCTTTCAGAAAGTTCCCAGAAGTGTATACTCACAATTGCAGATCTCTCTCCAGAAGTAGCAGTCCCTTTTTCTAGTCCTTCAAGGCCAATTCTACAGACATGCTGCATTCACTAAGGACTTGAACTGCCAGCTGCCTATGGATCAACTAGATACCGAATTTCTGAAATAGTTCAGACATTTTGCGAGCTAGTTACTAAGATGTGCCAAGGTTAATGTGTGTTATTTTAGTACAGGTCCCATGTTATTCAATGGGACTTCGTTATTAATAATGCGTGTTAAAGTGAATTAACATGCATCATCATTAGCGCCCCTTGGTAACTAGCCCCTATCTAGTAAAGAGTAGTTATTCACCTTTAACAGGTGTTCTCCAGGAGCAGCAGGAATCAGTCCTCACATATGGGCGTCGGCGCCAACGGAGCCCCCACGCGGAGCATTTCCCCAGCTTTCAAAGAAAGCCTTTGGGAATGCAGTGCGCATGCGGGGTCCCCTTCCCGCCCAAGGGTGCCATCTTGCGCAGTCTGATGACATAGCTAAAAGACAGCAAAAAACCAAAATGAATTATATGACTGCAACTCCCAGGGGAGGAGGGAGGGTTGTGAGGACTGATTCCTGCTGCTCCTGAAGAACACCCGTTACCGGTGAGTAACTACTCTTTCTCCAGGACCAAGCAGGAAGTCAGTCCTCACATATGGGACTCCCCAGCTTCAGGCTACCGGGGACCCAAAGCTGAACAATGAGCTCCCTCTAGAGCCCCAGCATGCGTGAAAGAATCTTCTCTGACAACGCCCCCATACGGTAGCCCAACACCAGGGCCGGAGGGAAGGAGTTGCCTATACCTCAAAGAGATTACGGAGTACCGCCTATCCGAAAGCACTGTCCCTGCGGGACTCCCTCTGGAGGCAGTAGTGGGCTGCAAAGGTCTGGCTTGAAGACCAAGTAGCGGCCCGGCAGATGTCTGCCAATGGAACAGAGCGGAGATGAGCTACTGACGCAGCTTTCACCCTGACATGGTGGGCCGTGACTCGACCCTGCAAGGAGAAGCCGGCTGCCCTGTACGCCCAGGCGATACAGTCTGCTACCCAGATGGACAAGGTACGTTTGGAGACAGGTAACCCCAGCTTATTAGGGTCAAAAGATACGAAGAGCTGAACAGTCCTTCGGTGTCCCCGTGTACGGTCAAGGTAGAAGGACAATGCCCTCCTACAGTCCAGGGTATGCAAAACCATTTCAGCCCGGCTGGCTTGCGGCCTGGGAAAGAATGTCGGAAGAATGTGGGAAAGAGGAGACAACCTTTGGAAGGAACTTAAGATGAGTCCGTAAGACCACCTTGTTCCTATAGAACCTTGTGTATGGTACCTCTGAGACCAGAGCTTGGAGCTCACTGACTCGCCTGGCTGAGGTAAGAGTTACCAAAAACACCACCTTCCAGGAAAGAAAGCGTAAAGGACAAGTAGCCATAGGCTCAAATGGTGGGCAAGTAAGTTGTTGCAAGACTACATTCAAATCACACTCAGGTGCAGGTGGATGAATCGGAGGCTTGAGCAAAAGGAGGCCTCTGAGGAAGCGGGCCACTAAAGGGTGGCCTGACAGACTGACCTTCCACCGGTGAGTGGTGTGCTGACAGAGCACCGAGGTGGACCCGAACAGAGTTGGATTTAAGGCCCAAGTCGGACAGGTGAAGCAAATATTGCAGCACCACTGGTACCAGGCACGAAAAAGGATCCTCCTTGTGCTGAGCACACCAGGTGGAGAACCTACGCCACTTGAGGGCATAAGACTTTCTAGTGGAGTGTCAAGGCCAAGACCACCTCCTCCACCTCTCTAGGTAGCAGTAAAGGAGCTAGAACTACCTTTCAGCATCCAGGCCATCAAATTGTGGGACTGGAGGTTGGGGTGCAAGAGATCCCTGATCCTGTGATCGGGTTGCACCCCAGAGTGAGTGGAGTGTCCACGGCCAACTGCAGAAGGAGTGGAAACCACGGTTGCCTCGGCCATCTGGGGGCTACCAGGATCACCGAGGCCTTGTCCCGAAGCACCTTGAAAAGAGTCCGGGCCACTAGAAGCGTGGGAGGAAACATACAGTAGGCTCGTAGACCAAGAGATTAGAAACGCATCTGCTGCCATTCTCAGAGAATGCGGTTGTCTGGAGCAGAACCTGGGTAGTTGACAGTTGAGTGGACTGGCAAAGAGATCGATGGTTGGAAGACCCCACCTTAGGAAGATCTGCTGGACCACCAGAGGATTCAACTGCCATTCGTGTGGCTGCAGAATCCTGCTCAACCTATCTGCCAGGTAATTCTCTTGGCCGGGCAGATAAACTGCCTTGAGAAGCATGCCCTATTTGACTGCCCACGAGCACAGGGCTTGAGCCTCCTGACACAGAAGTCGGGACCCTGTGCCTCCTTGTTTGTTCACACAGAACATTGCGACTTGATTGTCTGTCTGAACCAGAACAGACTGGTGAGAGAGGGCATGAGAGAAAGTTTGGAGAGCCAAACAGATAGCTCTCAGCTCCAAGAGGTTGATCTGCTGTGTGGCCTCCCAAGGGGACCAGAGGCCTTGGATGCATGCCCCCTGGCAATGTGCACCCCAACCCTGAAAAGAAGCATCTGTTTTCAGCACTTGTGTTTGTGGTGGTGGCTGAAAAGGCACTCCTCGCACTAGATTGGGGAGATGCAGCTGTGATAGGCGATGGCCTAGTATGTAGCAGAGCTAGGTCTGAAGCCCTTTTTCCTGCTTTAAAATGTTATTGCTGATTTTGGAAAATTACAGAATGCTGTTAGCTAGCTGTTAGAAAGAAATACTGTTCTATTCTAGTTTGATAACATGTTCTGTTCTCCTGGAGATAAGAGAATTAAATACTTTCTTACTGTTTATTGTTGAGATGTCTGATGTCTGTTTCAGTAGAATGTCGCGCCACTGTATCTTTGCTGATTGTGCACTGACCTTGTAATTAGGATGAAAATATAGCAGAGAAGCTGAACAATGTAAGAATATTTTGTCTAGCATTATGAAGATTGTTTAGTATTTTGTTCGGCCTTGCTTTGTTTTGCTTTTGTTAAGAATGCTTCTGATATGCCTTCCACTATCTTTGTGGCTAACTGACCTTGCAAGAGTAGCGAAATATACTGTATACGTTAGCAGAAGTATTATGTTTAGTGTTATGTCTAATTGCTGACCCGTGGCTAGTAAGACCCAAGCAGGGGGAGCGAGTCCTGGGCCCGGTCAGAGATGTCTATTGGATGAGAGTAAGTGGGCCACTGTGGCCAATGAGGAGTTTTGCCTGTATTAGACTGGAGAAGAAAAGTATATAAACTGTCATTTTTCTGAGCTCGGTGCTCAGACCATTTTGAATGCTACTGCAATCTGAGCCTGTGCACATTAAACCAGCTTGAATCTTTGCCTGACTCCGGGTATTATTTATTGCATTCTTATCAGCTACTACAACAGCCACCATTGCAGAGAGGCCGCCAGTAGTTTGGACACCCTTACTTTGTCTCCCAAGTGCCCTGTGGCTTGCAGCCACTGAGTTCTGAGGCCCCACTGAGCAGGCCTCATGTGCAGATGGGCATTTGGAGTAACATGGACCGTGGATGCCATGTGGCCTAATAGTCTCAGGAATTGCCTGGCGGAAACCAGAGAATTGCTGTGGAAGTGGTTGGCCAAGTCCATCAGTTTGTGGGCCCTTTCTAAGGCAGATAAGCCTTTGCCTGAAGGGTATCCAGCCTTGCTCCGATGAACTCTGTATTCTGTGAGGGGTGCAAAGTGGACTTTGCGAAGTTTATGACAAACCCCAGATGCTGTAGAAGGGAGACAGTGCGGAGGGTGGACTATCTGGTTTCCTGTGGAGAATGACCCCTGATGAGCCAGTCGTCCAGGTACGGAAAGACAAATATGCCCTGCTCTCTGAGGTAGGCCGCTACCACCGCCAGGCATTTGGTGAAAACCCTGGGTGCGGAGGTTAGGCCAAATGGAAGTACTCTATACTGAAAATGATTTCCTCCCACTACAAATCTGAGATATTGTCTGTGGTCTGGATGAATGAGGATGTGAGTATAAGCATCCTTTAGGTCTAAGGAGCATAGCCAATCTCCCTGCTGGAGGTAGGGCAGCAGAATTCCAAGGGTAAGCATCTTGAACATTTCCCTCAACAGGAACTTGTTGAGATTTCTCAAGTCGAGGATGGGCCTGAGGCCTCCTGTCCTTTTTGGTACCAGAAAGTACCTGGAATAGAAGCCTTGCCCTCTCAGGTGGTGGGGCACTGGTTCCACCGCCTGCTCCTTTAGAAGACTTGCCAACTCCTGAAGGAGTAAGTTCCTGTGCAGAGGGAGTCTTGGAGGCTCCCCTAGAAAGTAGGAGGGGGGTAACTGGTTGAAGTGGAGCAAATAGCCCTTATGGACTATGCTGAGCACCCAGGTATCCCCTATTATGGCTGACCACCTGTGGGCATACAGGGTCAGCCGGCCTCCTGTGCTGAGAGGGGCCAGCTGAGGAGGAGAGGCTATGCCACTGGAGTGAAAACCCCACTCCCTGCTGTGCAGGAGCCGGAGCTGGTGGCTTGGGGGTTTTCTGCCTATGGGTCCCATGTCCCTGCCCCTTGGCCTGCTGACACTGTTGGGGAGCTGTGGAGGCCTGGTACTGAGGATAAGTTTTGTAGGCAGATGACTTCCTCGGGTAAAAGGACTTTTTCCCCGAGCCCTTCTTTTTTTGAGAAGGAGCAGAGGTCTTCCTGGACAGCCTTGTCCTGGTGAGAGTCTCGGACTCGAATTCTGCAGCCTTTTCAGCCATGGGCTTGCCAAAGAGGTTTTCACCTCGGCAAGGGACATCGACCAACTTGTCCTGCACCCATGGCTCGAGGTCCGATGACTTTAGCCAGGCCTGATGGTGTGCACCGATGCCGGCCACGGCTACTCGGGCCAAAGCCTCAAAGCCATCATAAGCTGCTCGAGACAAACTTCGAGCACTCTCAGATCCCAGTTGACAAGGCTGTGAACCTTTGCAAAGGTTCCTCGGAGAGACCAGCAGAGAACCCGGCAATTGCCAGGTCTCGTAGGTACATGCCCATGTACAGCTGGTAAGTCTGGACACGGCAAGCAAGCATAGAGCCCTGGAAGCACTTTCTACCAAGGGCATCCAGGTTCCGGGCCTCCCAGCCAGGGGGCACCGAGGAGTGCATCTTCTGACTCTTCAGGCGATGCATGGCCGATTCCACAACTATGGAGTGGTGCGGCAGCTGTGCCTTCTGGAACCCAGGGCTCTTGTGAACTCGATAAATGGAATCGATCTGCTTGCTAAGAACCGGCGTTGAGGCCGGCGCCTCCCACATGCGGAAGAGCAACCGTTCCAGCATCGGAGGAACCGGTACAGTAAAGGCCTCCTTAGGGGGTGAGTCATACTGCAGGGCCTCGAGCTCCTCGGCTCGAGGCTCCTCATCGGGGTCCGCGGGGAAGGCCAAGGCCTTGGCCATGTCCCTCACGAAGTCCGAGAACCGGGTGTCCTCCGGGGGGGACCGTCTCCGAGGTTCAGACTCAGGTGTGTCCGAAGGGACGCACCAGGTCCAAAAAGTGTCCGGGGACTCCTCGTCCTCCGTTTCCCATCCCGACCCCTCCGAGGAGTCGTCGAGCGGCTCCGGTCGGGCGGGCACCGATGCCATCCACCCCAACACCGAGGGCACCGGCATCGACGACCTCTGTTCCGCACGGGAGATCAAGGGTGACCTCGGCCGAGGATCGACAAGATCTCATGGACTTGAGGATCGGCTCGGCCTCCGGGGTCGACTTGGACGTCGAGGTCCCGGTGGTTGGGGCAGATGCACCAGTGAGACCGGCGATCAGCACCCGCTGCTGTTCCATGAAGGCAGCCAAACAGCTCTCCAAGGCCGTCAACCTTAGTCCGAACTCAGGAGACCCAGCAGCCTCCGACTCGGGCCCTGACGGCAGCTCCCCCTGAGGAGAGTCCACGAGGACTACAGTACTCACATGACCCGGGGCCTCCGTATCTACACGAGGTTGTTTAGCAGGCCTCTCCGACTCCAAAGACCTGGGACGGCAGTCGGGCTATGCGACCTGGCCCTCGAGGAGCCAAGAGCGTCCACCGACGTCGCCCTCGCGGGTTTCTTCTTCCTGCAGTGCTCCCGCGAAGGAGACCCCCTCTCAGAGGTGCTCCGACGACGCTCGGGGTCAGACTCCCGAGATGTCGAGGCCTCTGACGAAGTCTGGGCTCGGCCGGACGCGGAATCAGAGAAGATCCTTTCGCGTTGATGCTGCCAGCTCCTCAATGCCTTGGAGGACATTTTGCCACACGGGACACAGACCAGCGGGTCATGGTCGGGCCCGAGGCACCAGTCGTGTGTGTCAGTGAGAGACATCAGTTTCTTACACCGATCACACTTCTTAAACCTGCTGGCAGCCATCGGGGGAAAAAGAGCCCCTGCAAGGTCAAAATTCTGGGCTGCCAGTGAAAAATGAAAAAATGGCGCGAACGCTAGTCTCTAAGGACAAAAACCAAAAAATGAAATCCGGGCTCGATACCGGTGTACCGGGCCCAGGCGGGAAAGGGAACCGGCGTCGAACCGAGAAAAAACACGGATCCACACCGAAAAAAAATCTACTTTTTCACGGGTGACCACGACGCGTTGGGCTCTGCGGAAAAAAGAAGACTGAGCAAGATGGCTCCCTTGGGCGGGAAGGGGACAGCGCATGCGCGCTGCATTCCCAAAGGCTTTCTTTGAAAGCTGGGGAAATGCTCCGTATGGGGGCTCCATCGGCGCCGACGCCCATATGTGAGGACTGACTTCCTGCTTGGTCCTGGAGAAACAAAAGTACATATATGTTAGAAATCAAAATGAGCAAACAGTTTTACTCTTATAACATGACAGGACGTAGATGTTCCACAGCAAACTAACAAAATGATGGACGTTGACCAAGGGCCTTCCCTCATGACCCCAAATACATTCAAGGCAACGGTAAATCTACTTAAATCAGTTTGATAGAATTTGACATATTTGGATAAAACTGCTTGGTGGAACTCTGTATTGGGAAACTATTTCCGGTTGTACCTTGCCAAGAAAACACAGGGGCTGGGTTGCCAGGATTTAGCATTGACTTGACAGCACATATTGCATTGCAAGGTTTGAATGGTACAGTTATTCATATAATCACAATTCTATTTCACCCTTTTTGATAATTTGCCACTTTTATATATATTTACATTTATTGGGAAAAAACTACACAATACTTTTTTTTTTTTTTTTTTACAAAATAGTTTAATAAGCTCTTCCAGAATTGCAGACAGGAACTGGGTAAGAAATTAGGGAAATACCAACAGTGCAAAAGTATGCATGAAAAAGTTTAGAAAACTGGATTTATAACTAATTGTCCTCTTTCCCTCTCCTCTTAAATACCACTTAATTACAAGGCTCAACAAAGCTTTTAGACTGGGAAAACTTATTTTACTTAGTCTAAACTCTTAAAAAGCACTTCATGAAACAGAACTGATCTCAAGATGGACAGATCATGATAAAGCCAGATAAAATAAGTACCACAATTACATTTTGTTGCTTGCTTTCAAATGCAGTTTTAGAAGCAAACATTAGTTCCAATCATAGTAAATGCTGAATACATTTTCTACACATATCAAAAAATGCATCTAGTTGCTATATTACCAGAATTTCAAACAGTTATTAGTAGTGCAATGACAAATAAGTTTAAATGGCTGCATTTTGAGGAACTACACTGTGAGAAACAGTATAAAGAGAATCCAAATTACATTTAAATATGTATAAGCAATAGCTCAGCATTATCTTTTTTGGAATGTTAGATTTTTTTTCACTTTTAGCAACATATCTTAAAGACGTGCTTTAAACAAGGAACAACATTTCTGAAAATATACACAATGCCCTAATCTGCAAACAAGCCTGAGAAGGTTATATTTATAAACTTTATAATAAATTCAGTTTGCAAACATTTCATACATTTGCGCACAAAAAAATAATTGAAAATAGGTCTCTGATTAAATTTGTAAAAGTATATGAAGACCCTCACTATGAAGCATTTTCTCAAAACCAATCTTTATTATAAGGCTGCAGTGCTCACGCTTCGGATTTCAATTGTCTGAACCAGAGGACATGATTAAAACAATTCCTCCAGCACTCTCACTTTGGTAGATGAATATATGCTGTATAAAAAGGATGACCTGTCTATGAAAGATGTACTTTAACTTCTTTTTCATGCTAAGTGTAAAGAAACATACTAAGCTGTTACATGAAGCCCAATGCAAATATCCCTCTAATTAGTGCATTCTGGATGTAGGCAGGGTTATTAGTGCCAATATCAAATTAAACACATTTCCTATGCAGTTTTTCACATCAGTGCAACAACCTTTACACTTTCATGAAATCAGGTCTAAACTAAGAAAGCCTTTCAATTCTGGATGGCTAAATCTTAGCATGTACTGCTTAATACAAGAAAGCATAGCAAATTTGTAGAGAAGAAGTGGAACTGTGAAGTCAGGGGAAGGGGCAGATGGGCCAGGGGCACGAACAAAAGAAAACGGGCTGGATTAGGCAGCAGAGGGGCTATTCTGCTCTGCTCCAGGCTTGCCTCTCTCCTGCACACTGTCTAGAATGAAGGGGCTGGAGCAGAACACCTCTGCTGCTCAGAGTCTAACAAGGAGTGGCAGAACTGTGTTCCAGCCTATTCCCCCAGACATTAAGCCCTGCAAAAGGAATATTATTCCTGTAAAACTATTCAGTCTAATGGGCAGTAGATATTATTTACAAAACATTAGAAAGCGCTAGTCTTTTTTTTTAAAATTATGTCCTTGTATAGAGGCAATTTTAACTAATGTGCCCACGCCTCACTGGCTAATGGCCAGAAGTCATGTTCCAGAGCCAACTCTTAAAATGAAAATCTTGTGCACATCATTTAACGAGCCATTAATAAAGGTGCAGAGCACACTTATTTCCCTTCAATAACTGACACCCAAATATAGAATTAGGTTACCGCAGGAACCCTTTCTTTAACAGAACTAGGGTAACCAGAAGTTATAGGAACCACAAAAGGGTTACCAACCAAGAAACCTAGGTAGAGAAGACAGATTACAACCTTATGGAGCAGCATTCATTCACCATATTCTAGGATCTGGCTCTAAAGATTGATCTCTCTCTCTGAAAGTGTTTTTTTCCTTTTTAAACTCAGAGTTCATGTGGAAAACATATTATAAACCAAGGGTTCTCAGCCCAATTCTCAACCAGCTTGGTTTTCAGAAAATCCACAATGAATACTCATGAAATAATCTGAATAAAACAGAAGCAGTGAATGCAAAGTTCTCCCATGTATATTCATTCCGGATAGCTTGTAAACTTCAATGGGCAAAATGTGTCTCAAAGACTGAGTTGAGAAAGCATAGTTGCTTACCTGTAACGAGGGGTCTCAGACAACATGGGTATGCAAACACACTGTATTGGATGACGTTCATGATGGAGCCTTCAGTGCTGGACTCTCTCCTAGCTCAGAGAAGTCTTTTGGACTTCTCTGAGCATGTGTGTCCCCTTCTTGCTTCTGTGCTCCTCAGTTGATGATATAGCTAGCATGTGAGTTGTTGCTGACTTTGCTTCAAGGCCATATTATGATGAGTCTTTATAGTCCCTTTGAGTCCTTGTTTTCTCTGAAGTGGTTCTCTTGTCTTTTACTTCTTGCTTTTTTTTTTTTTTTGCTGGGATGGTGGGAGACTGTGTGTGGCTGCATACCCCTGGCTCTCTATGGAGAACCCCCCTGTTACAGGTAAGCAACTATGTTTTCTCCTGAGACAAGCAGGGGGATGCAGGCACACTGTATTGCTGAATCCAGAACTGAGGGCCACTTCCAGGTTGAGTGTAGTCTGGCATCCCAGGCCACATAGTGGGAGGAGAAGCTGAGAGATCATGGAGCAAACAGGTTGTGGAGGTCCGCCTGCCTGAAAGCAAGGTCCTGTGCCAAGGAGGAATCCATGCTGTAGTGCTTGGTGAAGGTATGGATTGATGACCAAGTGGTGGTTTTGCAGATGCCCTGTGCAGAAACAGAAGCCAGATTGGCTATGGAGGCCACCAACTCAGACTATGGGCCGCAATGTGCCCAGGGGATGGCACTTGGGCCTGGTTGTAACAGTATGCGATATAGTCTGCTAGCCAGGAAAACATTGTCTGCTTGGACGCTGACTGACCCAGGGTGTTTAGGTTAAAGGTGAAAAAAGTTGAGAAAATGAATGGATTTTCTGCTGCTTGTAAATAGTAAAGAGCAGCCCTCTTGCACTCTAAAGAATGCAGAGCTTTTCCCAGTGAGTTGGGATGTGGCCCCAGGAAGAAAGTCAGTAAGACAATGCTCTGGTTGAGATGGACGTTCGAGAGGACTGTGGGAAGGAACTTTGGTTGAGTCCGAAGGAAGATTCTGTTGTGCAGGAACTGGGTATATATATGGGGAGTAGTGAACCAAAGCTTGAAGTTAACTAACTTGCTGGGCAGAGATTATTGCCACCAGAAACAGTCTT
Organism: Ichthyophis bannanicus; assembly: GCA_033557465.1. Lineage (NCBI taxonomy): Eukaryota > Metazoa > Chordata > Amphibia > Gymnophiona > Ichthyophiidae > Ichthyophis > Ichthyophis bannanicus. The sequence continues at coordinate 238,508,479 of CM066040.1, forward strand.
CCATGTGACATGGTTAAGAGAGGTTTGAAGGGTGTCTTCGTGTGCTCAGAGAAGACAATCATGAGGTCCCATGCAGACATGGGTGGTCTGGATGGAGATTTTGTGTTCACAAGTCCTTTCATTAATCTTGTGGCACTAGAAGATGTAGCACAATGGCAAATAAATGATATCTGATAGAAGTGGCCTGGAGCCCTAAATGGGACAGATTCAGCAGATATGCCAGGATATGGCTGACAGAGCGGGAGACAGGGTTAATCCAATGTGTTATAGCCCAGTGTGCAAAGTGGGACCATTTTCTATGGTAGGAGCATTGCATTGCTAGTTTTCTGAAAGCTGAGATGATGGCAAGTACTTCGTCTGAGAGGGATCACCTGGTTATCACATTCTGGTCCCCCTCCAGGCAGCCAAGGAAAGACCCTGCAGGTTAGGATGCAGCAGTTGGCTGTGGGGCTGAGTGAGAAGGAAGGGGTTGCTCCGCAGCAGGATGGGTGGTTTGTCCAAAGTGGGAGATCTGGGACTCAGGCTTGCATTGGCCAGTGAGAGGATGATTGTGGCCCTATCCCTCCTTATCTTGATCAGGACCCATGTTGTAAGTAGGAAGGAGGGAAAGACAGACAGACATGCAGGAGTAATCTGTGACCTATCATTAACATCATCTGTAGTACTTGAAAATTGGAAAATGGTCAACATAATGCCAATTTTTAAAAAGGATTCCAGGGGTGATCCAGGAAACTACAGACTGGTGAGCCTGACGTCCGTACCGGGCAAAATGGTAGAAACCATTATAAAGAATAAATTTATTGAAGATGTAGATAGTCATGATTTAATCAGAGAAAGCCAACATGTATTTAATCAAGGAAAGTCTTGTCTTACTAATCTGTTATATTTTTTTGAAGGTGTGAATACACAGACAGACAATGGTGAGTCAGTTAATATAGTGCATCTGGATTTTCAGAAAACCTTTAACAAGGTCCCTCATGAGAGACTTGGCAAAATTAAAAAGTCATGGGATAGGAGGCAGTGTACTATTGTGGATTAGGAATTGGTTAAAAAATAGAAAGCAGAAAGTAGGGCTAAAATGGCCAATTTTCTCAATAGAGAAAGGTGAAAAGTAGAGTACCTCAGGGAACAGTGCTGGGTCCGCTGCTTTTTGACGTATTCATAAATAACTGAAAGCCTTCCTGTTCTCCATACACTTCAACCCCACTACCTAACCAAGAATACACTGAGTCCATCTGTAAATATACCTACTGAAACACTAGAAAATATAGAGTTAACTGTTATCTCTATATAGTTTCACTGTTCCCTGTACATAGTTAAACACGTTACATGTAATTTGAATCTCTGTTCAATGTAAACCGCTTTGACCTAGTGAAAAGCGGTATATACAGTGCCTTGTGAAAGTAGTCATCCCCTCAGTTTTTCTCCTGTTTTGTCGCATTACGTACAACCTGCAATGAATATGGAGGTTCATTTGGATGTTAGGCAATGCACCTAACATAGTCCAAACTGGTGAAGTGGGAGGACAATAAAATACCTTGCATATATAAAAAAAACATGCACACTCAACTTTTCAGAGTTTACTTATGTATTCATCCCTTTTACTATGAAGCCCCTAAATAAGATCTAGTCCAACCAATTAACCTCAGAAGTCACAATTAGTTGATTAGGGTCTACCTGTGTGCAATCAGTATCACATGATCTGTCACATGATGCCTATATAACTATATCTGTTCTGAAAGGCCCATGACTCTGCAACAGCATTAAGCCAGCAACATGAAGACCAAGGAGCACTCGAAACAGGTCAGAGATAAAGAAAAATATCCCAAAATTTTGAATATCCCACAGAGCACCATTAAATCCATTATAACAAAATGGAAAGAACAGGACAAGACAAGAGAAGGCCGCCCACCAAAACTCACAGACCGGTCAACGAGGGCATTAATCAGGCACGCCACAAAGACACCAAAGATAACACTGAAGGAGCTGCAAAGATCCACAGCGGAGATGGGAGTATCTGTCCATAGGACCCACTTTAAGCCATACACTCCACAAAGCGGGGCTTTATGGAAGAGTGGCCAGAAAAAAGCCATTGCTTAAAGAAAAAAATAAGAAAACACATTTGGAGTTTGCACAACAGCATGTAACAGACCCCCCAAACACATGGAAGAAGGTTCTCTGGTCAGATGAGATGAAAATTGAACTTTTTGGCCATCATGGGAAACGCCACGTGTGGCGCAAGCCCAACACTTCCTTTCACCCCCAGAACACCATTCCCACAGTAAAACATGGTGGTGGCAGCATCATGCTGTGGGGATGTTTTTCATCGGCATGGATAGGAAAATTGGTCAGGATTGAAGGAACGATGGATGGCAATAAATACAGGGCAATTTTTGAGGAAAATCTGTTTCCATCTGACAAACATTTGAGACTGGGATGAAGGTTCACCTTCCAGCAGGACAAAGACCCTAAACATACTGCTAAAGCTACAATGGAGTGGTTTAAAGGGAAACATTTAAATGTTTTGGAATGGTCTAGTCGAAGCCCAGACCTCAATCCAATTGAGAATCTGTGGCATGACTTGAAAATTGCTGTACTTGGAGTTGGAGCACTTTTGCCTTGAGGAATGAGTGAAAATTCCAGTGGCTAGATGATAGAGACATACCCAAAGAGAATTACAGCAAAAGGTAGCTCTACAAAGTATTGACTTGGGGGGAGGGGGAACTACACATGCACACTCCTGATTTCGGGGGTGGGGGGGGTTGTCTTAATTATTGTTTGTGTCACAATAAAGGATATTTTGCATCTTCAAAGTCGTAGGTATGTTGTGTATATCACGTGGTGCTAGCCCTCAAAACTCCATTTTAATTCCAGGTTGTAAAGTGCCAAAACAGGACAAACAGACGGGATGAATACTGTCGCAAGGCACTATGAGCCTTGCTAAATAAATAAATAAATAACCTGGAAATGGAAATAACGAGTAAGGTAATCACATTTGCAGATGACAAAATTATTCAAAGTTATTAAAACACAAGAGGATTGTGAAAAATTGCAAGAGGAACTTGATAAATCGAAGACTGGACATCTAAATGGCAGATGAAATTAAATATGGACAAGTGCAAAGTTATGCAACTAGGAAAAATAATCCAAACTACAGTTACATGATGCAAGGTTCCACATTAGGAACCACCCAGGAAAAATATTTTGACATTATTGTGAATACATTGAAACCCTCTGACCAGTGTGTAACGGCAGCCAAGAAACAAATAGAATGCTAGGAATCTCAAGGAAAGGAAAGAGAATAAAAGAAAGGATATTATAATGCCTTTATCATTCCATGGTGTGACCACACCTTGAATATTGTGTGCAATTCTTGTCACCATATCTTAAAAAGGATATAGCAGAATTAGACAAGGTACAGAGAAGAGTGACAAAAATGGTAAAGGGGATGGAAGGATAACCCTATTAATAGAGGCTTAAAAGGTTAAGGCTCTTCAACTTGGAAATAGACAGCTGAGGGGAGATATGATAGAAGTCTATAAATTAATGAATGACGTGGAATGGGTAAACATAGATCAGTTGTTTACGCCATCAAAAAGTAGAAAGACTAGGACACCAATGAAGCTACAATGTAACCCATTTAAGACTAAATGAGAGAAAATATTTTTCACTTAACGCGTTATCAAACTGGAATTTGTTACTAGAGGATGTAGTAAAAGCTGTTAGTGTAGTTGTGTTTAAAAAAGGTTTGGACAAGTTCCTGGAGGAAAGGTCTATAAACCATTATTCAAGAGGACCCAGAAAATCCACTGCTTACCCCAAGACAAGCACTATGGAACATGTGTACATTTTTGGGAACCTACCAGGTACTTGTGACCTGGATTGGCCACTATTGGACACAGGATACTGGGGGCTTGATGGACCTTGGTCTAACCCAGTATGCATTTCCTATGTTAGTAGTTGATCCCAGGAGATTGCAAGGCCTCATGGACCCAACAATGTGAACTCGGCTGGTGGGCACTTCATGTTTTCCACGGAGCAGAGATCGATTTCTGGGGTACCCCGTTGAAAATGCACTTGATGACTTGGTGGCTGAGGGATCACTCATGCAGATCCAGTTTGCAGTAGAGGGCATCCACTAGTTTATTCTGTGTGCTCGTAATGTCACTCCCAGCAATAAGGCAAAGAGCTAAATGTGGGAGGCTTCCTGACAGACGGATGGAACCAGAACCTTCCTGCTTATGTAGATCATCATGTCTTGGTTGTTGGTCTGCCCTAGAATGACCTGTCAATGAGCCCATTGCTGGAAGGAATTTAGCCCATAGAACACAGCTTGTAGTTCCAGAATTATGTGCAGAGCATACTCTTGGGCCATCCACATCCCTTGAGTGGTGAACTGCAGTAGGTGCATTCTTCACCCGTAGGTGGATGCACTGGTACTGAGTGTAAGCTGGGGAAAAGCTTCTTGAAATTGACAGCTGTTTAAGATCTGTTGGCATGGCTCACCAGCGGAGTGGAGGGGCTTCAGAGTTGCAGCCTAGCAGAGGGACCCTCATGTAAAGGGATTGAGAGTGTTGGTTCCAGTTGAGCTTGAGGTGCCACTGCAGCAGGTGTATATACAGTCGCGCTAGAACATAAACAGATGAAGTCATATGGCTCAGTAGGTGGAGAATGGAATGTGCGGAGGCATGCCAGCAGAGTCATGCTGGTGCTGAGACACTGGAGGGCCAGGGCCCTGTCGTGTGGGAGGTACGCCTTGGCCATAATGGTATCTATGCATTCTTTGATGAAGTAGAGGAGCGGTTGGGGTACCATCTCTGATTTCTGAGTATTTTCAATGAACCTGAGCCCTTTGCAGTTCTTGGACAGTGTTGCATATGGCATGCACTACCCCTTCAGGTGGCAGAGGCAAGTCAGTCGTCCAAGTAGGAATAGATACAGTGATCCTGGTGGCGTAGGTGGGCCACAACCACTGCAAAACACTTTGTGAAGACTTGCAGGCTGAGGAAAGGTCGAATGGCAGCACCTTGTACTGGTAGTGCTCGCCTCTGAATCTGAATTGAAGGAATTTGCACTGGTGAGGATGGATAAGGATGTGGCTGTAGACATCCTTGAGGTCCAGGTGACAAACCAATTGTTGTGGCACAGCAACAGGAGGATGGTGTGAAGGGAATGCCTTTTTAACTTCTCATTTAACAGAGGTCAAGATCTCAAAGGTTGAGGATGGGCCGAGGGCCGCCAGATTTCTTTGTAATGAGGAAGAACTTTGAGTAAAAGTCCCGATTGAGCTGGTGCATGGGAAATGGCTCTATGGTTTGGTTCTGCAGCAGCTGTTTTATTTCTGTTTACAAAATGAGGATGTGCTGAGCTGGTATCCTCCTGCTGCTGGTGGCTGTGGAATGAGACTGAGGCAAAGCCCAGAAATTTATTTTGTATCCCCAGCAAATGATGTTGAGGACCCAGCGGTCCATGGTTATGGATTGCCAAGCCTCCTCAAAACAGCAGAGAGATCATTCAGACCTGCGGAACTGAAGTGTGTCCATAGCTTTCTGTTTCGTTACAAGGCCAAAGATTATTAGCCCCCCCCCTCTCATATTATAGCAATGGTAACAATATTAAAGGCACAATTTTAACATGCATCAACAAAACAGGGGAAGAGGAGTCAGGAATATAACCCAAGCAAAACAGAGGCAAGCCTATCAAAACCTGCCAAAGGTTATGAGCATAAATGCTCACAGTCTAGGTAATAAACTTCATGACCTGGAAACCCTGATGGTGGAAATGGAGTTGAACCATGTTTCCGTGATAGCCACAATGTCCAAGGAGTCCCATGAATGGGACATTACCATACCTGGATATAATCTATTTAGGAGGGATAGAGCGGGCAGGAATGGAGGAAGAGTAGTCCTTTATGTCAGAAACAGTATTTGTTGTTGTTTAAGTGCCATTGAGTCAGAGTTGACCCTCTGGCTGAAATGCAGGGGACTTGAGGAAAAGAAGCAGCACTGTGGTTTGGTTTGAAAAGAGGAGATGGTACCACCATCCATGCTGGTGTAGCCTTCAGCCCTCCAACACAATTGGAGAAAATGGACAGAGACTTGATCAATGATATTGCAAAGATAACAAAAAAAGGGTGAAGTGGTGATACTGGGGGACTTTAATCTGCCAGATGTGGATTGAAGTAGTCATCTGCAAATATGGAAAGAAGTGGAAAGATTACAGATGCCATACAAGAGGCACTACTCAGGCAACTGGTGAAGGAACCCATCAGGGAAAGGTCAACGTTGGATCTGGTGCTCACTAATGTAAACAGTGTCTCTAATGTCCGGATGTGGGTGCCTACTAAATGCTGACTTTAGTAAAATGGGAAAGTACATAAGAAATGCCATAGTGGGTCAGACCAAGGTCCATCAAATCCAGTATCCTGTTTTCAACAGTGGCCAATCCAGGTTACAAGCACCTGCAGGTTCCCAGAAAGGCACAAGGTTCCACAATGCTCATCCCAGGGTAAGCAGTGGATTTCCCGGGTCCTCTTCAATAATGGCTTATGAAACTTTCTTCCAGGAATATGTCCAAACTTTTTTAAAACCCAGCTACACTAACAGCTTTTAATACATCCTCAGATAACGAATTTCAGTTTGATTATGCATGGAGTGAAAAAATATTTTCTCTTAATAGTCTTAAATGGGTTAAATTATAGCTTCATTGTGTCCCCTCTAGTCTTTTTGATGGCATAAACAACCAATCTATGTTTAACCGTTCCATTCCATTCATTAATTTATAGACCTCTATCATATCCCCCTCAGCTGTCTCTTTTCCAAGTTGAAAAGCCCCAACCTTTTAAGCCTCTCCTCATAAGGGAATCCTTCCATCATCAACCATTTTTGTTGCTCTTCTCTGTATCTTTTCCAATTCTGCTATATCCTTTTAAAGAAAGAATGTTATTTTGTATCTTCCCTAATTCTGTTACTGCCAAGCTATAATGTCTACTTATTGATAAATAAATAAGATATGACACCCAGAACTGCACACAATATTCAAGCTGCAGTCGGCACCATGGAACGATACAGAGGTATATCATCATCTTTAGTTTTATTCTCCATTCCTTTCCTTATGATTCCTAGCATTCTATTTCCTTTCTTGGCTGCCTCTGCACATAGGGCAGAGGGTTTCAACCATTATCCATGAAGATGCCTAAATCTTTTTCCTGCATGATGGTTTCTAAGGTGGTATCTTGCATCATGTAACCATAGTTTGGGTTGGTCTTTCCCAGGTGCATAGCTTTGCACTTGTCCACATTGAACATCCAAATGGCAGATGAAATTTAATGTTCCAATTTATCAAGGTCCTCTTGCAATTTTTCACAATCCTCTTGCGTTTTAACAACTTTGAATAATTGTGTCATCTGGAAATTGAAATAAAGCAATATTAAAACCTGTTAAATAAATAAAAATACATAAATAAATTAGATCACCTCACTTGTTATTCCTATTTCCAGGTCATTTATGAATATGTTAAAAAGCAGTGGGCCCAGAACAGATCCCTGGGGTATTCCACTATTCACCTTTCTCTACTGAGATAGTTGGCCATTTAGCCCTATTCTCTGCTTTCTTTTAATCAGTTCCCAATCCACAATACTGCACTGCCTCGCCTCCAATCCCTTGACTTTTTAATTTTGCGAAGTCTCTCGAGAGAGACTTTGTTAAAGGCTTTCTGAATATCCAGATATGCTATTTCAACTGGCACACTTTTGTGCGTTTATTCACACCTTCAAAAAAATAACACAGATTAATAAGATAAGACTTTGGATAAATCCATGCTGGCTTTCTCCCATTAAACCATATCTACATTTTCAGAAATGTTATTCTTTAAATTGGTTTCTACCATTTTGCCCGGTACTGACATCAGGCTCACCGGTCTATAGTTTCCCAGATCACCTCTGGAACCCTTTTTAAAAATTGGTGTTACATTGTCCATTCTCCAATTTTAAGGGTAGTTCACAGATTACTAATAGTAGATTTGCAATCTCGTATTTCAGTTCTTTCAACATCCTCGGATATATACCATCTGGTTCAGATGCTACTCTTCAGTTTATCAAATAGTTATAATAAATCTTCCCAGTTTATTGATATTTCTTTCAATTCTTCCGAGACATCACCTTTATATACCATTTTAGGCAGGGTAACTTCCCTACATCTTCTTCAGTAAAGACTGAAGCAAAGAATTCATTTGGTCTCTCCGCTAGGTGTTGTCCTCACTTAGTGCCCCCCCCCCCCCCCCACTTTTACCCCTCTATCATCAAATGGTCCAATTGCCTTTCTTGGGTTTTTTGCTACAAATGTATTTGAAAGTTATTATGCGTGTTTGCTTCCAGGCAAGCTTCTTTTCAAATTCTCTCTGCCTATCAATGCCTTGCATCTAACTGCCAATGTTTATGTTGTTTCCCATGTTAGTCATTTGGCTTCTTTTTCCATTTCCTGAAAGATGCTTTTTTTTTTTTTTTTTTTACTGCAACAGCGCTCTCTGATCTCGCATTTAAACCATGCTGGCAGTTTTTTTGCCTTCGTTCCACTTCTCTTAAGCATGGAATACATCTGGTCTGGGCTTCCAAGATAGTACTTTTTAAACACCCATGCTTGATATAAATCTTTAACCTTTGCAGCTGCTCCTTTTAGTTTTTTTTTCTTAAGTATTTTCCTAATTTTATCATATAGTCTCCCTTTTGAAAGTTAAAAGGTAGTACTGTGGATTTCTTTGCCTTCCTTCCTCCATTTATTTAATCAGATGTGATCATGCTGTGATCACTATTGCCAAGTGACCCCAAAACCCTTATGCCTTGCACCAGATCCTGTGTTCCTCTAAGGGTTAGGTCCAAAACAGCTTCCCCTCTTGTTGGTTCATGAACAAGCTGCTCCAAGAAGCAGTCATTCATTCATCTAGAAACTTTCTCTCTAGCATGTCCTGCTGTGACACTCACCCAGTTAATGCTGGGGTAATTGAAATCACCTATTATTATTACTGTGTTGTAACGTTAGTTAGCTTCCCTGATTTCTTTCAGCATTTCATCATACATCTGTTCATTCTGATCAGGCAGTCGGTAGTTGCCCCCACTGCCATCACCTTGCCCTTTTTCATGGAATTTCTATCCATCGAGATTCTACAGTGTATTTTGTTTCCTGCAAAACTTTAATCCTATGTGACTCAATGTCCTCTCTAACAGAGTGCAACCCCTCCACCAATTTGATCTACCCTATCATTGTGATATAGTATCCAGAGGAGGAGCTGGCAGGGTGGGAAGAGATATGGGAAGTGGAAAGGTAGTGGGCTAAACTGAAAGAGGCTATAAACAAGGGTAACAGATCTATATGTAAGGAAAGTACATATAAGCAAGAGGAAACAAATATGGTTCTTCAAATTAGTGGCTGCAAAAATAAAAGCAAAAATGGCAACATTCACAATTTTCAGAGAATCACAAAAAAAGGAACACAGAAAAGAATACCAGATTAAGCTGAAAGAGGCAAAAAGGGAAAGTTAGAATGGCAAAAGCAGATGCAGTAGAAAAAATGACTACAGATGTAAAGAGGTGTCAAGATTTTTTTCAGATATATTGGGGAAAGGACAAAGGTGAGAGGTGAAATTGCAAGACTCAAAGATGCTAGGATTTGTGGAATGTGATGGGGAAAAGCACAATTGCTAAATAAATACTTCTGTTCTGTGTTCACAAAAGAAAATCCTGAAGGTGGTCAACACATGGCAGGCAAAGGTAATAAGGATTACAGAATAGATGTAACACCATTCACAGATGTTTGTGAACAGCTTGCAAAAATGAAAGTGGACAAGGCCATGGGACCAGATCAGATACATCCCAGGATACTGAAGGAGCTCAGGGAGGTTTTGGCATGACCTTTGAAAGAAGTGTTTAAATAGACCCCCTGGACAATGGGGAAGTGCCACAGGATTGGAGAAAGGTTGACATGGTATCTCTTCACAAATGCGAAAACAGAGAAGAGCTGGCAAACTACAGGCAGGTAAAAGTTATTTCGGTGGTGGTAAAAGTAATAGTGACACTGCTGAAAGTAAGGATAGTGGATTTTCTGGAAGCCAACAAGTTGCAAGATCTGAGGCAACATAGATTTACTAGGGGAAGATCATGCCAAACAAATCTGACTGGGTGATCAGAGAACTAGATCAAGTGCATGTGATGGATGTGGTCTACTTAGATTTCAGCAAAGTCTTTGATACTGTTCCTCATAGAAGGCTTGTGAATAAAATAAGCAGCCTGGTGATGGATCCCAAGGTGATGAACTGGATCAAGAACTAGTTGATAGACAGACTATAGAGGGTAGTGATGAATGGAATTCACACTGAAGAAAGGAGGGCGAGTAGTGGAGTGCCCCAGGTATTGGTCCTAGGACCACTACTGTTCAATGTCTGTGGGTGATATTGCCGAAGAGTTAAAAGGTAAAGGTTTGCCTTTTTGCAGATGATACAAAGATATACAACAGGGTGAACAATTCAGAGGGAGCAGACTACATGAGAAAAGACCTATAAAAAATTAGAATGGTCAAATGCTTGGCAATTGAGATTTTAGGCAAAATAAAAGTGCAGAATGATGCACTTGGGATACAGAAACCCAAAGGAACAGTACATGATTGGGAATGAGAGGCTGGTGTGTACGGAACAAGAGAGGGAACTCAGGGTTTTTAGTATCCAAGGATCTCAAGGTAGCGAAACAGTGACAAGACGGAGGCCAAAGCCATAAGGATGTTAGGCTTTATACAGAGAGGAATAGCCAGCAGGCAGGACGAGGTATTAGTGCCCCTGCACAGGTTGTTGGTGAGGCCTCATTTAGAGTACTGTGTTTAGTTTTGGAGATCATACCTTACAAAGGATATAAAAAAAAACTTGAGACGGTACAGAGGAAGGTGACCAAGATGATTTGGAGCCTGCCCCAGAAGGAATATGAGAAAAGACCAGAAGATCTAAATATGTATATCCTAAAAAGCATAGTTACACACCTATAACAGGTGTTCTCCGGGGACAGCAGGAATCAGTCCTCACATATGGGCGACATTGACACCGACAGAGCCCTCGCGGAAGCATCCCCCCAACTTTCAAAGAAAGCCTTTGAGAGATGCCACCACGCATGCATGGTCCCCTTCCCACCCAAGGGTGCCATCTTGCTCAGTCAGATGACATAGCTAAAAGACGGCAAAAATAAAAGATGGTAAAGGAGCAACTCCAAGGGGAGGGAGGGAGGGTTGCGAGGACAGATTCCTGCTGTCCCCAGAGAACACCTGTTACAGGTGAGTAACTATGCTTTCTCTGGGAACAAGCAGGAAGTCAGTCCTCAGATATGGGACTCAACAGCTACAGGCTACGAAAAGCCCATAGCAAAAACAGGGCTCCCTCATGGGGAGCTGCAAGCAGCAGCAATTAAGTGTGTCCACAGATCACAGTAGGACCCCTGTGTCCGATGAATCCAGCACTCAGATAGCCTGAACACAGAAGGGTCGGAGGGTAGGAGTTGCCTAAACCCCGAAAATGTTATGGAGCACAGCCTGGCCATCGGGACTCTCTTTCCAGGCACTAATTGGCTGCGAAGGTATGGACTGAAGACCAGGTGGCGGCCCGGCAGATGTCCACCATCGGGACAAAGCGAAAGTTTTCCACAGAGGCTGCCATAGCCCTAACAAGGTGGGCCGTGACACGGCCTTCCAGCGGGAGCCTTGCTTGTTCGTAAGCGAGGGCGATACAGTCTGACACCCATGTGGACAGTGTACGCTTGGTCACTGCCTCCCCCAGCTCACTGGGGTCATAGGAAACGAAAAGCTGAGCAGCTTTGCGGTGTCCCTGAGTGCGTTGGATGTAGAAGAACAAAGTCCTCTTACAGTCCAAGGTGTGAAGGACCGACGGGAGTGAGGTCTTGGAAAGAAGGTAGAGAGCACCATTTCCTGGTTGAGATGGAAGGGCAACACTATGTTTGGCAGGAATTTGGGATGCGCGTGAAGCAAAACTCTGTTCTTGTAAAACCTGGCATAAGGCGCCTCCGCCACAATGGCTGAAGCTCGCTAACTCTACGAGCGGAGGTGAGCGCAACCAGGAAAGCCACTTTCCAAGAGAGGTAGCGAAGGTGGCAGGTAGCCAGAGGATCGAAGGGTGGGGCAAGTGAGCTGCCCCAAAACTACATTGAGATCCCATTTGGTTGCCGGAGGGCGAACCGGTGGCTTCGATAAGAGCAGGCCACGAAGGAAATGGGTCACGAACGGATGGACCAAGAGGGGCTTACCATTCACTGGACAGAGTTAGACTTGAGCCCGGACTAAGCGAGGTGGAGAAGGTACTGAAATACCAGAGCCACCAGGCAGGAAAAAGGATCAGCACAGTGTTTGGTGCCCCAGAGAACCTGTGCCATTTGAGGGCAAAAGCCTTCCTAGTAGAGGCCTTGCGAGAGGCCAGTAGAATGTCCTCCACCTCATCCAGAAGGTTGAAAGATGCCAGAGTCACCATTCTCAGCAGCCATGCAGTCAGCAACAGGAGCCCCAGGTTGGGGTGCAGAAGAGAGCCCCCCTCCTGAGAGAGGAGTCCTGGAGTGGTCCCCAAGGGATTGGGGGCATCCACCCTCAGCTGTAGAAGCAGCGGGAACCATGGTTGCCTGGGCTGCAGAGGAGCTATCAGGATGAATAAGGCTCTGTCGCGGAGGGTCCTGAACAAGGTCTTGGCAATCAGCGGCATTGGAGGGAAGGCCTACATAAGGCCTTCCGTCCATGAGATCAGGAACGCATCTGTTGCCACCCAGGAGGGGTGGTCCTGCCGGGAGCAGAAATGGGGCAATTGAAAGTTGTCCGGGCTGGCGAACAGGTCCATCATGGGTTTCCCCCCAGAGCCGGAAAAGCCGACTGGCTACCCCAGGGTCCAGCTGCCACTCGTGCAGCTGGAGGACTCTGCTGAGTCTGTCGGCCAACAGGTTGTCCTGGCCTGGCAGGTACACCGCCTGCAGGATAACCTGTTTGAATGCGTATGAACAGAGGACCAGTGACTCCTGACAAAGGGTATGTGACCCCATACCCCCTGTTTGGTCACAAAGAACATCGCCACCTCGTTGTCTGTCTGGACCAGCACCAGCTGGTGATGACAGAAGACCTTCAAGGCTAGGTGTATGGTTTGGAGCTCCAGGAGGTTGATCTGCTGGGTGCTTTCATTCGGTGACCAATTGCCCTAAGTGAGGAGATCTCCGCAGTGGGCTCCCCAGCCGAGCAGGGAAGAGTCTGTGGTAAGGACCCATGAGGAGCTTGGGGCCTGAAAAGGCATGCCCGCCTCGAGATGCTGGAGAGACTGCCACCAGACCAGGGAGTCTGCCAGTTGGCGGGTTACAGAAACTATCTCGGAGGTGGCCCTTGGCTTGAGACCACTGGTCCCAGAAACACCACTGCACTGCCCTCATGTGGAGGTGAGCATTGGGGGTGATGTGGAACATGGAGGCCATGTGCCAAAGGAGGCGCAGGAGAAGCTGGGCGGGGGTGAGACTTGGGGTAGTTTATGACAAAACCCAAGTTTTGCAAAACCTGGATGGTGCATGCGGTGGCCTGCTGCACCTCTGAGGCTGTGCCTCCCTTCAAGAGCCAGTCGTCCAGGTAGGGAAAGACGAAGACCTCCTAGAGCCGGAGGAAGGCGGCTACGACTGCCAGGTATTTTGTGAAAACTCTTGGGGTAGAGGCTAGGCTGAAGGGGAGCACCCTGTATTGAAAGTGCCTGCCCCCCCACTACGAACCGCAGGTACTGCCTGTGGTTGGGGTGGATGAAGATGTGGGTATAAGCATCCTTGAGGTCTAAAGAGCTTAACCAGTCTCTCCCCTGCTGGAGGTATGGCAGCAAGGTTCCAAGGGAGAGCATCTTGAACTTCTCCCTCACCAGGAATTTGTTGAGGTTGCGCAGGTCAATGATGGGCCTTAGGCCCCCTGTCCCCTTTGGAACAAGGAAGTACCTGGAGTAGAACCCCTTGCCCTTGAGATGGTGGGGCACCAGTTCCACCGTTTTGTCCTCAAGAAGACCTGTCAACTCCTTCAGAAGGTGGTCATGGTGGAGGGGAGACCTGAGGGGCTCTCCCAGGAAATAAGGGGGAGTTGTCTGAGTCAGGTGGAGGACATAACCCTCCCTGACTACCCTTAGTGCCCAGGAATCGGTGGTGATGGTTATCCACCCTCTGGGCATAGAGGGCCAGATGTCCCCCTGTGGGCTGCTGATTTCCTTGGTGTAGAGAGGCTATGCTCAAGGAGTCAAAAACTCCCCCCTGGCTGGGCTGGAGCCGGTGCCTGGGGTTTTGGAGTCTTCTGCTTACGTGGGTCATGCCCATGTCCCTTGGCCCGCTGACCCTGTTGGGGGAGCTGGGGAGGCCTGATAAGGTGGGCAATTTCTGTAAGCAGCTCCTTCCCTCGGGTAGAAGGGCTTTTTACCCGAGCCCTTTCTTCGGCGAGTGGCAGCGGTCTTTTCAGAGAGCCTGGTCCTTGTCATGAATTCGGTCTCCAGCTTGGCAGCCTTGTCGGTCAAGGGTTTGCCAAAGAGGTTCTCTCCTTGGCAGGGGACATTGACCAATCTGTCCAGAACCCACTGCTCAAGATCAGACAACTGTAGCCAAGCACTCCCGGCATGCACCAATGCCAGCCGCTGCTTCTTGAGCTGCCAACTCAAACCCATCATAGGCCACCCGAGACATGAATTTGGAGCATTCACGGATTGCTTTGGCCAGGTTCTTGAACCACTGCAAAGGCTAATCGGAGAGACCAGCCGAGAACCTGGCAAGTTCCTTCGCCAGGTCTCTCAGGTACATGCCCATGTATATCTGGTAGGCCTGGATGCAGCAGATGAGCATCAAGCCCTGGTAGTACTTTCTGCCGAGGGCGTCCAAGGTGTGGGCCTCCCTGCCGGGGGGCACAGAGGAGTGCGTCTTCTGGCTTTTCAGCCAATGCATGGCTGACTCCACCACCATGGAGTGATGCGGCAGCTGTGACGTTTGGAAGCCTGGGCTCCGACAGACTCGATACATCGAGTCGAGACATTAGCTCGCTACCGGCACCAAAGCCAGTGTCTCTCACATTTGGAGCATGAGCCATTCCAGGATGGGAGGGATGGGCACCATGAGCGATTCCCACAGAGGGGCCTCGTACTGGAGGATTTCCAACTCATCTGCCCTAGGGTCCTCCTCCAACTCGGTCGGGAATGCTAGGGCCTTAGACATATCCTTGACAAAATCCAGGAAGCCCATGTCCTTGGGCGGAGACCGCCACTGAGGCTCCGAGATGGGAGAGTCAGAAGGGACATTGCAGTGGTGACGGGTATCAGGGGACTTCTCATCCTCTGTCTCCCACTCAGAGTAGTCAGTTGAGAATTCCTAGGAGGGCTGTTCCGTGGGCTTCGAGGCTCACGAAGCCCTGTGGCCGGTTCCCAACAAACCTGCTGGGGATGACCACTGTCCAGTCAAGCAGGACTCGGAGCATGACCTCAGCCGAGGATCAGCTCGGCCTCTGGGGTCATCTTGGAAGTCGAGGGCCCGGTGGTCAGGACAGATGAACCGGCAGTACCGAACAGCGCCCACTGCTGGTCCATGAAGGCAGACAAACTGCACTCCAGGGCCGCCATTCTGGACTCCAGACCAGAAGGCTCTGCAGCCTTCAGCGCAGGCAGAGGGACTCTGGCCCAATGCCGGCTCCTTGAAGGGGAATCCTCGATGAGGATGGTGTCTGGGGACAGAGGCTGGTCCACGGTCAGATCTTTCCAGGGGACCTTCGCAGGCTGCTTCTTCTCCGATTGCCTTGTTTGAGCGTCTCGGACTGTGGGAAAGGGCCCGGGAAAGCCCCTGGCCAGTTGCAACTGTCCCAGGACGCAGCTTTTGAGGGTTTCTTCTTCTTCCTGGGTTCCCTTGAGGGAGACCCTTTTCTGAGGACCCACAACGAGGCTCGGGTTCGGAGGGGTTCCGCCCGAGATGTTGGGGCTTCAGTCAAGGCCCTGGCTTTTGGAGGCATCGGGGACTTGGAGAAAAACTTATGCTGCTGCTGGTGGCTCTTGAGGGCCTTGCTGGACATCCTCTTACAGAGACCCAGGCTGCCGGGTCGTGGTCTGGTCTGAGACACTGGAGACAGCAGTCATGTGTGTTGGTCAAAGACATAATTTTAAAGCACCGATCACACTTCTTAAAACCACTGGTAGCCATGGGGAAAAAAGTACTCCTGCGAGGTCGAAGACTCTCCGGGCTGCCAGTGGGAGAAAAAAGGCATGAAGACACCAGAAAAGAAAAGAACGAAAACTAAGGAAAAAATAAACTGAGCCAGACGCCGAGGTCGGTAGGCAGGCAGGAAGAGTAACAGTACGATACCGGAGGCAAGTGTGAAACTCAGAGAGAGAAAAATCAACTTTTTCCCGAGGACAAGCCAGATAGCGTCTGAGGGCTCCGCAGAAAAAAGAAGAACGAGCAAGATGGCACTCTTGGGTGGGAAGGGGACCACGCATGCGTGGTGGCATCTCCCAAAGGCTTTTTTTGAAAGCTGAGGGATGCTTCCGCGAGGGCTCCATCGGTGCTGATGTCACCCATATGTGAGGACTGACTTCCTGCTTGTTCCCGGAGAAGAGAGAGACAGGGGGATATGATACAGACATTTAAACACTTAAAGAATATTAATGAACAAACTTTTTTCAAAGACGGGGAAGCTGTAGAACTAGAGGATATGAAATGAAGTTGCAAGGGGGTAAGTTTAAAGGAAACATCAGGAAATACTTTTTCACGGAAAGGGTGCTGGATACCTGGCATGCCCTCCCAAAAGTTGGCAAGAGCAAAAACATTGACTGAATTCAAAAAGGCATGGAACAGACACAGTGGATCATTACATAGCAAGAGGATGAAATCAAAACAAATAACTTCTAAATGGCATGGGGAAGCCGGCCTGGAGCAGCACGTACAGCTCTACAATTCTGGCACCTTACTGGGCAAACTAGATGGACCATGCTGGTCTTTATCTGACATCGCTTATTATGTTAGTATGTCACTGACTTATGTGACAGTTGCTGGTGAATCAAACCCCACAGAGCAGGAAGCACCCTGTACCTGAGGTCCAGGCACTTGGTGGCATGTACCGTTGTGGGGTTCTTCCAGATGAAAGATTAGAGGTCCTGAAGAAGCTGATGCACCAGAAGGGCTAAGACCTCCTTGGGGGTGCTGTATGAATGAAGGATAGACTGGAAGTCACAATTGTTAGTGGGAGTCTGATTCACAGGAGGACGAGTGCTTGAAAAATCTTCTGCAGCAATTTGGGGTAGAAATAGTCTTCAAGGGGATCGTCGGGCATCCCCCAATGCTGGTGGTAGATTAAAAAGATCTTCAGTCACAAAAGAGGAAGCCGTTTCCCAGGGGCAAATGGTGCTCAGTGTAGAATATGCATCATCCTGTTGCGGCAGAGGTGGCTGTCAGTCAACTAGGAAGGGTGAAGCGGTGGGGGGGGGGGGGGGGGAGAATGGGGGTCCTCGGGGGTCTGATAGCGCTTGAGGCGAGACACTGGGTGGGGATCCCTCCAGGAGGCCAGTGCTGTGTAAGACGGTGGCATTGTCATGGACAAAATGTCACAGCAGAGAGATAAGGCTAGTGTTTGGATGCTGGGCCCTCCGGGCGATGAGAGGAGGGATACCTTTTCTGGCCAGAGGGTGGGCATTGAGGTCTCCAGGCTTTTCTAGTGTTTAGTGGGAGGATCCTCTACATTGAGAGAGTCCCCTGGCCTGTGCTGTTTAAATAGAGCTGACTGCCTACTTGAAGTGGAGGCAAACTCACCTGGCTTGGACTGGGAAGCAGCTTTAGAGAAGTGCTGCTTGGCATGTTTACTTTTTGCTGTTGCTTTCAAACTCTGATTGGCCCTGCAGGAAGACGAATCCTGTGGTGAAGGATTGGATCTACGGGGAGGGGAGGAGTGATTCTGTGCTGCCCAGGAGCAAGCCAACACCAAGAGGGAGTCTGCCTCAAGTGGCAAGGCTGTGTGTCCTGTCCCCGAATGGGACTTGCCTGGGCCAGAGAGGATTACTGATTGCTCAACATCATTCAGTCTGTGGGATCAGCAGGGCTTGTTGCTGCTATTTCCTTGGTGATTCTTTCCCTTGTCCTCCGATAAGTTTTTTTTATACCATGGCAGCAGCTTCGGGGATCATGTGATTGAAAGGGGAGGGCCTGAGGCATATGCAGTTGCTGCTAAGATGTTTTCCTATTTTTTTGGTGGATGGCGGCCAGCAGTGCTGAAGAGGTTTGAAGACAGGAAAGACACTGTATTGAGAGTTTTTGTGGAACCCAAAAGGAGGAGGGGAGATCCATGCAGCATAATTGCACAGCAAAGAGAAACCTGATGAACAGAGAGGCAGGAAGGGACATGTATAATCAGAAAAGTCCAAAAAGCTTTTCTGAGCTAGGAGAGAATCTGGCACCAAAGGCTCCCTTCATGTACGTCACCCAATCCAGTTTGTCTGCATCCCCCTGCTTGTTTCTGGAGAACCACCGTTCTAAACAGATCTTTAACCATCAAGATTTTTGATGTTATATAGGGCATGCATAAATTCACTTTCTTGACTACTTTAGGTATGATTTAAGAGGAGTGTTTTCCCTATGGGCAGAAAGCCCAGATCCCAAAATTATTTTCTAAAACAGTGAATGGAAACCTTATTGGTCTGAGTGCTCAAACAAAGGTAATATAACTCATAGCAATGCTGCTGCACTCTGGATGAAGGGCTCTTTGCTAACAGCTAGTCACCAAGGAGAAGTCTCTTCAAGAGAACCAGTTTCATCTATCCTCAAATCCACTCCCTTCTGGCACATCATTTTCTCCCCCTGAATGTATGCATCATGAGCAGTTTCAAAATTCAAAATCCATCTGTGTATAGTGGGATTAGCATTGCTGGCCTGCTACTTTTGAAACTTCTTGTAATACTGGCAGCTAGAAAACGTTATGCTCACCAGTAGGCAAACTGTGGTGGGAGCTATCAAAATCTGTCCTAAAATAATTTAACAGTAGTATTTACTCTAACTTATCAGTGTATATATTACTGTATTCACATCATACGCCACATACCCTGGCTTAGGAGTAACACTTTTACTGTCATGGTATGCACAAAACAAATCCATTTGGAGGCATCACCAGAGAGTAAATGGTAAATTTGAGAGACTGAGATCATATATCACATACCCTGGGGCTTAGAACAGCTCATTACTGTCAAGGTAAACATAGAGCTAATTTATCTAGAGAAACTGTCCCAAAAGTAACCAGTTCTCATATATTGCTTCCTACCCTCCTTATTGGTGCAAACTGCATAAAAGGTTCAATGAAAATCGAATCCAGGGACTTGGCTAACAATGTTAAGTGAATTCAAATGCAGACATTTTGCCTTTGTCTTGCTAAAGCAAACTATGTAAATGCAAGAAAGCTTGTGCCATCCAAGCATCATGGTTAATTCCACAACTCTAAAATTCATCATCTGAATGTAGAAAAATCGTAATCTTGTAATTAAATATGATCACCACACTCAGTCACATAGGAAACGTAACAAAGATACTACAAACTTAAAACTCCGTTCACTAAAAAAAACAGCATTTGCAAAATAAAATGAAGCAGACTGAGAATATTGATTGGTCTCATAAAAGGTCAACTGTACAAGTTATGAAAATTATACAAGCTTTGTTTAAGAAAGAGCAGTTCAATCAAGACATAAGTACTGTAAAAATCTTTCAAAGGCTACAAAGAAATCTGGAAAAATACAGAATGTATTTCTTTAGCCCAGATAAGAATATGTAAAGACATCATTGATGTCAACAATTTACATATACAAACCTGACTTGGTTTATTGTTTAAACTTCTATATATAAAAATTATGCCAATATAACTTTCAGGATCCATGGGCTTCCTTAACTTTACAACAGATTTAAGTAAATATATTTTCTAAATGAGTTCTAGCAACAGAAGTAGTTTTAGCTGAATATGGGACAAATCATTTATGTGCATAAAAGCACTATCAATCTCTCTCAATGTCTAGCATCTTTAAAGACTGCCCATATATACCTTTCATTTTGGTAAAAGAATAAATGACCTTCCCATGTAGCATTTCCTTTTACCTTCTGGAAATGAAAGAGAAAAACAGTTATTGGATTCAAAGTCACATAAAAGACCCTAGAAGAACCTGGTAGATTGCTCTTAAGAATAAGCTTGCTAAGGTCACCCACCAACCCTGAAAATTTTAAAATTTTTGATATCCGAGAATTTATTCCTTGAAATAAAAAAAGGATTCAAAATTCAGTCATCCAGACTTTCCAATTCTTCAAATTTCCCTTGTGAAAATGATTCCTGGAAAAATTCTGAGGAACCTGGACCCTCCTTGTCGTTGCTGTTAATTCTTTGCCTCTTTATGGGCCTTTCATTTTTTTCTTCAATATTTTCATTTCTTGCATTCACATGCAGAATTTTGGGGTCACTGGAAATATTTTCTGTTCCATAGCCATTGCTGTCTAGGTCTGTGTGAGACGGCGGCTCCTTGTTGCTGTTAGTGGGTCCATTGACATGTAATCCTTCAATTTTTGCTTCATCTTTAATTGATATTTCAGCTGAGACATGGGCAGATACACCTAAAGATTGAATATAACTGTAAATTATTGCAAATGACAAAGACCTAAGGGATTAAGTCACACAGGAAGGGTCACTATACAGATATATGAACTTTTAAAGGGCATACGTTTAATATATTGTGTACTTTTGCTTAAAAACGACTAGAATTACAAGGGAGTAAAAGCAAGATGACGTTACCTTAGAGTGAGCTGTATACCAGCCCCAGCCTGCCATCTTGTCTACTGCAAGGTGATGAGGGAGAGAAGACTGTCACTCTTGAGAAACTAGGAGCAAGATTGTTCAAATTCTTTTGGCAGTAAAGTGGAGAAAGGAACAACTATCTAAGGATAATAGATGTAGGTATGTGGAAAGTGGAGAGACATTTAAAACCCTTCAGGTTACATTCACAATTTCTAACTAGAGGCATAATACCAAGTGCCTTTTTAAGCCAATATTTTCCAGGTTTATTGCTGCTGGCAATTCTCTGAAAAGAAAAAGGAAAATAGTCACATGGAGACAAGAGACATTTGGTTGCTTACCATTCTGAGTGCTGTTAGCTGTGCTGTCCTCCCTCTCAGATTGGCTAGTACTGCTGTTAGAAGCAGGAGGTGGTGGGGATGGTGCTCGACTAGAAGCAGCACTTTCACTTTCATCTAAAAGACGATCCATATAATCCCTGAAAAGACAACATAAATATTAGTAAAAGACTGTCTTTTATACATACTTATTAAAGGTTATTGTGCATCAAATGAATGTTAAGTCAGTCGCCATGCCCATTTATTTCCAAGCACATGTTAACATTTGTTAAAGTGCATTAATCTTTAGTAAACATGCCTTTAGCTGTATGTACTCTACATTTCACTTCACACAAACAGGACACATCCTCCCTCCTCATCCTTCAGCAATCAGTGAACCACATCTGAAGAAGGGGCCCATATGCTTTTACAAGTTCACATTCTATACCTCTGGAGTATTCTTTTGTTGATTTAACAAAAAGGTATTACAATCTACAAAGAATCCAGTTCTCCACAAGACCAATACCACTTCTAGAATACTGTACCAGATACATTAATACTTTTTTCTGTTGATTTAAAAAGGTCATTTTATAATGGGGCAGTTTTCAAAGAGTCATAGAAAATCATCTTAGAAGTTGCTTCTGTGCTGCCAGGTGCTGAAGTAGCCATTAAAATGTGCATATCTTAAGTAAGCAGATAAATGGTCAATTATGTTGAAACGTCACAAACAAAAATCATATATAACTATCAGATTCTCGGTAAAATAATCCAAAACTGATATCAAATGGAATTTCTTTAAGCAAACTGAACAGCTAAAAAGGCAACCTTTAAGAGTGAAAGGATTAAGATAATAAAGTCGAATACAGGGGTCTCAAACACGCGGCCCGCGGGAGCATCTTGTGCAGCCCGCGAAGCACTTACCGGCGTGTAAAAAAAAAAAAAAAAATCCAAACTTGCCGCTGCCGCAGTATTAAGCGTCCCATGGGCCCCTCTGCCTGGCAGAGTCCTCTCCTCCCTGCAGCATCAGCTCCAAAAGCGGCGGCTTTCAGAGCCGCGAAGAGAGAGAGTTTCTCTCTCGCGGTTCTGAAGACTCTCTCGCTGCTCTTCAGAACCGAGAGAAAAACTCTCTCTTTGCGGAGCTGATGCTGCAGGGAGGCGAGGACTCTGCCAGGCAGAGGGGCCCGCGGGACGCTTAATACTGCGGCGGCGGCGGCAGCAGCAGCAAATATACATTTTTTAAAATCTACCTTGGCTGATGGTGGGAGGGGGGTTAGGACTGGTAATGGGCTATGGGGGGGGGGGGGCTAGGACTGGGAATGGCCTAGGAGGGGGGTAACTGAAAATGGGGTGATGGGGGTAACACTGAAAATGGGGTGATGGGGGGGTTAGGACTGGTAATGGGCTATGAGGGGTAAGACTGGAAGTGGGCTATGGGGGGTTAGGACTGGTAATGGGCTTTGGGGGGGCTAGGACTGATAATGGGCTGGGGGTCTGCTAGGACTGGAAATGGGCTGAGTGGAAGGGGGGCTTGAACTGCAAATGGCTGATGGGGAGGGGGCTTGGAATGGAAATGGGCTGTGAGGGGAGGGAGCTAGCACTGGAAATGGGCTGATGGGGGGGAGCTACGATTGGAAATGGGCTGATGGGGGGCTAGGACTGAAAATGGGCTGATGCAGTGACTAGAAGGGAGCGGGTGCTGTGTGGGACTGGAACTAGAAGGGAGCTGATGTTGGGGGAGGATTAGAATGGGATGGAGCTGGGAGAGTGAAATGGAAAGGGTAAAAATATTTTGTGTGGGAGGGAAGACAAATCTACAATTGGCCAGGTATTGGGAGAGTAAGTGGGGATTGAGGATGGAGGGGTAAAATTTGAGTGGATGAAATAGGAATGAGGAAAGAGCAAAAGGAGAAAGATTAATATGTTAAAGCAGATGTAGAGGGAGAATGGAAAAAGCTAGAAGAGAAGAAAGGACAAATGGACAGCAGACGATGGAGAGTTAGCAGAAGGCACGAAGAAACCAGAAGAAAGTGGCTGGAATAATTGCAACTGAAAAAAAATGCACAAAAGGTAGAAAAATCTCTTTATTTTGAAGTTATTAACTGGAGTATGTCAGTTCTGGGAAATGTGCATCAATAACGTCTGCGCTTTGTTTAGTACAAGAGGAAATTAATTTATAGTTTTATTTCTACAGTGTTGTTGTACATTCCAAGTTTGGCTTTTGGGGGTCCCAGTTTAATTGCCTTGTTTCTAAATTTTGATTCCTTGTTTGGTGATGGTGTATGTTCTGCATGTGTAACTGAGCTGAGGTATTCTGTTTATGTAATTCCTATTTGACATTGCTACTTGTTCTCTGTCCCCAGTAGGTCATGTATTGCTATTCTCTGAAATGTATTGATTTAATATTTGCAGTGTTGCCTTTTGATAGTTAGGGTATGGTGCTTTGTGAGTCCTGGTAGTGCTGTTAGGATATGGCGGGTTTGCTATGGGTTCTAAATGGGCAGTGTTTGTTTGTAGTAGTTCCTAATGTGCCTGGCGGTTGGCACTGGATTATAGCAATGTAGAAATCTTTTAGTCTTTCTTTATTCATGCACTCATTAAGAGGCATGTTTACTAAAAGTTAGGGTATGGTAACATTATGCAAATATTTATGCAAATTAGGGCCCTTATGCAAATGAGGTCCCACGTCTCATGCGGCCCCCGGGTTATTTTACAAGTCCTCATTTGGCCCTCAAAGCAATTTGAGTTTGAGACCCCTGGTCTAATACTCTGTTTTCTCTGCTTAATCTGCTTGTAGGTTTGGAGCCATGATTCTACTGAATATCATGCTGCTACAAATGCTTGTAGGTTTGGAGCCATGATTCTACTGAATATCATGCTGCTACAAATAGAGAAGGATTTTATCCTGAATACCATTAAATATTAAATCAACATTTAAAACTTGCCTGTAGGACAGTAAGCAACAAGACTGCCTGAAGAGCATTCCAGAAACTATACATAGTAACATAGTATATGACGGCAGATAAAGACCAGTATGATCCATCTAGTCTGCCCAGCAAGGCGGCAAGAGCAAGTGCACGTGCACCTGCCGCTCCGTGCAGGTCATCCCTCTGCATGCCTTTGTTTAGGGGTGTACCTGCCATTCCATGTAGGTCACCCCTATTTGTTGAAATAGTTATATTTATTTTGATTTTATCCTGTTGCTATAAAGGGATCCACAGTGTCTGTCCCATAAGAAGTAAAAAACGATTACCAAGCATGAGGCCTAATCAGAAGA
Organism: Ichthyophis bannanicus; assembly: GCA_033557465.1. Lineage (NCBI taxonomy): Eukaryota > Metazoa > Chordata > Amphibia > Gymnophiona > Ichthyophiidae > Ichthyophis > Ichthyophis bannanicus. The sequence continues at coordinate 238,532,886 of CM066040.1, forward strand.
GGCAGATTAAAACCTTATGGACCAGCATTATTACCCAACATATTCTATTTAACAGGTATTTTAAACTGCTTTATTATTTCAGTCAAAGCGGTTTATATTGTAACTTAAACTTGGTAATGTACATTAAACAGGGACACTGATAACTTGGATTTTTCTGAAGCAATGGGATTCTACGATCTATTTCCTGGCTCAAAAGATTAGTCTCTTATTTTTAATCCACTGGAGATTTGTGGGGAAAAACATTCTTTTAAATCATGAGCTCTCATCCCAGTTCTATCCAGCTGAGTTTTCAGGATATCCACTATGAATATGCGTGAGAAATAGATATGCATAAAATGGAAGCAACAGTGCATGCAAACTCTTGCATAGTCATACTGGATATCCTGAAAACTCAACTCAAATATTGTGCTGAAAATGCACACTCACTCAACTGCTTACTGTCTTACCCTGCAAGATGTCAATTACTGCTCAACAATAACTAATACCATAGCATCATACTTTGCAAAAGCATATAGTATAAAGTCTATCAGGTGACATATAGTATAAAGTCTATCAGGTGACATTTGGCATGTGTGTGGGGGGAGGGGTGTTTCAGATTTCGTCCCTCATCCTCAGAAAAAATACCTCTGACCTCCTATCATTAGCACAGGAATTGACGATGGCAAGGTGAGAGCAGGGCTATAGTTCCCAATCTGTTTCACTACACTGGCCAGAGATGAGAAAGGCTTCCATGAAAAGGTGTGAGCTTTTGTTGTGCTTGTGCATCTGCCTTATGTCTGGACAATATGCATGTCTATCCTCACTCCTACTCTTAACAAGGAATAGAGATAAAACTTAAAACTCACCTTGACCTTCCACCCCAAATATAAACTTTAATTCCTAAACAGAATAAGGGATTCCAAGCCCACAATAAAACTCCTAGCACCCTTGAAGAAGCTCCCAAAGGAGCAAACCCCTTTGGGAATAACCCATCCTCAAAGCAGGGCCAGCTCTTATTAGATTATATCAGTGATGGGCTAGCCAGTACCATCCAGGTCCCAGAAGGCAGGAAAAAGAGCAATGAAATGAAAACTGTCCCTCTATACTTATATCTAGTCCCCCCTACTGTTGTAAGCAATCTTAGAGTGTCAAAAGCAAGGCCTATTCTTAATAGGGCTGTTGCAGATGACAACCTGTCACTTCAGTTTAAAAAACAAATGAAAAAAACCGATTGTTTTCATTACTACATAATATTTTCAGCCTGCAATGTTTCTTACTTGCTGATGTAACATGTTTCACCAATATAGTTTTAAGTAGATTACTTAGGATTGCAGAGAATGCAATGTTGCTTGCCTATAATAAGTGTTTCTACAGACAGCAGGATTAATAAAGCACACAAGTGGGTGACGTCAGACAAAGATGGGATGAACTGCTCTCCCGGAGCTCAGAACTTTAGTGTAAGTTCTGAGCATGTGTTGCTCCTCCTACATGCAGTGGTTTCCTCGGCTACTTAGTTTTTTTCAAAGTTCAAGTACAGTAGCAACTCTCGGTGAGGTGGGCCTGTATCCTTTATCGATTCTTCAGTGTTACAGATAGCAACATTGCTTTTACTACTGACAAGCAAGACTGAGGCAGGCACACAAGTTGGTGACTCCAAAGCTTAGGGCTGCTCCTTCTTAATATATAGACTTAGCCTTTAGAGCAGACAGCAAAGTGTGAGTTGCTTAGTCAGATGGACAAGATGACCAGTACAGCTTCGGTAGAGACAGCCCTTTGTTGAAGCTTGATCCAGACAATAACCCACAATAAAGGTGTGAAGAGAGAACCAAATAGCTGCCTTGCAGATGTTATCTAGTGAGACAGACTATAGAAGCACCATTGTCACAACAATAGTTCTAATTTGATTTGACTTAGGAGCTGAGAGATGCATTTGCTTATTCATAACAAAAATGGATGCAGGATGCCAAGCAAATGGCCAAAGTTATTTTTGCAACTGGAAAGTCAGCTCTACTGGGACCAAAGGAAATTAAAAACTGTTTGGATTTCCTAAAAGAATCAGTTATGTTAAGGTAATAAGTGAGAAAGCACAGTTACTTACCTGTAACAGGTGATCTCTGGGAACAGCAGGAATAAATCTTCACATATGGGTACGTCGGTACCGACGGAGCCTTCGCGGGAACGCTCCCCAGCTTTTGGGAGCATCCCACAGCGCCTGCGCGCTGCCTTCCCGCCTTTCTTAACCACCTCTCCCCAGTTCGAGTTTTAAAGCTGAGACAAAGAGAGAGAGGAAAGGAAAAATAGAGAGATACAACTCCTAGGGGAGGTGGGTGGGTTGTGAAGACTTATTCCTGCTGTTCCCAGAGATCACCTGTTACAGGTAAGTAACTGTGCTATCTCCAGGAACAAGCAGGAATGAGTCTTCACATATGGGGACTCCCTAGCTAGAGATGCCTGGCAGATCCCCAAGGTTATGAGACGCTGTGAAGGGCTCTATCTCCTCCTATGGATCTCAGGCATCCATTCAGGGAAGGAGGGCAGGAGTTGATTAAGCATGGAACAAGTGTTTGAGAACAGCCTGACCAAACAAGGCATCCCGGCGGGAGTCTTTGTCCAAACAGTAATGGGCTGTGAAGGTATGAACCGAGGCCCAGGTGGCCGCTCGATAAATCTGGTCGATGGACACAGAATTTAGATGAGCCATAGAGGTGGCCATGGCCCTCACATTATGAGCTGTGACAGAGTTGAGAAGACTTTCTATGTTGCTGTGTCCTTTGTAAGTAAAAGGCAAGAGCTCTCTTACAATCCAGGGTATGAAGATTCCTCTCTGCACTTGATGCATGAGGACCTGGAAAAGAGACAAGTAAATACACCTCTTGATTAAGATGAAAAGGTGAAACCACTTTAGGCATAAAGTGTGGATTGGTCCTAAGGACTACCTTATCATGATGGAACCTTGTATAAGGTGGATTAGCCACTAAGGCCTGCAGTTCACTGATGCGTAGGGTTGCCAACTGGCTCCAGATGTGCCCGACAGGCTTGATCCAGTTCTGTGTTTACCCCTTTGCATGCAGGGACTTGTAGTCTTGCTTTTCTTATGGAGTGCAATGAAGAAATCAGAACTACATGTCCCTGCATGCAATGCAGTAAATCCAGGGCTGGATCAAGCCTGTCGGGCGCATCTGGAGCCAGTTGGCAACCCTACTGATGCGGCGAGCTGAGGTGACTGCAATGAGGAAAATAACCTTCCAGGAAAGAAATTTCAAGGAGGTGGTGGCTAAGGGTTCAAAAGGTGGCTTCATAAGCTGACCAAGAACCAGATTTAAATCCCATGCCACCGGAGGAGGCCTAATGGGAGGTTTAGCTAAAGTTAGGCCTCTCATGAATCTTGCAGTAAGAGGATGAGAGGAAATAGGCTGTCCATTGATAGGCTTAAGGGATGCTGCAATAGCACTCAAATGGACCCTTTCTGAGTTTGTCTTGAGGCCTGCATTGGAGAGATGCAGGAGATATTCCAATAGAGAATTCAAAGGTAGTGCTAGAGGGTCAAGACCCTTCTCAGCACACCAAATGGAAAACCTTTTCCATTTAAAAGCATAGGAACCTCTAGTAGGTGGTTTTCTGGAAGCATGGAGGATATCCTTCACCTGCTGAGAAAGATTCCAACCTTGAAGGTCTAGGCCTTCAGCAACCAAGCTCTGAGGTGAAGGGACTTGGGGTTTGGGTGCCACAAAGCCCCTCCTCCTGAGACAGAAGGTCTGGAGCAGCTCCCAAGTCTAGGGAGGGAGCTTGAGAGAGATGCAGAAGTAGAGGGTACCACACTTGGCGTGGCCAGCGTGGAGCTTTGAGGATCATGGATCCTTGATCCCTCTGGAGCTTGAACAGAGTCTTAGGAATTAAAGGAATGGGTGGAAAGGCATACAGGAAGTCTTGACCCCAGTGAAGGAGGAAGGCATCCTTGGCCTGAACTCCCTGACACGGAATTCTGGAACAGAACCGGGGAAGTTTGGCATTCCACGGACTTGCAAAGAGGTCTATGTCCGGGGTTCCCCACTCTTGAAAGATTCTGAGTACTTGGTCCATGTGTAGGGACCATTCGCGTGGAAGCAGAACTCGACTGAGTCTGTCTGCCCAAGAGTTTTGGATTCCTGGGAGGTATACGGCCAGGAGATGGATTTGATGCTCTCTGGCGAAGGCCCACAATCTTAAAGCTTTGTTGCAAAGCGACAGAGCCAGTTCCTCCTTGCTTGTTTATGTAAAACATGGCTACCTGATTGTCCGTATGAATGAGGACTGTCTTGTAGCTGAGCAGGGTATGGAAGACCTTGAGAGCTAGAAAAACTGCTCGGAGCTCCAAGTGGTTGATATGTAGAGAGGTCTCCTGTGGAGACCAAGTGCCCTGAGTGGAGAAGTCTTGTAGATGAGCTCCCCAACCTGTTTGGGAGGCATCTGTTGTGAGGGTTGCCTGGGGCAACAACTGTTGGAAGGGGGAACCCAGCAACAGATTTTGGGTGGACATCCACCACCGGAGAGGCGTTTGGAGGTTGCTATTTGGTCTGAGAGAGCTCCTGATGCTTGAGTCCACTGGGTGGACAAAGTCCATTGAGCTGCTCTCATGTGAAGGCGAGCATAGGGTACCACATGCACTGTGGATGCCATGTGGCCTAAAAGTTGTAGCATCTCCCGGGCAGTTAAATGGCTCTTTGACTGAATCTGGGAGGCTAACTGCACTAGGCGTAGGCAACGTGCCTGAGGAAGATAGGACCTTGCAGTGGTAGTATCCAGCCAGGCCCCTATGAACTCTAGGGACTGAGTAGGGGTGAACTGGGACTTTGGGAGGTTTACCACAAGTCCCAGATACTGCAGAATGTGCCTTGTGCAGTCCAGGGAAATCTGGGCCTCTGACTGAGTTGGAGCTCGGATGAGCCAGTCGTCCAGGTATAGGAATACAAATATTCCCAGAGTGCGTAGAAATGCAGCTACTATTGCCATGCATTTGGTGAACACTCTTGGAGCAAAGGCCAGACCGAAAGGAAGCACCCTGTATTGGTAATGCTTTCCTTGGAAAAGAAAACAGAGGAACCTTCTGTGAGATGGATGGATGAGGACATGTGTGTATGCATCCTTGAGATCTAGAGAACAAAGCCAATCCTGACTCTGAAGGTATGGAAGGAGAGTGCCCAGAGAAAGCATCTTGAATTTTTCCTTGCATAGAAATTTGTTCAATTCTCTGAGATCTAATATGGGTCTGTAGCCCCCTGTTTTCTTTGGGATCAGAAAGTAGGGGGAGTAAAACCCTGACCCTTGTTGAAGACGCACTTCTTCTATTGCCCCTTGGATGTTGGAGAATTGAAATGTCTCACCATGGTGTGAGGAGGAAGGTTTGAGAAATGAAGTTTGTAGCCCTCTCTTATGATGGAGAGGGTCCACTGCTCTGCTGTAATTTGCTCCCATCTGGGAGCAAAATGAGCTAACCTTCCTGGAATGGTGAGAGGCTCTGGCTGTTTCAGAGCCAGAAAGGCTAAGTTCTCTAACATCAAGTCAGTGGAGTGGAGGAGTAGCCAAGTGGTTGGGGCAAGGTACTTCGGGCCGGAAGGTCGGGGGTTCAAATCCCACTAGAGGACAGCAACCTTGGGCCGGAAGGACTGGGGTTTCTAGTCCCACAGGTGCTCCTTGTGGTCTTGGGCAAGCCACTTAACCCTCCATAGCCCATGTTCCCTGTAAAATAGTTCTCTGTGTGCTGTGCTTTCCTGTCTAATCAATGTGTTTATACCTCAAAAATTTCCTGTCATGATTTGACAATTTCCAATCTGTAATCAAAAACCGCTGCTGATCGCTGGAAGTAGCGGTATACAAATGTATACTAAATAAAAATAAATAAATAAAAAGCCCTGAGGAGGCTGGGCCTGCTGAGTTGCAGCAGCCCCTGTAGGCTTAGGCCTGGCTTGTTTAGGTTGCTGGTGCTTAGCAGCAAAACGACCTGTAGATGATTGTTGGCCAGAAGCAGGATGGAATCTGCCTTTCTTGAAGAAAGACTTCTTGAAAGGTTTTTTCTTGGCAGGAATGGAGGTTGACTTTGAAAGTCTATCCAAAGCAGAATTTTCTGCATCCATTTGAGTGGCTTTTATTTGCCAATCTTTGCCAAACGGGTTTTCACCTGTACAGGGAAGATTTCCCAAGCCATCCTGAACCCAAGATTCTAGATCAGAAGCCTGGAGCCAAGCAATTCTGCGAGCAGCTATGGCAATGGCCGAAGCTCTGCTGGCACCTTCAAAGGAGTCAAAAGCTGCACGGTTGGAAAACTTTGAAATATCTTGAGTATGCTTAAGCCAAATAAGGAATTCTTCCCTTTTATCCTCTGGAATAAAAGGGAGGAAAGTGTGCAGTTTATCTGCAACTTCTTTCAGAAACATACCCATATAAAGACTATAGGAGTTGATTCTGGCAATGAGCATACTGGCTTGGAAGATTTTCCTACCAAAAGCATCCAAGGTCCTGCATTCTCTTCCTGGAGGAGCAGAGGAGTGTCTTTTTGCACTCTTTATCCTTTTCATAGCTGACTCCACCACAATAGAATGGTGAGAAAGCTGTGTTTTATGAAACCCAGGACAAGGAGGGACATGGTACATAGTGTCCAATCTACGAGAATGAGGAGAGATAGTGAGAGGAGTCTCCCATAAGTCAATCATGTGATCATAAAGAATCTCATGAATTGGCAAGGTGACTGCCTCCTTAGGAGCCTTAGAATAACCTAAAATATCCATTTTTTTAGCTCTAGGCTCTGATTCAGAGGTTACTGAAATAGAAAGCCCTTTAGCCACTTCTCTTATGAAGTCTTGAAAGGACAAGTCCTCTGGAGCAGACATTCTTTTTGGAGAAGGCGGCTCTTCAGGAAGGGCTATGGATACTTCAGCAGACTCCTCCGATGCATCAGAATCTTCGGAGGAATCAAAGTATCGACTGTCAGGGTGCTCTTCCAAAGCTCGATACGCATATCGAGCGGTATCGACATCGGGCGTCATTGGTACCGGTGCGGTACCGATGGGCATCCCTGGACAGGGAACCGCTGCAGTCGGCATCCTGGTCGATGTCGATGCAGTCGGTACCGGTACCGACACTGGTGCCGGTACCAGAGCCGATACCGACAACGGAGTTTGTTGTGGTATCAGCAGCGTCGCAGCTTGAATGAAGGCCGTGACAGCCTGCTGCATGGATAGAACATTCTGATCCATCGACGCCATGAATGCCTGGAATTCGGTACCGGAAGGTTGCGCCGGTACCCCAGAGCATTCTAACAGGTGATCGGTCGAGGCCGTGCCATCGATGTCAACCTGTAACCTCATAGGTGAAGCTTTGGAAGCCGGAGCTTCCCGCCGGGGTTGTTTTGCCGGTGCAGAATCCTCGAGGGCAAGCCCGGAGGCATCTCGATGCTTGGAAGGAGATCTACCCTTCGAGGACCGGCTGGATTTATGTTTGGTTACCTGAGATCCATGGGAGGAAGTAGAGGCCCTGGAAGACGTCAATGCCACTGAAGCTGCATCAGAGGGAAACAGCACATGGAGCTTAGCTGCTCGGTTCTGTAAACCTCGTTTAGACATCAAGGAGCAGGACGGACAATCCAAAATGGAGTGGTCAGGACCCCAACATTTAAGACACCATTTATGGGTGTCGGTGACAGAAATAGTACCGCTGCACTTAGTGCATTTTTTAAACCCGGAGGCTGGTTTTTCCATGAGGAAAATTTCTCGTGAGGCCTAAGGCCCAAAGAGGAAAAACACACTAAATGAGGGAAAAATATGTTTTTGTTTTTTTTTTTATAAGAAAAGAAAGACCGGCGGTACCGGTCCGACGTCGGGGAAGGCAGACGCGCGACCAAAGAAATAAAATAAAACAAAGAACTTCTTCAGCGGTGACAGGAACACGACCTGCTGGCTCCGCGGAAAAGAAGAACTGGGGAGAGGCGGTTAGGAAAGGCGGAAAGGCAGCGCGCAGGCGCTGTGGGATGCTCCCAAAAGCTTTCCTTTTTGGGAAGCTGGGGAGCGTTCCCGCGCAGGCTCCGTCGGTACCGACGTACCCATATGTGAAGACTCATTCCTGCTTGTTTCTGGAGATACTATTTATAGTCTAAGCAAGGTATGGAGGACTCTCCATATGGATTTGAATGTGGCATTGAACAAAAGGTGGGAAGCACAGTTTCTTTATGTAAAATGGAGTGGCCACCACCTTAGGTAAGAATTTATAAAGCATTCAGAGCAGCACTTTGTGATGGTGAAATTGAAGGTATGGCTTGTATGTCACCAATGCTTGAAGTTCACTGAATCCTCTAATCAGTTGTTCTCAATCTAGTCCTCAGGACACAACCAGCCAGTCAGGTTTTCAGGATAAATCACAATGAACGTGCATGAAAAGATTTGCATTCAACGGAGGTAGTGTATGCTTATCTCTCATGCAGAGTGGCTAGGTGTGTTCTGAGGACTGTTTTGAGAACCCTTTCTTTAATTGAAGTAATTGCTACATGGAAAAATACCTTCCAGCTGAGGAATTTGAGCATACCAGATTCTAAAGGTTCAAAGGGAGCCTTTGTATACGAAGACAGCACCAACTTAAGATCCCAAGGAACTGGAGGTTTCTGTAATGGAGGTCTAAGATGAAATGAGCAATTATACTGTACGGAGAGGCTGGAAGGTTGTCCATTACATAGTTACATAGTAAATGACAGCAGATAAGGACCAATATGGTCCATCTAGTCTGCCCAGTAAGATGGCAAGAGTAGGTGCACCTGCCGCTACATGCAGGCCACCCCTCCCCGTCTTTGTTTAGGGGTGAACCCACCGCTCCGTGTGGGACACCCCTATTTGTTGAGAAATTAGATAGTTGAGTTTATTTTGATTTTATCCTGCTCCTGTAAAGGGATCCACTGTGTCTGTTCCATGCCATTTTGAATTCTGTCACTGTATTTGCCCCTACCACTTCCATCGGGAGGGCATTCCAAGCATCCACCACCCTTTCAGTGAAAAGGTATTTCCTGACATTGGCTTTCAATTTACCCCCTTGCAGCTTCATGTTATGCCTTCTAGTTTTACAGTTTTAACATAATATGCAGCTGCAACACAGAGATGTACTCTAATGGAGGACATCAGAAGCCTGGAGGGTATAAATGGTAAAGATATTCAAGAATGATAGACAGCAAACATGTAAGTGGATTATATCTGCTTGAGGAGCTTTAGGTGTCTAGTAGATTATTTCAAAGCAGAGATGAGAATATGCTCTATGGGTTCTGGTAAGCTGAAGGCAGAAACTACAATACCTATTGTTCAATTTCCATGCCAAGAGGGCTACAGACATCAAAATCTGGATGAAATAGTATGCCATGGTGTTGCGCTATTGGCATTAGAAAGAGGCCATCATCTTGGAGGAAGAATTGCCAGCCTTTTAAGAAGAGGGAACCAATTCTTTTGAGGACAATATGACACTGAGGATCCTGAAAGTTCAGCTGTGTTGAAACTTGTATAGAACTCTCAGTATGAGAGGATATGCATACAGGAGAGGCCAAGTCCATGGCACAGAGTGTTTAGTGCTAACTGGTGGGGGGGCTGGAAGGAGGGAACAATACAGTACATGTTTGTTGCTGGTGAAAGATTTATTTGAGGCATTCTCCATTCCTGAAAGTGGGAGTTCAGAAGGGATGCCATCCAGGCATCAACTCATGAGTGGCTAATTGGTTGTTGAGTCCCAGGCTATATGTAGCTGGATATGATTGGTTATGGCAAAGTCCCAAAGCTTTGCTGCTTCCCAGTAAAAGCAAAGAACATGTCGCCCCTCTCCCAGCCTTGCTTATTGACATAAAATCACCACCATCTGGTTATCTGTCTGAATCAAGACTAAATATCAAAGATGAAGGAAAACTTAAAAAGCACAGAAAATCACTCAGTTCCAGACTGATGGGAAGTCTCCTTTTACATCATACCATCTGCCTTAGGAATAATGGGTATCAACATGAGCTCCCCAACATATGTAGTCAGACAATATTGGGTACTGCTATTATGCAAAGTGGACACCTCTTGAAAGGCTGGGCTTATTTGCTCACACGTGCATCATCACTCACACTAGAGAAGATGGATAAATAACACTGTTCAACAGCCAAAATGCTTCAGACATGAAAGCAGCTTGTTCTAAACTAATTTAAGGCTGCTGAACACAGAAATCTTAATGAACATGGCTGATTAGGTCTAGTTGCTAAGATATTTATTTTTATTTAACAATTCTTGTATACCGCGCTATTTGTTATCAGTGCGGTTTACATTCAACAACGAGAGCTCAGTGCAGTCAAGACTGTTTGAGTTTACATTATAACAGGGGTTAGGAACTTGGACCATATAGAGTAACTATTTACATGTTGCGATATCTTTAAACGATATATCTATTAATTAGTCATTAGGTGCCATTAACTGTGTATTATGCAACATTTGCGTGACATTGCATAATCTCTACGTGCAACCAATAGAAATATCTGTCCAAAACCAGATGATGCAATCAGTATTTAAATTTGCATCACTTGATAGTATAAATCTTAAGGTGCATTAGTCACAGAAAAATTAAAAATGAATTATTTTGCATTATTTTATGCCGATAGGTCAATCACAGCGTATTCGGCGATGCATCGTACTTGTGTTAATATTGCAGATAATTTCTGCTATATTTGTGAAGAAGTGACTTTTACATCACAAAAAAAGAATGACTCTGGCGGTTAAGAAAGCCTACAACTTATATTTTGGCTGCAGAATAGGAGATCAGGATAAGAGCTGGGCGCCACACATATGCTGCAATACATGTGCAACAAATCTCAGACAATGGATGAATGGGAAAAGGCAATCAATGCCATTTGTAGTTCCAATGATCTGGAGAGAGCCCACGGATCACGTCAACAATTGCTACTTCTGCATGGTTCCTCCAATTCAGAAAGGCATATCCAGAAAGAGTAAGTGGACCGTGCAATATCCAAACATTCCATCTGCAATACGCCCAGTGCCTCATGGAGAAGGGTTGCCGATTCCCAAAATGTGAGAATCATTATCATTAGAATTAAATGAGGAAGAGGAAGAAGTTTGTAGTCATGAACCGTCAACCTCACGTGACCCAGAGTTTCTTCTGGCCACTGCTAATGAGCCACACCTCATAACATAAGGTGAATTGAACGACCTTGTCAGGAATTTGGATCTCCCAAAGAATAAAGCTGAGCTTTTGGGTTCCAGACTACAGCAGTGGAATCTTCTGGCTGGTGACATTCAAATTTCTTTTTTCCGGGGCCGTCAGAAAGACTTGGTGTCATTCTTTTTCAAAGAAGGTGATCTTGCTGCATGCAACATCGTAAAAGGTTTAATGGCAGCTCTCAATATCAATTACAATGCAGATGATTGGAGGCTCTTCATTGATTCATCCAAAGCAAGTCTTAAAGCTGTATTGCTGCATAATGGCAACTTGCTACCATCAATTCCTATTGGCCATGCAGCTTTTATGAAAGACTTATGACAATATGAAAGAACTTTTGAATGTATAAACTATGATCAACATCTATGGTAAATCTGTGGTGACTTCAAAGTGGTTGCCCTCTTGCTTGGTCTTCAGAGTGGATACACCAAGTACTGCTGCTTCCTGTGTGAATGGGATAGTCATGCTAGTGACTCATTTCGTCAAAAGGAACTGGCCACTCAGTCAGTCACAGGATCCTGGAAGCAAAAATGTTCTGTTTCCAGCACTTGTAGACAGCAACAAGATTTTGATGCCTTCCTTGCACATCAAGTTGGGACTAATGAAAAACTTCACCAAGGCGATGGATAAAACTAAACCTGCTTTCAGGTATCTTAGTGGTAAATTTCCTAGATTGAGTGATGCCAAAGTTAAAGGAGTTTTTGTTGGCGCTTAGATTCGTGCACTTCAAGATGACAAATTTCTTTGTTTATTGCGTGGAAAGGAAAAGGCTGCATGGATAGCATTTGAATCAGTGAGACAAAATTTTCTTGGAAACAACAAAGCAAATAATTACCAAGAAATTGTTCAAGATCTTCTCAAGGCATACAAAAACCTTGGTTGCAACATGTCAAAGATTCATTTTCTACACTCTCATCTAGATTTTTTCCCACAAAATTGCTGAGCAGTAAGTGATGAACATGGAGAATGATTTCACCAAGACACTGCAGCCATGGAAAAGAGGTATTAGGGTAAACGGAGTCCATCAATGCCTGCAGACTACTGCTGAACAGTGACAAGGGATATTCCATTGCTTCAGTACAAGAAACACATCAGGAAGAGTCGTGAAGCCACTGAATGAGAACAAAAATTGCTAGAATGTACTTACAAATGTTCTTAATGAAAGTAAAATTGCAGACATAATTACTAGTACGTTTATGAACTATTTTATAAAAACATGCTTGTTATTGTGCAAAGTTCATTTGTAATAAGATTTTGATTTACATCTAAGGATTTAGGCTCGATTTTCACCATATATAGTGGTAAAATGTATATTCTTCAACATATCATAGAAACAGGAGCTAATTGACCAATTTCACTATCATATTTAAATTCAGCATATCAATTTCATTAAGAAATAGCACATTTAATTTCTGAAGCAAACAATTTTTGAAAATTTGTAGAACAGTGTTATTGCCAAAAGAGACTCTGAACAGTGATTCCCAGTGGGAATGTCTCATTTTCACACAGGCAAAAGGCGAGTATGAACTGTGGCTGCCATGTGTTGCGACATTTGCAGGTACTGTCTGGCTGTTACCTTGGTTGCAAACTGCATAAGATGAACACTAGTAATAAGTGCTCAGTTCTATCCCCTGGTAAAGGAAGCTTTGACTTGAATGTCCAGTGCTAAAGCTATAAATGAAATTTTTGTTGATTTCTGAAGTTGATGGGAAATCCTAGAGATTGGAGGAGAGTAAGGGTTGAAGCTTGCATTTCTTAAGAGGCCACAAGAAGCCAATTGTCTAGGTAGGGAATTATCAGATTACCTTGTTGATGGAGGTATGTAGCAGCTACTACAAAGAATGTTGTAAATAGCCTAGGGGCTCATGCTGGTACTTGGTACAGATAAAGCGTAGTACCTGTAACAGGTGTCCTCCGGAGACAGAAGTAATCAGTCCTGTGTTTGTGTTTATGTTTATTGTATTTGATAAAAACCACCTTTCACAAAACCAAAGCGGTGTACAATTAAAATTCAATAAAAGAAGGCCGAGGCCAACGAAAAGGAAAAGAAGTGTACAATATTTGATAGGACAGCAGAGCAAACAAAGAAACAGAACAAACATAACATGGGTGGGCCTAGGCAAGAAACAAAAGGTAGGGAAGAGAAGCAATCATACGAAGGGGGAGGGAACATTGAAGGCTAAGGAGAACAAATGAGTTTTTAGCTGTTTGAAGGTGGCATACTGAGGTTCTAGGCGGAGGGAGGGGGGAGGGCATTCCAGAGGGCAGGAGCAGCAAAATAGAAGGCAGAGGAGCGGGTAGACTGTAAGTGAGCGCGGGAAGGGGAAGGGAGGGTAAGGCGGTTAAGGTGGAAAGAGCGGGGGGGGGGGGGTGTCTAGGAGAATGGAAGAAGAGGAGATCAGTCAAGTATTGGGGAGTGCTAGTGTGAAAAGCTTTATGAGTCAGGACAAGTAATTTGAAAGTGACCCTAAAAGGGACGGGCAACCAGTGAAGGTGAAAGAGCAGAGGGGTTACATGATCCCGAGGTGAAGAGTGTGTGTGACCAGGCGTGCGGCAGTGTTCTGAATTCTACTGAAGCGAGCAAGTTGGTATTTCGGGAGACCGAGAAATAAAGAGTTCGCAAAGTCCACCCGTGACATAACTAAGGAGAGAACCAAAGTGACAAGGGCCGAGGGGGAGAGGAAAGGACGGATAGAACGGATCTGACGGAGAAAGAAGGATGTTTTGGTGATGTGAGAAATGTGAGAGTGAAAAGACAAATCAGAGTCAAAGTGTACACCAAGGTATCGGAAAGTGGAAACCAGAGGTACAGGAGACCCAGAGAAAGAAGGAGCCAAGGAGGGAGGAGAACAACCGTGAGAGAACCAGATAGCGATAGTTTTAGCGAGATTCAGGTGGAGACAGTTGAGTGTCAGCCAATCAGCTTATTGCTGCAAGGCAGGAATCCAGTACAGCAAGATCAGGGGAGGAGGGAGAGGTGTGATGGAGCAAAAGGATATCGTCTGCATAGAAAAAAGTAGAAACACCAAACTGCTGGATCAGAGATGCAAGGGGAGCCAAGAAGAGATTAAAGAGGAGGGAGGCGAGCACAGAACCCTGGGGGACCCCACAGGGAAGAGCGTGAGGATCGGAAGAGGGAGAGGACGAGGAAGATGAAAGAACCGAGTAGGTCCGAGAAGAAAGAAAAGAGTGAAACCAGTGAAGTACAGTGCTGCAAAGACCTGCATCCCGTAGACGGTGAAGAAGGAGGGAGTGGTCAACCAGGTCAAAGGCAGCTGAGAGATCTAAAGCAACCGCCACCGAAATATCACCACAATCATGTGCAACATGCAATGCATTTGTGAAAGCCAAGAGAACCGTTTCAACGCTGTGACCCTGACGGAACCCGGATTGACGGGGGTGAAGGAAGTTAGTAGAGTCAAGGTGATGGGAAAGCTGTGCAAAGACAAATTTCTCCAGGAGTTTAGATAAGAAAGGGAGGTTGGAAACAGGACGATAGTGGGCAGGGACCAAAGGATCTAGTGAGGTATTTTTGAGGATAGGGCGCACCAAAGCATGTTTCCAAGATTTCGGAAAAGTTCCAGTAGAAAAACTTGAGTTAAACATAGTGAGAATAAAAGGAAGAAAACCTAAGGATGGGGTCAATAGCCAGAAAGAAGGAATGGGGTCGAGAGGACAGGAAGTCTTCTTGGAAGAGGATATAAGGTGGAGAAATTCAGGAGCAGTAATTGGGTCAAAAGAGGCCCAGAAATGGGAGAGACAGGAGACGGGGGGAGGGGAGGGAACAGGTGGCGGGGAGGTGATGGGGGCATGACAGGAGGGTAGGGACGCCCTTAAGGAGGAAACCTTGCCACTGAAGAAAGAAGCAAGTTGCGATGGAGGAGGAAGAGAGGAAGCGGGAGAGGAGGAAAAAGGCGCCTGTAAAGAGGTGAGAGAACGGAGAACAGAGTAAAGATGTCTGGTTTGATTTGGGGCATTGGAGATTGCAGTCGAGAAGTAAGAGTGCTTAGCAGAATGTACTTGAGGGCGATAGAAGGAGTGGTGGGAATGAAAATTTGAGAGAGTGGTAGGAGAGGGGGACTTGCGCCACAGTCGTTCTGCTCTACGGAGTTGAGTCCGAAGGAGCCGGAGACCACTGTGGTACCATGGGTGGGAAGGACGGTGACAGGCAGGGTGAGGACGGAGAGGAGCAACTTGATCAAGGGCAGCAGAGAGGGAGGAGGACCAAAGAGCAGCCTGAGCAGAAGGGGATAGCAAAGGAAAGTCTGAGGGGAGGAGGTCTGCTGCAGCAGGGAATTGCTGAAGTGAGAGGGGGGTAATAACACGGCGCAACTTCTCTGACGGGGGTGGAGAGAGAGATAAGGGGGAAGGAGGAACATCTGGACCTAAGCAAGAAACGAAGAGGCAGACATGATCCGACCAGGGAAGAGGAATGGGGCTAAAATTGGAGAGGGAAAGAGCAGAGGAGGAAGGAGTCAAGAATAGGTCAAGTGTCAAGTCCTCACATATGGGTGATGTTGGCACCGATGGAGCCAATGCAGTAACTTTCTCCAGCTTTCAAAGAAAGCCTTTGGGAGATGCACCACGCATGCGTGGTCCCCTTCCAGCCTAAGGGTAACATTTTGCCTCAGTATGATAACATAGCTCAAGATGGCAAAAAGAAACGCAACTCCACAGTTGTGAGGACCGATTCCTGCTGTCCCCGGAGAACGTCTGTTATAGGACAGGTGAGTAACTACGCTTTCTCTGGGAACAAGTAGAACGTCAATCCTCATATATGGGACTCCCTAGCAACAGGCTACCAAAACATCCTGTAAAAGCACAGATAACCAGAAAAAGGTGAACTGTAAGAAGCAGCAACTGAATCAAGGAACACTAGACTCCTGAGCGGCCCCAAGTGTCAAGCAAGGAACCAGTTCTCCGGTAGCCTTACACCCCAAATGACGGAGTTGTGCCTGGCCAAAGGCGCTGTCCTGGCAGGTCTCCCTCTTCAAACAGTAATAAGCTATGAAGGTATGGACAGAGGACCAGGTGGTGGTCTGGCAGATCTCTGGCAAAGGAACGGAGCGCAGGTTCGCCATGGCCTAGATGCCGTGCACCGTAACACTAGGGCGTGTCAATTTCAGGGTAGATTTTTATTTTTCAAAACTTTACAAACTACTAGTGACCAAATTATGCAGTTTTGCATGCTGAATCTAAAGCTATCTTCAGAAACTGCTTAAAGTGAGTCTTACCTACATCAAATCACAGTTGAAATATGTGGAATTAAGTAATATTTATTTGAACGTACAAAACGTCTGACCACCACCTGTAGCCACATAATTGTCTTTAAAATGTCATTTATGCAGTTAATTTAACGTTATTTAACAAAATCCAGCAAAGAAGCCATATCTTTTTTGCTTCTGTTTCAGCTCATGAGCTCCCTGCTGACCATCTGACCCCTAATATAATGTTCCCTCCTCTTCTGATTGTACACATGACCAGCAGCCTCAGTTGTCATTTTTACACACCTTTCTATGGACTGGGTGTGTGATGACCAGTTTGGAACCACCATGGGCTTGCTCAGAAATGCCTTGACCTCTGCTGTTGTCATGGTACAGATAAGAGGAGGCTCAGAGACTCCAGAGCTCCAGTAACTGGGTGAGTGTAGTTGCATCAGTGTTGATGGATGGTGTTTTCCTGCATCTCACACTGCTGTCTCCAAGTTGAGTCTTCTCATCTTTCACCTTCAATATATTCTCCACTGCATCTCCTCTCTCCTGTTCCTCTTCACTGCACAACATAGCTTGCAGGATAGACTTGCTGTAACCATACCAAGTTGACCTTCTCATTGTAGGCATGACTATCTTCCTTATCTCTTCACACTGTTCTTTCAACAGTTGCAGCTGGAAAAGGAGATGCCTGGGGACCTTGTGTCCAATTGCTATTTATTTTTATATTGAACCAGTTCACCATGTAAACCCCAACACAAAACTCTACAATCATTCTTAAGTTTTTCAGATTCTTTCCTTTCAGATTATGCTTGGAAATCCATATTTCCTTGAACTTTAGAGCTGTTGTAAGCCATCTACAATGTGACACAGGTCCTATTTCCAATAGAGCCAGATCCTTTGGCAAGCCACCTGTTCTAATGGCAGTTACAATTCTATAGACATAGCTTTGATCTGTGCTTATGTCTTTGATCATTGCTGAGCTGAGTAAGATCAGGGCCAACAGAGATCTTAGTAAAATCAGGATTTATTTCCAGTTCAGTAGCAGAATCCAACATTTTTCCTATGGAACCTGCCCATCTGTTGTTGCTTAATGTCTTGCCATCAAAAGAAGTCACCAAGTGCCTCAATGGTAGTTCGCCTGTACGTAGGTTGCAGACAATCCATACCAGCTTCCTTTGTAGCTTCTCCTCAACATAATGCATCACTCCTCCCTCTCAACCAGTGTTTACATTACAGGAATCACCTCCAATAGCTTAAAGAGTTTCTCTAAAAGGAAAAAAGGGGACTGTTGTAGTTGATATGGAAGGACAGACTAGATAGGCCATGTGGTCTTTTTCTGTCATTTTTCTGTTTCTTTCTCTCAGCCATGCAATCAAATCAGCAGCAATTATTTCTGCACGAGTCTTCTCTTTAGTTGCTCTTGCAAGAACAAAAGGCCACAGATATCTGCCTCCTGGCTCCATACAAACTGTGTAAATGTTCTGTTTTCACCATACCTGGAAACATTTTGCCATTCTCTTCTGCCTTTAACATGAGCCTGATATCATCACGACGGCCATCAAAGAAAATGCAACTGATGCCATTCTGCTACAGCTCATCCTCAAATTGTACCTCCAATGTTTTCATGATTCTCTCCTGAGCCCTCGTCACCTTGTGATCAATCACCAAAGCAGTGTCCAAGTGAGTGATGAATCCTGCATCAATCCAGGCAGCAGTAGCAATCTCTGCTGTCTCTCTCAGTCCAGTATGGTGTCAAACTGGCAAGCGCTATGTTAGTTATATCCTCAGTATTATATTTTGGCCTCTTCCTAGCTTTCTCTAGAGTAAAAGGAGCTTCCCACATCAGTACAACTCTTTATTTCATGCTTGCAGGTATGTCCATCAGTCTGTCGAGCTCCTCAATAAACCTGTCTCTCTGCTTCAGTTTTGTTCTGCCCATAGAAACTTTGCTGGCTTGTTCCCACATGGATTTCAACTTTGCTTTAATCCTAACGTGGCTGTTTATAACAGGACCACTGAATATTGGATTTCCGTTGTACCACTGAACAAGTAAACTAGTCGTTTAGGTCATTGGCCAGTTTATCAGCACTGTAATTGCATCTGTCTTGATCACTGAGGTCCCTCAAATACAACCCATATCCTAATGAGATCCCTGACAGTTGGTAGTTCTGCTACAGGTAGTTCTCTGCCCAATCCCACCAAATGAGTCCAAATTTGCAGTCTTGTTTTTCTATTCTACATTTTCAATATAAGATTATCGCTATGACAATGCTATGTTGAAAACCTGTGAATGAGAAAATGAAACTAATGTATTAGTGTCAATATTGGTAAATAAGTAAATTAAATTGATAACTGAGGCACAAAAGGCATTAATATGAAATGCAAACAAAAACTATCAGAGCACTTAAATATATTTCAATAATTTGGGCATTTTTGCATAATTTTCTAGAAACTGCAGATAGGTAAATAACATATTACACAAAAATTAAAGCTAGTTATTGATTTGCCACATGAAATTGTATCTTTTTTTTTTTTTACATAGTAACAAAGTATATGACGGCAGATAAAGATCAGTATGGTCCATCTAGTCTGCCCAGCAAGGCAGGAAGAGTAGGTGCCGCTCCGTGCAGGTCACCCCTCCCCAAACCTTTGTTTAGGGGTGTACCCACCGTTCCGTGTAGGTCACCCCAGTTTGCTGACATATGAGAGATAATGTTTACTTTGATTTTATCCTGTTGCTATAAAGAGAGCCACTGTGTCTGTCCCATGCCATTTTGAATTCTGTCACTATTTGCCCCCATCACTTCCATCAGGAGGGCATTCCAAACATCCATCACCCTTTCAGTGAAAACGTATTTCCTGATGTTGCCTTTCAGTTTACCCCCTTGCAGCTTCATGTTATGCCCTCTAGTCTTACAGCTTCCCCGTCTTTGGAAGAGGTTTGTTTTACAGGTCTGAATCATATCTCCCCTGTCCCTCCTCTCCTCCAGAGTGTACAAGTCTCTTCTCATAAGTCTTCTGATGCAGGCTCCAAATCATTTTGGTTGCCTTCCTCTGAACTGTTTCAAGCCTTATGTCCTTTGCAAGATATGATCTCCAAAGCTGAACATGATCTTCCAAGCGAGGCCTCACCAGTGACTTTTACTAGTGCTTTTTAAAATTATGACATCTCCAAAATTGACACACCCTAACATGGCGCTCCAGCGAGAGACTGGCCTGGCTCTAAGTGAAGACGATGCAGTCTGTCACTCAAATGGACAGGGTACGCTTAGAGACTGCTGTCCCCAGTCGATTTGGGTCATAGGAGACGAAGAGCTGTGAGGAGCGGTGGTGGGCCTGTGTACACTCCAGATAGTGGGACAGAGCCCGCTTACAGTCCACAGTCTGGAGAGTGGCCTCTGCTCTGTTATAGCATGGGGCCACGGGAAGAATGTGGGAAGTACCACCTCCTGGTTGAGATGGAATGGAGACACCACCTCCTGGAAAACCTTGGGGGTGCATGCGGAGCACAACCCTGTTCTTATGGAATCTCGTATAAGGTGGGTGAGCCACCAGGACTTGACCTGGAGCTCGCTGACTCTGCGAGTGGAGGTTACTGCCACTTTTCAGGATAGATATTTGAGGTGGTACGAGCTGAGAGTCTTGAATAGTGGTGTGGTAAGTTTTGAAAGAACCACATTGAGGTGCCACTCCACCGTCAGGGGGCAGGCGTGTGGCTTCGAGAGTAGTAGGTTCCTCAAAAAGCAAGTCACGAGAGGCTGAATGGCTTGCCTTCAACAAAATGAACTTCAGTCCTGCCTGGGACAGGTGAAGCAGGTACTGCAGCACCAGCTGGACCAAGCAGGAGTTGATCCTCTTCTCTGCACACCAAACTGAGAATCTTCACCACTTAAAAGCAAAGGCGTGGGGGGGGGGGGGGGTGGAAGATTTGCGGTAAGCCAAAAGGACCTCCTCCACCTCGCAGGAGAGATTGAAGTGGGCCAAGGCTACCCTTTCAGCAGCCAAGCTGTCAGAGACAGGGACCCCAGGTTGGGTTGCAGAAGGGAGCCCTCCTCCTATAAGAGCAGGCCCAGGTTGCATACCAGAGGGATCGGAGGGACTTGGGACAGCTGGAGGAGCAGGGGAAAACACAGCTGCCAGGCCCACCAGGGAGCCACCAATATCAATGTGGTTCTGTTGAGCTGGACCTTGAACAGGTTCTTGGCAATCAGCAGCATGGGCGGGAAGGCATAGAAGAGGCCCTCCATCAATGGAATGAGGAATGCATCTGACGCCACCACACGTTTGGGATATGACTGCCTGGAGCAGAAGCTGGGCAGCTGACCACTGGCCAGGCTGGAGAAGAGATCAACCTGTGGGAGCACACAGAGGCAGAAGAGTCGGCTGGCCACTCAGCGGTCCAGCTGCCACTCGTGTGGTTGGAGGACTTTGCTGAGCTGGTCCGCCAGGGCATTGTCCTGACCAGAAAGGTAGATTGCCCGCAGGAGCATCCCACTGTTGCTGGTGAAGGAGCAGAGGCTCATTGCCTCCTGGCACAAGAGGGATGAACCCATTGTAGAACATTGCCATCTGGCTCTTGGTCTGGATTAAGACAGATTGGTGCTGAAAGTGGTGTTGGAAAGCCTGGAGGGCTACGGCTACCGCCCGGAGCTCCAGGAGGCTGATCTGCTGGAGGCTCTCTGCCTAGGACCAGCTGCCCTGAATGCGAAGGTTGTCGCAATGGGCTCCCCAGCCCCGTTTGGAGGTATCCATGGTAAGGATTCCTCTGGGGGGGGGTGGGGGCCTAGAAGGGCATCCCAGCCTGCAGGTGCTGGAGCTTTTGCCAGCAGCCAAGGGAGTCTGCCAGAGAATGGGTCATGACCACTCTGTCCCGTAGGCACCCTGTTGCTTGAGACCACTGGGAACTGAGAACCCACTGGGCAGGCCGCATATGCATGCAGGTGTCTGGACTGAAATGCACTGTGGACACCATGTAGCCCAGTAGGTGAAGCAGGAGATGGTCAAAGGCCAAGGGTTGAACCTGGACATGCCCTGCAAGCATTCTGAGGCCCTGTCCGGAGGAAGACAGACCTTGGCCTGGACGGTGTCCAGCAGCAGCCATATGAACTCCAAGCATTGGGTTGTCTGGAGATGAGATGTTAGGTAGTTTATGACAAACCACAAGTGTTCTAAAATGAGGATGGTGCAGGTTGTTGCCTGATGAGCCTCTGCAACAGTGCCATCTTTTATGAGCCAGTGATCCAGGTAGGGGAAGACAAAAAAACCCCGGAGATGCAGAAAGACAGCAATCACTGCTAGGCACTTGGTGAAGACCCTCGGGGTGAAGGCCAGACCAAAAGGTAGGACCCTGTACCAATAGTGGCAGCCTCCAACCATGAGGCGGAGATACTGCTTGTGAAGGGGGTAGATAAGGATATATGTATACGCATCCTTTAGATCCAAGGAGCATAGTCAGTTTCCCTTTCGGAGGTATGGCAAAAATGTTCCAATGGAGAGCATCTTTAAATTCTCCCTCACCAGGAACCGGTTGAGGTCTCTCAGACGCAAGATAGGCCGAATCCACCCAGTCCTTTTGGGCACCAGGAAGTAGTGGGAATAGAACCTCTTGCCCCTGAGGTAGAGGGGGACAGGTTCCATCATCCTGTCTGCCATGTGACTTCCTGTTGAAACAGGCCCCAGTGAATGGGATGTATCGAAAGCTCTCCCGGAAAGAATGGCAGGGGCATCTGTTTGAGATGGAGGATGTACTCAATCAATATAGGGAAACTGCTCCGGGTGTTCCTGCACTACAATCTGATGGACTAAAAACACAGTAGGCAAATCAGTGGACCCCTGTGGAGGCCACAGCTTCACCAACGCTGGCCACTCCCGTTCACATAAAACAGACAATCCAGAGGCAGAGAGTGAAACCCCGTAATGCTCCCCAAACCCAGACTTGAAATTACGGAGCATACACTGCAGGGGTGTCTGCCCTTTAGATTCTCCCACCCCCATGCTCTAATCACAATAGGCTCTAATCACGATTACAATGCACAATTCTCAATGCAGTAACACTAGCAGCATTTCCAGCTCACACAGGGCTAAACCGACAGACAGACACTGAACATTTGAGAGGAGATGAGAATGCTTGCTGGAACCTGGACTCCGCCTCCCCAAGGGGAGGAGGGAGCAGTTGGAGAGCCCAGGAGCTCGGACCTCACACACAGGACAACGAAGAAAACGAAGGGAGAAAGGACAGAAGCACATTAACAGGTACACTTAGACACAGCTACCCTTCCTTTCCCCCCCCCCCCAGCACAGACAGGACGGGCAATGGTTTCAGAACCCCTGGGGTTCTTACTCGGACCGCTCGTGCGGGTGATCAAACCACTACAGGATTACAGAATACCAGGATTTCCAGAATACCAGACTCACAGAACTACCCAAAACAGAAAGGCAGTAGTACTCACCAGACCTCCGGCCGGAGAAAGTTTGGATGCCAGTCTATCCTGCCGGAATACAAATGGAGTAATCAGCCTGCTGGGACCGACCAGCCAGACGTGTCAAGGAGTCCTGCCGGGACACAAGGGACCCGGTGGCGCCAAGGAGCACTGACGGCCTGGGGGCCGGTCACCAGCCAGCCGAGGCCTGGTCCTGCAGAACCGCAGGAGGGTCCCTCCGCGGGTGCGAGGCGAAAGGATTTCCCGGCCAATGCACCAAAATGAAGCAGGAACCCTGTCTCCCACACCCTCAGAAGGAACACACAGACTAGAATGCAAATAGAAACTTTTATTGTGTACACAAGACTAAGATAGCCAGGGCCAGCACCCTGGACAAAAGATCTGAGAGAGCAAATGACGTCCCACACTGTCTTATATACAGTATATTCTCAAACCCCCTTGCTACCTTCCCATTCGCCCCAGGTATCTCCTCTTCACCAATTGGTAGCCCCTGAAGGGGGGGGGGGGGACAGTGGGCTCTCATCAAGCATTCCCGAGTGACCTGTTTAGACTGGCATGCTCTGGTCTATTGGTTTTCTGGGCGAAAGGGTATGCGTAAGTGCTGCTTCGCTGCAGCCTGAGGGGGAGAGGGTGGGCTTTCTCTCACAGCTGCCTTTTCCGGCTGCCTCACTACTATCTCCAGAATAAAGCAAGAATGCAGTCTTCACATATGGGACTTACTAGCTTCCAGGAACTAGACTGGATTAGCAGCAGCGGTTAGGCTAAGTCTAAAGAATAGAGCCAGAGGGTGTGGAGACAATGTGGCCCTATCAGACTCAATGACAAAGATAACAACATCGACAGAAAAGTCTGGTGCCAGAGAAGTCCAGGATGGAAGATAGGAGTTGCAGTTGTCCCAAAAAAGGTGCTGGAGGACAGCCTGGCCAAAGACAGCATTCCTGACGGGAGTCCCCGTCAAGGCAGTAATGAGCAGCAAAATTGTCAATGGAGGACGAGATAGCTGCTCGATAGATCTCATCAATGGAGACAGAACGAAGGTTGGCAACTGAGGTTGCCATAGCCCGTACGCTGTGAGCAGTGACATGACCCTCTAGGGAGAGTCCCGCTTAAGAATAGGCAAAAGAAATGCAATCCACAATCCAAATGGATAGGGTGCGTTTTGACACAAAGTCCAAGGTGACTTGAATTAAAGGAAATGAACAATTGAGGATATCCTGAAAGTTTTGGCTCTGTCCAAGTAGAAAGCCAGTGCATGCTTGCAATCTAAAGTGTGGAGCACCGGGGGCAGAGCCTGGTCTCTGATCAAGATGGACATGTAAGAGCTGTGCTACAGAGGGCAATAGACAAGAATCCTGACTTCGGCAATCTTTAATCAAATAGTTTCTACCTACGTTGATAACATTCGATCCCGGATATGTCGGGCCCCAAACAGACGTGGCTGGATTACCAAGTATCCCAAGGTGCTAGTGTGCAAAGAGAACCAAGACGGAACTTCTCTCACCTCACAAGATGGCGGTCATCCGAGATTGTCCTGAGACCTCAAAGGAGATCCTGGCTGAGATTTGGGCAAAGAGTTGGTCAAAGCTAATGGAAAATCGCTATGTGCAATGCAAGAAGATATCAACGCTTTGCGATCTTCTCTGGAGTCAAATACGGCTCGTTTGGGGAAGGTGGAGAATGTGGTGGCTTCACATGAGGAAATGCTCGAGGCCGTTGAAAAGCAGGCCAAGTTGATACGTTTATTACAAAGAGAGGTGGAAGACGGTAATAATCGCTCTCGGAGGAATAACATAAGAATGCTAGGAGTTCCTGAGGGAGCAGAGGGCTCTGACATGGTGTCCTTTTTGCAGGCTATGATTCCAGGTGTGTTAAAGTTGCAATTTGCTATGCCGTTCGAGATCGAGCACGCCAATAGAGTGCCTACTCAGTCCATGGTCATGGGCAGGCGTCCACGCCCAATCATCTTGAAAGTTTTACATTTTCAGCAAGTATTGCAAATAATGGGAGTAGCCAGAGCACTTTCAACTTTGGAATATCAGGGACATAAACTCCTGTTCTTCCCGGACTTCGCAAAGGTGACGATGGATCGGAGAAGACGTTTTCTGGTGTTGCGTCCATGCTTGGTGCAGCTGCAGGCCCGTTTTGGACTGCTCTATCCTGCCCGCATGAGAGT
The DNA here is from genome assembly GCA_033557465.1 of Ichthyophis bannanicus. Lineage (NCBI taxonomy): Eukaryota > Metazoa > Chordata > Amphibia > Gymnophiona > Ichthyophiidae > Ichthyophis > Ichthyophis bannanicus. The sequence goes on from CM066040.1 coordinate 238,557,896, forward strand.
CATGCTGCATAACCAGACCAAGACTTTTGATGAGCCCGGGGAGTTATATGTATTTCTGGAGGATAAGGAGTTGGAGGCGATGCGGTGAAAGTCTTTTTGCAACTTTTGCTTTCTACAGTTTTATGGCGCTTGCTATCATGGGCGTTGGACTGGTCTGAGGTCGTGTAGAGGCGACTTATCCACGCAGAAGCGGCATTTAATCATGTAACTGTTATATACTGGGATATCCATTCTGTCTTGTTTGAAGGAGCTCCAGGATACTATCCTGGTTGAGATGTTTCTTTTGTTTTCTCTCTTTCTTCTTTTATGTTGTCTGTTTGTGATGTTTACGGTGGCTGGGAGAGCCTTGGTGTTTGGAGGTGTGAAGTGGCCCTTGGTTCACTGGGCTGGGTCTTTTAGGCCATAAACTGATTTGAAGAGGGTTGCCCTGCCATGCAGTTCTGGTTCTCTCTTTGTTTTTCTTTTTTTTTTTTTTATTGTCCTCTGTGTCTGTCTTGTCCGGGCAGGCTCACCCGCTAAGTTTTGTGTGTTATATAGCCCCTCTGGGTTTAGGCGGTTTAGTGGAGATGTTTTTTTCAGAATTAGGTGTTCTTACTGTGAGTGATCATATGACGGGGCCAGGGCTAAAATGTGCGTCTGTTGTCGGGTTTTCTTCTTTGGCCTATAGGTGCAGCTAACACTTTGAGGGCGCTTAAGAAGTTGTTCTACAATATAAAACTAAAGTTACAATTTGATATGTTTCTGTAACATTGATTGTTAATCTGGGATTCTAGGATAATCTTTCCTGGTCTAGGGTCATTTTTCAATTAAAAATTGGCATCTCGTCGTTATAGAGGGATTGTCAGTTTTAATTGACTCCATGCTGGGTGTGGCCCTATACTTCATTATTTCTAACTGGAAACATGCAGCAGAGCTTGGTTGACGCGAATGGTGGAACACTTGTGCTTATGATACATGTATGTGCAAATACCATGATGTGGTAGTTCACTTGCAACCTCCTCTTTTCTTAAGTGGAAACTCCTACAGAATTACATCTCTAAGCATGGTATGAGATACTGTAAGGATATGAGATGGATCCTTGAAAAGACTAAAGAATACCAAAAGGATATCTATTTGTGCTTTATCGACTATAGCAAGGCTTTTGACTGTGTAAACCATGAGAAACTCTGGGCCACATTAAGCAGCATGGGTATACCAGAACACCTGATCGTTCTCTTGCGCAATCTCTATATTGATCAAGAAGCAACAGTTCGAACAGAATAAGGAGAAACAGAATGGTTTAAAATAAGCAAAGGTGTAAGACAAGGCTGCATACTTTCCCCCTACCTGTTTAATTTATATGCAGAACAAATCATCAGAGAAGCAGGATTGTATGAAGACAACAGAGGTGTGAAGATTGGTGGAAGACTCATCAACAACCTTCGCTATGCTGATACCACCACATTACTGGCTGAAAGTGAAGATCTGAAACATTTGCTTCTCACAATCAAAGAACAGTCTCAAAATGGGCCTGCACCTTAATGTAAAGACGACAAAGATCATGACAACTGGCATAATCAACAGGTTCATCATTGAAGGAGAAGAAATTGAAGTTGTGAACTTTAACCTACTTGGATCAACTATCAAAGAAGCAACAAGCAGACAAGAAATCAGACGATGCATTGCTCTTGGCAGAATGGCTATGAAAGACCTAGATAAGATTCTCAAGAGCAGAGATGTCTCTCTTCATACAAAGATTCGACTTGTTCAAGCCATGGTATTTTCAATATCATATGGATGTGAAAGCTGGACAGTGAAAAAGACAGACAGGAAGAAAATTGATGCCTTTGAATTATGGTGCTGGCGGCGAATACTGTGTATACCATGGACTGCCCGAAGAACAAACCAATCAGTACTAGAGATCAAACCTAAGCTTTCTTTAGAAGCTCAGATGACAAGACTTTGACTTTCATACTTTGGACACATCATGCGAAGAGAGAGATCATTAGAGAAAGACATCATGCTTGTCAAGATAGAAGGTCAACGCAAAAGAGGAAGGCCAGCAATGAGATGGGTCGATACAATAACAGCAGCTACGGGTACCAGTCTGTCAACAATGAGCCGCCTGACTGAAGACCGAACACAATTTAGGATAGCTATCCAGAGGGTCACCATGAGTCGACTCCGACTCGACGGCACTTAACAACAACAAGGGGTTATTACACAAATCTCCTTTTTTCCTATGTAGTGGAGTGATTGCTCTTCTAGAGCCCTTATGGACCTCGCAGGCTTGCAGATGTTGTGTCTCTCTTCAATAGCCCCTGATCGCGTGATGATTGGAGGGACAGGGTGGGGTGGGCTATGATTAGCCTTTTCTTATCTCATGTTAAAGAGAAGAATTATGTATTTTGATTTACTGCAATTTGGTTTTTTGTTGTTTGTGTTTTGTTGGAAAATATAAACAAACAAAAAAAAATGAAAGAGTGGGAATGGCCCTAACAAATCTACGGCATCAATGACTTTCTAGATTTCATTCCATGTCGATACTTGGCCATCAAAGGTCATTAGTGCAAAATTGCTGGGGAAATCTACAACTGTCTAGAAGGACCTCAAAATCCCATGAATGTGTATTTCTAATGAACTTCTGTGAAGGTTGTGGAGTATCAGATAAAACAAACGGCTGTCGGCTAGAGTTACTAAGGTGCACTATTAACGTGCATTATTTTATTGTTAACAGACACTATTTTACTGCAACTCCCATTTTTTTCAATGGGACAGAGTTACTAATAGTGCACATTTATGATAAATTAGTGTGTATTAATGGGGGTGTGCCTTAGCAACTCTAGCCCTGTAACTAAAAGCAAATAAAAAGTAATGATTCAACAAAGGGATAGGTGAAATGGTGAATTGACTAAACCTATTTTTATTTTATTTATTTATACACATTTATATACCGCATCTTCCAGAGTTCAGTTGCAGTTTACAGTGAACAACAATTAACAAAGCAAGTTTGTTTTACAAGGAACGTCATATTATAAGTATAATGAATAACAAAACAGCATATGTATTGAAGAACGAAGTAATTAACTAGACAGAATATATTGTCTAACCAATGTGAGACAATACAGAACAGAATAAACTATATACAAATATATATATATATATGGAAGTGAAAGGACATAAGAGATTGGATTTCCAAAGGCAAAAAAAATCCGAAATCAATGCCAACACAGTGCATTGAATAAATCATTTGAACAAACCCTAAACAGTGAAATAAGGAGATAAAATCATTGATGAAAGCTTTGTCAGTAGATCTGAAATGTAAATTAATGTCCCCCAAAATTAAGATTCATGTGTGCTGAAGCAACCTCTAATAAAAGCACAGAGATTTTGTCCAAAATGATTGGAAAGGGAGATGGTAGATTAATAAAAAAAAAAATAAAGTGTGGAGCACTGTTTCAGCCCTGGAAGCATTCAGTCTGGGGAAGACGACTATAACATAACTGACTAACTGAGATGGAAAGTGAGACTACCTTTGGAAGGAAGTGTGGATGTGTACGGAGAACCACTGTCGTGGTGGAACCGGGTGTACAGAGGATCTGACACCAGGGCCTGCAGCTCACTGATACAGCAAGCTGAAGTAAGAGCAATGAGGAAGATCACCTTCCACGATAGCAACTTCAAGGAAGTGGTAGCTAAAGGCTCAAAGGGAGGCTTTGGGAGCTGTGCTAGGACCACACTGAGGTCCCAAGCCACCAGAGGTGGCTTGATTGGTGGCTTAGATAGCAGGAGACTCCACATAAATCGCTGCACCAACGGGTGAGATGAGATAGGATTGACCCGCCTGTGATGGGCGTAGATGGCATCAAGATGAACTCAGAGTTAGTCAAGACCTGTCAATGACAAGTGGAAGAGATAATGTAAAAGGAATTCCACTGGACAGGTGTGATACGAATGTGACAAGTTGTGGTTTTAACTTGAATGGAATGGATTCAGTAGCCATGTAGCTATTGGGGTTATTATAGGGCATAACAGCTTGCACTGAGTGGTCTGAAACCAGCTAGAACTAGTATAGTGAGTCAGAAGCACCTGGCTGTTATGCTAAACACATTCTCTGTACGTAAATTGTGTATGAAATCTATATCCAATCATAATCATGAGTAGCCTGCTTTCACGTGAAACTTACGCTGTAGTATCCAATTAACACACATCTCTAATAGTAAACAACTAAGGAAAAATGTATATCAAACGTGGAACTTTCCAAGGACGATGGGACGGTACCAGGGACAAAGCAGACTCCTGCTTTGGCAGTTCTCCCGGATTCCTTGCAGCATTGTGAAAGTTCCCCCGATCGCTGAAGTGAAGCTACAATATCCGGTATATGTATTGATGCATTTCATTTTATGCTAATCATTTTATGCTAGTCGTTTTACTTATAATCTTTTTATGCTAAAACCTACTTATAATCTTTTATTTACTATACAATAAAAAGTATTCTAGCATTACTATCCAATTGTGCCTGGTTGGTATGTCAGTGAGGACTCAGTTTGATTTTTTATAGTAATACAACAGGCAGAGGGGTCGATATGTTTCGGAGTACACCAGAGGGTGAACCTTTGCCATTTGAAGGCATAAGAATGCCTAGTAGACGGCTTGCGTGATGCAAGTAAAATGTCCTTGAGGAAGGGCGAGGTCAGCAAAAATTATGTTCTTGGAAGCCACACCGTGAGACAAAGGGCTTGTGGGTTGGGATCAATGTTCCCTCTAATTTTCTGTAGGCTGTGTGCGCATAAAATATCAGCTGTGCAGCTTTTGAAGGAAGATTAAATTTTTGTGCGCCACATAACACTCGGAGTTATGTACTTTAAAATTTGACTACACATCAGAATACAGTATGTACACCACATTGATTGCACTAGAATACATTGTAGAACTTGTGAAAACCGTAAATACATAACAACTTTTAAATTTTAAGACGTCTGTGTTGTTTTCTATCAGAATCAGAACCGTAATTTTTGTGCGCTCTATTGTAAAGTATGTGCGCTCGCTCGGCGAGGTGTGTGCGCGCGCACACGTGCACAGCTTAGAGGGAACAGTGGTTGGGATGGAGAAGCATCCCTTGATCTTGGGATAGGAGGTTGGGCGCATGTCCCAGGCTGAAAAGTGGAGTCTGTGCTAGTCGAAGCAGCAGAGGAAACCATGGCTGATGGGACCAGTAAGGGGCTATTAGCATCATGGAGCTTGTCGGCCTGTAGTTTGAACAGGGTTTTGGAAATTAAGGGGGTAGGTACTACTACTACTAAGCATTTATAAAGTGCTCCCAGGCGCATGCAGCGCTGTACAATGAAAACACAAGAAGACAGTCCCTGCTCAAAAGAGCTTACAATCTAAAAAGACAAAGGAAGAAAAGGAGTAGAAAAAAGATAAGAACAAGGGCAAAGAGAAAAGAGCAGGAGAAGCAGGACAAAGGAAAGAGGTAAGAACAAGTGTAAGAGGAAGAAAGAAAGGTGAAATAAAAAGAGGGGAAGGAAGGAGCACAGCAAAATCAAGAGCCAAAAGCAGAGGCGAAAAGATGAGCTTTTAACTTGAGTTTGAAGAGGGGCAAAGAAGTTGCCTGATGTATAGACAAAGGAAGTTTATTCCAAGGGTAAGGAGCAGCAAGGTGAAAAGAGCGGAATCTGGAGTTGGCAATAGAGAAGGGCATAGCAAGAAGCAACTGGGAAGAAGAATGGAGTACACGAGGGGGGAAATAGGGAGAAATGAGAGAAGAAAGGTACTGAGGAGCCACAGAGTGAATGCACTTATAGGTCAGAAGGAGAAGCTTAAAGTGAATACGGAAATGGATAGGGAGCCAGTGAAGAGATCTGAGAGGAGTGAGGTGGGCAAAACGAGGCTGAAGGAAAATCAAACGGGCAGCGGAGTGCTGAATAGACTGAAGAGGAAAGAGATGAGACTGAAACCAGCAAGGAGGAGGTTACAGTAATCAAGGCGGGAGGTGATTAGGGAATGGATGAGGGTTTTAGTAGTGAGCTCAGAGAGAAAGGGGCAGATTTTGCCAATGTTGAAGAGAAAGAAGCGACAGGTCTTAGCGATGAGTTGGATATGAGAGGAGAAAGAGAGCGACGAGTCAAAAATAACACCCAAATTGCGAGCAGATGAAACAGGTTGGAAAACAGAGCCATCAACAGAGACTGAAAAAGAAGAAGGGGAAATTTTAGGAGAAAAAATGAGAAGTTCAGTCTTGGCCATGTTCAATTTCAGGCGACGATGGAACATCCAGGCAGCAATGGCAGAGAGACAGCAAGAGATCCGGGACTGGAAAGCAGAAGAAAGATCAGGAGTAGAGAGATAGATTTGGGAGTCATCAGCATAAAAATGTTACTGAAAATCATAAGAGGAAATAAGCACACCAAGGGATTGGGCATAGAGAGAAAAAAGAAGGGGACCCAAGACAGAACCCTGGGGTACACCAACCGAGAGGGGGGTAACAGAGGAGGAGGAGCCACCAGAACATACACTAAAGGAGCGATGGGAGAGATATGAGGAGAACCAGGAGAGAACAGAGTCCCTAAAGCCAAGCGAGGACAAAATGTCAAGGAGATGATCATGGTCAACAGTGTCAAAGACAGCAGAAAGGTCAAGGAGGATAAGGCCTTTAGATTTAGCCAGGAACAAGTCACTGGAGACTTTGACAAGAGCAGTTTCAGTAGAGTGCAAAGGATGAAAACCGGATTGTAAGGGATCGAGAAGAGCATGGGAAGAGAGGAAGTCAAGACAATGGCGGTAAACCGCACGTTCGAGCAGTTTAGAAATGAAAGGAAGGAGAGAGATGGGGCGATAATTGGTCTGTGACTAAAAAGCTGTTTGATTATTTTCATCTAATTTCCATGTATTTTGGTGTGCTGAAAACAAATAAAATATTGAAAAAACTCCTAGACGTCATGATTTGCCACAACATGTAAAATTGTCTTCAAATTTATCAAATTTTTTCAAATTACTATTAATTCACATAAGTGCATTTAAGATATAAAATGCCAAAAAATCCTTAAAGGGGTTGTCCGAGTTTTGTAAAAAAAAAATATAGCACTGTAAATCTGATGGTCAGCAATATATACATAAGCTAAGCAAGTTTTAAGTCCGTGCTTCTAATGGTAGAAGGGGTTAATCTTTCCTGAAGAATCCAGTGGGAGGGAGAGACAGTGCAGATAGCAGCAGCTCCGGTCAGTGCAGGGGGGGCGTGGCCAGCACTGTGACATCTCGTGTACAGACAGAGCTGCTCTCTCCTACATGCCACACTTGTGCACGAATCATCATCAGGTTCTTGGTTCTCGGCTGTTCACACTTTTTCATCGCAATTCGTGTTAGCTCGTCATTCTTCAACCATTATGTTATGGCTCTACAAAAGTGTATTAATTCGCCAGACAGTTTCTGTTTCATCTGTGGTGAATATACAGTGTTGAAGCAACAGCAGAATATTACAGACTTTGTGAAAAAAGTATACTTTGCATACTTTGGACTAAAAATTGGAGATCAAGATAAAGTCTGGGCGCCTCAAAGTGTGCAAACAGTGTGTTGAGGACCTCCGAAACTGGTTCAAGGGTAAGAAAAAATCTTTCCGTTATGGGATTCCTATGGTATGGCGAGAGCGAAAGAACCATAGTGACGACTGTTACTTTTGTTCATGCGATGTGAAAGGGTTTAATTCCAAATGGAAGCATTCCATTTCATACCCCAATCTTCACTCGGCAATTCGTCCCATCCCCCATGGCAGATATACCAGTACCCAAGCCCCCTGCTACCTTGGAAGAGATACCTAGCTCTGATGAAGGTGAAGTCATACCTGAACCAGATGACGAATCAAGTTCTGACTTTGAAGATGATACAAGACCAAAATTGTTTTTTCAGGAGGAGATGGATGATTTGGTAAGAGACTTGAATCTTCCCAAAGATGCCACTGAGTTACTTGGATCAAGGCTGAAAAGCAGGAATTTATTGTTGCCAGGAGTGTCATCTTCATGGTTCAGACATCGTGAAAAGGAGTTTGGTTCCTTACTTCGCCCAGGAAGACAAGTTGGTTTATTGCATCAATGTCAAAGGTCTGATGGGTCAATTTAAAATCCAATATGATTCAGAGCAATGGCGTCTTTTTATAGATTCTTCAAAAAGAAGTCTCAAAGCAGTTTTACTCCACAATGGTTTTTACGCTTCCATATCTGTAGGTCATTCCATACACTTGAAGGAAACCTACGAGAACTTGGAATTGGTTCTTTGTAAACTTAAATATGAAGACCATGGTTGGCAAGTGTGTGGGGACTTGAAGGTCTTGTGCATGCTGCTCGGGCAACAAGCTGGGTATACCAAATATCCTTGTTTTCTGTGTCTATGGGACAGTCGAGACCGACAAAATCACTGGACCAAGAAGAGTTGGCAGCTGAGGGTGCTAACAGTTGGTGAAAAAAATGTCCTCCGAGAAACTTTGGTACCTTCCCATAAAGTTCTTCTACCACCTCTCCACATATTTATTTATTTATTTCTCTTATGTACCGCGCTATTTGATATCAGTGCGGTTTACATGGAACATCAAGGTATTTTTTTTTTTAAATTTTTTATTTATAAATTTTATATGAATTACAACATCCAGGCAAATAACATGAATGAAAAAAGAAACAATGGATTATGACATGATCAATAAACAAATAACCAACAAAGGCAAACTTAAAATATCAAAGAAACATCAAAATTCATGTCATCCATATTATTTAGACCCCAATACAAAAGGAAATAACAGGGGCGTATTAGGAAAAAACTCTTAATGCAAAATCTACATCACAGCAATTATTAAACAGGCGAACATGAGAAGGCTTAAATGTCAGCCGGATGGGATGTCTTGGAGACCTCTACCACAATTTCCTCCCTAGCTATTAAGAACTCATTGAGCTGCCTAGGTTCAAAGAAAACATACTTTTTTGCTTATAAACCACAAAACATTTTGCAGGAAATTTCAGAAGAAAAGTTGCTCCTAGAGCCACAACTCTAGGGCGAAAAGCCAAAAGACTTTTCCTTCTCATCTGCGTAACTCTTGAAAAATCAGGAAACACTCAAACTTTAGAGCCTAGGAATTCCTCATTGATATTCTTAAAATACAACCGAAGTATATAAAATTTATCTGATTCCAACGCCAGGGTAACTAGCAGAATTGACTTGTCAGTGACGACCTCTAGGGAAGACTCTAAAAACCCAGTCAGGTCACCCTTCTCAGCTCGAGCAATAGGGGAATTGGGGTCACCCCCCTCATCCCAGCAGACAGGTACTGTGCCCGAACCAGAGGTGGAAAGTGGTCCTGGGGGAGTTTAAGCACCTCCCCGAAATACTTCCTAACCATCTCCAATGGAGAGAGTAAGGGTGACCGTGAAAAATTTAGAAAACGAAGGTTACGTCTAACCTGGTTTTCCAAATATTCCATTTTTCTGGCGGACACATTCCTATCCACAACCTGGGCATTCACAACCTCCTGCAAATGCCCCACATCCCGCTCAAGCTTAGACAGTCTCTCCACCTGGCTAGACTGATCATTAGAAAGAGTTCCACACAGACTTAACCCCAAGTAAATCCATTTTCACATCGCCAAACATCATCCGCAGAGAGGAAGTGCGTGAAGCCAAGCCATCCCATAGCATCTCTAAAGTTATTACCGCAGGTTTCACCAGCACAAGCCGCCCGGAAAGGTCTTCTCCCTGCACGGCATCCTCAACTGGTACCTCCAACACCACACCAGCCTCCGTTGTATTCCGCCGCTGCTCCAACATTACAGGGGAAGAACCGGTAACCGACGCTCCTCCAGAGGACCCCTCCTTTGGAGTGCTTGACGGCAAGCCTGTGAAGGATCCAGCGTCTGGTACATCAAAACTTCCGGGTCGTGGTAGGGGGGGGGGGGGAGTTTGCATCTCTGGCGAAAGCCAAACCCCCGACGCGCTCAGCACCGACATCTCAGCCACCGGCACCGCCGAAGACACAGCTTCTACTCCGCTGCGGAAACCACACTCCCCCAAGGTCTGTTGAGCCGAGAGACACACGGCATGCCCTTCCCGGGAGGATCCACAGCCTGTTTTCGCTTCCTCCGCCCCATACCAGCAGGCGGGAAACGACTCGGCACAAAGACAACCAGAGAGGAGCTGCTTCACAATACGGAGCGTCCCGTCGCCATCTTGTCACACCCCAAAAGTACATCAGGGTATTTTACCGTGGGGGATTACACCGTAATTACAAATAACAGGGATCTCAACTTGGATAACCATATTAACTATTTACACATATATTTACAGGGAACATGGGCTATGGAGGGTTAAGTGGCTTGCTCAAGACCACAAGGAGCACCTGTGGGACTAGAAACCCCAGTCCTTCCAGCCCAGGGTTGCTGTCCTCTAGTGGGATTTGAACCCCTGACCTTCCGGCCTGAAGTACCTTGCCCCAACCACTAGGCCACTCCTCCACACACAAAATTGGGATTGAAGAAGCAATTTGTAAAATCACTTCCAAGAGATGGAGAATGCTTCAAATACTTGGTCACCAAGTTTCCAGGCCTGTCGGAGGCAAAATTGAAGGAAGGTGTGTTCGTCGGACCAGACATTAGAAGGCTTATAGTTGGTCAAGAGTTTGTCAATACCATGATGGATCCTCAAAAAGAAGGGTGGATTGCATTTAAAGAAGTCGTACAGAAATTTTTAGGCAATAACAAAGATCCTCACTACAAAAAGATCATCGGACGAATGCTGAAAGCATTTCAAGCTTTAGGTTGCCTGATGAGTTTGAAAGTGCATTTCCTCCAGTCCCACACCTTGACTACTTTTCTGAAAATTTGGGAGCTGTGAGTGAGGAACAAGGTGAACGATTCCACCAAGACGTTAAAGAGATGGAAGAGAGATACCAGGGAAAATGGAGCATTACAATGATGGCAGACTACTGTTGGATGCTTCAGAGAGACATTCCAGATGCTACTCACAAGCGTAAATGCACCAAGAGGAGCCTCACAAGGAAGAAGAATCGAGTTTAGTGTGTGTAGGTGAGCTCATTTCAGTTCAAAAAAGGATTTTCACGAAAATATTGTAATAAAACTTTAATTTTATGTCTATTTCCATTTATTTTGAGGTATTGCCTTATTTAACATAGTTACCTAATTTGTCAGGAAACGTGATGTCCTATGACAAAATGGAGGTCATTTTCGGATTCAGCGCACCAAAAAACAAAGATTACGTGGAATAACCAAAACAGCTCTCGAAAAAAAATTTTTTGCAGACCTGTGACAAGAGGGATCAACTGAGGGTTTCTTAAGGAGAGGCGTGACCACAGCATGTTTAAAGTCAGCCGGGACAATAGCAGTGGAGAGCAAAAGGTTGAGAATATGAGAAATGGCGGGGACAACGGTAGAGGAAATAGAGGAGAGGAGACGGGAGGAGACAGGATCAGAGGAGCAAGTGGTTAGCTTGGAGGAGGAGAGAAGAGCAGTTTCATCAATAGAAATCGTGGGGAAGGAAGAGAGGGTAGGATGAGAAGGGAGGAGAGAATGAAAGCAGGAAAGGGGATTTAGAGGGAAACTAGAGAGTGTTCTTATGGATTTTATCATGAAAGTAATCAGCCAGAGCCTGGGCAGAAAGGGAAGGAGGGATCAGAGGCGGAGGCACTTTGAGGAGAGAATTGAGAGCAATGAAGAGACGGCGAGGATCAGAGGCATGAGAATTAGTCAGGCAAACAAAGTAATCTTGTTTGGCAAGAGCTAAAGCAGATTTGAAAGAGCAGAGCATGAATTTGAAATGAAGGAAATCTTCAGGGGAGTGGGATTTGAGCCAGGTATGCTCAGCAGAGCAGGCACAGGAGCAAAGATAGCAAATAGTGGGAGAGAGCCAGGGCTGAGGTAAGGAACGCCTTACAAGATGAGGGATGAGAGGAGAGAAAACATCCAGAGCTGAGAAGAGCGCAGCATTATAGGACATCACTGCCATATCAACAGACTTGGAGGACAAAACAGAGGAGAGAGGAGAAATGGTAGAGGAGAGGAACCAGGGGATCAATGGCAAGAAGGTTCCTAAAAAGAGTGGAGGAGACAGGACGAGGCAGGGGGGGGAGGGAGGTGAAGATTAAAGGAGAGAAGGTGATGATCAGATAAAGGAAGAACAGTATTACTGAAGTTAGAGGGAGAGGAGCAAGAAAAGAAAATCAGATCCAGACAATGGCCATGAAGGTGAGTGGGGGCAGAGGAACAAAGTTGAAGGCCAAATGAGGAGGTAAGAGAGAGGAGTTTCAGAGTAAGAGGATCAGAGGGGTTAAAATCACCAAGAATAAGAGTAGGGGAGGTAGGGATAAGAAAGAGGGAAAGCCAAGAGTCAAAGTCAGAGAGAAAAGAAGAAAAAGCCTTGTCAGGAGGACGATAGACAGCAGCAATCTGGAGAGGAAGTGGGGCAAAGAGGCGAATAGAGTAGACCTCAAAAGAGAGGAAGGAATGAGACTGAGGCAGAGGAAGAGGTTGGAAATGACAGGAGGGGGAGAGAAGGCAGCCAACCCCACCACCACATCCTGTAGGACGAGGAGTATGGGAGAACTGGAGACCAACAAAGCAGAGGGCAGCAGCAGAGGCAGTATCATCAGGGAGGAGCCAGGTCTCAGTTAAAGCAAGAAGATGAAAAGCGTTGGAGAGGAAAAGATCATGTGCAAAAGAGAGTTTATTAGAGACAGAATGTGCGTTCCAAAGGGCACAAGAGAAAGGGAGAGAGGAAGGGGAATATGAATAAAATTGGACAAGTTGCGAGAGGAACTCCGTACAGAAAGTTCAGAATGAGACAAACGTCTAGGAGGGGAAGGAATAGGGGTGAAATCACCAGAAGAGGGAGGTGGAGGAGAGGGAGGAGAAGCTAGAGGGATATGGATGAGATTAGCCAGATTGTGCATCACAAAGGAAGGCATAAGTCAAGGGAGCAGCAAAAAGGAAGGAGGAAGAGAGACCTAAAGTGGAGCCAAAGGACAAGAAAGGAGGAGAGAATGAAAGCAATGGGGGTAGGAGAAGAGAGTAGGTTAATAAAACATCAGAGGAATCAAAGGATACAATAAGTACAACAAGCAGTGAAATACCAAACAATCAGGAGGCAAAGGGAGCAGACAGTCAATGATGCAGCGGAGGATCCCAGGAGAGGATGACAATAGCAGAGGGAGCAGACATTGATGCAGCAGGAGAAGGCCAAGGTGCAGAAAGCCACAGATCCAGAGGAGAAAGACCGCCTGCGGACCCCGCCAGTGGATGCAGTTTAGCAAAAACGACTCCACAAACACCCTGCTGTTTTTGTAGTTTGTACTCCTGCTCGCCTACCTCTGCCCCCCCCCCCCCATGCCTGTATCACCGGCAGCCCTCCGACTGTACCTACTCAACTGTCGATCTCTTCGGTCAAAGACTGCCCTCATCTACGACCTCACTGAGCGGGAGCGTCTTGACGTTCTTTTCTTGGTAGAAACATGGCTCAAAGAAGGGGAGGATCCCCTCCTTACCCGTTGCCTCCCTCCTAACTACGAGGCCATCTCTGTCCCACGCATTGCGAGAGCGGGTGGCAGGGTCGCGGTTATCTACCGCTCTTCGGTTCCTCTGTCTAGAATTCCCTCTGCCTCCTTATGCTACCCTGAATCCCTCCTTCTTCAGCTGAACAGCTTGCCTGCCCTTCAATTTCTCTTAATCTACTTTCCCCCCATCCTCCCCTCCCCTCTCTGGAACTCTTCTTTCCTCTGTCTCTGATTTGACCATTCAATTTCTTCAGCTTCTTATACTCGGTGATTTCAACGTACATTTTGACTCACCCACCTTGGCTAGGGACATTGCTTTCTCTGCGCTACTCCAGGATCTCTCTCTGTCTCAACACGTGACTTTGCCTACCCACATTGCTGGTCACACTTTGGATTTATCCGTTTATAAGCTCAATAATAAACCCTGAGTTCAGTATTCTTTTCAATCGCTATAGGAAAGCCAATTAACGGGATGCAACGAGGTCTCAGATTTTCATGAGGCATTTAATCAGCCAGACTTGCTGGAATGAAAAGTGCCTTCTGCAACATCAACGACCTCCATTAATTATGCATCCACGTGGCTTTTCATAATTTAAGAATAACTTACTATGAGAATATATATTTATTTTTAAATTCAGTAATATTTTTCTATTTATAGTATAGTATCTCCCGTGTCATCAGATAGTTACTGCACTATATTTAAGACTTAGCGCATGTCTTAATAGTCCATCAAGATCAGCAAAATTCATAGTCCTCTAATCAAAAAAATTTTTTTTAAAAAGACAGCGCTTATCTGTTGTCATTGGTGAGAAGCTCGTAATGATGTCAAATTGAAGAAATTTGAAAAAGATGTTCGACGTCTAACCGTGAAGCGAGAAAGATTTAAGCATCTGCTGAATGAATAAAGTCCGTGCAGTTACAAAAAGTGGTTAGATGTCTGAAGCACGACTCCCCTGAAGAAACGAAGAGTGAAACGAGTGAGCGCTTCACGGTTAGACGTCGGGAACATCTTTTTCGAATTTCTTCAATTTGACATCATTACGAGCTTCTCACCAATGACAACAGATAAGCGCTGTCTTTTAAAAAAAATTTTTTTTGATTAGAGGACTATGAATTTTGCTGATCTTGATGGACTATTAAGACATGCGCTAAGTCTTAAATATAGTGCAGTAACTATCTGATGACACGGGAGATACTATACTATAAATAGAAAAATATTACTGAATTTAAAAATAAATATATATTCTCATAGTAAGTTATTCTTAAATTATGAAAAGCCACGTGGATGCATAATTAATGGAGGTCGTTGATGTTGCAGAAGGCACTTTTCATTCCAGCAAGTCTGGCTGATTAAACGCCTCATGAAAATCTGAGACCTCGTTGCATCCCGTTAATTGGCTTTCCTATAGCGATTGAAAAGAATACTGAACTCAGGGTTTATTATTGAGCTTATAAACGGATAATTCTTATATGGCTATAAAAGCTCAATGAAGTGACTATATACGATTTTTGTTGGACACTTTGGATTTGGGCATTTGGTTATCTCTTCAGTGAATTCCTCCTTTCAAATCTCATCGCCCATCTCAGTGCCGCTTCCCTGGTCAGATCATCTCTACATTGTGTTTACCCTTCAATCCATACCCCCTTGTCCCTCCTCCCCCCACCATTACCCGTCCGTCTGTCCCGCCACCTCAACTCGACAACCCTGCAGAGTTTCTCTACTATATACCGCCCCCCCCCCACCTGATTTTTCATCCTTGTCACCGTCGTCCCAGGTTGCCTTCTGGAACACTGAACTATCACACACTCTCGATCAAGTCGCCCCTGCCAGGCCTTATCATCCTCGGCATCGCGCCCGTCGCCCCTGGTTCCACGCAGGACTTCGTCTGCACCGCTCCCAGCTGCGGAGAGCTGAGCATCTCTGGCAAAAATCCCGCTCTACAGCCTCCTATCAACTCTAAGTCCAGTCATGCCCATTATCGGTCTTGCATCCACCAAGCCAAATGTTCCTTCTACTCCGCCTCCATTGCTTCAGCCCCCAATAAATCGCGGTATCTTTTTACCACCTTGAACGCGCTTTCCCAATTACAGTCCTCCTCCACTCGGGACTCTCGTACTTCCACACAAGGCCCTAGCCCTACCGGCTTGGCTTTGTTCTTTTCCTCCAAAGTTCACGACCTTCGTTCCTCCCTTCCCCTTTGCCCCCAGGCCTTGACTTCGCCTCCCCCTATTTCGCCCCCACCATCCCCGCTGTTATCTTATACTTGGGCCAATTTTTACCCTATCACATCCCTGGAACTCATCCAGCTACTGTCTACCACTCACAAAACTACTTGCCCTCTGGACCTTATTCCCTCTTCGTGGTTTTCAGAGCCTCCCGTTGCGCTACTTGAACCTCTCTTGACCATCATTAACTCCAGTCTGTCATGTGGAACCTTTACTCACCCTTGGAAACACGCCCTAGTCTGCCCCCTTCTAAAACATCCCTCACTTGACCCTTCCGTACCCGCAAATTATCGTCCGGTGTCCAATCTCCCTTTTGCTTCCAAACCTTTGGAGAAGGTAGTTTGGAGAAGGTAGTTTTTTCACAACTTTCTCACCATCTGGACTCAACGCACTTTTTGCACCCCCGGCAATCCGGATTTCGTCCTGGTTACAGTGTCGAGACTACTATCATGGCGGTCATGAACGAAATCCATACCTCCCACGACCAAGGTAACATCACGGTGGCGGTATCTCTTGATCTTTCAGCCGCCTTCGACCTAGTGGACCACTCTCTTCTTCTTTCTCGTTTGCGGGATGCAGGTATTCGTGGTGCTGTTTATCACTGGTTTCACTCCTTATTTTCCTGGTCATTTGCAGTCACCTCCGCTTGTTCTACTACAGACCCTCTTCCTCTCACTTGCGATGTCCCGCAAGGCTCAATACTAGCCCCCTTACTGTTTAATGTTTTTTTGGCTCCCTTGGCTGTACTCATCCAACAACTAGGGATTTTAGGCTACTACTACGCCGACGATATCTTTCTTTTGTATCACACTTCATTGTCCCACCCTGATATAACCCCACTAGAAACCTGTCTATCTTCAGTTTCCTCATGGCTCGCCTCCAACTGTCTAGTGCTCAATATTGCTAAGACCGCTGCAATCTGGTTCCCCCCACAGCTCCCCTACTCCGTCACTTACTCCCTCTTTTTCGGGCACCCGTATCTCTCTAGTCTCTAAACTCCGCTATCTTGGTGTCATCCTTGACAGCAACCTTACCTTCCATGATCACATTTCCCATATCTCTCGGCGCTCTTTCTTTCTCCGACAAATCCAGGCCATTCGACCGTTCTTATCCTCTTAAGCCCTCACTACCCTTCTCCTCTCCTTGGTCATCACCAGATTGGATTTTTGTAACACCATCTATGCTGGTATCCCTCAATATCAACGACATCGACTACAGCTAATACAGAATACAGCCGCTCGGATGATATAAACCGCACTGATTTTAATAGCGCGGTATATAAGAGAAGTAAATAAATAAATAAAATAAATAAATATTACACGCCTCCCCACGCAATCATATTACCCCACTGTTGCAACATCTCCACTGGTTACCACTGGAATTCCGGATTTCCTTCAAGACCCTTACTTTAGTACATCGAGCCATCTATCTCTTCCAACCCCAGTACCTCTCCAATTTATTAACCTTCCATCCTCCCACTCGCAGCCTTCGATCCGTCCATGTCAACCGTCTTCACCTCCCAGCTCCTTCCAAAGCTCACTTACAATCTACCCAGAAATCAGCCTTTCTATTTGGGCCCCTCCCTCTGGAACTCACTTCCCACCTCCCTCTGCTTAGAAGAATCCTACCCCAAATTTTGTTCTCTTCTTAAAACCCATCTTTTCTCCTTAGCTTTTAATGTTTCTCTATGAATTTCCTCTGACCTCCCTCTTCTTTCTCGATTGCTGTCCTTACCTCTTGTCTCCTGTACCTCTCAGATTACTGTAATTTCTTTTTTTTCTTTTCTGTTTCAAAATTTTTGTATTGTAAACCGCCCCGATGTAATGGGGGGCGGTATATCAAATGTAAATAAACAAAAAACAATAAATAATGTTGAAATAGCCATATGATTTCTCCCACTAAAGCGTCCCGCGCCTAAGGACCACGCCAAAGGGACCTCTGGCGAGGCCCTCAGGCGCGGGCGCACTTGATGGCGGCAGCTGATGAACGGTAGGAAGGCTCCTCCCCCAGCCCTGACTGGAGCAGGCAGGTCAGCCAGAGAATGCCCCACTCACGATCAAGTAATGGGCTGCTTGATGTGATCGGAGTCAGCTGTTTCAGGTAGGAATGCATAAAGCAGATCTTTCCCTCAATGGAGAAGGAAGGCATCTGTTGCCTGACTGTTCTGGGAGGGAAGTCTTGAGGAAAATAACGGCTGTTGTGCATTTTCCTGGATGGCAAAAAAAAAAATCTATTGAGGGGGTCCCCCCCACAGGTGGAGGGTTCAAGATGCCATGGCCTGATTCAAAAGCCACTCGTGTGGATGCAGGATTAGGCTGAGTTTGTCTGCCAGGAGATTGAGTTTGCCTGGGAAATACACCGCCCTGAGATGGATACAGTGTGCAATGAAGAATCAGAGGCAAAGGGCTTCTTGGCAGAGGGGATAGGAACCAGTTCCCCCCTGCTTGTTCACACTGAACATGGCCACTTAGTTGTCCGTTTGGACTAAGACCTGTTTGCCTGAAAGTTGGGGTTGAAAACCTTGAAGGGCATTATGGAGAGCCTTTAGCTCCAGGAGGTTGATCTGCAACTGAGACTCCTTCTGTGTCCACTGCCCTTGTGTAGTCAGACTGTTCAGATGCACTCCCCACCAGAGCTTGGACGAATCCATTGTCTGGGTGCATTGAGGTGGAGAGCCATCTGAAAAGGTGATCCTCAGAGTAGGTTTTGAGGGGAACACCACTGGTGAAGGGAATTGGCAATAAGAGTTGTAACGTAGATCTTGGGACGACAGCATCCACTGTGCTTGTCACATCTACAGGCAGGCATAAGACGACATGGACTGTGGAGGCTATATGCCCCGGATAGTGCAGCATTTCTCGAGCTATCACTACCTTTTGACTCTGTAAATTCTGAGCGAGCTTGATGAGATGGGCAGAGCGATCCTGTGGAAGGAAAGTTCAGGCCCGACGTGTCTAGAAGCACGCAGATGAATTTGAGTCGCTTGGAAGGAACCAGGTGTGACCTGGGAAAGTTTAAGATGAATCCCAGGTTTTGGAGCATAACAATGGTCCGATGAAGAGACAGATGATTGGTTGATCAGGGGAGAATCCCCAGAAGAGGCAAAGCTAAGTAGGGGAAGACCAAGATCCCCAAAGTACAAAGGTAGGCAGCTATGATTGCATTTTGTGAATACTCAGGATGCGGAAGCTAACCTGAAGGGGAGCACCCGGTATTGTTAAGGGATTTGCTGGCATTGAAAACAGATACTTTCTGTGTTGAAGGTGGATCAGCAATTGTGTGTATGTCTCCTTGAGGTCTAAAGAATATAGTCAGTCGTTCCTCTGAAGGTATGGCAGAAGTGTAACGAGAGAAATCATTTTGAAGTTTGCTCAAAGGAGGAATTTGTTGAGATCCCTTACATCTAGGATGGGCCTGTTTTCTTGGTGACAAGAAAGGAGAGTAGACGCCTATGTCCTCTTGAGCAGGAGGAACTCTTTCTATGGCCCCTTGAGATAAGTTGGTTGTTACCTCGGCTAACAGGAGATTGGTCTGCGAAGGATTCGCAGCGTAACCTCTTGTGGAGGTAGGGGGTAAGCTTTGGAAATGAAACAGATAGTCCCTGTGGATGATGTTAGTTCATTGCTCCGAAGTGATGAGATACCACCTGTGGGCATAGGAATAAAGTCTACCTGCAATGTGGAGGGGCTGTGGATCCTGCAGAGGCAGAGTAGCTATGCTCTCTAGGAAAGAGTCAAAACCTAGGTGCCAATTGTGGCTGTACCGCTGGTTGTGGCTTAGGGGTTTTAAGCTTCTTAGCCTGTCGAGAACCCTGTTGTTTCTGGTGTTGTTGCTGAGGTTAATAAGCCACTGCTGGTGGATAAGAAGGATAATATCTCTTCTTTTTAGGATAAAAAGCCTTCTTTTGATTGGTGTTTCTTAAAGGGCCTGAGGTCTTTCTGGAAAGACACTTGAGGGTGACGATCATCCGTCTCAAGCTCCCCAGCCTTCTTTTTCCAACCTCTTCCTAAGAGGTTCTCCCCAGAGCAGGGAATATTGGCTAATTTATCCTGAACAAACTGCTGAAGGTCAGAAGCATGGAGCCAGGCCATTCTGCGAGCACCGATGCAGACTGCTGAAGCTCTACTGGAAGACTAAAGGCATCAAAAGATGTCCTGGTGATGAATTTTGATGCATTCTGATTCTGCCTAATTAAGGCAAGGAATGCATTGCGTTTGTCATCAGGGATGATAGGAGCAAATTTTCCAGATCCCTAGAGATATCCTTGAGATACATGCCCATGTAGAGCATATGTAGGAAGTAATCCTGGAAGTGAGCATACATGCCTGAAAACAAGAGCCAAAAGCATCAAGAGTCCTGGAGTCCTTGCCTGGATGCATGGAAGAATGAGTCTTGGAACTCTTGATGCAGTGCATCGCTAATTCCACTACCATGGAGTGGTGTGATGTGATAGCTGAGGCTTTTGAAAGCCAGGGTGGAACTTGGTACATGGTATGGAGCTGCTTACTGATAGGCAGAACCATTAGCGGGGCCTCCCACATAAGTAGCATTAAATTCTGCAGGATTTGATGCACCGGTAATGTGGCCACTTCCTTTGGTGCTAAGGAGTATTGGAGGATCTCTCATTCCTCTGCCCTCAAATCTGTTTCAGAGTAACAGTAATCTGAGGTCTAAAGCCATATCCCAAATGCAGTCTTGAAAAGACATGTCCTCTGGCGGGAATCAACACTGTTCATGTGGAGGAGAGGGTCCAGACGGGATGTCCCAGGTCACCTTGGAATCCTCCAAGGTATCACTGGAATCAGAAGAGGACGAGTCTGATTTGATAAAAAAAACCAAAAAAAATCAAAGTACTGACAATCCCAAGCCGATGCTGAGGCTCGATGTTGATACTGATGACCTGGTGTGGAACATGGTCTGAGAGGCGGCTGGGTATCACCTATGCCTATTAGTTCCATGACGGGAAGCGGGGGCAGAGGAGCTGGCGATATGAGCTCAAGGGCTGGCATCGGCCCTAAAGGTATGGAATCAGTGGTCAATGCCTGCACTGTTGAGGCCGTCAGTACCACCGATACCACAGAGAGAAGTGCTGCCAAACTCCTCTCAATAGCCATGATGCGCTGATCAAGGGAGAAGGCCGATGCCAGGGTGGAATCGCATACGAGGCTTCGAGCCACCATGCCAGAGCAAGGAACCAGTAGCTCTCGGGAGGTAGAGGCCTCGGGAGTGTCCTGGAGCCCGTGTTGTGCTTTGGAGGGCTATCTGCATCAGATGCATCTTTTGGAGAGTCTCCATGACGATAAAGGAACTTACCTCTGGAATCTATATCAGTTTTCAATGCCGATGACTTAGACTTGGATTTATACTTGAACTTCGAAGAGACTTGAGAAGCAAGGGAGGAGGCAGACTTCCTCAACGATGCCGAAGCTACTGAAATAGAGTCCGGGGCAAACGGACCCATACTGTCTGGTTCTGTTCTTTAAGTCTCGTTTAGTCATTTGCTGACACAAAGGACAATCCTTTGGTAAATGGTTTGGGCCCAAACATTTTAAACATCAATCATGTTTGTCAGTGACCGAAATTGTACCAGAGCACTTGGTACATTTTTTAAACCCACTGATGTTTTTCCATCACGATGGAAAAACGTAGGCTGAAGCCTAAGTTGGCAGTGAAACCACCTAAAACAGAAAAAGTAAGAGAAAGAAATAATCAGGGCAGGTATCAGGGAAGGTACCAGTGTCGACGGAAAGGCAGAGCACAGATTTTAACAAAAAAGAAAATGTTTTTTGGTAGGGACAGGAAGAGAATCTGCTGGCTCTATAGAAAATGAAGAACTGAGGAGAGGACAGGGGAAGGCAGATGCGCAGGTGGAGAGCTCCCAAAAGCTTTCCTATTGGACACTGTGGAGCGTTTCCCTTGTAGGCTCAGTCGGTACCGACGATACCCATATATGAAGACTGCATTCCTGCTTGTTCCTGGAGATTATGCGGAAATATTTCTTTAAGGAAAGAGTGGTAGATGTGTGGAATAGTCCTCCCAGTGGAGGTGGTAGAGACAAGCACAGTATCTGAATTAAAAAATGCATGGGACAATCACAGAGGATCTCTAAAGGAAAAAAGGGGGCCATTGTAGTTGATAGGGATGGGCAGACTAGATAGGCCATGTGGTCTTTTTCTGTCATGTTTCTATTTTTCTATAATGTACATCAGGTGCTGAATATACTTCAGATGGCACAGCGGCAAGAGGTTCAGCATGCAATCTTGTCTCTTGACGTGGAAAAAGCTTTTGATAAGATCGAATGGCTGAATCTCTTTGCTGTCTTGCAGAATTTGGGCTTTGGACCAGCCTTCTGCAGTTGGGAACAGATTATTTGCAGAGAGCTGGTAGCTGCCATTCTGGTTAATGGGCACCTATCCCCTTGCTTTGCCCTGGAACAAACACGACAGGGGTGCCCCTTGTCGTCTTTATTATTTGCCCTGGCCATAGAGCCCTTTGCTTGCCTCCTCAGGGAGAAGGCACCAGAGCGGGGAATTATCCTGGGAGCAACATCAATGTTTCTCTGTATGCAAATGACATGCTCATCTCTGTAAAAGACCCAGAGGTGGTGATGCCCTTGTTTCTGCCGGAGATTCGGGTCTTTGGTAGGCTGTCTGGCTATATTATCAATTTCCAGAGATCTGCACTGTTATTTTGTGGCTCCCTGGGTGGAGCACTTTCAGCAGATGGAACAGTTACGGTATTTAGGCGTGATCATCTCCAGGGATCTTGTGGTGTTCTATGAGATGAACTACGGCGGCATTACTTACTTCCTGCACACTGATATGCAAAAATAGAAGGATCGTGCAGTGTCTTGGTTAGAGCGCAATGCTTTGCTTAAAATGATGCTCCCTAGGCTGACCTTCTCTGTTTACTCAGTTGCCCAAACTACCCAGACCTTTTTCAAGAAACTTCGGCAGACACTGGCCCAGTACATCTGGCAAGGGAAAACTCCATGCATTGCCCTGGGTCAATTCTTCTTACCACGGGAGTTTGGGGGGATCCAGCCTGTCTGACCCATTAATATACTACTGGAGTGCTTGTGTGAATATGATAAAGGAATGGTGACTGGCAGGGAAATCCCAGACGTGGGTGTCCCTTGAAGTGCAATGGGTGAAGCCCTCTCCCTTGGATACCTGTTTTCTCTCTCTCCGGATGACTCCCGGTTGACAAACTCCCATCTCTTTTTAGGGGCTTTGTGGTACTGCTGGAGAGCAACCTATAAGATGGAGGGGATTATCCCATATCTACATTTCGTTCACCCTTTTGCTGTCACAACCTTTTGTTAGGGAAATGGGGCCAAACCTGTGAGGGAGGAACTCGACTATATGCTCCCTAAACATTTCTGATTTGTTTGAGAGGAGGTGTTTTATTTTATATTTTATTTATTTAACATCTTTTATATACCGTGCTATTTGTTGTCAGTGCGGTTTACATATAACAAAGGTTGCACATTCGGAGGACAATTGTGTGCTTACATTAAAACAGGAAACTTAAACTTGGAACAACCGTTTATCCAAGTTATTACTCCTGTTCTATGTAAAGCATAAGCATGTTATCCAAGTTATTACTCCTGTTCTATGTAAAGCATAAGCATGTTATCCAAGTTGTTTTCTCCTGTTCTATGTGAAGCCAAACAGTTTGTTATGGTCATTTTGTTGTATGTAAACCGCGCTGACAATAGTGCGGTATATAAGAAATTGTAATAAATAAATAATAAATAAAACTGTAACTATGTACAAAACATATTAGATTCTTTAGTATTCACAAGGAGGGCTAAGGCAAGACCGCAAAGAACTTGAGGCGGAGTTGCCTATGAGGGAATTGGGAGTGGAGATTGAGAGTTTTTGCGTTTAGGAGTGCTGAAGTGGAGAAGGAAAATGTGGTGC
Organism: Ichthyophis bannanicus; assembly: GCA_033557465.1. NCBI lineage: Eukaryota > Metazoa > Chordata > Amphibia > Gymnophiona > Ichthyophiidae > Ichthyophis > Ichthyophis bannanicus. The sequence goes on from CM066040.1 coordinate 238,581,565, forward strand.
TTGATTGCCTTGCGGAATTGAGTGAGGTCTTTAATTGCTCTTATTTCAGGTGGGAGGTCATTCCAGCATTTAGGTGCATAGAAGGCGAAGGTCCTTTTCTTGGTTGTCTGGGTGCATTTGATGGATTCTTTGGGGATGATCAGGGTGTTGTCTGTTATTGACCTTCTCGTTCTGTTTTTTGGGGTGAGGGAGATGAGATCATAGAGGGATGTGGGGGCAAGGTTGTTGATGATCTTGAAAGTGATGAGGAGGATTTTATAGGTTAACCTGCAATGAATTGGTAGCCAGTGGAGTTCCATGAGAATCGGGGTGATATGGTCTGATCTTGCTAGACCACAGAGCACCCTAGCAGCCGCATTCATAGCGAGTTGCAGCGGATTAATGATGTTCTTGGGGAGTCCGTATAAGACGACGTTTGCATAATCAAAGTGAGGTAGTGTGAGGGCCTGGAAAATGGTCCGGAAGTTGTTATGAGGTAGCATGGGTCTGAGGTGCCTTAGCGTTCTGATTTTATTGTAGACAGATCTAGTGGTGTTCCGTATGTGTTCCTTAAAGTCAAAATGCTGATCCAATGTAATGCCTAGGTAGCGAATAGATGGTTTACTAGGGAGTTCCGCATCTCTTACTCTTAGAGAGGATGGGGGGAGAATTCTTTGTTTCTTGATATGAACAGAACTTCGGTCTTCTTGAAGTTTATACGTAGGTTTTGAAATGATAACCAGTCTGAGATGGCGTTGAAGCAGTGAATAAGGTTGGTGAAGTCTGGTTGTTTGACTTTAAATGGTGTAAACAGTAGGACGTCGTCAGCATAGATTAATGTGGAGATATCGAAGGTGCGTATGTCGTCACATATAGGCTGTATGTATACATTGAACAGAAGCGCAGATAAAGAAGATCCTTGCGGAACACCTTGATGTTGGTGGAAAGGTGTGGAAGTGGTGGATCCGACTCTGACATGCTGCCAACGCTCCGATAGGTAAGACCTACACCAATCCCAGGCGAGGCCACGGATTCCCTTCTCCAGGAGGCGGACGAGGAGTTGATTATGATTAAAGGAATCGAAGGCAGCGGAGATATCTAGGAATATTAGGGCGAAGCCGTTTTCAGCCTTATCGAGACCTCTGTTCAGTGCGTTAGTTAGGGTGGTAAGGAGAGTTTCTACACCGTGTGATTCCCTGAAGCCATGTTGGCAAGGATCAAGCGGTAAGGCTATATCGATGTGATGTTTATGCTTAAGGCCCGTCTGGAGGAAAGGTTTGCCTGCACCTTGCACTACTTTCAGTATTGCCAATTGTGCTACTTTGTCCAAATCTTACATGTGGTAGAGCCCCGGACGAGAGCTCCATTATGCGTTGAACAGATTTTGCTTCAAGGTAAACAGTGGGGACATCTAATATCTAGACATGGTAAGGCCTGCAAGAAATCAAAACCCGTTCTAGACCTTCACAAAGACTTTGGGAGGAGACCTTGTGGCAGAAAGAGGATGAGTTCTGGGAGCGCATCCATGCCTATTTTTATTTATTTTTTTATTTAACATTTTTTATATACCGCACTATTCATCATCAGTGCGGTTTACATTGAACAACAACATACCTGTCAGTACATGACTGATCTAGGTTTACAGATAACAGGGAGGATAAACTGGGTGTAAACTGGGGATATCTATCTACATAATTATACATAATTATATATACATTAGATAGGTCTCTATTTATATATACATTAGATATAAGGTCTCTATTTCTCTGAACCTCTTGATGTTAGTGTTTAAAATTTTGATGCAATGGTACCTATCTGCCTGAGTTACAGATGGAAGCATCATACTTCTCCGCTGTGCTGGCGGGGCTGTAGCCAGTATGAAGATTTTAAATCATATGTGGTGGGGCTGTGCAGACATCCAGAGCTTTTGCGAGGAGATGCAGAGGACAATAGAGGCCATTATAGGCGCCTCGATCCCGCTGCAGTATGAGGTGATGGTGTTGGGGGATGAGACCACTGTGGACAACTCCAGGGACTTTAGGTCCTTAATAAGGTGCCTTTTGCTTGCTGCTCAGTCGCTCGACATTAGCTTCTTATTCCTCTTCCCATCCTCAGTCTCTGTGGATAACTCTCTATTCCTCCCTGTCTTCTCAGCTCGCAACCTTGGGGTTGTTTTTGACTCCTCTCCTTCTCCACACACATCCAACTGATAGCTAAAACCTGCCATTTTTTTCTCTACATCAACAAAAATTTGCCCAATCCTTTCTGAACACACTACTAAGACACTTAGCCACTCCTTAGTCACCTCCCGTTTAGACTATTGCAACCTGCTCCTTGCTGGTCTCCCTCCAAGTCATCTCTCTGTCCTTCAATCTGCTCAACACTCTGCTGCGCGGCTAATCTTCCGCCAACCTCATCATGCTCATAGTATCACTCTTCTCAAGTCTCTTCATTGGCTTCCTATCCATTTCTGCATCCAGTTCAAACTTCTCCTGCTGGCCTATAAGTGCATTCACTCTGCAGATCCTCACTACCTTTCCTCTCTTCTCTCTCCCTACACCCCTCCTCGGGAACTTCGCTCTTCTGGCAAATCATTTCTATCCGTGCCCTTCTCTTCTATTGCCAACTCCAGACTTTATTCCTCACCTTGCTGCTCTTTATGCTTAGAACAAACTACCTGAGTCTGTACATCAGGCACCTTCTTTGACCCTTTTCAAATCCAGGCTGAAAACTCACCTCTCTGCTGCTGCTTTCAGATCTTGACTCACCCGATGTCCTTTGTGTTTCTCTACCATTCCCCCTAGCTCTATCACATGTCTACAGTTACTGTGGTGTCTGTCTCGACTAGATTAAGCTCCGATGAGCAGGGACCATCTTTTACATGTGTCTGTGCAGCGCTGCATATGCCTTGTAGTGTTATACAAATGTTCAGTAATAGTAGTAGTAGTAGTAGAGCGTCTGAGCCACCGGCTAAAGTGGAATGGCTGCAAAGTGTGTCAGATATTTATGTCATGGAACGCCTTTCCTCCCTTGTTTTGGAGAATAAGACTGATGTCCAATGGGTCTGGGAGCCCTATTTGAAGTATGTAGGCTCTTAGAGCTTTCGAGAAGTGGGGGGAGGGGGTGAAGACCCCAGCGGATATGTGCCTAGGCCCTCTGGGGAAGAGGGGTGGCTAGTGGGAGTATGAGGGAATCCCCTGCAGAGGTTATGCGGTTTACATGGCATAGGTACCAAGTTTGGTGGAGGGGTACAGAGTTACCTGGAGTGGGGAGGGGACAGGGAAAGGAAGGGGAGGAAGGGAATGTTTCTTCCTGTTATAGACTTGGCTGGTGGTTGTTTCTCAGGTGAGTCCTAGCTGTGTTGGTGGTTTCTACCTATACTCACAATACAGTGTGCAATATGAACCTAGGGTAGGGGTGGGGTCAACCCTCTAATTGTAACCCGAACGCTGTTCCCTCTGGGTATGAAAATGTACTTTCTTTTCCAGTTGGGAGGGAGGGGTTTCATTGGTACTTGAGATTATTGATTTTGTCTGAGCTCTTGTACTGTTATCAGCCAACTGTATGGTTCTTTTTTCTGTTATCATAATCAATAAAATGTTTAATTAAAAAAAAGAAAAAAGCCACCTGTACCTGACCAAGCATCTTCTTGTGCTCACCCATCATTTCCTTTATGTGCAGACTTGCTGACCTACCTTGATAAGTCTCACTCCCTCTGCGCCACAGATTTTCCTTTTAATGGCCATATAGGTGACAAATGTCACAGTATTGGGATTGTGCCTGTATCCCTTGCACCCTGCCCTTGGCTCCACTAGAGGGGCTGCACAGTGGAGGCCACATTACAGCTATCACTAGAACTAGAGGTATCCTCCTCCATCTCTCCTCTCCCTTGGTTGCAACTGTGGAAATCTGGGAAACATGGAGTGGAGTCAGAGCCATAGCGTGGACCTCCCAGTATGTTGCCTGGTGAACAGTTTCACTGGATGGTGTGGCTGGCTGCTAGGCATCTGTCATGTCTGTTGCTGGGTAGAGTGCAACTGCTGGATAGAGAGCAGACAGTGATGAGGCACTGGGCAGAGACTGCACACTTGGATGGTAGATTCTGGCTAATCTTCCACCATAACCCCTCTTCTCAAGTCACTTCACTGGCTACCATCCATTTCCAAATTCAATTCAAACTTCTCCTACTGCAGCTCCTCACTACCTTTCCTCTCTTTTCACTCCTTACAATCCTCCTCAAGAACTCTGCTTCTAACATGAGTATCTGACTCTGTGCCATTTATCTGTGCCCTTCTCTGTCACTACCAACTCCAGACTTCGCTCATTCCATCTTGCTGCTCCATATTCTTGGAACCAACTACTTTAGTATGCTAGGTTCCTTCTCTGGCCCTATTCAAAACCAGGCTAAAAACCCACCTTTGAGGCGTTTGGATCCAGGTCTCCTTATTACCTATCTGTATCTTGCCATTCCCCATGAATTACTCTAGTTTCCAGCTGTGTAGTCTATCTTGATTAGATTGTAAGCTCTGATGAGTAGGAACTCTTACTTGTACATGTATAGTAATGTGTAAGCCTTGTAGCGCTATACAGATGATTAGTAGTAATATGCAAATATATCCCCCCCCCCCAAATACTGCTTTTCCCGCTTCCTATAAAAGTGATGATGTAATAATTGGCTGGTTGTTGAACCACTCCTCCCACTTCAGTTTTAGGCTAAACTAAACTTTTCATCATGATTCACATTTGGGCATATTCTTCAGCTAATCACCCTACTGACCCTTCTCCTCCAACTTGAAATCTAGCATAAAATGTAATTACTTACCTGTAGTGTGGCAGGCTATGGCCTACGATAGCCTGCAAATATGAAAGGCCTGTAAGTTAGGCCCTGATTTCAACCCCCATCTAAGAAAAAGAACCAAAGTTTGTAAAAGTTTGAGAAAACTGTTTTAAACTGCTTAATAAGAAGTTTTCATGAATGCATAAATCTTTCATTATTCTCTTGTGCTGTGAAGACAGAAATGTTTCAATACATGCATTCCTAGAGCCAGAAACGACCTTGCAGTAGAGAAGTATCCAAACCTAGAAACTGTACTATTGTTAGAACAGTCCTAGAGGAGGGAGCTGGGTGCTAGGCCCAGGAGGGATCTCCGATTGGACAAACGCAGGGGGCGTTGGGGCCAATAGAAAGTTTGCATGTATCAAACTGAAAAGAAATGTATAAATGAATATGTCTCTGTAAGAACTTTGCTCAATCCTTTTTGAAGCTAGACTAACTGGGCCTTGTGCACAACAAATTGGCTTGGACCCTGTAAATTGACTCCTAGATTTATTCATTGTCTGCACTTCGCTGCTACATATTCTTGGTGCATTGACCGGGAATGTGTGGGTAGTGAATGGTATTCAAGCGAATATTCCACGCAATTCGCCTCCAGGTTTGGCCCGGTCGGAACCGTGTCTGTCCGACCGCAAGGGAAACCTCAGGCGCCACCTGTCCTTTTGCATCAGAGAGGGTTCCGCCTTGCCTCAGCGGGACAGTGGGTCCGGCCGGCCAACACCTCCGAACCCAAGGGGAGTCCAGGATCCAACCTAAGAACTGGTTTGGTATCGGGAACCGGATCCGGTGAGTAGACATTTTCTTGTTTATTAGTCAGTGAAGCCTGGGGAAAGTCTTGCATGAGTGCGCGAGACCAATTTGGTATAGACTAACTGGGAAAGTCTTGCATGAGTGCGCGAGACAAGAGAGCTTGATCACCTCTCATAAGGGCAGTCCTAGTACGCTCCGCATAAGGGTTAGCGGAAGCCAAAGCCATCGACCCTTTGGTTGGGAAGTCAGTTTGTCAGAAAACCTTGGGCATTTGAAAAATATTTTATTGTGATGGTATGTTTGCCTGGGGGTGGAGTCAAGATGCGGGCATTCATTTCTCCAATGTCCTTCTTCTCTACAATGGGCGCACTGATTCGCACCCAATGGAGGCCTGCTATTTCCGCAGCCTCTTCCACGTTCTCTGGTCCTTTGGTGAAGAAAACCTTCTCCACGTCGTTCAACTAAAGCGGCAGCAAGAAGATCTGCTTTCTTCTTCATCTTTCGTTCACTTTCTCTGTCACGTTCATTTTCACGATTCACAAACACTTTCTGAGCAACTTCCATTAACTGTGCTGTATTCATGCCCGCAAATCCATCCAGTTTCTGTAATTTTCGTTTTATGTCTCTTTGGGACTGACTAACAAAGGCTGCATTTACCATGCGCAAATTCTCCTGAGCGGCAGGATCGTATGGGGTATATAATCTATAGCAGCGATGGCGAACCTATGGCACGCGTGCCAGCTGTGGCACGCGAAGGCCTTGCAGCTGGCACGCGGGAAGGTCCGCAATACCACGCCCACCCATCTCCATCCTTGTGACATTCTGGCAAAACACCGCAATAGGAACGTCAACGTCACTACAGACTTCGGTCGCCTTGCTGACGCCACTTACTTTTGTTTCCTCTGCACGGAGAACGCACCTATGACATGAGAGAGCGGCTTCGGCGTTAGCATTGGCTACTGCGGCTGCTCTTTTCATCTTCGGAGCGCGTCGCTCATGGTCACGTGAGTGGCGTGGGGTTGGCTGGCTGGCGAGGTGAGTGCTTGGTTGGCGGAAGCGCTACTTGGAACGCGAGGATGGTGCGGCTTCTAGAGAGGTTGCCGGCGGAGCAGTGCCCGCAGGTAAGGGAGAAGCAGGCCTTTCCTCGTTCTCCCGCTGAGCCTGAGCTGGAGGATGAGGTGTAGCAGTGCTGATTGTGTCTTTCTTGTAGCTTCCTCTTTGTTTTTTTGGGCTGGACCTTGTTTTCTCTTTTAGCATGTTTTATGACTTTATTTTACTAAGGCCATATTTGAACTTGTGACGTTTTTATCTCTTTTCTGTGCTGCCTATTATTCCCTTTTGGCTTAGGATGTACAGGCCTGTATATGGCTAGTCTAGGAGCCACCTCCAAACATTGGCTTCCTGAATAGATAATGCTACTTTCCTCCTATTACTGTCTACCCTCCTCCCCCCCCCCCCCGCCCGGATTCCTAAGTGCACACACCTCCTTGGCGTCCTAATTGCAGAAGCTGGCCTGGATTTGGTCATAAATAACTGGGCACCAAATACCCAGTTTGTAGAGGTTTGTTCCTTTTTGCTTTAGGGGCCATGCATTTCAGAGGGACTTTGCTGTGACATTCTAAGGTTCTCCAATCTCTCCATTCTTGCCTCTGGGCACCAAAAGCTTAAATCTGGTGATGTGCAGACATATGCTATCATGTTACTGTTGCCCGTAAATGCATTTTCTCATCAGGTGTCCTGATGTACTCATCCATGCTGTTTCAGTCTTTTAACTTTTCCAAGCCCTCTAAACTGTTTCAGTCTTTTAACTTTTCCAAGCCCTCTTCAAAACTGCCAAGTTATCCTGTTCCAAGAGGTAAACTTTTTGGCCAGTCCTGGTTTTAAACTTATATCCTAAAGCAGTATGATTTGTGGTCCCTGACGCTACCTATTCAAATCTGTGCACTATAAGTCTCATAATGCACCTGGATGAGGCTGTCTGAAATTGAAAATTGGCCTAAATCTTTCTCCTTAAACTGGTAACTTGACAGCTCTGTTCTTCCCTGTAGTTATACACACCTTTATTTTTCTCTGCCTTCCATCCCACCCCACTTAGTCCCTCATGCTAGCTCCAAACATTTATCAGCTTCTTATACTGTCTTCCTCGCTGCTCGGTCATAATTCTAGCTCCCAGTTAGAGAAATTAAAATTGAGGGCTGCCCAGCAAAATATTGGAATGACCCCTCCCCCCAGTGCAGTAGGAAAGGATTGTGAATCAAATTGATTCTCTGACAATACAAAGATTCCAACCTTTACAAATGATGTTACATAGTTCAGGCAACTTTATAAAGAGTTTTTAGATACTAAAATCTTGTTGTTAAGGTTTAATTGACGTGCTGGCACTTTGAGGAAATTCTTTGGTTTTGTGCGGCAGTTTGGGCACTCGGGCTCAAAAAGGTTAGCCATCACTGATCTATAGGCTTCAGACAACAATCTTGACTCCACCCCCAGGAGGGGAGGAGGGAGTCCCTGGAGAACAGGAGGCCGATTTCAAAATCGTGGAGGAATGAACCGAGCACAGTTCCGGCGAGAGAGAGAAGAAGCCATTGAGGGAGTGGCAGTAGCAACGGGCTATGACATGGATGAAGTGGATGAAGACTAGGCCAGACCGGGCTCCAAGTTCACCCTGGGTCCCCAGGAGCCTATGGTCAGTTTGAAAGTAGGGGACCAATATATGGACTTTATGATAGATACAGGAGCAGAACATTCAGTGGTGGCAAAGCCAGTGGCTCCTCTTTCCTCTCGATCTGTCACTATTGTTGGGGCCACTGGGAACAGGGCCACCAAGCCATTCCTGCAGAACTGTATGTGTGAACTAGGGGGACAGAAAATCACGCACCAGTTCTTGTATATGCCTGAGTGCCCTATTCCACTTTTGGGTCGAGATATGCTTGCAAAACTTCAGGCACAAATATCCTTTGCTGAAGGGGGAGAAATGCAAATGACTGTGAACCCAAAGCCTGCTGGATTGATGGTGCTAACTGTTCCCCGAGAATAAGAATGGCAGTTCTATAGTACACCCCCAATCAAGTCAACCAGTTCCTGTATACCCACCAACCTTATAGCCCCGTCTGAAGTATGGGCAGAAGATAATCCACCTGGCCTAGCGAAGAACATAGCCCCTGTCATTGTCACCCTCAAGCCAGGAACGGAACCAGTGCATGTGAAGCAGTATCCTCTTCCCCGACCAGCCATTGAAGGCATCCACTGCCATCTGATGAAACTGTTGAAGTATGGACTTCTCAAGGAATGTCAGTCACCTTGGAACACCCCTCTTCTCCCAGTTAAGAAACCTGGGACAGGGGATTACCACCCAGTACAAGATTTAAGGCGGGTAAATGATGCAGTTGAAACTATACACCCAGTGGTACCAAATCCTTATACTCTCTTGGGACTGATCCCTGCTGAGGCTACTCATTTTACCGTCCTGGACCTGAAAGATGCCTTTTTCTGCATACGCCTAGCCCCCACCAGTCAACTCTTGTTTGCTTTTGAATGGCAAGATCCCACAACAGGAAGGCGGGGCCAGCTTACCTGGACTCGATTACCTCAAGAATTCACCTACTCTCTTCAGTGCTGCCCTGAATCAAGATCTTTCAAGTTACTCAGTGAACCCAGGACAAAGGGTTCTCCTTCAGTATGTGGATGACCTGCTCATAGCCACCAATTCAGAAAGTGAATGTCTACAAGCCACCAGTGAACTTCTGCACCTTCTGAATGAGGCTGGATACAAAGTCTCAAGAGCCAAGGCGCAACTATGTCAAACCAAAGTTAAATATCTAGGGTTCCAGTTGTCCAGTGGAATTCGACACTTGGGACCTGAACACAAAGAAGCTGTATGCAGTATTCCCACTCCAACCACCAGGAGGCAAGTAAGAGCCTTCCTGGGGGCCGCAGGATACTGTCGCATATGGATCCCCAATTTTGCGCTGCTAGCAAAACCATTGTATCAAGTTACCAAAGGAATGGAAAAGTCTCCACTGGAGTGGGGACCTGAACAGGATACAGCATTCCAATCTCTGAAAAACGCTCTGATGTCATCACCAGCTCTGGGTCTCCCAGATGTCCAGAAGCCTTTCCATCTCTACGTCCATGAGTCACAAGGAAATACTCTAGGGGTACTGACTCAATCTCTTGGATCTTGGCAACGACCAGTAGCCTACTTGTCAAAACAGTTGGATGTGGTAGCAAGAGGTTGGCCCCCTTGTTTGAGAGCTGTTGCAGCAACAGCCCTTTTAGTGAGCGAAGCAGACAAGCTCACTCTGGGACAGAATCTTCAAGTGACTGTGCCACATTCTGTCCTGACCCTCATGGAACACAAAGGAAGTTTCTGGCTAACGAATTCACGAATGTTGAAATAGAGTATTCCGTGTGAAAACCCCCAAATACAGTTAAAAGTCAGTCAAGCTCTGAATCCTGCTACATTGTTCCCAATTGGTCCAGGGCCCCCTGATCATGACTGTTTAGAAACTATGGACACTGTATTTTCAAGTCGCCCAGATTTGACTGATGTTCCTTTGGAGAACCCTGAACAGACTTTCTTTGTAGATGGAAGCAGTCTTGTCATCAATGGACATCGTTGTGCTGGATATGCAGTGGTGACCCATGATCTGGTAGTTGAGTCCTCAGCTTTGGCCCCAGGAACTTCAGCACAGAAGGCTGAACTGATAGCTCTCACTAGAGCACTGACATTAGGAGGACTCCGTTTAAATGTGTACACAGATTCCAAGTATGCTTTTACCACTTTGCACGCACATGGAGCCCTGTATAGAGAACGAGGGTTGATCACCTCAGGAGGCAAGTCCATTAGGTATGGGCCCGAGATATTGATATTATTAGATGCTGTATGGACCCCTAAGCAAGTTGCAGTCATGCACTGTCGAGGTCATCAGGCAGGAGCAGGAGAAGTTACCCGAGGGAATAGATTTGCTGATGCCACTGCCCGAAAAGCAGCCACAACTGGACAAGTTGTGACCCAAGACACTTCAGTGCAGACAGCCTTATTCCCTGTGCCCCTTAGCTCATGGGCTCCCCAATACACTACCAGAGAGTTAGATTATTTCTGTGAAAAGGAGGGAGTGGTCCTAACAGAAAAAGGTTGGATAGTGCTGCCACCTCCAGAGGGTACCTCCAGGTCCCACAGTCATTCCTGAAGCATTAGGGCCAGCCTTTATTCATGCTTTTCATCAGGCCACACATTATGGGAAAACGGCCATGGAAAGAGCCCTAAGACCCCATTTTTGCATCTCACTACTAGGACCCCTGTCTGCTTCAGTGGCATAGCAATGTTTGACATGTGCCAAGAATAATGCTAAGCAAGGTCCCATTCCACCCCCAAGAGTTCAGTCAGTAGGCGTGACCCCTATGAGTGATATTGAAGTAGATTTTACTGAAATGCCACGAGCAAACAGATATCACTACCTGTTAGTTCTGGTTTGCACATTTTCTGGGTGGGTAGAAGCCTGTCCCACCCGAACTGAGAAAGCTCGAGAAGTCACTAAAATACTGCTCCATGAGATTATTCCTCGATTTGGAATACCATTGACTATAGGATCAGACAATGGACCCTCATTTGTGTCCCAAGTGACTAAACAGTTAGCTCGAGCTCTACAGATACAATAGAAGCTGCACACTGCCTATAGACCCCAGAGTTCAGGGAAGGTAGAACGCATGAATAGAACCCTGAAATCTCAGTTGACCAAGCTTTGTCAAGAAACACACCTAAAGTGGCTCCAGGTTCTCCCTATAGCCCTTCTTAGGATACGTTCTGCTCCAACCAAGTCTTTAGGAGTTTCCCCTTTTGAGATTTTGTATGGGTGACCTCCACCCATTGTACAGGGAATTAAAGGAGATATGAAACAAATAGGATCTGAAATAACTAGACAAGAACTATTGGCTTTAGGTTCTGTTTTTCAGAGTCTTCATACCTGGGTGCAAGATCGATTGCCCATCAATCTGACAGAGCCTCTACATCCCTTCAAGCCAGGAGTATCAGTGTAGATCAAGGAGTGGAGAAAGACCCAACTGGCGCCGCATTGGAAGGGACCTTATGTTGTCATTTTGTCAACCCCAACTGCAGTAAAAGTTGCAGAACTCGAACCCTGAATCCATCACAGTCGAGTGAAGCCGGCAGCTGCTCCTGAACCTGGTCAATGGACCTCAGTAAATGACCCTGAGACTCCATTGCGACTCACATTGCGAAGACAACCAGCGTTGTAAGAGACTCTAGATTCTATCATCCTACCCCCGTCGCGCAAGGGTAGCAGTTAAAGCAGAGAAGAAGAAAAGACTCTACAAGTTCATCGTACCCAATAATCCAGTTGACCTCCAAAGACTGTAATCACAATGTTCCTCCACTATTGCCTTGTGGGAGTGATGGTCCTGGGATTCCTGGAAAAGACTTTTGCCTTACCCCCTTGTGCAGCTTGTATAACTACCACCCGAACTGGACTGAAGGTCACTCAGACTTTACTTTATCATTCCTACTATACTTGCACTGGTATAGTTAGCTGGTGTGTATATAATGGTACAGAGTTAAATATCTGTACGAAGGGGAAAAGTAAGACTTGTTACAACCCCTGGCAGAACCCCTCTTATTATGTACTTGAGTTACGATGGAATGATGAGGATGGAGCCCTCATAAATGCCACACGACAGCTCCCTGATCCCACGAAGCATGTTACCCTGAGTTTTGATGCTTGTGAGGTGATAAACAGAAATGTCTATCACAAGTGTGAATATTGGGAGCAAGCCTACTACTATGATGATAAATATGTGTGTCCTGAAGGAGCATACGGATGGGGAAAGTGTACTGGGAAATCTTCCAACCGTCTACAGTACATCATCCAAAGATGCTTACTACTGTCCAAAGTGGGAATGCGTGTACTATGCCACCTGGTCTGCTGCGCCTACTGGACGAGAGGGAGATAAACGCATAGCCAGCCTGGAAAAATTATCCTTACCAGAACCTCGAAAGTGCAAGAAAGGTGCCTGTAATCTGGTACAGCTCATCATACTTAACCCCAGCCAGTGGAAGCAGGGGTACAGATTTGGGTTACGAATAGCAGGAGGCGGCATAGATCCTGGAACTTTTATACATATACAGCTGAATACTAAGACTCATGCATCTGCACCTTATCGAATACATCACTCTTTCTATGAAGCCATGAAGGCAGAGTTTGAGATTCCTTATGCCTCCCAAAACTTGTTCATTGAGCTCGCCGGGGCAGTAGCATCTAGTCTCCACATTTCGGACTGCCTCTTCTGTGGAGGAACTAAGATGGGAGACCAATGGCCCTGGGAGGCAGAAGAAGTGAACTATTCTATGCCTTATAATCAGACTGATTTACATAATGCTACTAGTGAGTGGGTACTGGCCCACCCCATTCACTGTTCCCTCTAAGCTTTGCGTGTGTGTGCACTCACACACCTCGCCGAGTGAGCGCACATACTTTACAACAGAGCACACAAAAATTGCAGCTCTGGATTCTGATAGAAAACACAGACGTCTTAAAATTTAAAAGTTATGATTGTAATTACTAGAAATTTCCCGCTTCATTTAGTAATCGTCTATTTTCATTTAATTTGATTTAAAATCAATGTGGTGTACATACTGTATTCTGATGTGTAGTCAAATTTTAAAAGTATATAACTCCGAGTGTTATGTGGCGCACAAAAATTTAACCTTCCTTCAAAAGCTGCACACAGCTGATATGTTATGCGCACACAGCCTACAGAAAATTAGAGGGAACATTGACCCCATTGTTGGTAATTTGTGTTTTGCTCGCTCTGGACCACAGTTTGCCATGGAGGTTGGACAGCTGGTCTGTCTCAATCAGAAGTTCTACAACAGTACCACCAAGAAGACGTCCTGGTGGTCAGGAATCAACGCTTCAGAGTCCACCAACCCTTTAGTCCGTTTCCCTAATCTTGCCAGCATCTGGACTAATCTAGCATCTTATAATACCTGGCAAGCACCACCTGGACTGTACTGGATTTGTGGAACCCGAGCATATGCTAGGTTTCCTCACCACTGGGGAGGAGCATGTGCATTGAGAACCATACGACCTTCCTTTTTCCTGTTGCCTACGTCCCATGGAGAACAACTGGGTTTTCCCATGTACAGGAGTCGACAGAAACGAGAGGTCTTGAAAACAGGCCAATGGGACAAATGGAATGATGAAGAGTGGCCACCTGAGAGAATCATTTCATATTATGGACCTGCTACTTGGGAGCAAGATAGTACATGGGGATATCGTACTCCTGTGTATATGATAAATCGTATTATCCGTTTACAAGCTGTTGTTGAAATAATAACCAATGAAACCAGTAAAGCACTAACTCTTTTAGCTAAGCAGAGTACACAAATGCGTACAGCTATTTATCAGAATCGTTTAGCTCTAGATTACACAGGTACACTACCAAAAAACTGCCTCCAGTTTTGCAACTGATTCCTATAGATTTTGGGGTGCTGAATCCAGGAAAAATAGCCAAAATGTTCCATCACGTCACGGTTTATTGCAAATTAGATTTCTTACCCATATAAGAATGTTCACATAATTTCTTGTTAGCCGACTGCAGTTTATTTTCTTGGCCCAAAATAGAGGTTGTAATGGTTAACTATTAGAAACACTCCCTCATGATATTTTAGAGTTGTTTTGTATTCATTTTATACATTAACAGGACAATTGGGAGGCGGGGGGCTAAATCCAGTACTTGCCCTGGCGCATGTTTCTTTCCTGTTCGCCTCGCCTCGTCTCGTTCAAACACGGTGGTTGCGACATGAACGTTCCTGTCAAATTTCAGTTTCTTGCAAGTTCATTATTACCTTTTGTTTGCTCAGTCGTAATCCAGCTTTATTCCGAAGTGGTTCACTACAGTTGTAGTTTGCAGTGCTGTGTATTTGTGATGGCTCACAGAGCCAGAGGTTGCGTCAACTCTCCGGACAGTTTTTGTTTTATTTGTGGGGAATATACCGTGAAAAAGCGGCAGAGGAACATTTCTGCATTTATTAAAAAAGTATATTTCGCCTATTTCGGTTTGAGTTAGGCGATCAAGACAAACCGTGGCTCCTCACAAAGTGTGCAAGACATGTGAGGAAGATCTACGCTTATGGATTGAAAGTAAAAAACAAGCATTTCGTTTCGGAATACCTATGATGTGGCGTGAACAAAGAGACCACAGCAGTGACTGCTATTTTTGCTCTTGCATTGTGAAGGGATACAACTTAAAAAATAAGAACGTAATAAGTTACCCCAACCTTCCCTCAGCAATTAGGCCTATGCCTCATAGCAACGAAGTACCTGTGCCTGAACCACCAAATCTTTGGATCATATTTGTGTGGACGGTTCTGATCATGATGAGACTCATCAGATGGCTTTTCCCGATGAGTCCAGTACTTCCGAGTTTGAAACTGAACCAGATCCGAAACCTGAACTTTTCTCTCAAGCTGAATTGAATGATTTAGTCCGGGATTTAGGACTCCCAAAAGATGCTGCCCAACTGCTAGGTTCTCGGCTTAAACAGAAAAATCTATTGTCACCAGGAACAACTTTTTATTGGTACGCAACTGCGAGACACAATTTTGGAAGTATTTCAGCAAAGAGGAAGATTTGGTATTTTGCAACGATATTACGGAGTGATGGAAAAGTTTAAACTCAAGTATGATCCTGCTGAATGGCGCTGTTCATTGATTCGTCAAAAGACAGCATAAAGGTGTTCTTCTTCCTAATGGCTACACATTCGCTTCTGTTCCTATTGCTCACTCTGTTATTCTCCAAGAAAAATACGAGAATTTGGCCCTGATTCTTCAGAAGATTCGTTTATGATGAGCATAAGTGGATGATTTGT
This sequence comes from Ichthyophis bannanicus, assembly GCA_033557465.1. Classification (NCBI taxonomy): domain Eukaryota; kingdom Metazoa; phylum Chordata; class Amphibia; order Gymnophiona; family Ichthyophiidae; genus Ichthyophis; species Ichthyophis bannanicus. The sequence goes on from CM066040.1 coordinate 238,597,016, forward strand.
GGAGACTTTAAAATTCTATCCATGCTATTAGGGCAGCAATCCGGTTTCACCAAATATCCCTGCTTCCTTTGCTTGTGGGATAGCCGGGCCCGCGACCTACACTGGGGGAAAAAAGACTGGCCAATTCGGAGTATTTGAGACCCGGTGAGAAAAATGTTCTTCATGAGAGCTTGGTACCTCGTGATAAAATTCTATTAACCACCTCTCCACATTAAGTTGGGTCTCATTAAGCAATTCATCAAGTCCCTTCCAAAAGATGGTGAGTGCTTTCGGTACCTTTGCTCAAAGTTCCCCGACTTTCTGAAGCAAAGCTAAAGGAAGGAGTGTTTGTTGGCCCTGATATAAGGAAACTCATTCAGATGGAGCATTCGATGAAACGATGTCTGAGAAGGAAAAAGAAGCCTGGGATTCCTTCAAGGATGTTGTTCTCAAATTCTTGGGAAACAGGCGGGATGAGAACTATAAGGATATTGTTGCCAGGATGCTCAATGCCTTCAAAGAAAAGGCTGTAACATGAGCCTGAAAGTCCATTTCTTGCACTCCCATGTGAACTACTTTCCCGAAAACTTGGGGGCGTACAGTGAAGAACAAGGTGAAAGGTTTCACCAGGACATCAAGGACGCAGAGAGAAGGTACCAAGGAAGATGGAACACCACTATGATGGCTGATTTCTGCTGGTTGCTGCTGCGGGAAACCCCAGATGAAAAATATGCCAAGCAGCACACCAAGAGAAGCATTCGGGGGAAGAAGAAGAAACGGGCCCACCAGGAGATTGATTGACACCAGAATGACTTTAAAATCTAAACTGTGTTGACAAATATCGTGTTTTTACTAAACTTTGAAATAAAAATTTGCTAGGTATTAAATGGTCAGTGTCGGATCTCATTTATTAGAATTTTATTTTCACACCATCGGGTGTTTGTCTTCATGTATTGCAATGGTGCGGTTTGCGTTTTCTATTCTTACATACATACCTGTACAACATTTTTTGCACATTTCTTTGATTTGCTTTGTGTCTAAACTCGCTCTTATATGCTCAATGTTTGTGCACATGTATGTGGCTGTTTTAAGTGCAGACAATTTTGCTACCATCACAGTGTGTTTTGTTGACATTACTCTATTCTTATGTGCTGCCTTGTTACAATTTTCTTTATTCTTAGTTGAATAACTACTAAACAATTAGTATAAAGAATTCATCCAAGAACTTTATCTCGATCGCACTCAATCTGAAACGTTCACCTCAAACTGCTAACCCAATGTAGCAAAAAATCTGTACGTGATGGAGCAAATTGGTTACCAGATTTGGATTCAGCGCACCAAAAAACGTAAAAATCAATCGAAACATTAGAGGCAGTTTAAAAAAAATTTTTTTTAGTGTACCTGTGTTATTTGTTAGCAGCTGAAGGTGGAGTGTGTGGAAAATTGAATTTAACCAACTGTCTGCAGATTGATAATAATGGATACGTTGTTGAAGATATAGCTACTCAAATGCGCACACAAGCATATGTGCCTGTTCAGACCTGGCATGGCCTGAAGCTCGATGGGTGGTTTGGTTCAGCATTTTCATGGTTGGGTGGTCTGAAGACCCTTGTGTTTATTGTATTACTCATATTAGCTGTATGCTTGCTGCTCCCATGTCTCCTACCCCTTTGCTTATGCATGATAACCTCAGTTATTGATAACACTGTAGAACGGAAGGCAGCTACAAAAATATTAGCTATGTGGCAATATTCCCCAATATCCCAAGATGATGCTGTTACACAAGTTTAATATGTGATTTAATTCTCACCCTTTCTCACTTGCGGGTGAGAATAATCAAAGGGGGGAATGTGGCAGGCTATGGCCTACGATAGCCTGCAAATATGAAAGGCCTGTAAGTTAGGCCCTGATTCCAACCCCCATCTAAGAAAAAGAACCAAAGTCTGTAAAAGTTTGAGAAAACTGTTTTAAACTGCTTAATAAGAAGTTTTCGTGAATGCATAAATCTTTCATTATTCTCTTGTGCTGTAAAGATAGAAATGTTTCAATACATGCATTCCTAGAGCCAGAAACGACCTTGCAGTAGAAAAGTATCCAAACCTAGAAACTGTACCATTGTTAGAACAGTCCTAGAGGAGGGAGCTGGGTGCTAGGCCCAGGAGGGATCTCCAATTGGACAAACGCAGGGGGCGTTGGGGCCAATAGAAAGTTTGCATGTATCAAACTGAAAAGAAATGTATAAATGAATATGTCTCTGTGAGAACTTTGCTCAGTCCATTTTGAAGCTAGACTAACTGGGCCTTGTGCACAATAAATTGGCTTGGACCCTGTAAATTGACTCCTGGATTTATTCATTGTCTGCACTTCGCTGCTACAGTAGGAGGTGCTCTCTGTGAACAACAGGAATAAGTCCTCATATATGGGGTGATGTCCCCTGATGGAGCCTCGGGTGGGAGCTTCCACCAGAAGCTTTTGGGAGCCTCCATCGTGCATGCGCACCTGCCTTCCCACTCACCACGGCACCATCTTATCCTCAGTACAATAAAAAAGCTAGTAGCCAAACAACTCCACGGGGAGGTGGGAAGGTTCCAAGGACTTATTCCTGCTCTTAACAGAAAACACCTGCTACAGGGTGAGTAAGATGAAATTAGACTTACCTGCTAATTGTAGTTCCTGGAGTGGACACAGTCTAGTCCCGAAACCTCTGGGTTCCCCATCTCATACAGCAGCTTGGAGACTGAGAAACTCCTCTTTTTGTGACCTCACTGGTATATCCATCCCGGATCCGCCTCTTGTCACCAGTTACCTATTGACAAAGCAGACTCACCGGAGCAACAAGTAAGAACCAGTAAATACAAATCAAGAAAACTAGTACTAACGGGAATCAGCCCCCAAGAGGGAACGCTACATGCATTTTTGAAGCTGATCAGACCCCGTTACGTCCGGAGGAAAGCAAAGACAGATGGAGAGAGAAATAGAAAAAAAGACGAGCTTCTCAACATCTGTACCTGGAACTCGACTCACAGCAACAACCCCCGGACTTACCTGTAAATCACTACAAACGCTTCAGGCCCTTCAGATAACGTAGACACTCGGGCGGGATACGGGACTAGACTGTGTCCACTCCAGGAACTACAATTAGCAGGTAAGTCTAATTTCATCTTCCTGATCGTGTCCACAGTCTAGTCCCGAAACCTCTGGGTAAGTACCAGAGCAGTGAACACATTAAGCACGGGAGGGACCCTGAAGCCCCGCCTGAATCACCGCCGTTCCAAAACAGACGTCCCTGGCCCCTAAAACATCCAATCGGTAATGCCTCACAAAGGGATTCAAGGACGACCAGGTCGCCGCCTTACAAATCTCCGCAGGAGACACCAGCTGCCGCTCCGCCCATGAAGCCGCTTGCGCCCTGGTGGAATGAGCCCGCAGCCCTTCTGGCACCGATTTACCTTTCAAAATATAGGCGGCAGCAATCGCTTCCTTGATCCACCTAGCAATGGACGCCTTAGAGGCAGCCTCCCCTTTCTTGGGACCCGCAAAAAGTACAAAGAGCCGATCCGACCTCCGAAAAGGCGCCGTCTGCCTGAGGTATGCCTTCAAAGCTCTATCAACATCCAAAAGATGCAGGCACCTGGACGAGTCACCGCGGGACTCCCGAGGAAACACTAGCAGAGATACGTCTTGACTCACATGAAACAGGGAAACCACCTTGGGCAGAAAGGCCGGCACCGTACGCAACACTACCTTAGAATCAAAGGAGGAGAGATAGGGCTCCTTACAGGAAAACGCCTGCAACTCCGAGACTCTACGAGCCGAACAGATGGCCACCAGAAAAACCACCTTCAGCGTGAGATCCTTGAGCGTCGCCTGGGAGAGGGGCTCGAAAGGCGCGCGCTCAAGCGCATCCAAAACGAACGGAAGATGCCACTTAGGAACGATCTGTCTGCACAGAGGTCGCAAAAGCGACACCGCCCTCAAAAAACATTTGACATCTCGCTGAGCCTCGATGGACCGACCGCCTATTCTACCTCTATAACACGCTACCGCCGCCACCTGCACCCGCAGCGAGGCGGGTGCCAACCCTTTATCAAAACCATCTTGCAGAAACTCTAATATCTGAGGGATAGTGGCCTTCAAAGCTGTGCACCGCCGATCTGCGCACCACGCCTCGAAAATCCTCCAGACGTGAACATAGGCCAAGGAGGTTGACCGTTTCCTGGCCCCCAAAAGGGTAGAAATGACCGCAGCCGAGTAACCGAGACATCAGCCGCGCCCTCTCAAGAGCCAGGCCATAATCGAGAATCGACCCACATGGGGCATGAGAAGAGGCCCCTGAGACAACAGATCTACTCGCTCCGGAAGACGCCAGGGCTTCGCCACCAACAGCCTCATGAGATCGCCGTACCAGGGGCGACGCGACCAATTGGGAGCAATCAGGATTACCTGCCCCCGGAACCGCTCGACCCGCTGAAGCACCCTGCCGATTAGAACCCACGGAGGGAACACAGAGGAGACGGCCCGCCGGCCACTCTTGAACGAGCGCATCCAGACCTTCCGAAATCCTTTCCCTCCTTCTGCTGAAAAAACGACTGGCCTTTGCCGAGCTGAAAGTCGCCATGAGGTCCATGACCGGCGTGCCCCATCTGCGGACGACCATCTGGAACACCTCGGGATGCAGGACCCATTCCCCCGGATCCACCCTCACCCGACTGAGGAAATCGGCCTGCACATTGTCGACTCCTGCCACGTGTGCCGCCGACAGGTCTAGGAGATTCGCTTCTGCCCAACTGCACAAAGCACCTGCCTCTGCCTCTAGAGCCACGCTGGTGGTGCCCCCTTGCTTGTTGACGTATGCCACAGCCGTCGCGTTGACGGAAAAGACGCGGACCGCCTTCCCTTGGAGGACCGAGCGAAACCCCTGTAAGGCAAGAGTCACCGCTCGCAACTCCAACAGGTTGATCGGCCACAACTGTTCCTGAGGAGACCATTGCCCTTGAATGAACCGGCCCTGACAGTGCGCCCCCCCAACCCAGCAGGCAGGCGTCCGTCATAAGGGGTATCCAGCTGGGAGACTTTAGCGATTTTCCCCGCTCCAGCGAGTTGGGGGCGAGCCACCACTCCAGAGACCTCCGGACTACCTCCGAGCAAGGCAGTCTCCAGCTTAGCGAGTCCTCCTGGTGCGACCACCGACGAAGGAGCACTCCCTGCAAGGTCCGCATGTGCGCCCGTGCCCAGGGAACCGTCTCTATGGCGGCCGCCATGGTGCCCAGCAACTGAAGGTAAAGCCACGCCGATGGCGCCCTTAGCGTGAGAAATCTTCGGACAAGGTGTTGCAGTCTCTGCGCTCGGAGAGCCGTCAGGAAGAGCTTCCCTACCCTCGTCTCGAAATGGGCCCCCAGGTATTCCAGATCTTGTGACGGGACCAAATGGCTCTTGGATGCATTGACTATCCACCCGAGACTTTCCAGAAACGCCACTACTCGAGCTGTAGCGGAGACGCTCTCTGACCGAGACTTCGCTCTGATTAGCTAATCGTCCAAATAGGGATGCACCAGGATGCCCTCCTTCCAAAGGGCAGCCGCCACCACCACCATGACCTTTGTGAAAACCCTTGGGGCCGTCGCCAGCCCGAAGGGCAGGGCCCTGAACTGAAAATGACTGAAAGGAACCTCGAAGCGGAGAAACCGATGATGATCCGGACGAATGGGAATGTGCAGGTAAGCTTACGAGAGATCTAGGGAAGTAAGGAACTCTCCCTTCTGGACCGCCACCGCCACAGAGCGCAGAGTTTCCATGTGAAAATGAGACACCCCAATGCAATGATTTACTCCCTTGAGATCGAGGATCGGGCGGACCCCGCCGTCTTTTTTGGGGACGACGAAGTAAATGGAGTACCGACCGCTGCCGTATTGGTCCGGAGGAACCGGAGCAATTGCCCCGAGGTCTAGCAGCCTTTGTACGGTCTCCCGGAGGGCCCTGCGCTTGACGACCGACCTGCCCGGGGACTGCACAAAGGAGTCCTGGATGGGACGGAGAAATTCCAACGCATAGCCCTCCCGGATGACTTCCAGCACCCACTGATCGGAGGTGATCTGGGCCCAGGCAGAATAAAACTCCTGCAAGCGCCCCCCCACGGGAACTAGGGGTGCCTGGGCCCCCCTCATCTCATTGCGGCTTTTTGGAAGGGAAAGAGGACGCAGAAGAGGCTCCAAAACCTCTACCCGCTCCTCGAAACCCACTGAAACCGAAAGACCTGCTGGGAAAACGTCCCCGTTGGAAGGAAGCAAACCTAGGAGACTTGAAGCGGCGAAAATCCCGCTGTTGCCCCTTGCCTGTCGGCATCGTACGCCCTGCCTTCGGCTTGTCCTCCGGCAACCTACCGCCTATGGACTCTCCCAGATCCTTAACGAGCTTCTCCAAATCTTCCCCAAAGAGCAGACGCCCTTTAAAGGGAAGTTTGCTCAACCTAGCTTTGGAGGAAGAGTCCACAGCCCAGTTGCGCAGCCACAAGTAGCGCCGTGCTGCAACATGCTGTTGGACAACCCCCGCATCAGATCATAATGAATATCAGCCAGGTAGGCCGCTCCGGACTCCAACTTGGCGGCCTCGTCCGTTACTTCACTATCCTGCCCCGTGCGCACCCTCTGCGACCAGCGGAGACAGGCTCTGGCTACCCAGGCCCCGCAAATAGCGGCCTGGAGTGACAAGGCATTAACATCAAACACCTATCTCAACAACATATCAAGTTTCTTGTCTTGGGAGTCCTTAAGCGCTGCACTACCCTCAACCGGGATGGTAGTCCGTTTAGTGACTGCCGAGACGGCGGCGTCCACTTTGGGAGAACGGAACACTTCCTTGTCCGAGTCCGACAAAGGATACAGGCGACTCATAATGCGTGCCCCCCGCAGCGGGGCCTCTGGGGTATTCCATTCCTCCTGTATCATTTCGTGGAAGACCCTGTGGACCGGAAAGACTCTGATTCTTACGGAAAACCTGTAGCAAGGGATCTTCCAGAGTATCCACCTCTGCAGACCCTGGAGTAGGCATATTGAGAACTTTCAATGTCTCTGCGATGAGAGCCGGCAACTCTTCCCTCCGGAAGACTCTCACCACTCTGGCTTGGTCCTCCTCTTCTGGAAGCTCGCCTTCCTCCAGCTCATCCACGCTGACGCCTTCCTCATCTGAAAAGGGCCCCTCTGAGGCCAAGGATTGCTCCCCTAAGTCCCCTTCCACACGAGCCCGCTTGGAGCCACGAGAAGGGACTTCCAGCAGTGATTGGGAAGCGGGTCTCTTCAAAACGCCCCCGCCACAAACACCTTTGGGAGGCGGGGCGCCCCCCCATCACAGACTGCTGCAGCAACGAAATAAACTCCGGAGAGAAAATGGAGGATAACTGAGTAGACCAAGAACCCAGGGAGGGAGGAGTGGCCGGCACGGTAGAGGGCCCGGCCACCAGCTCCTCCTGCGCTGCGTCCGAGGAAGATAAAGTCGAGGGTTCCAAATCAGGCCCAGAAACTCCCTCGCTAGCCTGCTCCAAGGCAGAAGAATCCCTGGAACAGGTCTTACAGACCCCCGAGTCCGCGGCTTTCTTGGCCCCAATGACCATGCACAGGGGCCTGGCCGGCATCGTATCTGGGACCAAAAAATAAAAAAAAATAAAATAAAAATCTGCCCGAAACGGCAAGTCTCCCCCGCAGGGCCGGAAACAGCGCGGCCCAGGCACGCGGGTCAGGCCAGAGCTCCCGCACGCAGTGGAGCTGTTAAAATTAGGCCCTTCTACTGCCCCCAAAAAAATACAGTGCTTCCCCTGCGGGGAACGCCTCCCGCCGGAGAAAGCTAGAGGCCCCCCCGAGGCGCGTAGCTCCTAAAATGGAGTGGTCCTGCGCTCGATAGCACGCGTGCAGGCCGCAAGGAGCGTGCGCGCCAAAATCACTCCTGATGGAAGAAACCGCCGCTTGCGGCCTTACCTCGTGTTTCGACCGGAAAAAAAAAACAAAAAAAACAGGGACCCGATCCCGGGAGAGCCAACTAAGGCAAAGCCGCTACCTGCAGCTCCGCACCACCTGGAAGGTCTGCTCACCCTGCACAGAGAGACAAGACCTCCGGTCCCTGGGGATCGTAGCGAGTCGACCGGACCGCGCTTGCAGGCAAAGCTTCTGCTTGGCGCCGGTGCGACTCGTGAGGCAGTGACGGTCTGGTCCACCGAGTAGCTGGTTTTACAAGCCCCCAGAAAATCCCCTGAGAGTGCCAGCAGCCTAGACTCAAGGTAAGCAGAAAGAAAAACAAAAGAAGAACAGAAAATAAGAAATAAAGAAATCCGGACCAGAAAAAAGGGACTGAGGAGCCCTAAAGGTACAGGACTTCAGCAAAAGAGAAGAATCGCTCTCTTTCCTGTAGTGTTTTAAAAGTCTAGCTAACAGCTATTCCTAATTGTTCCTCCAGTGAGCCCGGAGCCCGGGCTCACCATCTATCCAGCTGCTTGGAGACTGAGGTAACTGGTGACAGGAGGCGGATCCGGGATGGATATACCAGTGAGGTCACAAAAAGAGGAGTTTCTCAGTCTCCAAGCTGCTGTATGAGATGGGGAACCTAGAGGTTTCGGGACTAGACTGTGGACACGATCAGGAACTACAGTTTCTCCGTGAACAAGCAGGAATTCCTCACATATGGAACTCCCAGGTTACCGAACACAAAAACAGTCTAACCGGGGCAACAAGAACTGGGATAAACAGGGTAGTCTCACTTCGGAACTCGACAGATTCCACATCCACACAAGACAGGTACAATCAGGATGACGCTATCAGTAGCCTGGATGGACAGAAGTGCCGGTGGGAAGGAGTTGAATTTATGTCCCAGATGCCAGAGTATGGCTTGATGGAAGTTACTGTCATGCCGGAAATTCCCATTCAGGCAGTAGTGGGCATAAGGCAGAGGAAAAAGGATGGGCAGTACCACAGACTGGTTGAGGTGGAAAGCCAAAACCACCTTAGGCAAGAACCTCGGGTGGGTGTGTAGCACCACCTGGTTAAGGTGGAACCGCATGTATGGTGGGGTGAGTCACCAAGGCCTAAAGCTCACTAACTTGGCAAGCTGAGGTGAGCGCCACGAGAAAAACAACCTTCCATGTTAGAAATTTTAGCAGACAGGTAGCAAGCGGCTCGAAAGGCGCAGACAACAGCAGCCCCAACCACATTCTAATCCCATGCAACCAGCAGGTATCTAATTGGAGGCTTCAACAAGAGCAGACCCCACATGAAGTGGGCCACCAGTGGCTGGGCAGAGATGGGCTTCCCTTCCCAGCCCCGATGGTAGGCCCCAATCGCATTCAGGTGTACTCCAACAGAGTTGGACTTGAGGCTCGAATTGGAAAGATGCAGGAGGTACTCCAGTAATGCCTCCGAGCATAAGATAGGATCAAGTGCCTTGTCAGTGCACCACAGTGGGAACCTACATCACTTGAAGGAATAGCCGTGATGGGTGGAATCCCTGTGGGAGGCTAGGAGACATCCATCACCGCCTCTGAGAAGTTAAGTTCAGACAGGACTACCAGCTCAGCATCCACATCATGAGGGCCAGGGACCAGATGCTTGGATGTAGTAGGGTCCTGTCGTCCTGAGAGATGAGATCGGTGTTGCAACCCAGCCAGAGAGGCTCCTGACAGAACTGGAGCAGCAGCAGGAACCACAGTTGCCTGGGCCAATATGGGACAATGAGAATCATGGTCCCCCTGTCCAGCTGGAGTTTGAAAAGTGTCTTTACCCCCTAGTTCAGGAGGAAGGCGGGGATGCCAACCTGCCCTCGAGCCATGCGGGAACAGAAGGGGTTCACCTGTGCATTGCATGGTGAGGCAAAGAGGCCCATTGTCTGAGTACCCCACTCGCGAAATATGCGCTCCACCACACGTTGAGGGTCCACTCGTGAGGCTGGAGCATCCAGCCGAGATGGTCTGCCAGCATGTTGAGCTCCTTGAGCAGGTAGGTCACCCTCAGCTCCATGCCATGGACCACTGAACTCCCAGGAGGTGTACCGCCTTCCAGCACAGGAGATACGAGCCCGTGTCGTGTTTGTTGACACAGGACATGGCCAACTGGATGTTCATCCGAATGAAGTTCACCTGCTTTTCCATGTGTACCTGAAAGCCCTGAGGGCGTTCGCAATTGCCTGCAGTTCCAGAAAATAGATCTGGTGCAGGCTCTCCTGCTCCGACCAAAGGCCTTGCATCTACAGACCATCCAAATGCATGCCCCAGCCCAGTTTGGACATGTTGGTGGTGAGTGTCTGGTGGGGCAGTATCAACTGAAATGGAAGACCTCAGAGCAGATGCCATGGCTCCAGCCACCACTGAAGGGACTCAATGAGGGGCGCAGTAACAGCCACTTGGTCCTGGAGACGACCCGTGGCTTGTTTCCACTGGGTGCACAATGTTCACTAAGCCTGATGCATCCTGAGTTGGGCCAATAGGGTCACGTGCACCCTGGAGACCATGTGGCCTAACATGCGCAGTCTCCCTCGAGCCATTGAGTGCCATACATGACAGACAGTGAAAACCACCTCCATGAGCCACTGTATTTGGTCTTCAGGAAGAAAGGCTCAGGCTTGTGTGGTGCCCAAGAGGGCCCTTATGAATTCAAGCTGCTGCAACGGCTGCAGACGAGACTTCGAGTAATAGACCACGAACCAGAGCTATTCTAGCACCTGTATTGTCAGGTATACTGAGTGCCACATGCTTTTAGGCATGGAGGCCTTTATCAGCCAGTCATCTAAGTAGGGGAAGAAGAAGAGCACGAGGGTTCGGAGGTAAGTGGCAATGACCCTTAAGCACTTTGTGAAGACCCTGAGGATCAACGCCAGCCAGAAGAGCAGGGCCCAGTACTGAAAGTGCTGGCTACCCAGCATAAGAACATAAGAAATGCTATACTGGCTCAGGCCAAGGTCCATCAAGCCCAGTATCCTGTTTCCTACAGTGGCCAATCCAGGTCACAAGTACCTGGTAGTTTCCCAAAAAGACACAGGTTCCACACTGCTTGTATTGGGGCAAGCAGTGTAATTCCCAGGTCCTCTTTAATAGTGGTTTATGGACCTTTCCTCCAGGAACTTGTCCAAACTTTTTTTTAAACCAGCTACACTAACAGCTTTTACTACATCCTCCGGTAACAAATTCCAGAGTTTGATTATGTGTTGAGTGAAAAAATATTCTCTTATTAATCTTAAACGGGTTACACTGTAACTGCATTGCATGTGGAGGAGGTTCTCCTTGCTTCCTGTAAGGACGCCATCAGATGAGCTTATGCCTTCAAGTGGTGCAAATTTTCCGTCTGGTGTGCAGATAAAAGATTTAACTCATTTTCCTACTCAGTGCAAATGGTCCTCACCTACCTTCTGCACCTCTCCCATGCTGGTTTGAGGTTCAATTCCATCAAAGTGCACCTTAGCATGCTGGCAGCAAACCATCACCAGATCGACGGATGACCCCTGTCCGTTCATCCCCTCATTGGCCAATTCATGACGGACCTTATGCCTCGTCATGTACTCTGACTCTATTTACGCAGCCTTGTCGGTCATGGGTTTGGCAAAGAGGTTCCCCCCTTGGCATGGGACATCAACCAACTTGTCCTGAACCCATTGCTCGAGGTCTGACAACTGTCGCCATGCTTGGTGGAATGCACCGATGCCCGCCGCAGCTACCCGAGCCGCCGACTCGAACCCATCATATGTTGCTCAAGTCATGAACTTCAAGCACTCATGGATGCCAGTGGACAGGATCTTGAAGCACTGCAAAGGTTCCTCGGAGAGACCAGCCGAGAACCCGGCAAGTTCCTTCGCCAGGTGTCTCAGGTACATGTCCATGTACAGCTGGTAGGCCTGGATGCGGCGATGAGCATTGAGCCTTGGTAGCACTTTCTACCAAGTGCATCCAGGGTGCAGGCCTCCCTGCCAGGGGGCACCGAGGAGTGCATCTTCTGGCTTTTCAGCAGAGACATGGCCGACTCCACCACCATGGAGTTATACGGTTGCTGTGACTTTTGGAAGCCTGGGCTCTGGTGGACTCGATATATCAAGTCGAGCCATTTGCTCACCACCGGTACCGAAGCAGGTTCTCCCACATTCGGAGCATTAGCCGTTCCAGGATGGGCAGGATGGGCACCATGAGCGATTCCTGCGGAGGAGTCTCATACTGGATGATTTCCAACTCATCCGCCTGAGGGTCCTCCTCCGACTCCATAGGGAACGCCAGGGCCTTTGACATATCCTTGACGAAATCAAGGAAGCCCATATTCTCCAGTGAGGACCCCTGTCGAGGCTCCGAGGCCTCAGATGAAGCCCTGGCCTTCATAGGCACCGGGGACTCGGGGAAAAATGTATCATGCTGCTGCTGGCGGCTCTTGAGGCCTTACTGGACATCCTTTTGCAAAGACTGCAAGCTGCCGGGTCGTGGTCTGGGCCAGAGGCAGCGGAGACAGCAGTCGTGTGTGTTGATCAAAGATTTTTAGAGCGCCGATCACACTTCTTAAAGCCACTGGTAACAAAGGGGGAAAAAAGTACCCCCTGTGAGGTAGAAGACTCTCTGGGCTGCCAGTTGGAAGAAAAAAAGCACAAAGATGCCAGGAAAAGAAAAATGAAAACTACAAAAATAGACCCAAACTTGACACCTAGACAATGAGGTCAGGTGGCGGGAAGAGTACCAGTGCAATACCCATAGATGAGTATGAAACTCAGAGAGAAAAATCGGGCTCCGTGGAAAAAAGGAGACTGAGAAAGACTGCACCCTTGGACGGGAAGGGGACCATGTATCCGTGGTGGCATCTCCCAAAGGCTTTCTTTGAAAGCTGGGGGGATGCTTCCGGGAGTGCTCCATCAGTGCCGACGTCACCTATATGTGAGGACTGACTTCCTGCTTGTTCCCGGAGAAAGTCTGCTACCTTTGTACGAGGCAGGCAGGCAGGTAATGTGGAACGCACTGAGCATGCAATCTGTAAGGCCAGCAATAGTGTGCACCATGCTCGACTTCTCCAAAGTATGCCGGGGGCGCAAAGAGTGCCACCTCCAGACTTAAGCAAAAGAGCTCAAAACATGTTAGCCTAGAGTCATTCTTTATTCTTACACTTGATATACCACTCAGGTGAATGCATCAGAGAGGTTTAAAAGGTTACAGTGAAAACCAGAAGTGGGAAAGGAACACCATTAGTATACAGGAAAGAGACAGTCACTATGTAGAGTGGACCAGGGTTAGGGAGAAAGAACATGGAGGCACAGGGAGGAAAATTCAGGCATGAAGAGGGGGAGGGTCAAAAGCAACATGAAAAAGGTGGTATCTTCAGCACAACCTTGAACTTATGGAAAGTAAGTTACAGGCAGAGGGAAGTGGAAAGGGAGTTCCAGAAAGCAAGATCAAGGAAAAAAAGCTGAGTTACGGGAGAGTTCAAGGTGTACCTAAGTATGATGCACACCAGGTTAGCGCTGAACCGTGGATGCCTCAAGGAGAAGGGCATCCACGGTTTAGCACTAACCTGGTGTGCATCATACTTAGCAGACAGATGGCAGCATGTTCAAACTGGCTCCACTACCTCCACACCTCTCCCACAAGAGAAAGGCATGCCACAGGGATCTTCGCTTTCAGCCCTATTGTTCAACATTTACATGCAGCCCATTTGCAACCTCATCCGCTCCTTCAATATCAACTGCCTGATCTATGCCGACGATGTTTTGCTATATATGCCTATCTCAACAGAACATCCAGACCTCTCTCCTCTATCCACCTGCTTCGATGCCGTTACAGATTGGCTACACACGCAGAGGCTCAGAATAAATTTCAACAAAACTGAGGTCCTATTTGTCTCCAGGAACCCAGCTTTCACCCTGCCCACTTCGCTGAAGGTGCAGGATGCAGAGCTCCTTAGCAAGCCCACAATACGGTACCTAGGGGTCACGCTAGACCAACAGCTCAACATGAAAGCCCAGATAAGCAACATGGTCAAAGCGGTCTACCACAAAATTCGGACGCTCCGTCACCTGCGACATCTACTTGAGCCAGAAGACTTCCGGACAGTCTACCAAGCCCTAGTGATCCCACATTTTGATTATGTTAACGCAATATTCCACGGATTCCTGAAGAGCACGCTCAATCCTCTGCAGCTGGCAATGAATGCAGCCGTCAGATTTCTGCATGGAGCCTCCAGGAAAGAGCACGTAACCCCGGTTCTGAAACATCTGCACTGGCTGCCAGTCCACTGTAGACTCTCCTTCAAGGTTCTTCTGATGACCTACAAAGCCATCAACAAGCGCTCCTCCACCTCCCTCACAGATCTCATTCAGGCCACCCCCTCAACAGAGCTAGGAGAGCAGCCGCCACCAACACTCTGTTACTCCCAAAGGCGATTACAAAGTGTTCACAGGCAACAAGAAACAGAGCCTTCGCATTGTATATGCCCACATGCTGGAACGCCCTGCCTCTGGCCATCCGTGCCATCACTGACCTCGTCCAGTTTAAAGAAGTCACTAAAGCACCACCTGTTCCTCCAGCACTTTATAGACTCAGATGCCATCTCACAGCCAGTCACACACTGGAACCAGGCTGACACCCCCAACGCAGCTGCTATGCACATCTGCAGCCCCGCCCTCTAGATCCCAAACAATGCATACATATCAACCTGCCAATCTGTATATAGTTAGGCCAACCTATAAATAGTTAAGCTGCTCACGCAGCCGGTGACAGCCAGTTTTTGCCTGTACATAGTTACCCGTTAGCCTTGTTAAAGACCCCTGTTCATTGTAAGTCCAGTGTAGGCTCTGCCTGCACTGCACAAATTTTGTTATATGTAAACTGCACTGATCCTAAAGAGCGCGGTATATAAGAGACGCTAAATAAATAAAATAAATTAAGGGAAGGGAAAGGTGATTGATATGAATGGAACCAGAATGACAAGAATTCACCAAGTCTCCAAAACATGTCAACTCCGGAGCTACCACCTGGAGTATCGGGAGCTTTCCAACTCTAGAATCTGCTCCAAGAGTGCTTTCATTATGCCAACTCCATACAAAAAAACATCAAGGAATACATGAAGTGCTCCCCAGACATGTCAACTGCTAAACATGGAATGCCCAACTGTACTGACCCTGGAGCGATAACCAGGAGTATCCAAGATGTGCGCTCTCCAAGTAACCCATAGAGAACACACTAATCACAAAGGCTTTCATGGGCCCTCTACAATACATAAGCATGAAACCCCTAAGCATTACAAAAAGATGCACAGAGCGTCTATTTTCTAAGGCAATCATGGCAAGCCTGGAGCAGGCTAGAGAGTACACAGAATGTACAAATCTTGGTGCAATACAAGAGTCACAGAAGGCATACAGTCCAAAAGATACTAAGGGAATCAAGCACACAAGCCCTAGAAGCAATCAGGAGGCCTTCGCAACACATGCTGCATACAGAGCTCGTAAACCATAAGGCAATACATGGAAGGCCCAGGGTATGCTGGCCCCAGAGCAATATATTGACTGCCCAGGATGCGCAGACCCCAAGGCAATACATGTCATACCTACAGCATCCTGATCCCAAAACCAACCAAAGAGTGAATTTATTTATTTATTTTATTTATTTATTTACTGCACATTTATATACCGCTACTTCCAGCGATCAGCAGCGGTTTGATTCATGTTCGGGGATTGTCAATCAAGACTGGGGGGGGTGGTATGAACAAAGAA
The DNA here is from genome assembly GCA_033557465.1 of Ichthyophis bannanicus. NCBI lineage: Eukaryota > Metazoa > Chordata > Amphibia > Gymnophiona > Ichthyophiidae > Ichthyophis > Ichthyophis bannanicus. The sequence goes on from CM066040.1 coordinate 238,612,700, forward strand.
CTGGGGTCACAGCACACATGGTTAGCGTCTTAGGGGGTGACTTATACATTCTTACATCTATACATACATATTTACATAATTATACATATGAATACTTCCAGAAATGCCTGGAGAGGTGGAATGCCTATACAGCCATAACTAGATCATCCAAAGCAAAAGGGCACACACCAAACACACTGACTCCAGGGAGACATGGCATGTCCTGTGCATGTGATCTAGAATACAGAGTACAGGATACCAGGGGAGGAGGGGGGTCATTCATCATTTACTCCATTTTTTTAAAAAACCTACTTGTTAAAGAGCTTGTGCTCTTCCAGTGTTTAGAGGGGCAGAGGACAACCACGTTCTGTCAGGCACTACCCCCCACCGGCTGTGCAGGGGGACTGAAACCAACAGGGCTGACGCTATCATGTATGTCAGACCCTCCTAGGCACCTAAACCTTTGAGAGTAAAATGTGCCTTGGAATTGAAGGCCACTCCTGAGAAAATTCTCATCCCAGCAGTGCCACAGCAAAAACATGCATCCTTGAAGCAATACCAAGGGCCCATGAATGCACAGACTCACTGGCAACAGTTGGGATGCGCTGGGTCTACAGACTGCAAGGCTTTCACATCAATATATGTTGACTGCAATGCAGTACATGGGGTTGGCACCATGTGAGATGCCACTAAAAAACTACCTGTGGTGTGTAGGATCTCACTGCCACCCCAACAAAAATATATAGTCTTTGAGCAAGGGGGCAGTGGTGGCACGAGCCAGATGTAATCTTGCAGCCTCATACTTCCAACGATGCTTTAACAATCCCCAACATAGGAACCAGAAGATGTTTGATTAAGCCAAGCTACTATTTGGTTTCCACTGTCTCTCTTTAGTTAGTTTGCTCTATACTTGGACTACTTTTTTTTGGTTTTTTTTTAAGAACTTGGAGACTAAGTAAAGGAGGGTACCAGACAGGTGGAGCGGGTACTGCAGAGGTCTTACCTGTAGTCTCTCACTGCAAGCCAGGCCTACAGCTTCTGTAGACATGTTGAGTTCCCTTGGTATGGGCCTTAAGTGTCTGACTGTATTAACTGGTTAAGTGGAAAGCGAGAAAGAGGGTGGTAAATGGAGTCAACTCTAAGGATAGAAGCATTATTAAGTGCTGCAGGAATCGATCCCTTGTCTGGTTCTTTTTAGTTTTTTCAAGCAATACGGTGGAAGGGCTGTTGGTAAGGTCTGCCTCAGATGATACCAAAATCTGCAAGAAGGTAGAAAATCTGGAAGTGTCAACATCAAGAGGAGGGATCTAGTAAAGCTTGAAGAATGACCTAGAATCTGTAAGCTAATACTTAATGCTTAAAAAATGCAGGGTTATGCATTTGGTCTGCAAAAAATCCAAGGGAATGGGGCAGTACAGTGAGTGAAGTACTTTTGTGCAGAACCTGCAAGTGATCGTATCTAATGATTTTAAGATGGCCAAACAGGCAAAAAAAAGTGACAGCAAAAGCCAGGAAAATGCTTGGGTACATAAGTAGAAGAATGGCCAGTAGGAAAAAGAAGAAATTAGACCTTACCTGCTAATGGTCTTTCCTTGCGTGCTCTCCGGGCCAGTCCAGGAACGGTAGGGTAGTCAACCTCCTTCAGTAGCTGAGGACTGACAATCTTCAAAGACTTGCTGACAGCCTACCTAGCTCCCCTTGGTGTCAGATAGACAGTCTACCAACGTCCAAGCAGCATCCCGACTACTACACGCTCTCTATATAAACTTTAACGTAACTCAACTAACATCTCACCCTCAACTAACAACCACTAACTCTTGTGTAACACTGTGACTGAACTTTTCTTCTCTTCCTTTTATTTATTTATTTTAATTCGACCCCGAATTGCCATCGCAAATCCGAAAGGGAGCCCCTTAGCCAGTTCCCCTCTGGAAAAGACCGAACTGCATTGAGGCCAAACCTATGTACTGATATTGCAAACAGAACCTCTTAAGGTCCTCACCTGCCGAGCTCTGATGCACAATAAATAGTCCTAGTACTGATTCCCGATAGCCAACAATGATGTCCAGGGTGGGTCCTGGACTGGCCCCGAGAGCACTCAAGGAAAGACAATTAGCAGGTAAGGTCTAATTTCTTCTTCCTTTTCGTCTCTCCGGGCCAGTCCAGGAACAGTAGGGTAGTACCAAAGCAGTACCTACTCTTGGGAGGGTCCTAGTAGCCCCGCCAGAATGGCCGAAGCCCCGACCTTTGCATTTCCCACTGCCTAAACAGCCAAGCGATAATGTCGCGCAAATGTATGCACCTTCCGCACCTTTAAATACCACTTCAGTCATGGGTAACATCCCTGCATCTTCCTCAGTAAAGACCGAAGCAAAGAATTCATTCAGTGTCTCCGCTATCTCCTTGTCGTCTCTTAGTACCCCCTTTAACTCCTCTATCATCTAATGGTCCAACCGACTCTCTCACATGTTTTCTGCTACGAATGTACTTGAAAAAAATCTTTATTCCGCATTTTTGCTTCCGCAGCAAGCTTCTTCTCAAATTCTCCCTTTGCCTTCTTTATCAATGCCTTGCATTTGACCTGCCAGTGCTTGTGCTGTTTCCAGGTTTCGTCGTTTGGCTCTTTTTTCCATTTCCTGAAAGATGCTTTTTTGGCAACAGCCGCCTCTCTGACCTCACCTTTAAACCATGCTGGCAGTATTTTGGACTTCCTTCCACTTTTCTTAAAGCGTGGAATACACAGCTGGTCTGGGCTTCCAAGATAGTATTTTTCAACAACATCCAAGCTTGATGTAAGTCTTTAACCTTTGAAACTGCTCCTTTTAATTTTTTCTTAACTATTTTCCTCATTTTATCCTAGTCTCCCTTTCGAAAGTTAAAAGGTAGTACTGTGGATTTCCTTACTGTCCCTCCTCCACTAATTAAATCAAAGGCGATCATGCTATGATCACTATTGCCAAGTGGCCCCAACATCCTTATCTCTTGCACTAGATCTGGTGTTCCACTAAGGACTAGGTCTAATATGGCTTCCCCTCTGGTCGGTTCATGAACCAGCTGCTCCAAGTAGCAGTCATTTATGTCATCTAGGAACTTTATCTCCCTAGCATGTCCTACCGTGACACTGACCCAGTCGATACCGGGGTAATTGAAATATAGTAATTACACTTACCTGGTAATTGTAGTTCCTTGAGAGACGACAGCTTAGTCCTCGACGTATGGGTAGTGCACCTCCTCCTGCAGCATGAAGACTGGACCAATCAGATTTCAGCTCCACTGGAATAAGCACACCCTGCAACTCAGGAACTCCAGTGAACTACTGACAAAGCAAACTCAAACACATAGCTAACCTTTAGTAAAACTGCTCTCATAGGAAATATATTCCGCAACCTAACTGGGTTTTTTTTTTTTTGTTGTTTGTTTTTTATCAACTGGTGGCGTAGGCCACATACTAAAAATTATAACCAACCGGAACGGAAAGTCCCGCTCCTGCCACAGCGAAAAACTTAGAGAGAAAAGAAAGTAACATGAAACGCACTCACCTGGAAAAATCGTCTTCTTCATCCAAGGCGTGCCGTGCGAAAAGAAATCAGGGAGAGGCAGGAGGACTAAGCTGTCGTCTCTCAAGGAACTACAATTACCAGGTAAGTGTAATTACTATTTCCTTATCGTTCCTCCAGCTTAGTCCTCGACGTATGGGATGTATCAAAGCAGCCTAATGGGTGGGATTGTGCCAGCCGGCACGCAGAACCGCAGAACCAAAGCCAGCATCGCTCGCCGCCAAAACATCAAGACGATAATGTTTACTGAAAGTGTGTAAAGACGACCACGTGGCCGCTTTACAAATATCTACCGGGGAAACCAGACTGAATTCCGCCCAGGATGTCGCTTGTGCTCTCGTAGAGTGAGCCCGCAGTCCCGGCGGCGGCGACCGACCGTGCAATATGTAAGCCGAACCAATCGCCTCTTTAATCCATCTGGCAATAGAAGCCTTCGCTGCCGCTTCCCCTTTACGAGGACCACCAAACAGCACAAACAAGTGGTCTGATTTACGAAAATCATTTGTAACTCGTAAATAAAGGCGGAGAACTCTTTTGAGGTCCAACCGACTCAAACCACGATCAGAAGCATGCCCTTCGGACTCCGAAAAAACCGGAAGAGAAACAACCTGATTCAAGTGAAAAGGAGAAGTCACCTTTGGCAAGAAAGATGGCACAGGCCGCAGAACCACTTTGTTAGGCGAGAAAGACAGAAAAGGCTCCCTGCAAGAAAGAGCCTGGAGTTCGGAAATACGGCGTGCGGAACATATAGCCACTAGGAACACCGTTTTAAGAGTCAAATCCTTTACCGAACTACCAGAGAGCGGCTCAAAAGGAGCTGCACTTAGGGCACGTAGCACTAAATTAAGATCCCACGCGGGAACCGATACTCTACGGGCTGGCCGTAACCTAGACACAGCACGCAAAAAACGAACTACATCCGGATGCGCCCCTAAAGCCACGCCCTGCACTTTACCGCGATAACAAGACAGAGCCGCCAATTGGACTCGCAAAGAGCTGGCGGCTAGACCCTTAGTAAAACCGTCTTGCAAAAAATCCAGAATTATCGGCAGAGAGGCCGTAGCCGCTCTGATCTGGTGTCTGGAACACCAGTCCTCAAAAATACGCCAAACTCGAACATAGGCCAGCGAAGTGGATCGCTTTCGCGCCTGCAAGAGAGTCGCTACCACTGAGCGGGAGTAACCGCGTTTTCTTAGCCGAGCCCTTTCAATAGCCAAGCCGTAAGAGAGAATCTCTCCACTTGGGGCATGCGAAGTGGACCCTGACACAACAGGTCCGGTAATAAGGGAAGTTTCCAGGGAGGACCGATCAGCCTCATCAGATCGGCATACCAAGGACGACGCGGCCAATCCGGCGCGATTAAGAGCACCCGACCCCGGTGGGCTTCGATACGTTGAATAACGCGCCCCAACAGTGGCCATGGAGGGAATACATAAAGCAGACCCGTGGATGGCCACACCTGCAACAGAGCATCCAGACCTTCGGACATCGGCTCTCTTCGCCGACTGTAGAATCGAGCCGCTTTTGCTGAGCGGCACGTGGCCATCAGGTCCATGAGTGGTTGGCCCCAACGCAGCACCAGCTGCGCGAACACCCGGGGATGTAGCTCCCATTCTCCGGGATCCACCTGAACTCTGCTGAGGAAGTCCGCCGTCACATTGTCTTTTCCGGCGATATGTGCTGCGGAGATGGCTGACAGGCGAGGCTCTACCCATTCGAACAACGTCCGAGCCTCCGCCGCGAGGCCGACACTTCCGGTTCCCCCTTGCCGGTTGATGTAGGCCACGGCCGTTGCATTGTCTGAGAGCACCCGAATCGCTCGAGCCGATATCCGAGTCTCGAAGCCCTGCAATGCCAAGCGAATGGCTCGAAGCTCCAACCGGTTGATCGACCAGGCGCTCTCTTCTGGGGACCAAAGACCCTGGACGAACTGGCCCTCGCAGTGAGCACCCCAGCCCGTCAGACAGGCGTCCGTTAATAGCGGAATCCAGTTCGGCTGCTCCAATGGCATCCCCACTCGCAGAGTGAGCGGATTCAACCACCAGGAGAGATCCCTTCGAACCGACATCGGGCAAGGCAGACGCCTGTTTAGCGGATCGGACTGGTTGGACCAGCGGCGGAGTAAGGCTTGCTGGAGGGACCGCATGTGAAACCGCGCCCAAGGAACCACCTCCAGAGAGGACGCCATCGTCCCCAACAACTGCAGGTATCGCCACGCCGACGGGGCTGGAGACTCTCGAAACTTTCGCACCAGAGACTGAAGAGTCAAAATCCTGCGTTCGGGTAGAGAAACCAACCCCTGGCAAGTCTCGAATTGCACCCCTAAATATTCGAGAAGCTGTGTTGGAACCACATGGCTCTTGAGTGGGTTGATCACCCAGCCGAGAGACTAAGAGAGTGATGACCTTTTCTGTCGCTGCCAAGCTCTCTGCGCGCGATTTCCCGCGAATCAACCAGTCGTCCAGATAGGGATGAACCAGCACCCCGTCCTTGCGGAGAGCCGCGGCAACTACCACCATGATCTTGGTGAATACGCGAGGTGCGGTTGCTAGACCGAATGGTAAAGCCTGAAACTGGAAATGCCCCCACGGAAGCGCAAAGCGCAGATACCTCTGCTGGTCTTCTCGAATAGGGATATGGAGATAAGCCTCCGTGAGGTCGAGGGACGTAAGAAATTTGCCTCGACGAACGGCTACTATGACAGACCGTAGCGTTTCCATCCGAAAGTGAGGGACTCTTAGACAACGATTCACTCCTTTGAGATCCAATATGGGTCGCAGATCGCCTCCCTTCTTTGGCACCACGAAATAAATGGAATACCTTCCCAGACCATATTCCGCTGGTGGAACTGGAATGACCGCCCCCAGCTGAAGAAGCCGATCGAGCGTTTGGCGCACCTGCAAGGTCTTCTGAACCCCTCGACAGGGAGACGCTACAAAGGAGTCGAGTACTGGACGGGCCAAATCGAGAACATACCCGTCTTTGATAATGTCTAGTACCCACTGATCGGAAGTAATTTGGATCCAAGCGGAGAGAAAATGTCGAAGGCGTCCTCCGATCATCGGCCGCTCCACCTGGACCCGCTGTCTTTCATTGGGGTTTGCGGGGGCCCGGGGCACCTCCCGCCGTGAACCCTCGACTGGCTCCACGAAATCCGCGAAAACTGGACACCCGGGAACTATATCTACCCCGCTGGGCGCTGGCGTAACGGGGTGACCGGAACCTACGAAAGTCCCGAAATTGTCCCCTAGTGACCGGAATGGATCTACCCCGCTTGGGCTGATCTTCTGGTAAGCGACCGCCTTTGGATTCACCTAGATCTTTGACCAACTTATCCAAATCCTCACCAAAGAGTAGTTTACCCTTAAAAGGTAACTTGCCCAACCGTGACTTAGAGGAACCATCGGCCGCCCAATTTTTTAGCCAAAGAGCTCTACGAGAAGCCACTACCGAAGCCATGCTATTGGAGAGAGCTCTGATGAGATCGTACTGTACATCCGCCAAATAAGACGTACCAGACTCCAAGCGGTGAAGTTCCGTCAGCGTATCAGTGTCTAAGGATGGAGAACGCTGAAATCGCTGAACCCACCGCAAACAGGCACGGGCTACCCAAGCCCCACAAACCGAAGCCTGTAACGCAATCGCATCCGCCTCAAAGGCCTGCTTCAACAGACCATCCATCTTCCTGTCCTGCGGCTCCCTCAAAGCCGCACTCCCTTCAACAGGAATGGTGGTCTTCTTCGTCACCGCCGACACGGCTGCGTCGACCTTGGGAGATCGAAAACGTTCCAAATCCGTTTCTGCCATAGGATAAAGACGACGCATGATCTTAACTCCCTTGAGACCAGTCTCAGGAGTGTCCCACTCGGTCTGAATCATCTGGTCAATAACTTTATGAAGTGGAAAAACCACTTGAGTCTGACGAACAGCTTGAATGATGGGATCTACTCCGTCCGGCTCTTCCGCCTTAGGCGCAGAAGACAAGCCTAACGTCTGAAGCGCTTCCGAAACAAGAGCTGGAAGCTCCTCACGCCGGAAAACCCGAATAATCCTCGCTTGATCCTCCGGCTCCGGAAGCTCTCCTTCCTCCAAGCCGTTTACATCTCCCTCCGGATCGAACTCGGGATCATCCCCCTCAGGCCAGTCCGCCTCCACAGAACCAGGGTCGTGCAACCGCGGCCGCTTCGGGGCTCTGATGTCGGACAATGGAGGCTCTCCAAGAGGGGACTGGAGGGATAGTCCCTGCGGTGGTAGAGGCGCCCCTCCCATAACCTGGCGCCTTCGACAGAACGCCTGATGCAGAAGCAATACAAAATCTGCAGAAAAATCCTCCAAGGGCAACGACTCCCCCAGAGCTAGTTGCGCCCCGGGCGCCGAGGTACTGTTAGGAGCAAGCCCCGAGGGACCCTCTAGCGGTGATTCTAAATCTCCTGATGCGGCACCAGACTGTGCCGATGCAGGCAAAGAATGCTCCAGGCGCTGTTCCATGCTGCGAGACAGTGAGGCGCAGCGAGGGCACACGCCGGTCTCTGTGTCGGCACCCCGCCGAGATCCACAAATGAGGCAAAGAGAACCCGTGGACATGGGGAGTTTAGCGTGTTTAAAACGCCAGCCAACCGTAGCCAAAAAAGATAGGGGAACCAACAGTACACTGACCCAGAGGAACCAAGCGGGAACTGGGCCGTGTGCAATAAAGGAAAGCGGTGCAGGTCAAGAGAAAAGGTCTGACCAGCAAGTGAGGAAAGGAGGCTATGCCTGCTTTCCCTCAGAGGCATACATATCTTCCCTTTGTGTCTTTATTTTATTTAATTATTTATTTATTTTTTTTTTTATTTATTTTTTTTTCAGAAAGCCTAAGAATAAAAGCAAATGCAATTAAAAAAAAAACCTCCCAGAACTAAAGAGGTTACTTCCTCAGACAGCTGCCACGGAGAAAATCAGCGAGGGAATGAGACACCAAAGGCAAAATAAAGCAAATAACAATAAAAGAAAGTCACTGAAATCAAATTCGAATGAAAGGAAAATAAAGGAAATCAAAAAACTACCGCGGGGCAACTGAAAGAAAAAACCGCGGACCGAGAAAAAATGGCCGCGGCAGACCCGCAAGCGTTTTGGCGGGCTTTTGCAGCCTCACGGTGAAGGGAAGGGCCCGAGGACAATAAGCCCGTTGCTGCCGTGAAAACGGGAGCCCCCCGGTGGACGCTTCCCCCCTTGAATATCTGCGACTGTCCTGAACAGCTGAGGGAGGGAGTGAACGCGGCTCAAAAGCCGGCCAGCTTCCCCTCAGCTGCAATCACTCACCGGCACACACGCAGCTGTCTTCAGTCTCTGGAGACGAGCTGCAGCTCAGCCTTCGTTGGAGCTCTGCCCCGAAGAGCCTTGGGGCAGAGATCCACTTTCCCCAAAGTTAAAAAGTACACAGAGAGTCGTCAAGGTCTGAGCAGGAGAAGGAGCTTCCTCCGGTTTCCTCCCCCCGCCCCCACTGAGTGCCGAGAATCACAATGAAAATTTAAAGGGACAGCGTATTAAATAAGAAAAAAAGGTAAAGAAGCCCTAAAAGGACCTAAATAAAGGTTAGCTATAGGCAAAGAATACTATCTAAATAACTAGTGAGCCCAGCTACGCTCACTAACGTCCTCCTGCTGCATGAAGACTGGACACACTGGAGTTCCTGAGTTGCAGGGTGTGCTTATTCCAGTGGAGCTGAAATCTGATTGGTCCAGTCTTCATGCTGCAGGAGGAGGTGCACTACCCATACGTCGAGGACTAAGCTGGAGGAACGATAAGGAACACCCATTATTATTACCGAGCTGTAACCTTTGTTAGCTTCCTTGATTTCTTTGAGCATTTCATCATCCATTTGTTCATTCTGGCCAGGCGGTCGATAGTACACCCCCACTGCCATCGCCTTCCCCTTTTTACATGGAATTTCAATCCATAGAGATTATACAGCAAATTTTGTTTCCTGCAAAACTTTAATCCTTTCTGACTCAATGCCCTCTCTAACAGAACGGAACCCCTCCACCAATTTGATCAGCTCTATCATAACGATATAGTTTGTACCCAGGTATCAGTGTCCCACTGGTTGTCCTCCTTCCAACATGTCTCTGATATTCCAATCATATCTAACCTTTTCATTTAGTGCTATATATTCTAACTCTCCCATCTTATTTTTTAGACTTCTAGCATTTGCATACAAGCATTTTAGAGACTGTTTTTTATTCATATTAATTTGGCTATTGGTAGACATGGGTAATTTGGGATCTTTAAGCTCTGTCTGCTCCATACTCGAGGGCATTTGGGCTACTTTACTCTTTTTTGGAACCTCTCTGCTTTTGGTAGTATCCTTCAAGGATACATTCTTCCGAACCATCCGCTCTTGGGCAACTGTCTGCTTTCCCCTATTATCTAGTTTAAAAGCTGCTCTATCTCCTTTTTAAAGGTTAATGCCAGCAGACAGGTTCCATCCCGGTTAAGGTGAAGCCCATCCCTTTGGAAAAGCCCCTCCTTTCCCCAGAATGTACCCCAGTTCCTAACAAATCCAAACCCCTCATCTCTGCACCATTGTCTCATCCACACATTGAGACTCCGGAGCTCTGCCTGCCTTTTGGGTCCTGCATGTGGAACGGGAAGCATTTCGGAGAACGCTACCCTGGAAGTTCTGGATTTCAACTTCCTACCTAAAAGTCTAAATTTAGCCTCCAGAACCTCCCTACCACATTTTCCTATGTCATTGGTACCGACATGTACCAAGACAACAGTCTCCTCCCCAGCACTATCTAAGACCTTATCTAGGTAGCGCGTGAGGTCCGCTACCTTCGCACCAGGCAGGCATGTTACCAGGCGATCCTCACGTCCACCAGCCACCCAGCTATCTACATGTCTAATGATCGAATCACCAACTATAACAGCTGTCCTAACCCTTCCCTCATGGGCACATGGCCCTGGAGAAACTTCCTCGGTGCGAGAGGGTTTTACATCACCTGCAGGACAGGTCTTAGTTACAGTATCACTTCCTGCCACACCAGGGTGATGCTCTCCTGTCACGTGACCTCTCTCCTCCATGGCAACAGGGATGCTGCCAGACACGAGGTGGGACTTCAGGACTATATCCCTGTAGGTTTCGTCTATGTACCTCTGTCTTTCTTATGTTTTCCAAGTCTGCTACTCTAGCCTCTAGAGAACAGACTCGTTCCCTGAGAGCAAAGAGCTCCTTGCACCTAGTGCACACGTAAGACCTCTCACCAACTGGGAGAAAATCATACATGTGACACTCAATGCAAAAGACTGGAAAGCCCCCATCTCGCTGCTGGACTGCTGTCTGCATCTTAGTTTTAAGTTTTTGTTTAGATCTAAGTTCTTTACTTACTAAGGGATGCTATGGATATTTATACCAATAAAACTGTACCTAATACGTTTAATATATCTTGTTCACCTGAAGCTTAATTAATCTCAGGTCCTTAGTGTATGACTGATTTGGATAACGAGCTTCACTGGAGAGCACCTCCTGTCTTTTAAGATGTGTAAGTACCTATAAAGCTACGATTATCCCAGGGGTGGGTGGGTGTGGGGGGGGGGGGAGGGAGGGAGGGAGGGAAGGAAAAAGTGGGCTGCTACACAGTACCCTGTCCTGTGCTGCTGAGGTAAGCTATATTCTTATTTGATTTAAATTATAGCTCTTTGCTGCTGCTAGGCTCTAACTTATTATGAAATTTAAACTACAAGCTCTCTGCTGGGTTCTAAATTTAACCAGAAAGCTCTCTTCTGTGTTTTAAATTTAAACTAAAAGTACTTTGCTGATACTAGGCCCTGACTGACTATTAAATTAAAACAAGCTCTCTGCTGGGTATGAAATGTAACCAGAAAGTTCTCTTCTGTGTTTTAAATTTAAACTTAAACTGCTGCTACTAGGCCCTGACTGACTGAACAAAAAATAGTGGGTTCACAGATTAAATAGCTTTAATAGAAAGAATTCCCTTCAGAAAATTCCCAGAAGTATATACTCACAATTGCAGATCTCTCTCCAGAAGTAACAGTCCCCTGTTCTAGTCCTTCAAGACATGCACCACCGACGCCGTTCCTTGCTGAACACTACATCTCTCACACCAACCTTCAAAAATGCACCAAATCCGGATATAAGCTAGTGATGTAGACAGTCTTTTTGCCTGTAACATGGTAGTAACTACTGCCGTGGAATAGCCTCTGTGCTTTAAGTGCTCTCTTTCAATAGCCAAGCCGTAAGCAAGAAGCGATCCACTTGCGGCATGAGAACTGGCCCCTGATACAACAGATTGACCAGCCTCGGAAGCCTCCACGGACAGTCGACCAGCAAGCGCACGAGATCCGCATACCACACTCTTCTTGGCCAGTCCAGTGCAATGAGAATCACCTTCCCTCGGTGACCTGGTATTCTGCGAACGACTCGACCGATCATCGGCCACAGAGGAAAGACAAAGGAGTTCCACCGATGGCAAAGGCTGAACCAAGCTGCCGAGTCCCTCCGACATGCGCTCCCTGCATCTGCTGAAAAACAGAGATGTTTTAGCATTGCCGAACGTGGCCATCAGGTCCATAACTGGCTGACTCCAACACCTCGTAATGTTGTGAAAGACTGCGTCGTTCAGCTGCCACTCACTGGGATCCAATACATGGCGGTTGAAGAAATCGGCCTACACGTTGTCCTTTCCTGCTACATACGCCGCCGATAATGCTAAAAGGTGCCTCTCCGCCCACTGCAACAACACTGAACTGCCGGTGCCCCCTTGTTGATTGATATAGGACACCGTCACTGCATTGTCAGAGAAAACTCATACCGCTCTCCCCTCCAAAAGTGTCTTGAATTCCTGGAATGCCAGCCGTACGGCCCGCATTTCCAGCTGATTGATGGAGCAGTTGGGTCATGTCCACCGAACATCGGCCCTGAGCTACCTGAGCCAGACAATGCGCTCCCCAACCGGACAGGCTGGTATCCGTGGTGACCAAAACCCAATCTGGAGTCTCCAGTGGAACTCCTGCCCTGAGATGAGATGCGTGGAATCTAGCCACCATTGTAGACTCTCGTGAACCCCCGCAGGACAATCCAACGGCTGATTCAGCGGATGCTCCTGCGGAGTCCAACAAGACAGCAATGAATGTTAGAGAGGCCACATATGCGCCCTGGCCCAAGGGCACCAAGTCCAAGGCTGCTGCCATGGAGCCTAGGAGCTGCAAGTATCTCCACGCCGTCAGAGCCTTGATTTGCAAGAAAGCTGACACCTGCCATAACAGCTTTTGTACTCTGTCTTCCGAGAGAAGCACCGCCCCGACACTCGTGTCAAACAACGCCCCTAAGTATACTGGCGTCAAGTGACTCTTGGAGCGATTGACCACACAACCTAGGCTCTCCAAAAATTCTACCACCCTTGTGGTTGCGTTTGATGACTCCTGTATCGACGGAGCTCGAATTAGCCAATCGTCCAGACAGGGATGCACCAGAATACCCTCTTTTCGCAACGCCGCAGCCACCATCACCTCTGTGAATGTGCATGGTGCCGTGGCCAGTCCGAACGGCAATGCCCAGAACTGAAAATGCCCATGGGCACCGCAAAGCACAAGAACCTTTGGTGCTCTGGCCTGATGGGTATGTGCAAATACGCTTCCGTTAAATCTATAGACAGAACCTCGCCCGGCCTTACGGACCAGATCATGGACTGCAGAGTCGCCATCCGAAAATGCGGCACCCTCAAACAGCAGTTCACCTGTTTGAGATCGAGAATTGGTCAAAAAGATCCCTCTTTTTTGGGGACCACAAAATAAATCGAGTATCGACCTAAGCTGCACTGGTCTGGAGGCACTGGAATGACCGCCTGAAGCTGCAGCAAGCATTGAAGCGTGTCATCCACCGCCTTTGCTTTGGCTGGGGAACCGCACGGAGAGACCACGAATGCACCCCTTAGTGGCTGCTCGAACTCCAAAGAATAACCGTCGTGAATGATCTCCAATACCCAGCGGTCCGTAGTTATCATGGTCCAGATGGAGTGAAAACGCTGCAACCAACCTCCTACTGGAACCTCAATCTGGACCGTCCTCCTTTCATTGTGGTTTCCTAGTGGAGCTTGGCTGGGGACCGCCAAATCCCCTTCTGAAGCCCCTAGCTCCCCGAAAGGACTGCCTTCTGGATACAAATCGTCCTCTCTGATAAGGAGCAAACTGAGATCCTCTGAACCTCCAAAATTCTCTTGCTTGCCTCCTCTGTGAAGGCCCAGGCTTTGGCCCCTTAGAGCGGTCCTCAGGTAGCCGACTGCCTTTGGAGTCTCCCAAATCCTTCACAATCTTCTCCAGAGCTTCCCCAAAGAGCAGCTTGCCCTTATAAGGGAGCTTACTAAGGTGTGCCTTGGAAGCTGTGTCCGCCGCCCAATTCCTCAGCCAGAGGAATCTCCGAGTGGCTACTACGGATGCCATTGATTTAGCTGACATCCTTACCAAATAATAGAAGGTGTCTGCGAGATACGCCGATGCCGACTCCAATTTTGCTCCTTCTGGAGCCGCAGCTCCCTCCATCTCTGAAGACTCAGCCTGAAGCCACCTAATTGACGCTCTGGACACACACTCCACAGATGGAAGTCTGCAATGCACTTGCGTCAAAAGCTTGTTTGAGTATCGACTCCAGCTTTCTACCCTGCAGATCCCTAAGGGCCACTCCGCCCTCTACTGGGATAGTAGTTTTCTTTGTCACTGCCGAAACCAACGCATCTACTTTCGGCATACGGAGCAACTCTTTCTCCTCCTGTGGAACCGGATACAGGCGGCTCAAGGCCCGCCCGCCCCTCAAGGAGGCCTCCGGACATTCCCATTCCGACTCTACCATCTGTTTAATCACCCTGTGGACCGGAAAACACTTCTGTTCTGATCTAAAACCTTGTAATAGAGGATCCTCCAAGGGCTCCGTTTGCACTGCTGGCGAAGAAATATTTAGAGCCGATAGAGACTGGATTAATCAGAGGTCCCAGTTCCTCCTTACGAAACACTCTGAAAACATTCGGATCCTCTCCTGCTCCCAGCTCACCTTCTTCCAACTCTGCTGGCCACTGATCCATAGCAGCCTCTGAAGGGATTTCTCCCTCCTCTGGCTCTTGTGAGTCAAGGCTTGGTTGACTGAGGGCCTTGGCTGCCGCCTTGGTGGTCAAACCACCCTTCGAAGACCCTTCTGCAGGGTCTCCTGTGGAAACATCACTTTGAGGCAAAACATTCAGGTTAGGAGAAGTATCCTTACTGAGCCCCTACTCCAGTTTTAAACAATAAGCCTTGTGAAGGGAAAGGATAAAATCCAGAGAAAACACCATTTGAAAACTACCTAGAAGCTCTACAACTGGAGAGGAGTCCACAACTACTGCTAGGACCGTCATTTCGCCTTCTTCTTTCGCGGTTTCTGCTGAAGCGCGGGAAGCACGGCTGTGCTCTCCAAAATGGCAGCTGTTCCTGCCTTTACCGCTGCAGCCTGAAGCTTTCCCTGCACCATCTTGTGCATCTGCTCTCTCCTCCATCGCGCCTCCAAATGACCACTGCAAGGTGCTGCCCCTTCGCACACAAAACCGACAGACCAGGTTCACACAAACCACGGCGGCTTCCGCACTCCACGCACACTGCCGAGCAATGTTCCCTCTAATTTTCTGTAGGCTGTGTGCACATAAAATATCAGCTGTGCAGCTTTTGAAGGAAGGTTAAATTTTTGTGCGCCACATAACGACACTGGAAGTTATATACTTTAAAATTTGACTACACGTCAGAATAGAGTATGTACACCACATTGATTGCACTAGAAAATATTGTAGAACTTGTAAAAACCATAAATACAACACAACTTTTAAATTTTAAGATGTCTGTTTTCTATCAGAATCAGAACCATAATTTTTGTGCGCTCTGTTGTAAAGTATGTGCGCTCATTCGGCGAGGTGTGTGCGCGCGCACACGCGCACAGCTTAGAGGGAACAGTGCTGCCGAGCCCGGCAGCATACGCCCCACCTGAACGCCGCTCCCCCGGTTTCCCGACAGTTGCGGCTCACCCGAAAAGCCTGTGGCCTATAATTTAGACGCACCTGCATAGCTCTGTCCACTCCCCTGACCTCTCAGACACCACTGCTAGCGGGCGAGGGCATCGGGTCTCCGGAGACAGAGGGCAGGACTCTGGGGCTCCCAGATCCTACCTCTTTACTCCGTGACAGTTCTGGTCCCCGAGGCAGGCTCTGCCTCTGCTGCTTCAATAGCCGGACTCCGGGGCAGCTGACCACCGTCTTATTTCTTTTTCTTTTTTTTAACCAGTAACTTTAATGAGAACAATTCCCCTAGTCTAACCTGCTAGGGTCAGTCAGGAAAAATCTTCAGCTATTAGCCTTCCTTTTCCTTTCTTCGGAGCCTGTCAGCAACACGTCCCTTCAGCTGCTGAGGACTGAAAGACTGACACCAGGGGGAGCAAGGTAGGCTGTCAGCAAGTCTTTGAAGATTGTCAGTCCTCAGCTGCTGAAGGAGGTTGCCTACCCTGTTTCTGGACTGGCCCGGAGAGATGAAAAGGAAAGGAGATGCTAGACCAGTGATGGCTAACCTTTTTGAGCCCGAGTGCCCAAACTGCCGCACAAAACCAAAGAATTTCCTCAAAGTGCCAGCACGTCAATTAAACCTTAACAACAATATTTTAGAGCCTTATAATGATGTTCCAGATCACCCATTTTGGGCAAGGATACTGGGGCGTTACAAATTACACAACACTTGTCTTTCACCATGATGAAGAAGTAGTCCATTTCCCATTCATCATGAAAGTGGTAGGTTTTGCTCTTCTTTGGAACCCAGCTCCCGTGCGGGTCCTATAATCTCGCGAGAGGACGGCGCACGAGCCCTAGCGTGCAGCTTCTCGGCGAGAGGCGCGCAGAAGCTCCGACCGGAAGGGGAAGCGCGGGGCCGGGCTGGGGCCTTTCTCCTAGCACAGGGGTCTGCAACCTTTAAGACATAAAGAGCCACTTGGACCCGTTTCCGAAGGGAAAAAAAAAACTGGGAGCCGCAAAACCATTGCGACATTTAAAACAAATCTAACACTGCATATATTGTTTCTTACAGTGTACCATCATAATCACAATCACAATCATAGCCTGAGGTAAATATGAGGGCCCAAATGTAATCCACATTATAAATATATTATTATATTATTGTCACTTTTCTTTTAATATTTTTTTGACCCCCCTCAGAACTACTTTTCATAGAAAACGTTAAATTTACTTACCGTATTTTCCGGCGTATAAGACGACCCCCTACTTTTCCTGTTAAAATATAGGTGTTTGGCCTATACTCGCCGTATAAGACTACCCCTCTTCCAGCGCACACCAAAAAAAATACGCCGGAAAATACGGTTAATTAATCACAACAAGTAACAATATTTGATTTCAAAATTATGATGATTTTGTAGTCAAATCACTAATATGAAATAAAATTATTTTTCTACCTTTGTTGTCTGACCAATTTATTCTCTGATCATGCTGGTCCCGATCTGAGGCTTCTGCTTTCCTGTCTTCTCTTAGCTCTGTTTCTGTGGTCTATGGTCCATCTGCCATTTCTTATCTCTTCTTTCGTTTTCTTCACTTCTTTCCATCAGCCTATTTCCAGTCCCAGTAACCCTCCCCAGTATCAGCCCCTTTCCAGTCCTCACTCCCAGTACCTTCCAATGTCAACTTGCATTCCCATGATTGCCACTGGTGTCCATTCCCTTCCAGTCCCCTCCTTCCCCACTGACCAGTCCCTTCTAGTACAAATACCATGGCAGCCCCTCTCAGATCCACTCCCTTCCAGTTCCATTCTCCCATCCCCTCGCATCAGCCCATTTGTAGCCTTAGCCCCCAGTTTTCTTCCAGGGCCAGCAGCTCTATCCTCCCCTCCCCACAATCAGCCCATTCTCAGTCAAAGCCCCCCAATCAGCTCACTTCCAGTGCTAATCCCCCCTCAACCCCATTACCAGTGCTAGCCTCCCCTAATCAGCCCAATACCACCAGTCCTACCCCCCCCATCACCAGTCCTATCCCCCCATCAGCCCATTTCCAGTCCTAACCTCACCGATCAGCTCATTTCCAATGCTAGCCCCCCATCAGTCCATTATCAGTCATACCCCCCTATCAGCCCATTACCAGTCCCAACCCCCCCCCTTGATCAGTCCATTCCCAGTCCTAGCCTTCAACCCATTACCAGTCCTAGTCCCCTCCCATCTGCCCATTACCAGTGCTAGCTCCCCCATCAGCCCATTATAATCCTAAGCCGCAATGTCTCTCGCCTCTCTCCAGCATTTATCCCGTCTGTCCAGTATGTCCCTGTCTCTCCCCTTTGTGCATGCCAGCCCCCCTCCCTCCATGTCAGCCCCCGTCCTTCCATCTGTCCATGTCAGCTCCCTCCCTCCCTCCCTGTCAGCCTCACTGTCCATGTCAGCCTCCCTCCATGTCAGTCCCCCCTCTGTCCATGTCAGCCCCCTCCCTCCATCTATCCCTCCTTCCATGTAAGCCCCCCTCCTTCCATCCATCCATATCAGCTCCCTCCCTCCATGTAAGCCCCCCTCCTTCCATCCATCCATATCAGCTCCCTCCCTCCATGTAAGCCCCCCTCCTTCCATCCTTCCATATCAGCTCCCTCCCTCCATGTAAGCCCCCCTCCTTCCATCCATCCATTTCTGCTCCCTCCCTCCATGTAAGCCCCCCTCCTTCCATCCATCCATATCAGCTCCCTCCCTCCAAGTAAGCCCCCCTCCTTCCATCCATCCATATCAGCTCCCTCCCACCATGTAAGCCCCCCTCCTTCCATCCATCCATATCAGCTCCCTCCCTCCATGAAAGCCCCCCACCTTCCATCCATCCATATCAGCTCCCTCCCTCCAAGTAAGCCCCCCTCCTTCCATCCATCCATATCAGCTCCCTCCCTCCATGTAAGCCCCCCTCCTTCCATCCATCCATATCAGCTCCCTCCCTCCATGTAAGCCCCCCTCCCCCCCCTGTCGATGGTAGCCCCCCCTCTCCCCATGTCGATGGTAGCCCCCCCCCTCTCCCCATGTCGATGGTAGCCCCCCCCCTCTCCCCATGTCGATGGTAGCCCCCCCCCTCTCCCCATGTCTTCCTCCCTTCGTCTGCAGCCGCGGCTCCCTGCCTGTTAGGGAACCGCGGCTGTGCTTGTAAAATCGTTGCGGAGCCCTTCCTGTCTTGACGGGCTCCGTGCAGCATTGTCCCGCCTCTAAAGGAAGTCCCGCCTCTAAAGGGGGGCAGACACCTGTCCTAGCCTCTAAAGGGGGGCAGACACCTGTCCTAGCGGACCTTCCCGCGTGCCAGCTGCAAGGCCTTCGCGTGCCACAGCTGGCACGCGTGCCATAGGTTCGCCATCGCTGTGCTAGACCCTCTGTATAAGTGTCTGGTGACACCTCATTTAGAATATTGTGTATCGTTCAGGAGACCACACCTTCAAAGGGTATAAATACGATGAGTTAGTTCAGAGGGCAGCTACTAAAATGTCAGTGGTCTTCATAAAGAATGAGGACAAATTTAAAAATATCAATATGTATACTTTGAAAAAAAAAATAGGAAAGATATGACAACATTTATTTGTGTGGCATAAATGCATAAGGAAACAGGTCTCTTTCAATTGAAAAAAAATCTCTGAAATGAGGGGACATAAGATAAAGGTAGAAGGTGATAGACTCAAAAGTAATAAGGAAATATTTCTTTATGGAAAGGGTGGTGAATGTGTTGAACAGCTTCCCAGTGGAAGTGGTGCAGACTGCAACTATCTGAATTCAAGAATAAACACACAGAATTTCTAAGGGAGAGTAAGGTATTATAGAGCTCAATAGTTGGTTATAGATGGGCAAACTGAATAGGCTGCATGGTCTATTTGCCATCATTTTCTCCATTTCTATATTAAAATTTTTGGCACAAATTATAATCCCCAACTCTTCCATCTCTGCTTATTCTTTTTTTTAAACCAGGTTTGTCCATTGTACCCTTTTCTTGAGAAAAAAGATCTTCAAAAATTCTTGTCCACATCCTAATTCTATGCAAATTGAATGACTGCAATGCTCTCTTTGCTTTTATGGGGCCGGTACTACAATTAGGCGAACTAGGTGGCTGTCTAGAGCGCTGGCCCTTTGGTAGCACCCACTGACACCTCTCTCCGAGGTCTGCAACGGCTTAGAAACTGCAATGTAGCACTTGCCTAAACTTGCTGGCACTATGTAGCAGTTCCTGCCTTCTATTATGTCACTTCCTCTCTTCTCCAACACAAACCATTTCCTCCACATCTTCTTAGCTTCTCCTTTTTGTAATTACCCACTCTCTCTTCCTGTAAACTCCCCCCTTTGCTTATCCTCTCTTGTTTTTCATTTTGCTTCTTTAATTGTAAACTGCTTTGGTGCATTACATGAAAGCTGGTCAAATTACTGCAAGCCGCCTAGGTTGAGAGGCCAATAAGCACTTATTTTTTTAGACACATAAGCGCTTAAAGATCTTTATAAAATTGCCCCAAAATACCTGCAGAAATTGCAGCTAAAAGGCAGCTGCCTACCTTTACACCTCCTTGAGAGTTGGTATAAATATACTTAGCTAAAATACATGCATAAATGTATATTTTATAATCTACATGCATATTTTGAAACTCTTCCCAAACTCCTCCCTTGAACACGCCTATACCCAGGTCACATAAAACTATGCAGTTTCCTGTCAACGTGGGCACTTTTATGCACAGGATAATTTTCTAAGATGCCTTTTACACATATATAAAGGCATATATGTGAACAAATCTTTATAAAATCATTGCCCTATCTTATCCATTAACTATGAAGCTTCCCACCCTGGCAATGGGTGCTATATCATCCCACCCCTCCCTACACTTGCTTAATGTCTGTTAGCACTGTATCTCCCAGCTATAGCACTATACCATTACTCTTCCCTGACCCCTTCTTTCTTCCCAGATTAAACCTTTTTCTCCTCTATAATGGGCAATAGTGCACACTAAAGTCACTGCTCCTATTCCTATCACATATACGTCTAGTTAAGTCCACTTTCCAGCACACTTTCTCCCCTTCTCTAGCTCAAAGGGACAACATCCCTGAAACTATAACCTTTTATTGTCCAGGGCACCCATGTATTGCCCTTTTGCCCAATAACAAAGCCCAAACATTCTCTAGTCCTCCCCCCCCCCCCCCCATGTCACTGCATGCCTAGCATACCTTTCTACCCACCTTCACTGTTCATCATTGACATTTATTATATCTCTACATTATCCCCTCCTAGCCTACTTTGGCAATTCTATCAAACAGAAAGTGTCCCTCAGTGAGCATATTTTACCCACAACCCCTATATCCATTTCTTGATAGATTTTAAAATTGTCAGGTCCACCCACAATGGCATAAAAGCTGAATGCTGTCAAGCAGGTCTTCCACTGTATGTAATTTATTTGTTCAGTCCATTCTAGCTGCTGTCCAGCAGCAGTGTCAATGGCAGGTCTTCAAACTGTATCTTGTGCATCAACTACAACAAAATGCTATGCTATCTCAGTGTGTCTGTTAGGTGACAAAGATTGTTGTGTACTTGTGCTGTAAATTCTAGTACAGTTCCACTGTTGTCCCATATGCCCGCTCTCTCAGTAGACATCTGCAGCAACACTGTCCCATATCAGGATCACCCTTAATCCAGTCTGATGGGTATTAGGCATAGTGGGAAAGTGGAAGGGCACCAAATTGATAGACATAACCAACTTGATTTCAGTATATTGTGTAGTGCTCTTGCTGTACTCGTTACTTGGCTGTGTCTGTCACTTGCCCTGAAGCAGGAGACCCTCACAGAATTCACTTGGATACTTCCTGCTTGTTCCAAAATCCTGTAAGGTGCACAGTACACAACATTTAAGCAACTGCACAAGGTTTTAAAAGTCAAACTTCACATATAGTATGTGCACAAGTTAAAATTCTGCAACTTTCTCATTTGTTTTTATTTGGATTTTAGCTAATGCCTTTTCAGTATTCGGCTATTGCGAAGTGCAGACTCAGAACATGTCTCAATTATTTCTATGCAGGATTTCTGTTTAATTCTTAACCACCACTGAGTTGTGCCTGGTATTCCTGTGCTTCCTCTATCCTCCTCTGGACCTCAGTTGAACCAAAAAAGCAGGACCTCACTGCCCTCATGACAGACTTCCTTCTCTTTCATTACATCCAGAAAAGTCACACCATCTGCTCAGCTCAGGATGAGTGCTATGACTGGACATGGCATGTGCTTGTGAAGCAGGCCAATACCGTGTGTCCTCTCTCCACAATACTGTAGGCCCTGCTGATCTGGCAGCCTTTTTTCAAAGAACATGAAAGATCAGGAGCTCTGCCTGGACTTAAGTCTCTCCTGCTGCAATTCTCTTGATCCTCAATTCTTTCAGTCAGCTTTGCAATCTCTTGTTGTAGCTCCACTATCTATTACTGCACTCTGTCCAGAGCATCTACCTGCACCAGCATCCTGCATTTCAAGTCCAGTTTCTTGGTTCTGAGGCCAATTTTCTCCACCTGCTCATATTTAGATAAGCCAGCATTGCTTACTCTTGTTCATTCACTTTAATGAACCTAGAGATTACTGCAGTTCTTTATACAACCAGCTACCACAATCTTCATTGAAATGTCTACAAACCATACAGTCTATGGCCATTAAATTAGTTA
The DNA here is from genome assembly GCA_033557465.1 of Ichthyophis bannanicus. NCBI lineage: Eukaryota > Metazoa > Chordata > Amphibia > Gymnophiona > Ichthyophiidae > Ichthyophis > Ichthyophis bannanicus. The sequence goes on from CM066040.1 coordinate 238,634,927, forward strand.
CACATTTTTTCATTAACTTGACCAGGTTTCTTTTTTGTATGCCTTTTCCTGGTGAGTTTCCTGGTTTGCTGCTGCTAGTTGGGCCTTAGTATTATTTTGTTGGAAACTGAAAATATTATCTGAAATCATTTTTCTTCATGAGATCCCAGGAAGTGCCTTCTGTCCGGTGTGTCAAAAGGAGACACAGTATGCAGTGACTGCACAGCCGAGACCAACTGGAGTCGCTTTCTCTTAGAGCAAAAGCCCCAGCAGAGGACTCCAAAGGTCACCACGAGTCAGCCAGGCAAGAGCTGCCACAGCCTCCACACTTACCCCAGCTGCAGAGGACTGGAAGATTCATCTGCATATCTGTCCCATCAGAGGACTCCAGAGGTCACCGCGAGTCAGCCAGCAAGAGCTGCCACAGACCCTGTACTCATCTGCATATCTGTACCAGCAGGCCCAGCAGAGGATGCCAGAGGTCACCGCAAATCAGCCATACCTAACACTAACACCCTGAAACTTCCCTTAAAACCAAACAAGCTCACATCTTCAAATAACCACACTTCCACTTTGTACTTTATTCAAGCTCATATCGATTATAATTCTGCTCAAACACAGATACTTTATCCACTCAATCAGACCTCCTCCCAACAATACATGGCACAAACGTGATTATCTGTGGATGCTCTCCTTCAAATCACAGAACAGAAGGACCAGCGCACTAATAAGAATCAAAATTCATGCCCTGGCAGCACTCTACAGCCTAACAAATCACCACAACCAGGACAAGTACGGACTCATCAACGCGTGTTCAGCACACAATGAGATTTCAATTCTAGTAGATTACCTCAAGGACAACAAAATTGACAATGTCCTCATAAACCAACTAGTCATGCCAAACCACAACCTGTTTAATTGCTCAAGAACAAATAGCAAAGGAGGAATATTCATTTTAGCAAAATATCAGCTAAGGTTCCACAACATAACAGTTCACTCCACAGCCGATATGGATATACTTCTGATCTCCAACTAGCACCTAACGTTTTGCTTAACATACAGATCAACAGCAAGAGCTGATGCACTATCTGCCCTACTAGAAGCAACATGCGGACACAACGACCAGCATAAAAGGCTCATATTGAAGGGAGACTTAAGTCTTCTATCCAATGCCCCTAAACAAGCACAGTTGTCCTTGGATGCAATGGAAGCATTAGAATACTCAGATAATCAGTGATCCTACCCATCATAAGGGAAGAACACTAGACCTCATTTTTGCTCCCAAGGAAATGCTAAGAAACCATCAGCTTTCCACACAAGTAACCACAGCATCACAGACCAATCATAGTATGTTCATATTTTACTTACCACACCACACAAGTATAGACACAAATACACGCGCATAACAAAACAAATGCAGATTTATCCATGTCGACAGGCAAACCTTGCTAAATGAAACTGTGCTGAAATTAGACTATGATACAACCAATACTGATTCCCTAATCAATAACTGGAATGAAAATCTCTGCAGCCGCACTAGCCCCAAAAAACCCTGGGAATAGCAGGAAGACACCATAATGCCGTCTGGTACACCACAGAGTTAAAAGCCCTCAAGTGAGAACTCAAGACAACAAGAAAGAGAAAATGGCGACACTTGGAGCTCTTACCAAGTGTAACCAAAGTACAGCCAAACTGCAAGAATACCGTGTCATGATACATAAGAGCAAAAAGAAATATTACACGCAACTCATCATGAGCCCCCTAAACTGCCCTAAAGACCTATTTGGTATAGCAAAATCTCTGATAAAGGACCCTAATCAAAGAAAAGAGCACAATGCCTTATGCCCACAAGCTATGGCCACTACACGAAAAGTAAGACAGCAGAGATCCTAACACAGATAGAATACCAACAGTACCAAACAATGACCCAAATGACAGCATTAGGTGTTCCTTCGACTCAGTCTCTCCAGAAAACTTTGATATCACCAACATTGACACCACCACATCTCCTATGGGCCCATGCCCAGTTTAAAATGGCCCGAGCTGAGCTAACCTCCATATTATTCAGGATCACACAACTTTCTCTAACACAAGGACACACACCCACTAACCTTAAATGTTAAATCAAACTCCAAAGACCAAAAATATAGGGTAACAAATTTTTACACAGTGTATCATAAGAGCCTATATGTCACTATTACTCCAGTTCACCACGCATTTGTTCTTCAGAGTAGGCATAGACTTCAGATCATTTAGCTGCAGCCATAATACTTGTCCAATATTAAAACGTTAAATCAATCTCCAAGAACCAAAAATTAAGGATAACAAAATTTTCACACAGTGTACTGTATCACAAGAGTTAACCTTAAATGTGCATCTATCTGCCCCATAATAAAGAGTGCCTTGCTGGACCCAGCATCTCCAAATTCCTACAGACCCATATCTAGTCTACCCTTCCTGCGATAATTGAGAAAGCAGTGCAAAAACAGTTACAAGATTACATCAACTCTTATGCACCCTTGATCCTCAACACGGCTTCAGGTCTAAACACAGTCGAGACCCTTCTAATAACACTACTCGACAGGCTCATAAAAGGCATTGAAAAACCAAAGCAAGGGTTTATCTTAATATTTATTTATTTATTTAGCTGTATTTATATACCGCTTTTCACCGGACATAAAAGCAGCTTTTGACTCAGTCACAGCATACTAATATCCAGACTACAAAATATAGATATACGTAAATACTGAAATTGTTCTGCTCTCACCTGAAAGATCGCCAGCAATAAGTAAAAATTGGTTCACACAAATCAGCACCCTTTCATCAACTGCAAGGTATACCACAAGGCTCTTCCCTATGCTCACTCTTATTCAAGATTTATCTACAACCATTATGTTCAATAATACAGGTCTATGAAGTTTATCACATATATGCAGATATCATGCTATATGCAGCTTTCTCCATATCTAAGCCTCTACACACAGCACTAATAAACTGCTTCAAGGCAGTAACAAACTGGATCTCTGATCACAACCTATCCATAAACTACAACCCCCCCCCCCCCCCAAGTTCTCTACATTAGAGATACAGCCTTCAGTCTGCCGAAAACACTAAAAATCTAGGATGTCGAGCTGGAAGTTAAGCCACAGGTGTATTACCTAGGTATAACGTTGTAACAGCACATCAGCATGAACACAAAGCTTGTTTACCGTAAGATGAAAGTATTACAACACTCAACACACACTCAATATCTGTGACTTCTGAACAGTTTTCCAGTCCATCATCCTTGACTACTATAATATTTCGGTATTCTTTGGTAGATAATAAGACACTTCTGAGTTTATTCAATTCTCAAGGCACACCAAACCAAAGTTTGCATGATATTCAACTCTATTCCCTCCCACCGATAGAAAGCAGCATTTTCTACCAGGAATGGAGTTAGGGTTTTTGGCATCCCCTGCAGCCCATAATTCTGCACCCTTTCCCCCTCCCTCCTCATACCCACAAAGGTCATAGGACTGGGATTGGCCCTGGCACCACCCCCCTCCCCAGTCACTGCAGCATCTGGATATTCAGTGCTGCTCATTATCCAGATTTTGTTTAACTGCTGTGTCTGGCATTTAAAAAAATGCTGACCACCAGTTAAATATTGACCCATAGTTTCAAACAGAATATATAGTTTATTGTATCATAGTTTGAAATGTTCTCTGTAACCAGGACTCTGAATGTTGTTCAATGTAAACCTCCTCTGATCGATGGAAGGGGCGGTATATAAGAAATGTTCAAATAAAAAAATAAATAAACTGGACAGATTTTGAAGGAAAAAAAACACTACTAAACATAATAGACTATATTGAGAAATGCTGATTCAGGAAACTAAGATACTTGCCACATTAGAAGCTTAAAAAACAACATTTTGCATCACCAAAATTGGCTACAAATGCATCACTTTTTACCTACCCTGGATTACAAAAAAAAAATTTAGACAGATTTGTATGTCAATCAAGGTGGTCACGTCACAACTCAATTGGAGGGTTACATTTAACATTAGGGTACTTGTAAACATTTAGACAGTACAGTTATGTGACAGTATTTAGACAGTACAGTTGAGGTAACATTTAACATAAAGGTATTTACTAACATGGTGTGATAAATTTGTTCGTGTGAATGGGATGGCTGTGTATTTAGTTGGCGGTGATGTTAGTGTTGCTGTTTGGGTAGGGGATGTTACTTGAATGCTCATAGGTTTCTATAAATAACCATGTTTTGAGGTCTTTGCGGAAGTCTGTGAGGTCTTCTCCAGTCTTAACCTAGCCAACACCACAATTTGACCACGCAAGTTGTACTATCATTAAGTATGAGACAAAAACAAAGAGGAAAATTCATTTTAGCATTTGCAAACATCAAGGTAAAGCTAGCTACTCACCTGTAACAGGTGTTCTCCTGGGACAGTAGGAATCAGTCCTCACATATGGGTGACACAAACACCGATGGAGCCCATCATGTGGATCCAATCCCCAGTTTTCAAAGAAAGCATTTGGGACCTACACTGCGCATGTGCGGTCACCTTCCCGCCCAAAGGTGCCATTTTACCTCAGGATGACATAGCTCAAAAGCAGAAAAAGAAAAAACCTCTGCATGGTGAGGAAGGAGGGTTGTGAGGACTGATTCCTGCTGTCCCCGGAGAACACCCGTTACAGATGAGTAACTACACTTTCTCTGGGAACAAGGAAGGACGTCAGTCCTCACATATGGGTCTCCCAAGCTACAGGCTACTGAAAAAAACCTGTAAAAGCCCCAGGCAACCCAAATAATGGACCTTAAAGGGCAGAACAGGGTGCTGATTGTCTGGAAGTCTCAGTGCAGAAGAAGCATCAAAGATGCAATCCCCACTCCGGTAGCCTGGACATCATGGGTTGGAGGGAGGAGTTGTATTATTCCCCTAAGAGGTTACGGAGTATGGTCTTGCCGAAGGTGTTATCCCTCCGGGATCACTCTTCCAAACAGTAGTGTGCAGTAAAGGTGTGCACAAAGGACCAGGTGGCAGCCCAGCAGATGTGCAGTAAGGGCACCAAGTGCCAACATGCCACAGAGGTTGCGATAGCACGTACATTGTGAACGGTCACATGATGCTCCAGAGAATCCGCCTGTTGATAGGCGAAAGAAATGCAGTCAGCCACCCACTGTGAGAGGGTGCACTTGGAGACTGAGTGGTGATGGGGGTGTGTCCTCTGGATGTAGGAGGACAACGCATGCTTGCAGTCCAGCGAGTGCAGGGAGGCCTCTGCCCTATTAGAATGAGGCCTAGGAAAGAAGGTGGGCAATACAACCTCTTGATTCAAATAGAAGACAGACAACCTTTGGCAAAAACTTCAGGTGAGTCCTAAGGACGACCCTGTTCTTATGGAACCTAGTGTAGAGTGCATGTGCAACTAGCACCTGCAGCTCGCTCACATGCCTTGCCGAGGTGAGCACCACCAGGAACACAACCTTTCAAGAAAGGTACTTGAGATGGCAGTTAGCCAGAGGTTTAAAGGGTGGAGCAATGAGCTTCCCCAATACCACATTGAGGTCTCATGCCACTGGTGGTGGACGGATCGGGAGCTAGGAAAGGCACGGCCTCACATAAACCGGTCCATCAGAGTGTGCACGGAGACTGCCTGGCCATCCACTACATGGTGGTGAGCCAAGATGGCACAAAGGTGCACGCTGACTGTGTTGAACTTAAGGCCAGTTCCCGACAGGTGCAGAAGGTACCCTAAAATGTCCAGGATCGCGAAGAAGGGGTTGAGACCGTCATCCACACACTAGTGTGAGCCTGACGTCAGTACCGGGGGAAAAATGGTAGAAACCATCATAAAGAATAAAATTACTCAGCATGTAGATAGTCATGGCCTAATGGGAGACAGCCAACATGGCTTTAGACAAGGAAGATCTTGTCTTACTAATCTGTTATGTTTTTTTGAAGGTGTGAATAAACAGGTGGACAAAGGTGAGTTGGTTGATGTAGTGTATCTGGACTTTCAGAAAGCCTTTGACAAGGTCCCTCATCAGAGACTTTTGGCAAAACTAAAGAGTCATGGGATAGGAGGCAGTGTACTACTGAGGATCAGGAACTGGTTAAAAGATAGAAAGCAGAGGGTAGGGCTAAATGGCCAATTTTCCCAATGGAGAAAGGTGAATAGTGGTGTACCCCAGGGATCTGTGCTGGGTCCACTGCTTTTTGACATATTCATAAATGACCTGGAAAGTGGAACAACGAGTGAGGTTATCAAATTTGCAGATGACAAAACTATTTAAAGTTGTTAAAACCTAAGAGGATTGTGGAAAATTGCAAGAGAATCTTGATAAATTGGAAGACTGGGCATCAAAATGGCAGATGAAATTTAATGTGGACAAGTGCAAAGTTATGCACCTAGGGAAGAACCCCCCAAACTATGGTTACACGAATGCAAGGTTCCACATTAGGAACCACCACCCTGGAACAAGATTTAGGCGTCATTGTGGATAACATGTTAAAACCCTCAGCCCAGTGTGCAGCAGCGGCCAAGAGAGCAAATAGAATGCTAGGTTTCATAAGGAAAGGAATGGAAAATAAAACAAGATATTATAATGCCTCTATATCGTTCCATGGTGAGACCGCACCTTGAATAGTGTGTGCAATTCTGGTCGCCGTATCTTAAAAAGGATATAGCGATATTAGAAAAGGTTCAGAGAAGAGCCACCAAAATGTTAAAGGGGATGGAAGAATACTCCTATGAAAAAAGGCTAAAAAGGTTAGGGTTCTTTAACCTGGAAAAGAGACGGCTGAGGGGAGATATGATAGAAGTCTATAAATTAATGAACGGAGTGGAACGGGTAAACGTAGATCGATTGTTGTTTACATTATCAGAATATAGAAAGACTAGGGGACATGCAATGAAGCTACAGGGTAAACTATTTAAGACTAATAAAAGAAAATATTTTTTCACTCAACGTGTAATCAAACTCTGGAATTTGTTACCGGAGGATGTAGTAAAGGCTGTTAGTGTAGCTGGGTTTAAAAAGGAGGAAAGGTCCATAAACCATTATAAAGAAGGGACCCAGGATATCAATGCTTGACCCAGTACAAGCATTGTGGAACCTGTGTCTTTTGGGGAAACTGCTAGGTACGTATGACCTAGATTGGCCACTGTTGGAAACAGGATACTGGGCTTGATGGTCTGACCCAGTATGGCATATCTTATGTTCTTATGTTCTAACCTGTGCCACACTTAAAAGCATACGCCCGATTCTTGGAGTCCATATGCAAGGCAAGGAGAATGTCTTCCACAGGCCTGGAGAGATGGTGATGTGCTATAGCTAGCCTCTCGGCATTCAAGCCATCAGGGCCAGGGACTGGAGGTTGGGGTGCAGTAGTGTCCTGGCCTCCTGAGACAGCAGGTCCAGGGAGCTTCCCAGCGGCAATGGGTCCCTCTGGGATAGCTGCAGAAGCAGGGGGAAGCAGGGCTGCCTGGGCCACCTGGGTGCAATGAAGATAACTGAGGCCACCTCCGCTTGGATTTTGAGGGTGGCTTGTGGCACCAGGAGCGTGGGTGGGAACGCATACAGAAAGCTCCTGGACCAGGGGAGGGGAAAGGCGTCCACCTTCCAAATCCAGGACTGCCTCCGAGAGCAGAAGCACAGCAGCTGTGTGTTCTCTGGACTGGCAAAGAGGTTGACCTCCAGGATCCCCCAGTGCTGAAAAACCTCTGCCAGCACGGTCAGGTTCAGTCTCCACTCGTGGGTCTGGGGGACACGGCTCAGGCAGTCGGCCAGTATGCTGTCCTGGCCCAGCAAGTACATCGCTCTGAGGGAGATGTTCTTCCCCGTCGCAAAGTTCCAGAGGCGCACTGCCTCCCAGCAGAGGTGGTATGAACCCGTGCCCCCCTGCTTGTTGATGTAGTACATCACCACCTGGTTATCCATCAGGACCTGAACCACCTGCCCCTTCCAGATGATCCTGGAAGACCTGCAGGGCTTGATAGACTGCTTGAAATTCTAGCAGGTTGATCTGTGAGGCACTCTCCTCTTGTAACCATGGGCCCTGCGACTGCAAGGGACCGCAGTGGGCCCTTCAGCCCAATTTGGATGCATCCATTGTGAGGATGCGGCACACTGGGGAAGCCTGAAAGGCAGGCCAGCTCTGAGGTTGAAGGGATCCTGCCACCAGGGGACATGGGATGAGGGTGAAGGGGGATAGATTCAGGAGTGATATGCGGAACTATTTCTTTACAGAAAGAGTGGCAGATCCATGGAATAGTCTCCCAGTGGAGGTGGTAGAGATGAGGACAGTATCTGAATTCAAAAAAGCATGGGACAAACAGAGGATCTCTAAAGGAAAAAAGGGGACTGTTGTAGTTGTTGATATGGAAGGACAGACTAGATAGGACATGTGGTCTTTTTCTGTCATCATATTTCTATGTTTCTAGATGTTGCCAGGGCTGATGTGACCAAGCTGCGGTTCCTCTAGACAGCCGGAAGCTTGTGTCCTCTGGGAAGGTCCTGAATGAGGACGGTTCCATCACAGGCACCAATGACCCAGAGCAACTGGCAGTTGGGCCCGCTGAGTCTTGAACGCAGCAAAGCTGCGCTCCAGGGCAAGCATCCTGGCCTTGATGCCCGATGGTTCTGCCGAGGAAAGTGCAATCTTCGAGGACACAGAGGCCGGCAGCGGGTCCCTAGTAGGGGAGTCCCAGATGGTAATGGCATTGGGTGGACTGACTCGATCCCCCTACATAGTTGATGATGCCTCCCTCTGGGACTGCTCGCAGGGGCACTCCCGGTCCTCATCACCGGCATTGAGTTGAGGACTATGTGCCCGGGTCCTGGAAGTCTTAGCCCCCAGGCTGGGGTTGGACCTGGACTTCTTCTTCAATGAAGCCTTCAACACCTGGTGAAGGTTTTCCGAGGACAACTCGGATGCACGCCGGTCCCACAGCTCTGACTGAGCCCAGGATGCCGAGTCACTCGATGCCGAAGGCAGGGATTCTGCCCCTGATGCCGATCCTGATGCAAATTTGCTAAACAGCTCCCCCTGCCACCTTTCGCACTCCTTCCAGGTCTTAGCCGGCATCAAAAGGCAAACGGGCAGGAAGACACGTTGTGGTCTGCTCCGAGGCATTTCATGCAGGTACTATGGCAGTCCATGTGGGACATAGTGTGGTTGCACTTACCATACTGCTTAAATCCGCTGGTCAAAGACATAGCGGAAAAAACGAGTCCCACAAGGTTAAACTCAGTCGTTTCGACCAGTTAGGCCGCGAGCAAAATATCCACGGACCAAAAACGAAAAGTACGTACCCGAGCGGAAGGTGTTTGATACCGAAGAAAGAAGAGGAGTTACAGAGAAACGGTGAAAAAATCCACTTTAAAACTAGGGTGCACAGACAGCACGCCTGCAGGGCTCTGCAGAAAAAAAGAAGATTGAGGTAAGATGGCACCTTTGGGCAGGAAGGTGACCATGCATGCGCGGTGCAAGTCTCAAAGGCTTTCTTTGAAAGCTGGGGATTGGATCCGTGCGGGCTCCGTCAGCACTGACGTCACCCATCTGTGAGGACAGATTTCTTGCTTGTTCCCGGAGGACAGTAAAAACAAATCAATCAATTGCATTGGCAATTTACAGTAAATATCACACATGTGTTGCTCAAACAATATGAATCAATTCCACTGTATTTTGCTTTTTTAAAATTTTATTAACTCAATATCTAACTTGTTCATGCACCTTAGAAAAATGCTTTCCCAAGCAATCACAGTGAATACCTGCTACTGCTAATGATTAATGCTCAAGCATGTGTATTAAAGGTTTCAGAAGGGAATGACTACTAGTTAACCACACTATCCCCAGTCATTCCATAAAATTTACAACACATACATAAGTGACTGCCTCTAGGGAAAAGAAATGCAGAATCATTCTGGATAAAGTTTTCTTCACTAAATGCACAAGCTTCAGAATCTGTTATCAAAGGATATGGTCAAATGCATCAGGGTTTAAAAGGAATTGAGTTCATAAATAATCACTAGACGGTAAGGCAGCCACTGCTTACCGCTGGGGTATGTAAAAACAAGCTAGATCAATTCTTTGGGAGCTGCAGGTACTTCACAATTACCAAAGATACAATTGTTGGAGACAGGATGCTGGGCTCGATGGATTTTCATAAGATTACGTTTAAAAGGGGCGGGACACAAATGCAACCGCAAAGGTTGGCAGTTAAGAACAGTTTGCCCAGTTGTCCCTGCTTACACTGCTCTCTCTCTAGTCACCATCCTTCTTCACTCTTAATTATGCATTGTGGGCCTGTCTACAGCATATTTCAATGTGTCAAGGTTTATGCAAACATTTTTTTTTACAGCTTTATTTTTAACAGAGGAAACAACCTCCAAGAGTTGCTCTTTAACACGTAATTTGAACGTACTCCACTTTAACAATAAATGCATTACCGACCCACTTACCCTACCCTAAGACACATTTACAAATCCCCTATACTCTTACCCTCTCCCTCATCTAGAAAGCTGAAACATACAATAAAGAATTTTAGCATCCTTCAAGCACATACATGTTGACAAAATGGAACCAAAACTGAAATTTCCCCATTCATCCCTGAAGCAAATAGGTCAGTCATAAAACAATCTCACCAGCTTTCATAAATCTTTCCAAAACTGAAATTATTTCCTCAGCACTCCTTCCCTTCCAATTTATTTTGTACACTAATTTTGTTTTTATATGCTCTTTGAAATGAAATTGATTTGGAGATTTTACAATATACTATATACCTTTCTAGGAGTAATGAGGAGAATCTCAAAATTATGGCTAATTCATAACAAAAGCTTTGAATTCTATTGAAAATTCCTTCAACAGGTACAAATGTCATTTGTACAACAGACTATCAACATGCAAGTGCATCAGGACTGTGCCGACACACTTTGGCCTCCATGCAGCAAGTGCTGCATCAGAATGTTGTTTTAAACTCCAGCGCAGAGGTTTCCAACGCATGTGCTAAAATTACTCAAATTACTGCTATGCTAAAAAGCATCTGTTGTCAGAAAAAAACAGCACACACTGCAGCAGTAAGAGGTAGCCTTTTGCAGCATCACAGGTAACTATCTCTATTCATGTTAGTGTGTGACCGGGAACAAACTCATGCATTAACAAGGGAGATTTTTAAAAAAGCAGCCCGCAATCCCAATCCTCTTTCACTCCATCCTACCAAAAAGACTCTTGATCTCTTCCCCCACACAATTACTGGTAGCTCAAGTGGTCCCTATTCCTGATAGCCCCTCCCCCAATGAAAAAAAGCCTACTGGTGGCTCATGGTGAAGCGAGGTCAACAAGCTCCTGCCTCTACACCATCTTGAAAAATAGAGACACATGACCCATGGGGCACATCTTGGGATGCAACATCTGGGGTCAGTCTGCCAAAATAATTATTTGTCAAACTGACTACACATGATACATCCTAGGATGAACAGTTTGGGGCCAGGTTCTACCATTTTTTGAGATAGTGATACAGACAGGAGTGTGTGAGCATCGCTACTGTCTGCCAATAATGGAAGAATTGGAGGGGGACCCCCATGGGCTACCACTGAGTATTTTTGGGAGATTGGGGGGGAGGTAGTGCATGGAAAGCACTACTTGGACCACCGATGAGGGGGTTTCTTTTGGGGGGGGGGGCGAACTGGGGGGTCCAGGGCCCATTTGGAGAGCTGAGGTCATGTCACCCTTTTAGCGCCATCTTTCTGTCAGTGCAAAGGGAAGAAAGTGTAGTTACTCACTTGTAACAGGTATTCTCCAGGGACAGCAGAAATCAGTCCTCACTTATGGGTGATGTCGGCACCGACAGAGCACGTGCAGAGCAATTACCCAGATTTCAAAGAAAGCCTTTGGGATTGCTGCCACGCATGCATGGTCCTCTTCCCGCCCAAAGGTGCCATCTTGCTCAGTCAGGTGCCCTAGCTAGAGCCCTACTAAGCAGGAAGGATAAAAATAGCAACTCTTCAGGGGAGGTGGGAGGGTAGTGAGGACTGATTCCTGATGTCCCTGGAGAACACCTGTTACAGGTGAAAAACTATGTTTTCTCCAGGAACAAGCAGGAAGTCAGTCCTCACTTATGGGACTACCCAGCTATAGGCTACTGAACCTGTAACCCAAAAACGCCTCCGCAAGGCCGTGAGCAGAAGCCAATGCCTGAAGGAGCCAGAGTCTTCGGGTCTCCGGGGCAAAGCTCTCGGTAGCCACCGAAGAAGGGTTGGAGGGCAGGAGTTGCTTATACCCCGAACAGATTATGGAGTACAGCCTGGCCAAAGGTGCTGTTCTGGCGGACTCCCTCTCCAGGCAGTAGTGCGAAGCGAAAGTCTACACTGAAGACCAGGTCGCAGCCCAGCAGACGTCTGTTAGAGGCACTGAGCGCAGCAAAGCCACCTTGGCCTGGACACTGTGTGCAGTAACGCACCGATCCAGTGGGAAGCCTGCCTTCGCCTGGGCGAAGGTGATGCAGTCCGCCACCCAGATGGAGAGGGTGTGCTTGGTGACTGTCTGCCCCAGGCGGTTGGGATCGTAGGCAACAAAGAGCAGATCGGACTTGCGATGAACCTGGGTGCGCTGCAAGTAGAAGGCGAGAGCCCTCTTGCAGTCGAGAGTATGTAAGACCGCCGATGCCCGGTCGGCATGAGGTCTCAGGAAGAAGGTCAGCAAGACTATCTCCTGATTGAGATGGAAGTCCGAGACAACCTTCGGTAGGAACTTGTGGTCGATACGGAGAACCACCCTGTTCCCATAGAATCTGGTGTAGGGAGCCTCACCCATGAGGGCCTGAGTTCGCTGACTCGCCCAGCTGAGGTCAGAGCCACCAGCAAGGCTACCTTCCAGGAGAGGTGCCGAAGTGAGCATGTCGCCATTGGCTCAAAGGGCGGCTGCGTAAGCTGCATGAGCAAGATGTTCAGGTCCCACTCTGCTGGAGGAGGCCGGATGGGAGACTTGGAAAGTAAGAGGCCCTGCATGAAGCGGGAGACCAGGGGCTGCCCCGAGAGGGGTTTACCCTCGATGGGGAGGTGGTTAGCCAAGATGGCACTCAGGTGTACCCTAACGAGTTGGACTTCAGCCCCTCCTTTGAGAGGTGGAGGAAGTACTGGAGAACACACCAGAGAGAGCAGGAGAACGGGTTGATCTGGAGCTCGGAGCACCAGGTCGAGAAAAGCCGCCACTTATAGGCTCGCCTCATCGAGTACTTCCTTGATGCAAGGAGGACCTCCTCGACCTCCCCCTGGAGATGCAGCGGGACTGAGACCCGTTCAGCCGCCAGGCTGTAAGGGACAATGAGGCAAGGTTCGGGTGGAGCACCCGTCCCTCCTCCTGTATTAGCAGGCTCGGGGCACAGTCTAGCGGGACTGGAGGCTCAGACGAGAACCGAAGCAGAAGCGGGAACCAAGGCTGTCGAGGCTATGAAGGAGCTACGAGAATCATTGAAGCTCGCTCCCGCTGGACCTTGTGTAGGGTCCTCGCAAAGAGATGAGTGGGAGAGGGAGGCATAAAAAAGCCTGGATGTCCAATTCAAGAGGAACAGATCTGGAGCCACCCTGCTTGGGTGTGGAACCAGCCTGCAGAAGCGGGGAAGCTGCATGTTCACCAGGCTAGCGAACAGGTCCATAGACAGAGACCCCCACCGATGGAATAAGAGACTAGCTACCTCTGGATCCAGGCTCCATCCATGAGGACATTCTCCTGGCCAGGGAGATAGACAGCTCTGAGGGTCATACCCCGGTGAACAGCAAAGGAGGACCATCTCCCAACAGAACATGGCTACCCTGTTGTCCATCTGAAAGAGCACCGACTTTCCCCTCAGGTGGTACTCAAAGGCCCTCGGGGCCCACCGGACCCCCCAACGCTTGAGCAGATTGATCTGCTGCTGAGATTCTTCAAGCAACCACTGTCCCTGGGTGCGTAGGTCGCCACAGTGGCCTCCCCAACCCAGCAGGGAGGCATCCGTCGTCAGGACAAGCTCGTGCTGTGCGGCCTGGAAGGGTACTCCTCAAAGGCGGCTTCGGGGGATCCTGCCACCAATCCAGGGAGGTGTAAGGACTGTAGGAGATCAGGACAGGGTCCGGGAGGCCTGGCTCCATTGTGCCCTGAGGCACCACTGAGCCGTCCCCGCATGTGCATGTGGGCATGGGGAACAACATGGACGGTGGAGGCCATGTGCCCCAGGAGGCACAACATGGTTCTCGCCAGAATCCGAGCCTTGCATTGGACCTTGGCCGCCAGGGCGCAGAGGCAATCCGCACGGTCCCAGGGCAAGAAGGCGGTCGCCCGCTCCATGTCGAGAAATCAGCCGATGAACTCCAGGGTCTGCAACGGTTCGAGGTGGGACTTGGAGTAATTGACCAGGAAGCTGAGGCATTTGAGGAGGAGGATTGTGTGTGATGCCACAAGGCGGGCTTCCCTGGCCGATGCCCCCGTGAAGAGCCAGTCGTCTAGGTAAGGGAACACGGGTATGCACTGCCGCCAGAGGTAGGTGGCGGCTGCGGAAAGGCACTTGGTAAAGACCTGCGGGGCAGACACAAGCTGGAAGGAGAGCACCCTGTATTGGTAGTGCTCTCCCTGCACCTTGACCATCAGGTACTGCCTGTTGCTGGGGGTGGACCAGAATGTGGGTATGTGTTTTTGAGATCCAAGGAGCATAGCCAATCACTCTGCTGGAGGAAAGGCAGCAGGACACCAAGCGATCGCATTTTGAAGTTCTCCCGCACCAGAAACTTGTTTAGGTTCTTGAGATCGAGGATGGGGCGTAGACCCCCCCCCCCTCCCCATCTTCTTCGGAACGAGGAAGTATCGGGAGTAGAACCCTCGACCTCAGAAGTGCGGTGGTACCTTTTCGACCATCCGCTGGCTGAGGAGGTTGGTTAGCTCCTGTTGCAAGCAAGCCTGGTGCGAGGGAAGCCAAGAAGACTCCACTGGGGAGAAGGGGGCCTATCCAGGTGAAGATAACCTTCCAGGACCACCATGAGGACCCAGGTGTCCGACGTGATCGACGCCCATTGGGGGAGAAAAAGGACAGGCGTCCCCCCACAGGTGGAAGTGATGCCTTCTGCGTCAAAACCCCTGAGTGGGTTGGGGTGGCGCCATTGGTTGGGCTTTGGGCCCTTTAGGCTTGCGATGGCCGTGCGCCCTCCCCTTTACCCTGCGTGCCAGTGGTCGGTGGGAGAGTAGAGCGGATATCCCTGGTAGGGGAGCCCCTTTCTCTGGAAGAACGGCTTCTTTGTTTGCTGCTTCTTCCGTGGAAGAGAAGAGGTGCTGCATTCAGGCCTACCAAATGTACATGGGCATGTTCCTGCGTGACCTCGCCAAGGAGCTCGGTGGGTTTTCCCACAGTTCTTGGGGGTGAACACCTTCTCAGGTTCCAGACCCTCCTGAGGTCGGTCGCGGACTGCTCGAAATACCTCTCCCAAGCCGCGTACGACAGCAGCTGGCATCAGGGCCCGGCACCAGGCATGCCTCCAGTCTTCAGACCTGGAGCAATGGGAGAATTCTGTGGGAGAGAAGAGGTCTTATGCGAGGCGGGTTCGAGTTATGAACTCGGTTTCAATTTCGGCGGCCTTATCCTCCATGGGCTTGCCGAACAGTTATTCACCTAGGCAGGGGACATCCAAGAGCTTCTCCTGGACCCACTGCTCCAGGTCTGAAGACTGGAGGCATGCCTGGTGCCGGGCCCTGATACCAGCTGCTGTCGTACGCGGCATGGGAGAGGTATTTCGAGCAGTCCGCGACCGACCTCAGGAGGGTCTGGAACCCGAGGTATTCACTCCCAAGAACTGTGGGAAAACCCACCGAGCTCCTTGGTGAGGTCGCGTAGGAACATGCCCATGTACATTTGGTAGGCCTGAATGCAGCATGTCAACATAGACCCCCGATTGGCCTTGCGCCCAAGGGCGTCAAGGGCTCTGGACTCCCTGCCTGGCGGGACCAAAGAATATGACTTCAGGCTCTTTTGCTTCCACATCACCGATTCCACTACCATCCATGGAGGTGTGTGTGGAAGCTGGGTCTTCCGGAACTCTGGCTGCGCTGGACCCTATACATGGCATCGAGGTGTTTGCTCACAATGGGGACCAAGGCAGGCGTCTCCCACATGCGGAAGAGCAGCCAAGACAGAATGGGAGGCACTGGGATCATAAGAGACTCCCAAGGCGGGGACTCATACTGTAAGATGTGGAGTTCCTCTGCCCTCGGTTCTTCCTCAGCCTGCATGGCCAGCTTGAGGGCCCGTGCCATGTCCCGCATGAACACCAGAAAGGACTTGTCCTCGGGAGGCGAACGCACCCATAAGT
Source organism: Ichthyophis bannanicus (assembly GCA_033557465.1). Classification (NCBI taxonomy): domain Eukaryota; kingdom Metazoa; phylum Chordata; class Amphibia; order Gymnophiona; family Ichthyophiidae; genus Ichthyophis; species Ichthyophis bannanicus. The sequence continues at coordinate 238,651,244 of CM066040.1, forward strand.
GAGGACTGACTTCCTGCTTGTTCCTGGAGAATAAAAAATACAACACTGAGCACAGTAATTTCCTATCTGGTTGTTTGCATGTATATGCATTATAGCAGGGGTCTCAAACACGCGGCCCGCGAGAGAACGTTGTGCGGCCCGCGACGGCTTCTGCTGCTGCTGCCGTTGCCGCCGTGGCAACGGCAGAATCGACGGTCAATTTAAAAAAAAAAAAAAACTGGCTTCTGCTGCTCAAGCAGCAAAATCAGCTGTCCTGCGGCCCCCTTCCTCTCTGCCCGGAGATCCCCGAGAGTGCTCCATCAGCGGGTGCTTTTCAAGCCGCGAAGAGAGTATTTCCCTCTCGCGAGGCTTGAAAAGTGACTAGGTTTAAGCCGCGCGAGAGGGAAATACTCTCTTCGCGGCTTAAAAAGCACGCCGCAGATGAAGCACACTCAGGGCTCTCCGCGCAGAGGGGAAGGGGCCGCGGGACAGCTGATTTTCTGCTGCAGCAGCAGAAGCCAGGTTTTTTTTTAATTTACCTGGGGGGGGGGGGGTTGGGCAGGTAAAGGGGATATGGGCGGGGGGGGGGTTATGAATGGAATTGGGGTATTGGCAGGGGGGGGGTATGACTGGAAATGGGCTATTGGCAGGGGGGGGGTTATGACTGGAGATGGGCTATTGGCAGGGGGGTTAAGACTGGAAATGGGCTATTGGCAGGGGGGGTATGACTGGAAATGGGCTATTGGCAGGGGTGGGGTATGACTGTAAATGGGCTATTGGAAGGTGGGGTTATGACTGGATATGGGCTATTGGCAGGGGTGTTATGACTGGTAATGGGCTATGGTGGGGGCTAGGACTGGAAATGGGCAGGTGGGGGTTAGGAAGGCCTGGAGGTGGGCGGATGGGGGGAGTTAGGACTGGTAATGAGCTATGGAGGGGCTGACTGAAATGGGGTAATGGGGGTTAGGGCTGGAAGTGGGCTATTGGCAGGGGGGGTTATGACTGGTAATGGGCTATGGGGGGGGGTAAGACTGAAAATGGGGTGATGGGGGGTAAAACTGGAAGTGCGCTATGGGGAGGTTAGGACTGGTAATGGGCTATGGGGGGTCTAGGACTGGTAATGGGCTGGGGGGGGTTGCTAGGACTGGTAATGGGCTATGGGGGGTCTAGGACTGGTAATGGGCTGGGGGGGGGTTGCTAGGACTGGAAATGGGCTGAGTGGAAGGGGGGCTTGAACTGCAAATGGCTGATGGGGAGGGGGGCTTGGAATGGAAATGGGCTGTGAGGGGAGGGAGCTAGGATTGGAAATGGGCTGATGGGGGGCTAGGATTGGAAATGGGCTGATGGTGAGGCTAGGATAGGACTGGAAATGGACTAATGGGGGTACTAGAAGGGAGCGGATGCTGGGTGGGGCTGGAACTAGAAGGGAGCTGATGTTGGGGGAGGATTAGAATGGGATGGAGCTGGGAAAGTGAAATGGAGAGGGGAAAAATATTTTGTCTGGGAGAGAAGACAAATCTACAATTGGCCAGGTATTGGGAGAGTAAGTGGGGATTGAGGATGGAGGGGTAAAATTTGAGTGGATGAAATAGGAATGAGGAAAGAGAAAAAGGAGAAAGATTAGTATGTTAAAGCAGATGTAGAGAGAGAATGGAAAAAAAAACTAGGAGAGAAGAAAGGGCAAATGGACAGCAGACGATGGAGAGTTAGCAGAAGACATGAAGAAACCAGAAGAAAGTGGCTGGAACAATTGCAACTGAAAAAAATGCACAAAAGGTAGAAAAATATCTCTTTATTTTGAATTTATTAACTGGAATATGTCAGCTCTGGGAAATGTGCATCATTGTTGTTTGCGCTTTGTTTAGTACAAGAGGAAATTAATTTATAGTTTTATTTCTACAGTGTTGTTGTACATTCCAAGTTTGGCTTTTGGGGTTCCCAGTTTAATTATTGTCTTCTTGTTTCTAAATCTTTTAGTCTTTCTTTATCCATACTCATTAAAGAGGCATGTTTACTAAAAGTTAGTGTATGGTAACATTATGCAAATATTTATGCAAATGAGGCCCCTTATGCAAATGAGGCCCCGCGTCTTATGCGGCCCCCGGGTTACTTTACAAGTCCTCATTTGGCCCTCAAAGCAATTTGAGTTTGAGACCCCTGCATTATAGTATCCTTAAGCGCAGTGGTTTTGTTTAATATTTTCCCATGCTAGAAGTCTTTCTGCATGAGGAGGAAGACTAGTGCGGGAAAATCTGCACTGGCTTGCTTGTGTGGGAAACTAATATTAAATCAGAATATAGTTTGGGAAACATTTTAATTGTGGTTTCTTGAATGAAAGTTTTCTAAGGTAGACAATTACTTCTAAATTTTACAATAAGCTAGCTCTGGATGATTATCCTTTATAGTCATGCAAGTATTACCACACATTTCTTCCCAATAATCTCTCTCTCAAATCCCAACAAGGCTGATTAGTCACTTTATATTTTTTCACCTTATTAAAAATCTAAACTGATATCCACATGCATCACATTTTTTTCCAAGCCCCAGATTTCCAGGAATAAGAAGGGTTTTTTGGCTTCTGTCCCACTGATAGCAACTAAGCATGCCAATAACCACAATTCTCCCGACAATAGTTCATGAGAAAATAGCAGAACTTACGTTACACCAGGGTGAAGGTTGTACTTCTTTTTTCCAAAGCGTGTTTGCTGAGCAAAGAAATCATAACGCTCTGATTTCTTCCACATGTAATAAAATGCCACACATTCTCCAACTGACCTTGTTCTGACCTATAGAATGCATGACAAGAAAACACTCATTACTTAAAGGTATGATGGCAAATCAATATTTAAAATAGTTAATGACTTTGTCCTGCACTGTGTGTGAGTGTGTGTGTGTGTACACATATATACGCATCTATACATTAGGGTGGTCCAAAAAACAAACAGATTTCAGTTCTCCATAGGGCTGGTTTTGTTCTTTATCACATTTATAACACATTTATAATTTTTAATTAAAACGCATTTAGAGGTCACTCCATTTGACAGTTTTTATGCCATCTGAACTAAACAGAAAACTGGAATGTCTGGTAACCGTGGTCGCTGAAGGTTCTGCAACATCTTTTTCTTTGTTTCTGCTGAGACTCTTGTCATCAAAAAGAGCTAAGCCTTCCAAATGTTCAGATAAAAACCAGAGGTGCCTTGAAAATGCAACAGCCTGGTTTGGGCAAGTCTTAAGAACTGATAAAAATTCAATGTCATTGAGAGGAGTTCGGAGCAAATGGTGCTTCATTACACTGGCGTCAACGAGACCGACAAACAGTCAAATCCGTGATATTCTTGGACTCACGTGCAGTCATCCTGAAGTGAGCCTTAAGGAGGAATATTTTCAGTACATAAATGCCTTTTCCCATCCATAAAATGTTCAGAATGGGGAGACGTCTAAATGTTTCGCAATCAGGCTGAAATTTCACAGATAAGCAAGCTATCCCCTAATGGGCAAAAATAAGCCTTGTGGAGAAATGATTCTACAAACTAACTTTTGCACTGTTTTGTGAACCACCCTAATATACATATGCATGCATGTGCATATATCAATATAAAAAAAAAAATATATATATATATATATATAGCATAGTTGCTTACATGTAACGGGGGTTCTTCAGACAGCAGAGGTATGCAGTCACACTCAATGGTGAAGTCCCTATCCTATGCCTTGAGTGGATCTTGCACAGCTCAGAGAAGCTTTGCTGCTTCACTGAGCATGCATGTCTGCTTCCCGCCTGCCTGTGCTGAGAGAATCAGTTCATGCCAGAGCAGACAAGAAACCAAGAGAAAAATTCTAAGAGAAGAGGTGCCACTGAGGTGTCGCCACCAAGAGACTACCATCATCTGTTTGCAACCCAAGTTTTCTTCTTTTTTTTTTGTTACAGGGGAGATGGACGGGAGAGTGTGACTGCATGCCACTGTTGTCTACAGAGAACTCCCATTACAGCTAAGCAACTGCGCTTTCTCTGGAGACAAGCAGTAGGATGCAGTCACACTCAATGGTAAGTCCAAAGCTAGGGGCCACCTTGTCATGTAACTTTGGTTGTCAAACATGTGTATAATCCAGGCGGCCTCAAACTTAGCTTGGGAAGAGGAGAAGAATCAGGTAGCAAACAGATTCCAAAGGACAGCCTGGCCAAAGGCAAAGTCCACTGTGGATGAACGATCCAAACTGTAGTGCTTGACAGACGACCAGGTAGCTGCCTTGCAGATATTCTGGGTGGAGACACAAGCCAGACTGGCGATGGCCATGGCCCTGAGCTTGTGAGGAGCAATATGGCCTGAAGATGGGAGAGCTGCTTGCTCATAGCAGAAGGCAATGCAGTCCAAAATCCACATAGCCAAAGAAATAGCTTTGCTGACAGTTGTCCATGGTTATTGGGATTGAAGGTCAGGAACAACTGAGATGACCTGCGGAGAGGATCAGTATGATGCAGATGGTAGAGAAGAGCCCTTCTGCAGTCCAAGATATGCAATTTCTCCTCTGGAGAGCCAACAAGGGTGTTCGGAAAGAAGGACAGGAGCACTATGGGCTGGTTGATGTGAAAGTCAGAGACTACCTTCGGGAAAAATTTAGAATGTGTCCGGAGGATGACACTGTCATTGAAAAATTGCATATATGGGGGATAATGCATCAGTGCTTGAATTTCCCCCAGACGTCTGGCCAAAGTAATGGTAATAAGGAAGACAGTTTTCCAAATGAAATGTTTGAGCGAAGAGGCTCAAATGGTGGTTGCATCAGCTCAGACAAACAACATTAAAGGTCCCAGGCCAGTGTAGGCGGTTGACTGGGAGGACTGGTGTTCATGAGACCCCCATGAATCGGGACACCACCAGATAGACTGAAATGGGCTTGCCATTGACAGGGTTGTGCGACGTGGCAATAGCCGAAAGATGAAAACGTACTAAATTAGTATGTAGACCTGAGTGGGACAGGTGAAGGAGATAAGACAAAAGTTGGCTCACCGAGCAGTGAACTGGATCCTTCCCATTCAACATGGCCCAGTGAGCAAAATGGGCCCACTTGCGCTGATACGAATGCTGCATAGAGGGTCTTCGAGAAGCATCAAGAACAGAGGACATCCTGTGGCAGAGAAGAAATCAATGCTTGGTGCCCTGAAGCTGCCATGCCGGGAGGGATAAGGATTGAAGGTTGGGATGCAGAAAGTCCCAGAGGTATAGGAGAATCCTGCAGCAGCGCCAGCAGATGTGGAAACTAAATCTGGCAGGGCCATCGAGGTGCTAACAGAATGACTGATGCTTTGTCTTGCTGGATCTTCAGCAGGACCTGCATGATAAGCAGGAATGAGAAAAGGCATACAGAAAACCGTGAGATCAGTCCAGCACAAAGGCATTGGGCGCTCGCCTCTGGAAGCATGGCGGAATTAAGCAGAAGACGAGATATTTAGTTGTCCATGGAGGCAAAGAGGTCCACCTCGGGTTCCCCCCAAAGAGCAAAGATGCTCCGAATGACAGCATGATCGAGGCACCATTCATGCGGGTCCAGTTGGCAGCTCAACTTGTCAACTAGCTGGTTGTGAGCCCCTAGAAGGCCACTCACAGTGCAGCATCTAAGGAAGGGCAAAAAGTCCATAGTTGGGTGGCTTAGTGACAGAGACAAAGAGCCTGTACGTTCCTGCTTGTTGATGTAGAACATGAAAACCTGGTTGTCGGTGTGTATCAGGACAATTAAGTGACACACAGAGTCTGCAAAAACCTTGAGGGTATAGTAGACCGCTCGGAGTTTGAGCACATTGGTATGTAAGGCCTGTTCCTGGGGGATCATAAGCCACGAGTAGAAAGACTGAGTAGATGGGCCTCCCCCAGCCATATGTGGATGCATCAGTGATAATAGCGATGTGATGTGGTGGCATCTGGAAGGGGCACCCCCACCAGGAGGTTGGCTGGAGTCACCCACCACCTGAAGATGTCGAGGATAACTGCTCGCTGTGGGCCTTCAAGGGAAATTCCGGCCGGGAAGGGATGGGAGCATTGAAGCTAGTTCAGACTGAGATGCCACTGCAGAGGGCACATGTGCAGTTTTATTTATTTATTTATTTATTTAACTGCATTTATATCCCGCTTTTCACCGGGTCAAAGCGGTGTAACATGTAACATAGGGAGGGGTAATTTCTTTTAGGATGGGGCCATCACCAGGGTCAACAATTAATGATTATGGGAGGACATGGACATGATTTACTTCTAAAATCTAAGTGTGAGGTCATGGTGGCGTTTCCGTTGAAAGATGTTCACGGAATAGGATTGTCTTTAGCTGTTTCTTAAATGATGTGATGTCGTTGTTGTTCTTGATGTGGTTTGGTAGAGAGTTCCAGAGAGATGGAGCATAAAGTTCGAATGCTCTGTTGCAGGTCCGTTGTGTAGATTTGGTTCTTTTGTGGGGGACAACGATAGAGTTATTGGAGGAATGTCTGGTTGGTCTGTTGTGGGATGGTCGAGGTAGTAATGAGTGTAGTGAGGTGTTCCGTGTTTGGTGGATAGATTTGTGGATGAGTAAGATGGCTTTGTACTTGATTCTTGCTTGCAGTGGAAGGAGGTGAAGGTCTCTTAGGATTGGGGTGATGTGCTCCCGTTTTTTTGTATTTTGAATAATCCTTGCTGTGGTGTTTAAGGCAGTACGGAGTGGGTTGGTGTGGGAGGCAGGAAGTCCATGATAGATTATGTTGCAGAAATCTAGATGAGGGAGTGTCACAGCTTGCATCACTGTCCTAAAGTCGTGTGGTTCTAGGAGGGGCCTGAGTCGTTGGATAGTTTTAGCTTTGTGGAATATTATCCCAGCGGTTTTGTTGATTTGTTGTTTGAAGGTGAGAGCTTGATCAATGACGACTCCTAGATATCTTATTTGCGGCTGGATTTGTATTTGTGTGGTTCCCATGTTGAGGTGGGTAGGTGGTTTGAAGTCAGGTTCTTTTGTTACTATTAGGGCTTCGGTTTTCTTTATGTTGATGGATAGATTGTTCTCCTGTAGCCAGTTGGTTACGTCGTTGAAGCAGGCTGATAGCTGTTCGTTTTTTGGGTTGTTGGTTGTAATTGGTGGGTAGAGCATTATGTCGTCCGCGTAGATGTGGAAGTTGATGTTATGGGTGCGTATGATCGAGCATAGTGGACGTAGGTATATGTTAAACAACATGGCTGATAGGGTGGATCCTTGTGGTACTCCTTGAAGTTGTTTGTAGGGGGGCGAGGTTGTGGAGAGGGTGCGAATCCGTTGCTGTCTGTTAGTTAAGTATGATCTGAACCATTGGAGTACAGTGTCCTTGATTCCGATTGTTTGTAGTCTGTGTATGAGGATTTCGTGTGAGATTGTGTCGAAGGCCGCTGATATGTCTAGGAAGATCAGGATGTACCCTGAATTTTTTTCTTGTGTTCCGATGATGAGTGTGTTCATTAGGATGGTCATGAGGGTCTCAACTCCATGTAGTGGTCGGAAACCGTGTTGCTGTGGGTCAAGTATGTCGTTGGTGTCTAGATGATCTTGGAGTTGGTGTTGGACTATCTTTTCTATTATCTTGGTGGCGAGGGGGAGGCTTGCTACTGGTCTGTAGGATGTGGGGTCCTTGGGGTCCAGGTTGTTCTTCTTTATGGTTGGTCGGATGATTGATGTTTTGAGGGCATCTGGCATGTATCCTTGTTTAAAGGATTCATTTACGATGTGGGTTAGTGGGGTACTTAGGTCTTCCTTGGTTTTCTTTATCCATTCAGTAGGGCAGGGGTCCAGTGGGGAGGTAGTGGTGTTCAGGCAGGAGATGGTGGAGGATATTTCTTCCTTTGAGGTGTCATTGAATGTAGTCCAGTTGGCGTTTATGGTGATTCCTGGGTATGTTCTTGTGGCTGTAGCGCAGCGGTAAGGTTGTTGAGGTTGGTGAAATTGTTTGTATTGTCGGGCCAAGAGATCCGAGGGGATATCTGGAGGTTGATCGGAAGTGGATGGTGTCTTTGTCAGTTTTTTAGCGATTTGGAAGAGTTCTCGAGGTTTGTTTGCAGCGGTCATGATGGTTTTGGTGTGGTAGTTTCTCTTTGCATTGTCGGTTTCTGTGTGGTAGGCATCAAGTTCATATAGGTATTGCTTTTTGTCTTTGTCAGTTTTGTTTTTTCTCCATTTTCTCTCTGTTCTTCTAAGATTTGTTTTCAGTTTCCGGAGGTCAGGGGTGAACCAGCGGGCCTTTGAGGAGATGGGCTTGTTGCTGGTCTTGTTTACGGTTACTCTGGATGCTGAGGAGATTGTGGTGTTCCAGTTGTCCATGAGGTCATCAAGGTTATTTGAGTTCGTAAGTAGATTAGGTAGGGTCAGCGTCAGGAAGTCTTCTTTGTTGAATGCTTTGAATCTTCGTGTGTGTTGGGTGTATCCTCTGTTTGTATTTGGTTGATATGCGTGGGAGAGGTGGATGATGTAATGGTCTGACCATGGGACTGGTGAGATTATCGGACTGCTGTATGAGGTGGATGCCTGGGAGTTCAGGAATATGAGGTCCAGTGTGTTTCCTTTTTCGTGTGTTGGTTCATTTATGATCTGCGATAGGTTCATTGCTGTCATGGCGTTAAGGAATGTTTCTGTTTGTGCTTCTTGGAGGGATGGGAGATTGAAGTCTCCTAGTATAATTGGTTCCTTTGACGGGTCGATGCTTTCAGAGATCAGGTGCAGTATCCTTGGTAAGTCAGGGTTTGCAGCGGGTGTTCTGTAGACCAGGCATATTGTGAGATTTTTGTTGGTGAGGGTGAGGATGTCTGCTTCGTCGGAGGTTTCAGAGGTGAGGGTGCGCAGGTGGAGGTTGTTTTTTGCGATGATGGCTACTCCTCCGCCTTTTGCGTGCGTTCGGGAACAGTGATGAAAGGTGTATCCTGTTGGTGTCAGTTGGTTCATTATTACTGTGTCCGTTTCTGTTAGCCAGGTTTCTGTTATGCATAGGATGTCGGTCTTCTCAGATATGATCAGGTCTTGGTGCATGTGATATTTGTTCCTGGTGGAGCGTGCGTTTATGAGTGTGATGGAGAGGTGTAGGTGATTGATGTGATTGGTGTTTTTGGGTGGCGTGTGGTGTGTGTGAGTCGGGTTGTTCGTGGTGTTGTAGATGCTTGTGGGTTGCAGTCCTGTGGTTCCTGTGTATGGAAGGTCAGTAGGTGTGGTGGGGCGGGAGTACAGTTTACGTGCGGAAGGGGTTGTGCCTGTCAGTGTGTTTGCGTAGAGAGGATTGCTGAGTGTGTTTGGGTGGGGGTACAGTGTTAGCAGAGGAGTGAGAAGGTAGATGGGTGTTAGGAAGGGCGGCATGTTGTGAAAGAGTACCTGGGGTTTTGAAGCAGTGTAGTCTCTTTCTCGCCGGTTTGCTGGAGCGTTTGGATATCCGGTATTTGCCCTGTTGTGCTGTTTGCTGCGATGAGTCCCTTCTTGGTTGTCGGGTGTTGAGGCTGTTGCAGTTTGGTGGTGTTGCTATTTTTTCTTGGCGAGCTCAGACCCGGTCAGGGGAGCTCGAGCCTTGCCCGTTGTGGAGATTTTTCGGGCCACGGTAATGGCCACCGCCTAAGGGCCACGCCAAAGGGCCCTCTGGCGAGGCCCTCAGGCGCGGGCGCGCCCGTAGGGACGCCGCTTCTTATGGCCCTTCTCGGCTCCTCTCCCACCGCCCGGATTGGGCGGGAGCAGCTCCCACTGTCCCGATTGGACAGGAGTGGAGTTTGGTGGTGGTCGGGTGCTAGCGGTGCAGCGGCTCCCTCGGGGTAGGGACGCCGCTTCTTATGGCCCTTCTCGGCTCCTCTCCCACCGCCCGGATTGGGCGGGAGCAGCTCCCACTGTCCCGATTGGACAGGAGTGGAGTTTGGTGGTGGTCGGGTGCTAGCGGTGCAGTTGGGCAAGTGGCACTACTTGTACAGATACCACTATGGGCCCCAAGAGGCACAGGTGCAGGTGGACCAGTGCTGATCGGTGTGTGGCAAGGGTGCCGCTGAGGAGCTATAAGGCTTGAATCCTTTGGCCAGGAAGGAAGGCTTTGGCTTGCAGAGTGTCTAGAGGCACCCCAGTGAAATCCAACTTTGTTGAGGGATGGGCTCAAATTTCTTGGCATTGAGGACAAAGCAGAGGATCTGCAGAGTGATGGCAATATCCTGGACAGCTCAGGCTGCTATGTCTTGGGAGGTGCCCGAGATTAGGTAATCGACTATGTAGGGGTACATGCTGTGGCTCTGATACAGAAGGTGGGATGCGTTGACCGTGAGACACTTGGTGAAAACGAGAGGGGCGAAGGAGAGCCTGAAAAAAAGAACTTTGTACTGATAGTGGTTGTTGAGGAAGGTGACCTGAAGGAACTTCCAGTGGAGGGGGGATGGATTGGAATATGGGGGTAGGCATCCTTGAGGTCTAGCGAGGCAAGCCAATCCAGAGGACTGAGCAGGGGAAGGATTGTGCTCAAAGAGTGCATTTTGAACTTTTCCTGCTTGGTGAAAAATCCCTGATGCCTCTTGGGAAGTGGGATAAGCTCGATGGCCTTGTTGAGGAGGAGCTGAGCTATCTCCTTTGCCAGCTGGGGCACATGCTGCTCCAGGAAATGGTTGGATGGAGCCAGGGACAGAGAAGGCGGTGATGTGTCGAAGTGAAACGTGTACTCTGACTGAATAATGAAGAACACGCAGCAGTCTGTGGTGATGGACTGCCAGGCTTCTGCGAAGTGCCAGATGCGACTCTCCACTGGTAGGTAGTCAAAAACTGGGGAGGGTTTGGGAAGGGTAGTCTGCGGGAGCACCTGGACTTTCCTCTACTGTGGGCAACCCCGCTGGGAGTACAACCGATATGGCTGGACCTGAGCCTAAGGGGGGGCTGCCACAAGTAGGGCTAGTAGTGTTGCAACGGGTAACTGTTGAAAATAATTATAAAGGAAAGGATAAGATGCGTCCACTTCAGTCATGTTACCATGAATGAAGTGGTATTTAAAGGTGATACTGCAGAAGAATTGAAAGAAATATTGCTACACCGGAAAGATGTATTACAACTGCTTGATAAACTGAAGAGTAGCAAATCACCTGTACTTGATGGTATACATCCAAGGGTGTTTAGAGAACTGAAATATGAGATTGTAGACCTGCTATTAGTAATCTGTGCACTTCATTAAAATCATCTGTAATACCTGAAGATTGGAGTATCGCCAATGTAACGCCAATTTTTAAAAAGGGTTCCAGGGGCGATACGGGAAACTACAGATCAGTGAGCCTCATGTCAGTACTGGGAAAAATGGCAGAAACCATCATAAAGAACAAAATTACTCATCATGTAGATAGTCTTGGTTTAATGGGAGAAAGCCAACATGGCTTTAGATAAAGAAGATCTGGTCTTACTAATCTATTATATTTTTGTGAAGGTGTAAATAAACAGGAAGACAAAGGTGAGTTGGTTGATATAGTGTATCCCTCATCAGAGACTTTTGCCAAAACTAAAAAGTCATGGGATAGGAGGTGATGCACTATTGTGGATCAGGAACTGGTTAAAAGATAGAAAGCAGAGGGTAGGGCTAAATGAGCAATTTTCCCAATGGAAAAAGGTGGAGTGCCCCAGGGATCTGTGCTGGGTCCGCTGCTTTTAGACATATTCATAAATGACCTGGAAAGGGAACGAGTGAGGTTATCAAATTCGCAGACGACATAAAACTATTTAAAGTTGTTAAAACCCAAGAGGATTGTGGAAAATTGCAAGAGGATCTTGATAAATTGGAAGACTGGGCATGCAAATGGCAGATGAAATTTAATGTGGACAAGTGCAGTTATGCACCCAGGAAAGAACAACCCAAACTATGGTTACACAATGCAAGGTTCCACATTGGGAACCACCACTCAGGAAAAAGATTTAGGCGTCATTGTGGATAACATGTTAAAACCCTCCGCCCAGTGTGCAGCGGTGGCCAAGAGAGCAAATAGAATGCTAGGTATCATAAGGAAAGGAATGGAAAATAAAACAAAGGATATTATAATGCCTCTATCCTTCCATGATGCGATTGCACCTTGAATATTGTGTGCAGTTCTGGTCATCGTATCTTAAAAAGGATATGGTGTTATTAGAAAAGGTACAGAGAAGAGCCACCAAAATGGTAAAGGGGATGGAAGGATACCCCTATGAAGAGAGGCTAAAAAGGTTAGGGCTCATCAACCTGGAAAAGGGACGGCTGAGGGGAGATATGATAGAGAGCTATAAATTAATTAATGGAGTGGAACGGGTAAACATAAATCGATTGTTTACGCCATCAAAAAGTATAAAGACTAGGGGACATGCAATGAAGCTACAGTGTAACCAGTTTAAGACTAATAACCTTTTCCAGGTTGAAGAGCACTAACCTTTTTAGCCTCTCTTCATAGGAGTATCCTTCCATCCCCTTTACCATTTTGGAGGCTCTTATCTGTACCTTTTCTAACACTATATCCATAGGTCTCTTCAACCTGGAAAAGAGATTTCTGAGGGGAGTTATGATAAAGGTCTATAAATTAATGAATGGAGTGGAACGGGTAAACGTAGATTGATTGTTTACGTCATCAGAATATAAAAAGACTAGGGAATATGCAATGAAGCTACAGGGTAATCATAACCATAAGACTAATAAGAGAAAATATTTTTTCACTCAACCAATAATCAAACTCTGGAATTTGTTACTGGAGGATGTAGTAAAAGCTGTTAGTGTAGCTGGGTTTAAAAAAGGTTTGGACAAGTTCCTGAAGGAAAGGTCCGTAAACCATTATTAAAAGGGACCCAGGATATCACTGCTTGACCCAATACAAGCATTAAGGAACCTGTGTCTTTTGGGGAGACTGCTAGGTACTTATGACCTAGATTGGCCACTGTTGGAAACAGGATACTGGGCTTGGTGGGCCTTGGTCTGACCCAGTATGGCTTATCTTATGTTCAGAGAGGAGCAGCGGATGGAGGAAGCTGCCTCCGCCAGCTGAGCAGAGTTCACGGACCGTGGTGGAATGGTCCTTGACTTCTGAAACCATCTCTTGAACCTTAGATCCAAAGAGACTCTCACCTTGACAGGGGTATTGGCCAAACAGTCATGAAGGTCTTCAAGTAGACTGGACACGTGAAGCAATGCAGTTCTTCTGGTTGAAATTAGCTGAAGCTGCAGACTGGGCCACGGAGTCGTAGATGATGTATGTGGCACAAATGATATAGTAAAGGGATTCATGTAAGTCCGCAGTCAAAGAAGCTGGATCTGCTAAGAAGGGTTCATCCAGCTTCAGGTCGTCATGAAGGTCGTGCAGCATGTGTAGCTGATGAGCTAGCATGCACATAGCTCTGGTAAGATTTCCGTCCTATAGCATCTAGGATACGCTGCTCTTTCCCTGGAGGCATTTGGGATGGCAGCTTAGTGCCCTTGGAATTTTTATGGACTGCCTTAGATTTGACTGACTGATGGGGAAGCTGAGGATGAAGGAATCTTAGAGCAAGTAGATCCTTGCACTTGAGGGCAATATATCGGGATGCAGCACTCCTGAAGATGGTGTCTTGCAGATGGAAGATTGCAGGTCCTGAAGGATCTGAGGCACAGGGAGTGCAGGGATTTCCTTAGGAATACTGCAAGCTTTTAAAAAGGAGTGAAAATCACTCAGAGTCAGAGCCCGGGAGAGCTTCTGGAGAAACTTTGGATAGGAAAGATCCTTGGGCAGATCGTCCTGAAAGTCCTGTTCCAAGGATATCGGAACAGGATCCTCCATGAAGGACTCATATGGCTCCCAAGAATAGGACAGGAAGGAACAAATGTCCTCATCAGAGGGTGAAATCTTGCGCCAGTCAATGAGTGCAGGGGATTCTGAGGACCTCCTGTACGGGGTTTAGTCGGGGATCTGAGGGAACGCTAGGCTGCGCAGCTACCCACTGAGGGGAGGCCTGCAAGAGCGCAGAACTGTCCTGAAGAAACTTCTGGAGAAGAGAGAAGACCGAGAAGCCTGGGGGGGGGGGGGGGGCCTGCATAGAGGCTACAATACCAATGCTGTGGCTGCTTTTAAAGACCCCCCGAGCCTGTGCTTGGCCTGATGGCGGGAGTGATGAGGAGGAATCTGACATGAGAGCTGACTCCGCAGAGGCGGTACCACTGAGCAAGGCCTAGCTCTAGTAAAGTGAAGAAACTCCTCCTTTTTGTTTAAAACATCAATTTTTATTTATTTATTTTTACAGTCAGCGAACAAAGCCGGAGGGCGGCCCGGATTAAAAAGGCACTTAGCCATTGTTGCTTAGTAAAGTGAAGACAGACCTGTTTAAATTTTGCCAGCCACATGGTGAAGTGAAGGCAGACATGTTTAACTTTCGTCTGCCTCAGTGCGGTACAGACAGAAACGTTTACCTTTCTTTACTGCCTGTTGGCTTGAAAAATGCGTGACTGAAAGAAAACAGTAGCAAAAGGAAGCTGGTGTGAGAAGCGAACAAGCGAACTGTGGAAAACAAAAAAAAAAATAAAACCACTTAAAAATGCAGGCAAAAACGAAGAGGAAGGGTGACCCGTGCAGGCTTCTGTGCGGTATAGAAAAAAAATTAGATTCTCTTAGCACAGGCAGGCGGGAAGTAGGCATGCATGCTCAGTGAAACAAAGCTTCTTTGAGCTGAGGGAGATCTGCTCAAGGCTCAGTCCAGGGACTTCGCCAATGAGTGTGACTGCACATCCCTGCTTGTCTCTGAAGTAATGTGTGCGCATGCGTGCACATGAATGTTCAAAATTCAGTATCATACATGAGAATTACAGTGAAGGCTCATCATTGATTGCATGTTGCTGGGCATAAACCATAAAAGGTACTTGAATAGAATGAAGAGACAAAAGATTATCCTTATCTAATGCAGAGATGTTCCACATCCAAACGTGCAATGCTTTAGAGACAATTTTAGATAGGATGTGGAGATGGGAATTGAGATATCCAGGTTGAGACATGCTCACTTCTAGTGGTATTTTACAAAAGCTTCTGTCGACTACTGAGCCTTTTGCAAAATACATATAAAGATGTGCAGGATTGCATGTGGATTTGCAGCAATACACAGCTTGAGAAGCCATTTTAGAAATCTATGCATGTAAAAATTAAGCAGCACCAACCCAGCATGTCTACATCAAAATGGCAATTTCAAAACTTCCACCTGCAAACCTATAGAAGTGCTGCGGCCACAATTTTTTTTTCAATTTGGAGGAAGAAATAAACAAGGGATTAAGGAGGATTACTCCCCTTACTCCCTGGCTAAAAGAAACATCTCTTAACAATTTATGCAGGCCTTGGAGCAGGTGAAAAACCCCCACTTAGAACTTTTTTGGACATGAATGTGGATTCCCTTTATAAAATGGGATGTGTGTGTGTGTGTGAATTTTTGATCCTTCTAGTTCAAGTCCAAACCAAGCCCCCAAACACCCCCTTCAATTTCTACACTGTGTTGATCTCCACATATAAATTGCATCTTTCTGAAATTGTCAAATGAAAAAGGTGCATAAGGCTTCTAAAATAGTCCCCTTAGTGTACTATTTAAGTGAGAGGGTTGGGTTAATTTCCAGTTGGAAGCTAATACTAATTTAACAGCTAACTTTTCTTTTTGAAAGTAATACTCATAACCAGAGCTGAAAACCTGAGTCCTGTTATAGTATTTTCACTATTTCCAATTGAGGCTCATCCAGCAATGGCCTGCACCACCCTCATTCTGGAACACTTGGGGCTCATCATTAACTTCCCAAAGTCCACAGCTACAAAGATCCACAGCTACAAACACCCTAAAAGTCCCGAAAGCATTAACAGTTTGCACTTCATCTACAGCCAACAGGGCGTTTAGTATCAGCGCACCAAGATGCTGGAACGCATTACCTCCAGATATCCGGGCTATTAAGGGCCTTACGCAGTTTAGGAAAGCCCTCAAGTACCATCTTTTCAATAAGTACCTCATAGAACCCAACCTCACCCACCGAGACAGAGATGTAACCCACTAAGCAAATATATGGTTTCCCAACAACATGCCAAGAAAGATTCTCTAACCCTTAGTGGTGCATTTGTTTCTATAGAATTCATGATCATACAACCTTATGTAGCAATATTTGTAAATAGTTTACAAGCTTATGTAGCAAGTTTTTGTAAATAGTTTACCCCTGTTATCTAAGTTACTTGCCCTGTTATCTGTAAACTCATACATGTTAACTGTACTGAGCGTTTCTGTTCCATGTAAACCGCGCTGATGCTGAATAGTGCGGTATATAAGAGAATGTAAATAAATAAATAAATAAATAAATCTCCATCCGGCACAACACCTGGAGTTCATAAGGGTGCTGCGGGACACTGTCCAAGCCAAGGGCTTCCTCCCTCTGGACACTCACAGGACATGTCTAGGGTGAACCCTCTGCTTATGCCTGCCTCATCTTCTGGGCCACATGGCATCCACAGTGCACATTACCCCAGATGCCTGCCTGCCTGGACATGCGGCTGATCCAGGGGGCTCTGAGCTCCCAGTAGTCACAAGCATGGGACACCTACGAGAGAATGGCCGTGACCCGTCCTCTAGCTGACTCCCTCAGCTCCAGGGCCTGCAGGCTGGGATGCCCTTCCAGGTCCCCACCTCCCATTCTTACCACAGATGCCTCCAAACTGAGCTGGGGAGCCCACTGTGACAACCTCCACATTCAAGGCAGCTAGTCGTTGGCAGGGAGCCTTCAACAAATCAAACCTCCTGGAGCTCTGGGTGATAGCGCATGCCCTCTGGGCTTTCCAACACCACCTTTAGCACCAAGCAGTCCTCATCCAGACCAACAACCAGGTAGCGATGTTTTACATCAACAAGCAGGGAGGGACGGGTTTGTCCCTCCTGTATCATGAGGCAGTGAGCCTCTGCTCCTTCGCCAGCAGTAGTGGGATGCTACTTTGGGCAGTCTACCTCCAGGGCCAGGACAACTTCTGGCAGAGCAGCTCAGTCAAGTCCTCCAACCACATGAGTGGTGGCTGGACCCCAGTGTGGCCAGTTGACTGTTCCAACTCTGGGAGCTCCCACAGATGGACCTCTTCGCCAGTCCAGTCAGTGCCCAGCTAGCCCACTTCTGTTCGAGGCAGCCACATCCCTTGTGGGTGATGACAGATGCATGTCTCACCTTCCCATCCAAAGGTGCCACCTTACCCCAGTATGACATAGCTCAAAAGCAGAAAAATATCCATGGGGAGGGAGGGAGGGTTGTGAGGACTGATTTCTTGCTGTCCCCAGAGAATACCTGTTACAGGTGAGTAACTGCTTTCTCTGGGAACAAGCAGGAAGTCAGTCCTCAAATATGGGACTCCCAAGCTACAGGCTACCGAAAAAAAGCTACAAGCGACCCAAAAAGCAGAAAAAGGACAGCAGGGGGCGCAGACTGGCTGGACGTCTGACACTGTGGCAGCAGTAGCAAAGATGCAATCCCCACTCCGGTAGCCTGAACATTACAGGCCAGAGGAAAGGAGTTGCGCTATTCCCAAAGAGGTGATGGAGTAATCCCTGGCCGAAGGAGCTATCCCTCTGGGAGATCTCTTCCAAACAGTAGTATGAAGTGAAACTATGCACAGAGGACCAGGTGGTAGCCCAGCTGATGTCCAGTAAGGGCACAGAGCACAAACTTGCCACTGAGGCCACCATGGCATGCACATTGTGAGGCATCACATGATGCTCCAGAAAGCCCTGTTTCGGTAAGCAGTTCCCTTCCTCGTGTAAAATGGCTTTTTACCTGAGCCCTTCCGTCAGGGAGGGGCAGTGGTCTTCTCAGAGAACCTAGTCCTCGTCATGAACACTGTCTCCAGCTCGGCAGCCATGTCAGTCATGGGTTTGCCAAAGAGGTTCTCCCCTTGGCATGGGACATCGACCAATTTGTCCTGAACCCACTACTTGAGGTCGGACGACTGAAGCTAAGCTTGGTGGCATGCACCGATGCCTGCCGCGGCTACCCGGGCCACCGACTGGAACCAGTCATAGGCCGCTCGAGACATGAATTTGCAGCACTCACGGACGGCACAGTGAACAATTCCCGTGGAAGGGCCTCGTACTAGAGGATTTCTAACTCATCCGTCCGAGGGTCGTCGTCCGACTCAGTTGGGAATGCCAGGGCCTTGGACATGTCCTTGACAAAGTCTAAGAAGCCCATGTCCTCTGGCAGGGACCACCACCGAGGTTCCGATATGGGAGAATCGGAAGGGACGTTGCAGTGGCGACGGGTATCGGGGGACTCCTCGTCCTCCGTCTCCCACTCTGAGTAGTCCATGTAGGGCTGCTCTGCGGGCCTCGAGGGCCCAGTTGCCCTATGGCCTGCACCTGGTAAACTTGCTGGGGACGACCACGGTCCCGTTGAGCAAGACTCTGAGCACAAACTTGGCCAAGGATCGACTCGGCTTCCAGAGACGTCTTGGATGTTGAGGGCCCGGTGGTTGGGGCAGATGAACTGGACGTGCCGGACAACAGCGCCCACTGCTGGTCCATGAAGGCAAACTGCGCTCCAGGGCCACCATTCTGGATTGCAGACCAGAAGGCTCCACACCCTTCAGCATGGGCACCAAGGGACTCTGACCCGATGCTGGCTCCCCCGAAGAGGAATCCTAGACGAGGATGGTGTCTGAGGACCGAGGCTGGTCCACGGCTAGATCCTTCCAGAGTACCTTCGCAGGTCACTCCTTCCCCGATGCCTCGGACGAGCGCCTCAGACTGTGGGACCGGGCGACTTCCGGCCGGTCTGAACCATCCAAGGACATCGCCTTCAAGGATTTTTTTCTTCTTCCTAGGTTCCCTCGAGGGAGACCCCTTTTCTGAGGAACCATGATGAGGCTTGGGTTCGGAGAGTTCTGTCCGAGATATCGGGGCCTCAGACGAGGAAATGGCCTTCAGAGGCATCGGGGACTTCGGGAAAAACTTATCGTGCTGCTCCTGGCGACTCTTGAGGGCTTTGCTGGACATCCTCTTGCAGAGACCACAGGCCGCCGGGTCGTGGTCTGGCCTGAGGCAATAAAGACAGCAATCATGTGCGTCGGTCAAAGACACGATTTTAGAACACCGATCATATTTCTTAAAACCACTGTTACCATTGGGAGAAAGAGTACCCCTGCGAGGTCAAAGACCCTCTGGACTGCCAGCGGGAGAAAAAATGCATGAAAAGCACCAGAAAAAAAAAATGACGAAAGACTACAAAAAGCAACTGAGCAACCGAGCCCGACACCGAGGTTGGTAGGTGGGAAGGGTACTAGTGCCGTACCAGAGGAGACTTGGAAACTCGAGGAACAAAGTAATCAACTTTTTCCAGGGACAAGCCAGACAACATCTGAAGGGCTCCGCGGAAAAAAGGAGACTGAGCAAGATGGCACCCTTGGGCGGGAAGGGAACCACGCATGCGTGGTGGCATCTCCCAAAGGCTTTCTTAGAAAGCTGGGGGGATGCTTCCGTGAGGGCTGTGTCGGTGCTGACATCACCCATATAAGACAGGACTGATTTCCTGCTTGTTCCCGAAGAAGAGGTGTAATCTATTTAAAAAACTAAAAAGAAAAAGGAGAGACTCATGCAGGCAAAAACAGCGAAACCAGAAAATTACCCGATACTGCAACACTAATTTTCTTGAACGGTTTTGAAACTTCTTTCGTATACACTCTATGGAACAGAAGAATGGTATATACATGTACCAAAGAACCTGTAAACAAGAAAGTTTCAACTATCGTGTAAGACAAACAACCTATTAACATGAAACAATGATTGTATACTAAAACAAATCGTGTACTAAAAACATTTTAACCTTGGTAACTTTTATTGGGGATTTTCAATTTATTGGGGGATATTATAAATACACCATTCATTTACTGCTTGATGATTTTTGACAAGATTATATTAATATAAGAAGGGGGGGGAGAACAGACAATTCCGATGGGCTCTGCAGAAAAATAAAGACGAGGCAAGATGGCATTCTTAGACTGAAAGGGGGATCACTTATACGTGGTACATCTCCCAAAGGCTTTCTTTGAAAACTGGGGAGAGGTTACCACGTTGGTTTCATCGGCACAGACGTCACCCATATATGAGGACAGACTTCCTGCTTGTTCCCAGAGAACCGTCTCTTATATGTGTCTGTACAGCGCTGTGTACGCCTTGTAGTGCAGTAGTAATAGTACAGCTTGCCTCTGTGGGTGTTAGCAAAATCTGCAATAGAGTAGACTCCAGGGAAGAAAGCAGTAACATGCAGAGGGATCTAGTTAAGTTTGAAGAATGGTCAAGAATTTGGCAGCTGATATTTAATGCTAAAAAATGCATGGTCATGAATTTGGGTTGCAAAAATCCAAGAGGGCGGTACAATGAAGGGGGCAAAGTACTAATGCCCACAAAAGAAGAGCAGGAACTGGACGTGATTGTTTCTGATGATCTTAAAGTGTCTAGACAGGTAGAAAAGGCAATAGCAAAAGCCAGAAGGATGCTTGGGTGCATAAGGAGAGGAATGGGCAGCAGAAAAAAGGAAGTGATAGTGCCTCCGTTTAAGTCTCTGGTGTGACCTCATTTGGAGTATTATGTGCAATTCTGGAGACCAAAAGGATATAAACGGGATGGAGTCTGTGCAGAAGGTGGCTACTAAATGGTTAGTGGTCTTCATTATAAACCATATGGGGACAAAGATCTTAATATGTATACATTAGAGGAAAAGTGGGATAGAGGAGATATGATAAACACATTTAAATACCTCCGTGGCATAAATACCCAAGAGGAGAACTTTTCGACTGAAATTAAGCTTTGCAAAGAGAGGACATAGGATGAGGGTGAAAGGAGATAGATTTAGGAGTAATATGCGGAAATATTACTTTATGGAAAGCGAAAGATGCGTGGAATACTCTCCCAGTGCAGATAGAGACTAGTAGAGTATCTGAATTCAAGAAAGCAAGGGACAAACAGAAGATCTCTAAGGGAAAAAAGTGACTGTAGTATTTGATATGGAAGGGCAGACTAGATAAGCAATGTGGTCTTTCTTTTGAGATGTTAGCGTAATTACTCATCTGTTTTGTTTTGTTTTTGTTTTGTTTTTTAGGGACAGCAGGAATCAGTCCTCACATATGGGTGACGTTGACACCGACGGAGCCCGCACGTTAGCTTCTCCACATTTTTCAAAGAAAGCCTTTGGGAGATACATACGCATGCGTGGTCCCTTTCCCATTCAAGCGTGCCATCTTATCTCAGTAGGATGATATAGCTCAAGGCAAAAACGACAAAAAGCAACTCCATGGGGAAGAGGGAGGGTTGTGAGGACTGATTCCTGCTATCCCCAGAGAAAGCGTAGTTACTCACCTGTAACAGGTGATCTCTGGGAACAGCAGGAATTTAGTCTTCACATATGGGGTATCGTCGGTACCGACGGAGCCTGTGCAGGAATGATCCCTAGCATCTATAGGAAAGCTTTTAGGAGCATCCCACAGCGCCTGCGTGCTGCCTTCCCACCTTTCTCTCTCTCTCACTTCAGTTGAGTTTATAGCTGAGACCAAAGGAGAGGAGTAGAGAAAGAGAGATAGATAACTCCAAGGGGGAGGTGGGTGGCTTATGAAGACTAAATTCCTGCTGTTCCCGGAGATCACCTGTTACAAGTGAGTAACTATGCTATCACCAGGAACAAGCAGGAATGTAGTCTTCACATATGGGGGCTCCCCAGCTTATAGATGCCAGGGGATGACCCCAGCAAGCTGTAAACCCAGGTGAGATGGGTCATGCTTCCTTCCATGGACCTCTGGCATCAAAACCCGGGACCAGCGGGTAGGAGTTGTAGTAAGTATGAAAGAGATGCTGGAGAACAGCTTGGTCAAACGAGGCATCCTGACAGGAGTCCTTGTCTAAGCAGTAGTGGGCTGTGAAGGTATGTACCGAAGCCCAAGTAGCTGCTCTACAGATGTCGTCAATAGACACAGAACAAAGATTAGCCATTGAGGCTGCCATGGCTCTCACATTGTGAGCTGTGACATGCCTTTGAGAGAAAGTCCTTTACTCTCATATGTAAAAGGATATGCAATCTGCAATCCATTTAGATAAAGTTCTTTTGGAAAGTGGAAGTCCCAAATGACTAGAGTTCAAAGCAACAAAAAGCTGAGAAGATTTTCTATGCTGCTTAGTTCTTTGAAGATAAAAGGCTAAGGCTCTTTTACAATCCAAAGTGTGAAGATTCCTTTCTGTACTGGAGGCATGAGGCCTAGGGAAGAATATAGGAAGATAAACCAACTGGTTTAGATGAAAACTAGGAAAAGGGGGTGACGGATGTGGAAGGTCAACATCTGCATGCCACCCCCTGCAAAAGCAGAACATCAGAAACAGCCACACTCTTAAACCACACACCAAAAACAAGTGGGAAGAAATGGGCAGAATAAAATCAATGCAAAATACACACAAGCCAGGTAAATGCTGGAAAGCAATGAGCACAAATGCTCGAAGCTTAGCGAAAAAAATTCCAGACCTGGAAGCCCTAATGGTGGAAACGGATTTGGACATCGTGGCCATTACGGAAACATGGTTTAATGAATCGCATGATTGGGATATAGCCATAGCTGGCTATAATCTATTCAGAAGAGACAGAGAAAATGGAAAAGGAGGAGGAGTAGCCTTGTATGTCAAAAGCAGTATTAAAGCTACTGAAATGCAGGGAACATGGGGAAAAGAAGAAGCGCTCTGGATTGCGTTGGAAAGAGGAGATGGCACTGTCATCCATATTGCTGTAGTCTACAGACCTCCGACTCAAATTGAAGAGAGAGATAACGAATTTATTATAGATATTGCCAAGATAGCAACAAAGGGGGAAGCGATCATATTAGGTGACTTTAATCTACCTGATGTGGACTGGATTACTCCTTCTGCACATCTGGAAAGAAGCAAAAAAATTGTGGATGCTCTCCAAGATGCATTACTTAGACAAATGGTGATGGAACCAACCAGGGAAAGCACAGTTACTTACCTGTAACAGGTGATCTCTGGGAACAGCAGGAATTAGTCCTCACATATGGGTACGTCGGTACCGACGGAGCCCGTGCGGGAAAGCTCCCCAGCTTCTTAGAATAGAAGCTTTTGGGACCTCCCACGGCACATGCGCACTGCCTTCCCGCCTTCCTGAACAGCTCTCCTCAGTTTCGAGTTTATAGCTGAGTCAACAGAGAGAGGACAGGAAGATAGATAGATAAAAGCTACAACTCCTAGGGGAGGTGGGTGGGTTGTGAGGACTAATTCCTGCTGTTCCCAGAGATCACCTGTTACAGGTAAGTAACTGTGCTATCTCCAGGAACAAGCAGGAATAAGTCCTCACATATGGGGACTCCCTAGCTTAGAGGCATGGGATCCCCTGTAAAGGTTCGCCATCTTCGTCAGGATCTCAGGCATCCATTCTGGGAAGGTGGGCAGGAGTTGTTTAGGAATGGAACAGGTGCTTGAGGACAGCCTGGCCAAACAAGGCATCCGGCGGGAGTCCTTGTCCAAACAGTAATGGCTGTGAAGGTATGAACCGAGGCCCAGGTAGCGGCTCGACAGATCTGATCTATGGAAACAGAGTGCAGAGAGCCATAGAAGTTGCCATGGCCATCACATTGTGAGGCAGTGACATGGCCTTCCAGGAGAAATGGTTTTGCTCTGGTAAGCAAAGAAATACACTGAGCAATCCAATTGGAAAGTGTACGCTTGGAGACTGGAAGTCCCCAAATGGGAAGGATCAAAGGCCACAAAAAGTTGAGAAGACTTTCGATGTGGCTGAGTCCTATTAAGGTAAAAAAGCGAGAGAGCTCTTTTTACAATCCAGAGTATGAAGGTTCCTCCTGCATTGGATGCATGAGGAGCTGGAAAAAAGACAGGTAGATATACCTCTTGATTAAGATGAAAAGGCGAGACCACTTTAGGCATAAAGTGGGATTCGTCCTAAGGACCACCTTATCATGATGAAATCTTGTGTAAGGTGGATTAGCCACTAAAGCCTGCAGCTCACTGATGCGGCGAGCCGAAGTGACCTGCAATGAGGAAGAGACCTTCCGGAAAGAAATTTCAAGGAGGTGGAAAACATTGGCTCAAAAGGTGGCTTCATAAGTTGACCGAGCAATAGATTCAAATCCCATGCGACCGGGGGTGGTCTGATGGGAGGTTTAGTGAGAGTCAGGCCTCTCATGAATCTTGCAACAAGAGGATGAGAGGAGATAGGTTGTCCATTTATATGTTTCAAGGATGCTGCAATAGCACTTAAATGGACCTCTTACAGAATTCGTCTTGAGGCCTGCATTGGATAGAGCAGGAGATATCAAGAAGAGAATTCAAAGGAAGTGCCAGAGGGTCAAGGACCCTGCTGAGCACACCCAAATGGAAAAACGTTTCCATTTGAAAGCATAGGAACGCTGTAGAGGGTTTTCCTAGAGGGCAGAAAGGATATCTTTCACTGGTTGGGAAAGATGAAAGTCTTGAAGGCTTAAGCCTTCAGTAACCAAGCACTGAGGGAAGGGATTGGGGTTTGGGTGCCACAAAGTCCCTTCCTCCTGAGACAGGAGGTCTGGCGCAGCTCCCAGATCCAAGTAGGATCCCTGGGAAGAGCTGTAGAAGTAGAGGAACCACACTTGGCGTGGCCAGCGTGGAGCTATGAGGATCATAGTTCCATGATCCCTTGGAGTTTGAACAGAGTCTTGGGAATCAAAGGAATGGGTGGAAAGGCATATAGGAATGCCTGATTCCAATTCAGGAGAAAGGCGTCCGTAGCCTGAGCTCCCTGACACGGAGTTCTGGAACAGAACCGGGAAGTTTGGCATTCCACGGACTGCAAAAGAGGTCTATGTCCGGGGTCCCCCATTCCTGAAAGATTCGGTTTATTTGGTCCAAATGTAGGGGACCATTCGTGTGGCAGCAGAACTCGACTGAGCCTGTCTGCCCGAGAGTTTTGAACTCCTGGGAGATACACTGGCTAGCAGGTGAATCTGATGCTCTCTGGCGAAGGCCCATTAGTCTTAGAGCTTCGTTGCAAAGCGACAGAGAGCCCGTCCCTCCTTGTTTGTTTATGTAAAACATGGCCACCTGATTGTCCGTCTGAACTAGGACAGTGAGGTTGGCTAGGAGGGAGTGGAGACCTTGAGGGCAAAGGTAAATTGCTCGCAGTTCCAGAAGATTGATATGAAGGGTGGTCTCCTGTAGAGACCAAGTGCCCTGGAGTGGAGAGAGTTGCAGATGGGCTCCCCACCCTGTTTGGGAGGCATCTGTTGTTGAGGGTTGCTTGGGGTAGCAATGGTTGAAATGGAGCCCCCAAAACAGATTCTTGGTGGAAGTCCACCAGTGGAGGGACCAAAACAGACGATCGGAGGTTTGTTATTTGGTCTGAGAGCGCTCCTGACGCCTGAGTCCACTGAGTGGCCAGGGTCCATTGAGCTGCTCTCATATGAAGACGAGCATAGGGCACCACATGCACTGTGGGAGGCCATATGACCCAGTAGGCGTAGCATTTCCCTGGCTGTCAGGTGGAGTGCTGGACTGAGCTTGGGAGGCCAAACTCAGGAGGCGCTGGACTCGAACATGTGGGAGGTAGGCCCTTGCAGTGATGGTGTCCAACTGGGCCCCTATGAATTCTAGAGATTGAGTAGGGATGAGTTGGGACTTGGGAAGGTTTACTACCAGTCCCAGATACGTGCAAAGGCTCCTTGTGTGGTCCAGGGAAATCTGGGGCCTGTGACTGAGTTGGAGCTCGGATGAGCCAGTCGTCCAGATATGGAAGACAAAGATTCCCATGCCTCTTAGAAAATGCGGCTACGACTGCCATGCATTTTGTGAATACTCTTGGAGCAGAGGCTAGACCGAAGGGAGTACTCTGTATTGGAAATGTTTTCCCTGAAACAGAAAGCGAGATACTTTATGTGGGATGGATGGATGTGTATATGAGTATACGAATACTGTAGGTCTATAGAACAAAGCCAGTCCTGAAGCTGGAGGTTAGGTAGGAGAATGCAGATAGACAGCATTTTGTATTTCTCCTTGAAGAGAAATTTTTTCAATACTCTCAGATCTATGATTGTTCTGAATCCCCCAGTCTAATTTGGAATGAGAAAATAAGGTGAGTAGAAACCGCACCATTGTTGAGGAAGAGGAACATCTTCTATGGCCCAGTGGGTAATAAGAGAGGAAACCTTTTGACCCAACGGGGTTAGGAGAGATGGGGGTGAATTGAATGGTCTCATCATATGATGGGGTGGAAGGCTGGAGAAATGAAGTTTGTAACCCTCTCGATGGATAGAGAGGGTCCATTGTTCTGTTGTGGATTTGTTCCCATCTGGGAGCAAAGTGAACCAACCTTCGGGTATGGTGAGAGGTTTCTGGTTGTGTTAGAACCAGAAGTGGGCAAGTTCCCTAGGAGCAAGTCAAAACCCCTGAGGGGGTTGGAGCCTGCAGAGCTACAGTAGATGCTGCAGGCTTAGCTCGTGCTTGTATGGAGTGCTGACGCTTATCAGTATAGAGAGGTTGAGAATACTGAAGGCCAGTCTTAGAAGCAAATCTGGCCTTCTTATAGTAAGCCCTATTAAAAGACTTTTTCTTAGTAGGAATTGAAGTGGGACTTTGAAAGTCTTTCCAAGGTGGCATTTTCAGCATCCATCTGGGTGGCTTTGATTTGCCACTCTTCCCCAAATAAGTTCTCACCTGTACAGGGCAAGATTCCGTAAGCCATCTAGACCCAAGGTTCCAGATCAGAGGCCTGGAGCCAAGCAAGACGTCGGGCTGCAATAGCAATGCCCGAAGAAGCCCTACTGGCTCCCTCAAAGGAATCATATGCTGCCCTATTAGAGAACTTAGAAACCTCTAAGAGTTGTTTCACTAGGGAAAGGAATCCCTGCTTTTATCCTCAGGGATAAAGGGGGCAAAATGCCGCACCTTTTTGGCAAGTTCTCAGGAACATGCCCATATAGAGACTGTAGGAATTAATCCTGGCTATAAGCATACTAGCCTGGAAAATTTTCCTACCAAAAGAGTCCAAAGCCTTACATTCCCGTCCTGGAGGGGAGGAAGAGTGCCTTTAGGTACTCCTAATCTTCTTCATTGCAGACTTCACCACAATAGAGTGGTGGGGCAATTGAGTCTTTTGGAAACCAGGAGAAGGAGGGACCCTATACATGGTGTCCAACCTACGGGAATAAGGAGACAAAGTCAAAGGATTTTCCCAGAAATCCATCAGTTGTTCTGAAGGAATACAAGGATAGTCAGGTTAACTCCCTCCTTATGCGCCTTTGATTATCCCAAAATATCCAGTTTTTTGGATCTGGGTTCCTTTTCAGAGGATGTGGTAATAGAAAGGGCTGTAGCCATATCTAAAACAAAGTCCTGGAAGGACAAATCCTCTGGAGGGGACATTCTCCTTTTAGGAGAAGAGGGCTCCTCAGGTAAGTTGAGTGAAAACTCAGCAGAATCAATCAGAGGAGTGAAAATCCTCAGAGGAATCGGTGCTTTCCTCTAACGCACGATACGCGTACCGATCGGTTATCGATATCGGGCGTATCGGGTATGGAAACCGGTATGGAGCGAAAGCCCATACGGTACCGACTTGCGTTTAGAGGTGGACGGCCTCGATTACCGGCATGGCGGACAGATACCGGTATCGGGCCCGGAACCGCTGAAAGCGGAAACGATGGCGTTGCAGCTTTAATGAAAGCCATGACGGCCTGCTGCATGGACTGTACAGTATCGCCCATGGACGCCATAGCTGCTTGGAGTCGGTACCGGAGTGACCCGGTACCCCAGAGCAGGCTAAACAGGTGATCTGTCGAGGCCGTTAGCATCGATATCAACCTGGAGACCCCTGAATTGGCGTTTTTGGAAGTTGGACTTCCCGCCGGGGTTGTTTGGCTGGGTCAGTGTCATCAAGTTCTAAGCTAATATCCTCTCGATGATTTGAAGGAGATTTGCTATTTGAGGACTTGACCACATAATGTTTTGTTACCTGAGATCCATCCGTAGAATAAGACCTGGATGAATGTGATGCTGTATTCTCTGAAGCAAACAGCACATGGAATTGTTTGGCCGGTTCTGCAGCCCACGTTAGGACATGTGGAGCAAGATGGGCAGTCCGGTATGGAATGGTCAGGCCCCAAACATTTCAGACACCATTCAGGGTGTCTGTGACTGAAATAACAGCATTACATTTGGTACACTTCTTAAATCCAGGGGCTGGCTTCTCCATGAGGAGAAATTGAGTAGGCCGAGAGCCTCTCTGAAGTGACCAAAAAAGCTAAAAAATAAGAAAAAGAATTATAATTTTTTAAAGAAAGAAAGAAAAGACCGGCGATACCGGTATCGGTATGGGGAAGGCAGGTACGCGCGGTCTAAAGAAACAAATAAAATAACAATTTCTTCAGCGGTGACAGGAACACGACCTGCTGGCTCCGCGGAAAAAGAGAAACTGAGGAGAGCGTGTTTCAGGAAGGCGGAAGGCAGTGCGCATGTGCAGTGGGAGGTCCCAAAAGCTTCTATTCTAAGAAGCTGGGGAGCTTTCCCGCACGGGCTCCGTCGGTACCGACGTACCCATATGTGAGGACTTATTCCTGCTTGTTCCTGGAGATAGCTCAACGCTGGATGTAGTGCTTACCAACAGTGATAACATGTCGAATGTCTGCGTGAGTGCCCCTGTGAGCAACAGCGACCATCACACGGTATGGTTTGAGATAAAAGCCATGGTACAGGCCAATCATAGCAAGCTCAAAGTCCTAAACTTCAAAAACACTGACTTCAATAAAATGGCCGAGTACTTAAAGGAGGAGATGACAGGGTGGAAGAAGATAAGGGAAGTGGAAATGCAATGGACTAAACTAAAGGCGGCAATAAAAGGGGCAACAGATAAATATGTAAGAAAAATAAATAAAAACAAGAGGAGAAGGAAACCTATTTGGTTTTCCAAAGAGGTGGCTGCGCAAATAAAGGCAAAAAACACAGCTTTTTCAAAATTCAAAAGCTTGCAAACAGAAGAACACAGAAATGAATACAGGATCCAACTCAAAGAGTCTAAAAGAGTAATAAGGATAGCAAAATCAAAGGCAGAAGAAAAGATGGCTAAAGATGTTAAGGGTGGCAACAAAACTTTCTTCAGGTATATTCAGGAAAGGAAGAAGATCAGAGTTGGAATTGCAGGACTCAGAAGTGCTGGGAAAGGACTCGTGGAAAGTGACACTGAAAAAGCGAAATTGCTAAACAAATACTTCTGCTCTATTTTTACTAAAGAAGATCCTGGAGATGGACCAGCTGTGACTCCCAAATATAAAAATAGGACTGAAGTAGATACCACACCATTCACAGAAGATGAGGTGTTAAAACAACTTGCTAAACTGAAAGTGGACAAAGCCATGGGACCGGATGGGATACATCCCAGGATACTGAAAGAGCTCAGAGAGGTTCTTGCAGGACCATTAAAGGATGTCTTCAACAGATCCTTGGAAACAGGAGTGGTTCCTCAGGACTGGAGAATGGCTAATGTTGTACCTCTACACAAAAGTGGTGACAGGGAAGAAGTGTCAAATTACAGGCCCGTGAGCCTTACCTCGGTGGCAGGAAAAGTAATGGAGGCGCTCCTGAAAGAGCGAATAGTGAACTTTCTCAAAAAAAACAGGTTGCAAGATCCCAGGCAACATGGTTTTACCGAAGGACGGTCTTGCCAAACAAATCTGATTGAGTTCTTTGATTGGGTGACCAAGGAACTAGATCTGGGGCATGCAATGGATGTCATCTATCTGGATTTCAGCAAAGCCTTTGATACTGTTCCTCATAGGAGGCTTGTCAATAAACTCAGTAGCTTGGGGATGGGTCCCAAGATAGTAAACTGGATTAGAAATTGGTTGACTGACAGACAACAGAGGGTGATGGTACATGGAGCTCACTCAGATGAGAGGAAGGTGATTAGCGGGGTGCCTCAGGGTTCGGTCCTGGGCCCGGCACTGTTCAATATATTTGTGAGTGATATTGCTGAAGGACTGAATGGAAAAGTCTGTCTTTTTGCAGATGACACAAAAATTTGCAACAGAGTGGACTCCCCCGCGGGAGTGGATAACATGAGGAAAGATCTACAAAAGCTGGAAGACTGGTCTAATGCTTGGCAACTACGATTTAATGTGAAAAAGTGCAGTGTCATGCACTTGGGTAGCAGAAATCCAAGGGAAAAGTACACAATAGGGGGTGAGAGGTTGGTATGCACGGTTCAGGAGAAAGACCTTGGTGTGATTATCTCTGATGATCTCAAGGTGGCAAAACAGTGCGACAAGGCGGTGGCAAAAGCCAGGAGGATGTTGGGCTGCATACAAAGAGGGATTACCAGCAGAAAGGAAGAGGTACTTATGCCACTGTACAAGTCACTGGTAAGGCCTCACTTGGAATACTGTGTTCAGTTTTGGAGGCCATATCTTGCAAAAGATGTAAAAAGACTGAAAACTGTTCAGAGAAAGGCAACCAAAATGATTTGGAGCCTGCGTCAGAAGCCTTATGAGAAGAGACTTGAAGACCTAAATATGTACACTTTGGAGGAGAGGAGGGACAGGGGAGATATGATTCAGACCTTTAAATACTTAAAGAGAAATGATGAACAAACAAACCTCTTCCAAAGACGGGGAAGCTGTAAAACTAGAGGGCATAACATGAAGCTGCAAGGTGGTAAATTGAAAGGCAATGTCAGGAAATATTTCTTCACTGAAAGGGTGGTGGATGCTTGGAATGCCCTCCCAATGGAAGTGGTGAGGGCAAACACAGTGATGGAATTCAAAACGGCATGGGACAAACACAGTGGATCCCTTTACAGCAACAGGATAAAAGCAAAATAAACGGTACCATCTAACTTCTGAACTATCTAGCATATGAACAAATAAGGGTGTCCTACATGGAGTGGTGGGTTCACCCCTAAACAGAAACAAAAACATGGGGAGGGGTGGCCTGCACAGAGCGACAGGTGCACCTACTCTTGCCATCTTGCTGGGCAGACTAGATGGACCATGCTGGTCTTTATCTGTCGTCACTTACTATGTTACTATGAAAAGGCAAAACCACCTTTGGCATAAAGTGAGGATGAGTCCTGAGGACTACTTTATCATGGTGGAACCTTGTATAAGGAGGGTCAGCCACTAAAGCCTGCAGTTCACTAATGCGTCTTGCAGAAGTGATAGCAATTAGGAAAATGACTTTCCATGAAAGAAACTTTAGGGTTGTAGTGGCTAAGGGTTCAAAAGGCAGTTTCATGAGCTGCCCGAGAACAAGATTTAGATCCCATGCCACCGGTGGTGGTTTAATGGGAGGTTTTGTTAAGAGTAGGCCTCTCATGAACCTTGACACAAGTGGATGAGAGGAAATAGGTTGTCCATCAAAAGGTTTGTGAAAAGCAGCAATAGCACTAAAATGGACTCACTGAATTGGTCTTAAGACCAGAAGTGGATAGTTGGAGGAGGTACTTCAATAGCGATTCCACAGGTACCAAAAGGGGGTTAAGTCCCTTTTGTGAACACCAGACAAAGAATCTCTTCCACTTAAAAGTGTAGAAACGCCTCGTGGAAGGTTTTCTGGAAGCCAGGAGGATCTCTTACCTACTGAGAGAGGTTGATATCCAGGAAATCTAGGCTTTCAGTAACCAGGCCCTGAGATGCAGGGACTGGGGATTTGGGTGCAGTAAGGATCCGTTCTCCTGGGAAAGGAGATCTGGAGCATTTCCCAACTCCAGAGGAGTGGTTTGAGAGAGACGCAGAAGCAGAGGATACCACGTTTGCTGTGGCCAACATGGAGCTATAAGTATCATACGCCTTCTGTCTCTCTGAAGTTTGAATAAAGTTTTGGGAATGAGGGGAAAGGGTGGGAAGGCATAAAGGAAGTCCTGACCCCAGTGGAGTAGGAAGGCATCCTTTACCTGACAGTTTTGAGACGGTATTCTGGAACAGAATCGGGGAAGTTTGGCATTCTGTGGACTTGCAAAGAGGTCTATATCTGCTGTTCCCCAGATTTGAAACACTCGAGCAAGTTGGTCTGAGTGGAGAGACCACACGTGTGGCAGCAGTACTCGACCGAGTTTGTCCGCCCATGAATTTTGAATACCTGGAAGGTATACCGCAAGAAGGTGGATTTGAAGCTCTCTGGCGAGGGTCCATAGTCGCAAAGCTTCATTGCACAGCGACAGAAAGCCCATTCCACCTTGCTTGTTCAGACAGAACATGGCTACCTGATTGTCAGTTTGGACCAGAACTGTCTTGTGGCTGAGATGGGTCTGAAATACTTGAATGTCACTGAAAATGGCCTGCAGCTCTAGGAGGTTTATGTGAAGAGAAGCCTCCTGTGGGGTCCAGAGACCCCGAGTTGAAAGATTGTGCAAGTGGGCCCCACAACCCAACTTGGACGCATCTGTTAGGGTGGCTTGGCATAGAGGCTGTTGGAAAGGAGAGCCTACAAGGAGGTTTTCCAGTGATTGCCACCATTGCAGGGACCAAATTAGACGTGTGGAGTTTCTGATTTTGTCCGTTAGTCGACCCGAGGCCTGTGTCCACTGAGAGGACAGGGTCCACTGGGCTGCTCACATATGAAGGCGAGCATAGGGAACCACATGAACAGTGTATGCCATATGTCCCAGAAGCTGAGAAGCATCTCCCGGTCAGTCAGGAAGACCTTTGTAACTTCTTGGGATGCCAGCTGTATTATATGCAGAAAGTGTGGCTGTGGCAGGAAAGCTCTTGACTACAGTGTGTCTAGACGAGCCCCTATGAACTCGAGAGATTGAGAGAGGGTGAGATAAGATTTTGGGAGGTTTATGAGCAGTCCCAAGTATTGAAGGATTCTCATTGTTCGAGAAAGACTGAAACTGGCCTCTGGAGCTGTTGATGCTCAAATGAGCCAATCGTCTAAGTATGGGAAGACTAATATTCCTAGAGTTCTTAGAAATGCTGCTACCACTGCCATGCATTTTGTGAAGACTCTTGGGGCAGAAGCCAGACCGAAGGGAAGGACTCTGTACTGAAAATGTCTTCCCTGGACCAGGAATCGAAGAAACTTCCTGTGATTTGTGTGGATGAGAATATGCGTGTACGCATCTCTTAGATCTAAGGAACATAGCCAGTCCTGACTCTGAAGGTATGGTAGGAGTATTCCGAGGGAGACCATTTTGAACTTTTCTCGGAACAGATATTTGTTTAATTCTCTGTGGTCTAATATAGGTCTGTGTCCCCCTGTTTTCTTTGAAATGAGAAAATAGGGAGAGTAGAACCCCATACCCTGCTGGGATATGGGTACCTCTTCTATTGCTCCTTGAGCGAGAAGTGAAGTGACCTCCTGCCACAAGAGGTCGGTAAGCAGGGACTTGAGAATTGAACTGTTTGATTATTGTAGGCGGGGGCATGCTGAGAAAGTGAAGCTTGCAGCCCAGTCGTACAATGGACAGAGTTATTTGTTGCCATCTTTTGGCAAAATGGCATAACCTGCCTGGAATGGTAAAGGGGTCTGGACCTTTTAGGGGCAGAATGACTAAGTTCTCTAGGTAAGCGTCAAAGACCCTGAGAGAAGGTTGAGTCTGCTGAGCCAGTTGAGCTCTTCGAGCTTGCGGCTTTCTCTGCTGTCTGTTCTGTTGTCCCTTTTGGGGAACATGAACTGGACAGTGGCCCAGATGGGGGTATGATTGGTAAAACCTCTTTTTCTTGTTGAAAAAAGTTTTTTTGAATAACTTTTTCTTTGCTGGGTTGGCTGTAGACTGATGGTCTGTTCAAAGTAGTATTTTCAGATTAAAGCTGATTAGCCTTGTTCTGCCATTTCTTGCCAAAGAGATTTTCTCCTGTACAAGGAATGTTTCCCAGCTTGTCTTGCACCCAACTGCTCTAAGTCTGATGCCTGAAGCCAGGCAATACGACGTGCACCTATGGAGATAGAGGTTCTGCTTATGCATTCAAAGCAATCAAAGGTTGCACGGTTCATGAATTTAGAGACATTCTGGGTGTGCTTGACCAGGGTAAGGAAATCGTCCCTTTTGTCCTCAGACATATTAGGGCTCATGAGCTCTAAGTAACGTGCGACGTCTTCCAGGAACATACCTATATAAAGAATGTAGGAACTGATCTTGGCTGATAACATGGAGGATTGGAAGCATTGATGCCCAAAGGCATCGAGTGTCCTCGATTCCCAGCCTGGAGGATTAGAAGAATGTTTTAGCACTCTTAATTCTACGCATGGCCGATTCCACTACCATCGAATGGTATGGTAACTGAGTCTTTTGAAAGCCAGGTACATGGTATCGCGGCGTCAGGAATGTGGAGACACCGTTAAAGGAGTTTCTACATCCTTAACATAACATCATGTAAGATCTTGTGAATGGGAAGCATAGCTGCTTCCTTAGGAGCCATGGGATATTGTAGAATTCTTAATTCTTCTGCCCTAGGTTCCTTTTCTGGAATCACCGTGATTGAAAGACCTTTGGCTAAATTACGTATGAAATCCTGGAAGGACATGTCTTCTGGAGGAGACATTCTGCGTTGAGGAGAAGGAGTTGAATCCTCTGGTAGGATCGCTCTAGTACCGGTAGAGTCAGTCTCATCGGAATCGGAAGACTCGAAGTCACTCTGTACCGGGTGTTCCTGTAACGCACAATACCGATACCGCTCGAAGTTGGTACCGGAGTGTCTCGGTTCCTGTTCCCCGATACCTGAGATAGACTCAAGGCTTGGCATGGGGGGACGCATATCTGCCAAAGCAGGTGCACTCGGTACCGGTACCGATACTTCTGGAACCGTTTGTAGCGGTCTTAGCAGTACCGAAGCTGCCTAAGAGGGTCGCTAGGCTGCGTTCGATAGTGAGGATTCTCTTATCCATCGCTCCTGCCAATGCCTGGGTGTCAGTACCGGTGGAAGCGGCCACAACCCCAGAACATGGCACCAGTAGGTCTGCAGAGGTAGAAGCCTCTGGAAAATCCTGGAGCCCCGTTAATGCTTTGGAGACCGAAGACTCCCGCCGGGGCTGTTTTGCCGGTGAACTTTCCTCGAGGGCAACGCCAGTGGCATCTCGATACTTAGGAGATCTATTCTTTGAGGACCAGCCAGTTTTGGAAGACTTAAGTTTAGTTACCTGAGATCCATGGGAGGAAGATGAAGCTCTGGAAGACATCGATGCAACTGACATCGTATCTGCGGCAAAAAGGGTACAGAGTTTTGCAGCTCTATTCTGCAGGCCCCTCTTGGTCATCTTTCTGCAGGAGAGACATTCCAATGGACAATGTTCAGGGCCTAAACATTTAAGACACCAATCATGGGTGTCGGTGACGGATATAGTACCACCACAGTTACAACATTTCTTGAAACCACTAGCTGGCTTCTCCATGTTTTAAGAAAAGTGGGCCTAGTGCCCAAAATGGCGCCTAGCACCGAAAGGGGAGAGGCCCCTGAAAAAACAACTCTTTTAGAAAGCTAGTTTTTTTGGGGTTTTTTTTTTTTTTTTAAAGAAAAGAGAACCAGCGATACCGGTAGGCGTCGAGTGAAGGCAAACGCGACCGCAAAACACAAAAGAATAAGAATAAATTTTCTGCAGTGACAGGGTACACGTCCTGTCGGCTCTGCAGAAAGGGAAGAACTGAAGTGAGAGAGGTAGAAAGGCAGCACGCAGGCACTGTGGGATGCTCCCAAAAGCTTTCCTATTGGACACTGGGGAGCGTTCCCACGCAGGCTCCATCGGCACCGACGATACCCCATATGTGAAGACTACATTCCTACTTGTTCCTGGAGATCACCTGTTACAGGTGAGTAACTACACTTTCTCCGGGAACAAGCAGGAAGTCAGTCCTCACATATGGGACTCCCTGACTACAGGCTACTGAAAAGCTGTATTAAGTCACAGGTGACCAGGAAAAGGTGAGACATGAGAAGCAGCAATGAGTCCTTGGGAAGACAGATTCTTGAGCAGCCCAAGTCTCCAGCAAGTAACCAGCACTGCAGTAGCCTGAATACACAAGGGCCAGAGAGCAGGAATTGCCTACACCCCAAATAGATGACGGAGTACTGCCTGGACAAAGGCAGTGTCCCTACGGGATGCAGATTTGCCACGGATGCTGCCATTGGCCTGACGCTCTGCACAGTGACCCGGTGTTCCAGCAAGAGCCCAGCCTGCTCATAGGCGAGGGCGATGCAGTCCGCCACCCAGGTGGACAGAGTACGCTTGGTCACTGCTGCCCCATAGGAAGCGAAAAGCTGTGAGGCTTTGCGGTGGCCCTGTGTACGGTTGAAGGTAGAAGGACAGTGCCCTCTTACAGTCTGGAGTATGAAGAATAGTCTCCGCCCTGTTGGTGTTAGGTTGCAGAAAAAAGGTGGGGAGCACCACCTCCTGATTGAGGTGGAAAGGGGGCACCACCTTGGAAAGGATCTTGGAGTGCGTGCAGAGCACGACCCTGTTCTTACAGAACCTCATGTAGGGTGGATCTGCCAACAATGCCTGGAGTTCACTGACCCTGCGAGCAGACTGAGTGCCACCAAGACCACAACCTTCCAGGAAAGGTACCATAGGTAGCAGGTAGCCAGGCGCTCAAACTGTGGGCCAGTGAGTTGCAACAGCACCATGTTGAGGTCCCACTCCACCGCCAGCGGGCAGACAGGGGACTTGGACCATGAGAGACCCTGCAAGATGTGGGTCACGAGAGGCTGGATGGAGAGAGACTTGCCCTCGATAAGGTGGTGGTGCACTGCAAGTGCACTCATAAGGACCCTAACAGTTAAACCTCAGCCCTGCCTGAGACAGGTGAAACAAATATTGCAACATAAGCTACACAGAGCACGAGAACAGGCCAACCCGTCACTCCGCGCACCACAGTGAGAATCTGCGCCATTTGAAGGTGTAAGCCCATCTCGTGGAGGTCCTACAAGAGGCACTGAAGACATTCTCAACTTCCCCTGAAAGGTTGAAAGGGGCCGAGGCTATCCTTTCAGAAGCTATGCCGTTTGCATCAGAGACCTCAAGTTGGGGTGTAGGAGGGAGCCTTTCTCCTGTGACAGCAGCCACCAGGGCACTCCCCAGGGGGACAGAGGATGCTGTGGGTAAGTGAAGGAGCAGTGGAAACCACGGTTGCTTAGGCCAAAGAGGGGCTACTAGTATCAGCGATGCCCTATCATGCTGAGCCTTGAACAAAGTCTTGGCAATCAGCAGTGTGGGCGGGAAGAAGAGAAGACCCTCCGTCCACCGGATGAGGAATGCATCTGCCGCCACCCAGGATGGGTGTGGCTGCTTGGAGCAGAAGTGGGGCAGCTGGGCATTAGCTGACTGGTGAAAAGGTCCATTCATGAAGTCCCCCAGAGCTCGAAGAGCCAGTAGGCCACTCTGGGGTCTAGCCACCACTTGTGTGGTTGGAGGACCCTGCTCAGATTGTCTGGCAGGGCGTTGCCCTGGCACAACCCAACAGATGCACCATCTGCAGGAGCATTCCATGGCGGTTCGCATATAACTGGAGAGCTACTGCCTCTTGGCAGAGAGTGTACGACCCTGTGCCCCCCTGCTTGTTGATGTAGAATATCGCCACTTGATTGTCCGTCTGGACCAGCACTAAATGGTGCTGCAGGTGGTGAAGGAAGGCTTGGAGGGCCAGAGATATGGCCCAAAGCTCCAAGAGGTTGATCTGCTACAGACTGTCTGAATGTGACCAACTGCCCTAAGTGCAGAGGCCATCGCAGTGGGCTTCCCAAGCCTAAGAGGGAGGAGTCCATGGTTAGCCCTCTGGGGGGCGGGGGCCTGGAAGGTCATCCTGGACAGGTGGTGCTGGGGGGGTCTTGCCACCAGGCAAGAGCGGTCAGTTGGCAGCTCACCACCATCCTGTCCTGCAGTCGGCCTGTGGCCTGGGCTCATTGGAAGCAAAGGCCCCACTGAGCAGCCCTCATATGAAGGCGGGTGTCCGTGATAACGAAATGTGGATACCATGTGATCCAAGAGGCGGAGCAGGAAGTGGGCAGGCACCAAGTGTCAGTGCTGCATGACTGCAGCCAGTGCCAGTGCCCTGTTACTGGTGAGCGTAGTTACTCACCTGTAAAAGGTGCTCTCTGGGGACAGCAGGAATCAGTCCTCACATATGGGTGACGTCAGCGTTGACAGAGCCTGCGAGGAAGCATCTCCTCAGCTTTCAAAGAAAGCCTTTAGAAGATGCACCATGCATACATGGTCTACTTCCCGCCCAAAGATGCCATATTGCCTCAGTCCAATGACATAGCTAAGATAGCAAAAATAATAGATGGCAAAGAAACAACTTCAAGGGCAGGAGGGAGCGTTTTAAGGACTGATTCCTGCTGTCCCCGGAGAACACCTGTTACAGGTGAATAACTATGCTTTCTCTGGGAAACAAGCAGGAAGTCAGTCCTCACATATGGGACTCCCCAACTAAAGGCTACCAAGAGCCTGTATAAAAATGTCACAGCGACCTGCAAAGGTGAGCTGTGATCATCAGCAGCTGAATCTCTAAGAGACTCACAAGACCCAGGTGTCCGGCAGAGAACCAGCACTCCAGTAGCCTGAAAATGGAAGGGTCGGAGGGCAGTAGTTGCCTACACCCGGAAAAGATTACGGAGTATGGCCTGGCCGAAGGCGCTGTGCCGTTGAGACGCCCTTCTCCAGGCAGTAGTGAGCTGCAAAGGTATGGACCGAAGAAGAGGTGGCAGTCTGGCAAATTTCCATCATGGGGCTGGAATGCAGACTGGCCACGGAAGTAGCCATGGTCTTGACACAGTGCACCGTGACTCTCTGGTCTAGTGGGATCCCCGTTTGCTCGTAGGCAAGGGTAATGCAGTCCGCCACCCAAGTGAACAGAGTTTGCTTAATCGATCAGCGATCAGTGGCGGTTTTCTATACAAAAGGGTGCGGTTGTACAGACCAGAATTTAAGCATACAGTAGGATTGCAGGGGAGGGTGAAAGTCACAGCAAACGGTTACAGATTTACATTTGATTTCTTGAGAGGAGGCTTTACATATATACATAAATTACATAATTACAGGATGCATTTCTTGTTGCATATGATTTTTAGTAGCCATGTTGTTCGACAGGATTAGCTTTGTTGAGCTTTGTGGTGGCTCTGAGTCCTTTGCAGGTAGAAAGACAGGTTTCTCTTGCAATCCAGAGTATGAAGAATGGTCTCCACCCTGGGAAAGATGGTGGAATGGGGACACCTCCTTTGGCAGAAACTCGCCACCTTTGGCAGAACCTGGAGCAGGGAAGCTCTGCCATCAGAGCCTGGAGCTCGCCGACTCTGCAAGCTCATGTGATTGCTAGCAGAAAGGCGACATTCCAGGAGAGGTATCACAGGTGGCAGGTAGCTAAAGGCTCAAATGGAGGCTTAGTGAGTTGCGAGAGCACCACATTAAGGTCCCATTCCACCGCTGGAGGGCAGACAAGGGGTTTGGACAACAAGAGGCCCCTAAGGAACTGAGACATGAGGGGCTGAGCAGAGAGGGGTTTCCCCTTAAAAGAGTGGTGATGCACCATGATGGTGCTCAGGTGTACTCTGAATTGGACTTCAGTCCCACTTGCAATAGGTGGAGCAGGTATTGGAGTATCACATGCACTGAGCAGGAGACCGGGATTGCCCGCTTTTCTGTGTGCCACAGTGAGAAATATCGCCACTTGAAGGCATACGCCCTTCTCGTGAAGGCCTTCCGAGAGGCCAGGAGGATGTCTTCCACGTCCTGTGGAAGACTGAAAGGAATTAGTGCTACCCTTTCAACAGTCAAGCCGAGTGAGAGGGACCCCAGGGTTGGGTGTAGGAGAGAGCCCTGCTCTTTTGAGAGTAGTCCTGGGGCTTGGCCCAGGGGAATCAGCAGTACTGCCAATAGGGAGAGGAGCAGTGGGAACCAGGGCTGTTTGGGCCACCAAGGAGCTATCAACACTAATGACTATCGCACTGAGCCTTGAACAGGGTCTTTGCTATAAGTGGCACTGGGGGGGGGGGGGGGGGAAGGTGTACAACAGGAGGCCTTCCGACCACGGGATGAGGAATGCATCTGCCACAACCAAAGATGGGTGCAGACAGGAGCAGAAACAGGGCAACTGCATGTTGTCTGGGCTGGCAAACAGCTTCATCACTGGGAAGCCCCAGAGTCGGAACAGCCATGAGGCTACTGTTGGGTACAAGCGCCACTCATGTGGCTGGAGTACCCTACTCAGCTTGTCCGCTAAGACACTGTCCTGGCCCAGGAGGCAGACTGCCCTCAGGAGCATCCTTTTGCATGTGGCATAAGAGCAGAGGGTTACCGCCTCCTAGCAAAGGGGGTACGACAGTTCCCCCCTGTTTGTTCACGTAGAACATTGCGACCTGACTGTCTGGATCAGCACCACACGGTGCTGCAGATGGTGGCTGAAGGCTTTGAGGACCTGGAATATGGCCCTGATTTCCAGCAGATTGATCTGCATTTTGGATTCCCTCTGGGACCAGCAACCTTGTGTCTGGAGGCTCTCGCAATGTGCTCCTCAGCCCATTAGAGAGGCATCCACAGTGAGGACGTTTTGGGGAGTGGGCGCATGGAAGGACATCCCAGCCTGAAGGTGACCTGGATTCTGCCAACATCTGAGGGAGTCTGCCAGCTAGCGGGTCACATGCACTCTGTCCTGGAACCTACCGATAGTTTGGGTCCACTGAAAGCGGATGCAGCACTGGGCTGCTCTCATATATAGGCAGGCATCCGGTATCACGTGAACCATGGAGGCCATGTGTTCCAAGCAGGCAGAGGAGAACCGGGTGGACATTGTCCTGCACCGTTGCACCTCTATAGCTAGCTCCCTGAGGCATACTGACCTCTCCTGAGGAAGAAAGGCTTTTTCCTGAAGGATGTCCAGCTGTGCCCCTATGAAATCTAGGCTCTGAGCAGGAATGAGGTGGGAGTTGGGTAGTTTATGACGAACCCCAGGTGCTGCAAGGCCTTTATGGTGCATCCGGTGGCACATTGTGCCTCTGCAGCTGTGTCCCCCTTTATGAGCCAGTCGTCCAGGTAGGGGAAGACAAAGGCCCCTTGAAGCCTGAGGTGGGCTGCAATCACCGCAAGGTATTTTGTGAAGACCCTTGGAGACTAGGCCAGCTCGAACAGCAGTATCCTGTATTGGTAGTGCTGTCCCCCCACCACGAATCAGAGGTATTTTCTGTGGCGGGATGGATTAGGATGTGAGTATAAGCATCCTTTAGGTCTAAGGAACAAAGCCAGTCTTCCTGCTGGAGGAATGGCAGCAGTGTTCCAAAGGAGAGCATCTTGAACTTCTCCTTTACCAGAAACCTGTTGAGCTCTGGCAGGTCCAGGATGGACCCGAGGCCCCCAGTCCTCTTGGGGACAAGGAAGTACCTGGAGTAAAAGCCGGTGCCCCAGAGGTGTTTTGGGACTGGCTCCACGCTTTTTCCCCCCGTAGTCGTCCTGCTAGCTTGCTCAGGGTCTGGTGAAGGAGAGGCTTGGTGGGCTCTCCTGGGAAGAACAGGGGCGGCGTCTTATGTAGTTGGAGGAGGAAACCCTCCTTGACCACCTTAACACCCAGGCATCAGTGGTGATGGCTGTCGACCTGTGGGCAAACAGGGCTAGGTGCCCCCTGTGGGCAGCAAAGGACCCCCTGAATGAGCCGGTGCCTGGGCTTCGGGGTTTTATGCTTTCTGGGACCATGTCCCTGGCCTTTTTTGTTGCTGGGCCTGCTGAAGGCCCACGAAGGCGTCAAAGCACGGAGAAGTACCGGTCCCCTTTCTTCCTCGGGAAGAAGGGCTTTTTCCCCAGGGTTTTCTTTCAGGATTGCACAGAGGTCTTTTTTGAGAGCTTGGTTGTCGTCACATACTCTGTCTCTATTTCCGCCGCTTTGTCTGCCATGGGTTTCCCGAACAAGTTTTCACCTGTGCAGGGGACATAGATTGGTTTGTCCTGTACCCACTGTTCCAGGTCTGACGACTGCAGCCATGCTTGGCGTCATGTCTCGATGCCTGCGGCGGCCACCCTAGCCGATGACTCTAAGCCATCATAGGCTGCCCGGGATAGGAATTTTGAACATTCCTTTACCGCCAAGGTTAGAGTCCTGAAACTCTGTAGGGGGTTCTCCATCAAGGCCTGCCGAGAATCCTCAGAGCTCCCTCGACAGTTCCTTCAAGTACATGCTGATATAGAGCTGGTATGAGTGGATTCAGCATGTTAGCATCAAGCCCTGAAAAGCTTTTTGGCCAAGGGCGTCAAAGGTGTTTGGGCCTCCCTGCCGGGTGGTACTGACAAGTGTGTCTTTTGGCTCTTAAGCCGGCGCATGGCAGACTCCACAACCATTGAGTTCTGGGGAAGCTGGGTCTTCTGGAACCTAGGGCTCCAGCGTACCTGTTGGGGAGCTGGGAAATCCTGGTACTGATGGTAGTTTCCATAAGTCTTGCTCTTCATCAGGTAGAAGGATTTTTTACCCGAAAGCTTAAGTCAGGAAGGGTCAGCGGTCTTCTTGGAGAGCCTGGTCCTCATCAGGAACTCGGACTCCAACTCTGCAGCCTTGCTGAAGAGATTTTCTCCCTGGCACCCAACTTGTCCTGAACCCATTGCTCCAGGTCAGAGGACTGCACCCAGGCCTGGTGTTGGGCACTGATGCCCACCACAGTTACTCTAGCTGCCGACTCAAAGCTGTCATATGCTGCCCGAGTCAAACTTGTAAGCACACTCTGACACCCGAGGCCAGGGTCTGGAACCATTGGGGAAGTTCCTCAGAGACCAGCTGAGAACCCAATGAGGTCCTTTGCCAGGTCTCTCAGATACATGCCCTATATACAGCTGGTATGCCTAGATCTGACCAATGAGAATCAAGTCCTGGTAGCACTTTCTGCCCAGGGCATACAAGGTGCGGACCTCCCTACCTCACACCTCTCCTCCCTTATTGCTAAAGAAACAAAACACTCGTACATAACAAAATTGCAATAAAAATAAGTTAATAGCACCAGACTACAGGAAAGCTAAAAAAACCCCAAACAGCAGGGCATTCTCCCATTGCGCGCCCACTTTCTGGAACAAGCTCCCAAACAGCTTAAGAATGATAAAAGAGCTCTCTTCATTCAGGAAAAAAATCAAAACATCTGTTCACTCAACACTTTGTATCCGTAATGTAATTACTAACAGAGCCTTTCCACCTCACCTATAATCAGACTATATGCACCTCCCCCCCCCCCCCCATCCCCATCCTTTCACTCTCAGGGCCAAATGTATATAGTTACCAATTATATAGATTGTTATAATGTTAATGTACATAGTTGTAACTGTTCCATGTAATTGAATATGTACTGTTGTATAATTCAAATGTTGTTCTTTGTAAACCACATTTGATGTACTGGAAAATGCGGTATAAAAATTTCAAATAAATACATCAGATGCAATATATTATCATGAATAATCACATTATTAGTTGTATCTTCAACTATATTTGTTTTACATCTTACCTTGTTAGCCTGAATCAAATGAAAATCCTTCCCATAAGCCTTGAGTCCCTGTTCAAAGTTCCTACATTCTTCCTCTGTCCAGACAGACAGCTCCTCTAAAATATGAAAATAACCACCATCGCTTAAAAGAGTAGCACAAGATTAGCAAAAAGGAACAAATGTACTTTCAGCAACACAGATCCAGAAACTAATCCAGAAAAACTGCAATTGCTATTATCGAAAGCACAAAAGACCTAAGCATA
Organism: Ichthyophis bannanicus; assembly: GCA_033557465.1. Classification (NCBI taxonomy): domain Eukaryota; kingdom Metazoa; phylum Chordata; class Amphibia; order Gymnophiona; family Ichthyophiidae; genus Ichthyophis; species Ichthyophis bannanicus. Next base: position 238,694,832 of record CM066040.1, read on the forward strand.
TTTCTTCAGAATGTTTGTCCAAAATAAGGTTTCACCAACATATTCCCCACTATGGGTTTCTCACACATCATAAGAAACCAAGATGAACTTGGATACCTCTGTAGCAGTCTCTTGCTTTGCTTTATGTGACAGCACATATTTATCTTTAAAAAGCTATTTCAATATATACTTGTTTATGGACTTTTTAATGTGTAATATAAAGCAAAAGCATATGAATGTTAAACATAATGCTGGCTGACAACCAAAGGTAGCTGCAAATAGCAACAAACAATGAAATGTGCTCACCTCTAGCAGCTTTTACATTAAATCTTAATCTTCTTAGTGCTTCTTCTAAGTCAAAATTGCACTTAACCAACTCGTATAATGCCTGAAAAATAAAATTACTTCAGACTACTACTGCGGAATACAAAGAACAGCATTAGAAATTTGTTAAAGTCCTCTATGCCACAGAAGCCAACTGAACTTATAATGGCCTTCTGTGTTTCACCTTTTTCCCCCAGAGGACTAGCACAACAAACTACATACACAATGAGATCAACCTCCACAGAGCTTACAATCTAGGCAGATACCTGAGACAAATGGGAGCAAGAGGGGATCTATGTACTAAAGTAAAAAATGCAATGTGTGCCTTCGAGTCAGTGCGGACTCCTAGCGACCCAGAAGCTCCTGGGTTTTCTTGGCAGTGTCACCGGAAGTAGATTGCCAGGCCTTTCTTCCGAGGCAGTGGAGGGTTAAGTGACTTGCCCAAGGCCACAAGGAGTGCTAGAGGGAATCAAACCCTGGTTGCTTGGTTACCAAGCCAGTGTTCTAACCACTAGGCTACTCCTCCACTCCATGTACTAAAGTATGTTAGTGTTAATGCTCACAATAGTTTTAAACATAGTAAAGAGTGTAAAAATCACATTAACAGTAATGTGAACTAATGTGGGATTTATGTAAAATGAACTGTGTAGTATACAAATAAATGCTAAATGACTCATGAATAATAATTATGGGTCAGCACAAAAAGTTACACACATAGGATTAAGAATTTTATTGTCAACACCATTTTTGAAGTGGCTGCAGTGGAGCAGGAAGAAATTGAGCACCCGAGACTAGGTCAGAAGGGAGCACAAATTTCAGTCCTTGAGGGCTGAAAGCAGGCCAGGTTTTCAGGATATCCCTAATGAAAATGCACAAGACAGATTTGCATACATACTACCTTCATTAGTTATGGCCTCAAAATCTGGCCTGTTTTCAGCTTTCAGGGACTGAACTTGTACACCTCTGCACCTGAACCTGTACACCTTTATTTTACATTTTGAAAGGAAAGCTAGGAGGCTGCAGTGGATGTGTGAATTGGGGTGCAGAGGCCTCCATTTTTATGTTGGGGAAGTGGAAGAGGGTAGGGGCCACTGAGCACATTTCTCATCTTGGCATCTTGGGGTCAGGCAGAAGGGAACAAGGCCACAAGGCCCCTTTTTTTTCTGTCAGGGAGCTTGGATTGTGGGAAATGAGTTCCCTTGATTGTTTTGCTGGGGAGGACAAGGGTGAATCACCACCAATGGTAACACATACACCTTATCTTGTCGTAAAATCCACTGTTAAAGCTTTTAGCTTATCAGAAATTATGCTCTTTGCTACACTGAGTGTTAAATTGGCTAAGAGCACTTGAATTACAATTGTCAGGTTACGTCAAATTAGTTGCTCACATGTATTTTAGTAGGGAATTTTTAATGTGCACTATATTAAATACACACTGATGAATTAAGGCACACTAAGGGGCTTGTTTACAAAGCCGCGGTAGCGGTTTCCGATTATTGGAGCCGTGGCTCCGATAACAATCGGAAACCGCTATCGTGGCTTTGTAAACAAGCCCCTAAGTCAAATTGGTGCACCCTATATATTTTAAGACACACTAATGAGCCAAATGCATACTAATGAATTCACACCCCTACTGCCCACTGCTGTTGAAGAAACAAGGGGCTCTCCTGCATCGTGTGGTTCTCACAAAACTTGAGTCATGTTGAACACCCATGAGACCTGAAGCCAGTGTAGGAATTCCTGTGCATTACACAGTTCAAACTTGCCGACAGACAGATACAGACTACTCCTCTAGTCTTCCTCCTCCCCTATTTCTTCAACAGCATCAGCAGTATGAACAGACATCAAAGAGAAGGTCAAGTGTGTCAAGTCCATCTGGATGGCTATGGGTAAGATGTGTGTACAAGGACTGGCTAGGTGGGGGAGGACTGGTGGGGATGAAAATGAGTTGAAATGTAGCAGCAAAGCGCAGAAAGAGGCAGACTAGAGAAAGTAACATCACCAAGCTTGATGGCCATGTGAACTGAATTCTCCCTGGCCCTATGCTTAAATTAGCTGTCATCCCATAGTTAATGACAGAAATTCTGGGCACCCTCTCATTAGCTGAAGCCGAGACCTCACCAGTAAAGTGCTGATGGTATCCAAAAAGAAAGCCCCAAGCTGCATGAATTTGTACATACTGGCAGCAGTCAGGCCCTCCATGAGCTCACAAATATATGTTGATGGCAATGCTTAGATCACAGAGGCCCAGGAGGCAACAGGGAAGTCCAGTACAGTGACATGGAATAAGACGTAGCTGATGGAAGTTGGCGTGTATACAGGGCTGGTTGCTGGACATCAAAGAGGATATCACTGGCATGCATGTGGAGATAACAGTGGTTTCCAGGGCAGTTATCTAAGCTGTGGAAACTGGGCAGCATAGAGAAGGAGAAGAGGAAATCCAACAAAGGAGTAGAGAATGACCACAGCCACACAAAGAAAGTCTTTGTGAAACCAATTTTATTTAAAAGGACCGGGACTTGGCCAAGTTTCCACATGAAAGCCTGCGTCAGGGGTCTAAAAGATAACACAAATATAATAAAACAATTAAAAACATCCCTTGAACATAAACCATACATATCATAAAAAACATTAAAATTAAAACATGTCAACAGCCAGCTTAAATAAAAGAAATAAAACTAATAAGATAGAGAAATGAAGGTAGTTATATCCAAAAAGAAGAAAAAATAGTTACTGGTAAAATGCAGTCACTTCCAACTTCCTATATAAACCCTTTATGTAATAAAATAGGCATAGACCTAAAAGAGAACAATCATATCAATCAAGGTTCAAGACATGACAAATACAGTAAACAGGAATTTATAAAAATAACCAAAAACCAATAGAATACATAACTGTAAAAAAAATTGTGAACAAACATGCTGAACCTTAGGGGTAAATATGGCAAAAAACATTAAAAAGGGGTTAATTACATATCAAAATAAAATACCATACCAGAGCAAAGACTGGTCACTAAAGCAATGCTGCCTACAAAAAGCATAGTTACTCACCTGCAAAAAGTGATCTCCAGGAACAGCAGGAATTAGTCTTCACATAAAGGTGACATCAGCATCGACAGAGCCTGGCGCGGGAACGCTACCCAGCATCCAATAGGAATGCTTTTGGGACCGTCGCTTCACGCATGCGTGTCTGCCTTCCCACCTTCCCAGCAATTCTCCTCAGTCAGGTATATAGTGGAGGAAAAAACCCCATAAGAGAAAAAGATAAATAGAAAATGGAATGACAATTCTGAGGGGAGGTGGGTGGGTTGTGAAGACAGATTCCTGCTGTTCCCGGAGATCACCCATTACAGGTGAGTAACTACACTATCTCCAGGAACAAGCAGGAATGCGGTCTTCACATATGGGACTCCCTAGCCCATGACTACCCAGCAGGAGAGAGGAGACCAGAACTAAAACAGGGTAAAGCGGGTATCTGTCAGACTCGGTCCTTTGGGCAGACTCCTTTTGGGGTAGTCGAAGATGGACAGTGGATGGAGTTGCCCTATATCTGAAAGAGATTTCTTAAGATGGCTTGTCCGAATTGAGCATCTCAACTGGAGTCTTTGTCAATGCAATAGTGTGGAGCAAAGGTATGTAGCTAAGACCACATGGCTGCCTAGCAAATCTCAGAAAGCGAGACAGAGCAAAGGTTGGCTACAGTAGCAGCCATGGCTCAGACATTGTGTGCCGTAACATGTCCCTGAAGGGATAGACCAGCTTGAGCATATGTGAAAGAAATGCAGTCAGCAATCTAGTTGGAAATGGTCCTTTTGGAAACAGAGACCACCCCCAGGTGACTAGGGTCGAAAGACAGAAACAGTTGGGAGGACTGGCGATGACCCTTAGTTCGGACAAGGAAGAAAGCAAGTGCTCTTTTGCAGTCCAAAGTTTGCAAGGTTGCTTCGGCCTTAGAAATGTGCGGCCTAGGAAAAAAGGTCAGGAGAGATATGGTTTGGTTCAGATAGAAAGGTGTAACCATCTTTGGAAGGAACTTAGGGCGAGTCCTAAGGACCACCTTATGGTGGAAACAAGTATAAGGAGCATAGTTCACCAGAGCCTGTAACTCATTGACCCTACACGCTGAGGTCAGAGCAATGAGAAAAGCAACTTTCCAAATGAAAAACTTGAGAGGGCTCAAAGGGGTGTCTTAGAAGTTGCGCAAGGACAACATTAAGGTCCCATGCCACCGTGGGGGGGGGGGGGGCATATTGGTGGCTTTGTTAAAAGGAGCCCTCACATAACCCACCCACCCCACCAGCGGATGAGAAGAAATTGAGTGATCCCCGATTGGATAGTGAGAGGCTGCAATTGCACTCAAGTATACTCAGACAGAATTAGTCTTCAGACCAGATGAAGAGAGATGCAGAAGGTACCTCAGCAGGTGTTCTACTGCACAAGCGAAAGGATTGAGAGCTCTCTGGGAGCACAAGGAAAATCTGCGCCACTTAAAAGCATAGGTACGTCTCACAGAATCCTTCCTAGAAGTAAGACAGACTTGAGTTACGCCTTCTGGAAATCCTAGGTCCGACAGGATGAAGCACACAGCAGCCATGCTGTCAAGCATAGAGTCTGGAGGATGGGATGAAGTAGTGTCCCCTGGTCCTGTGAAAGTAGGTGGGTAGCATAGCCTAATCAGTGAGGCTGACTGAGTCAGATGAAGAAGTAGGGGAAACCATGGTTGACGGGGTCAGAAAGGGGTGATTAGAATCATTTTTCCTCTGTCCAATTGTAACTTGAAATGGTCTTTGGAATGAGCAGGATTGGCAGGAATGCATAAAGCAGACTCTGTCCCCAATGAAGGAAAGCATCCAAGCTTTTGCTGTGTGGAGAGGATATCCTTGTACAGAAGCGGGGCAGCTGGGCTTTCACCAGAGAAGCAAAGAGGTCCACTATAAGTATCCCCCCATGTGTAATAAGCACTGTGCCATCCTATGATGGAGAATCCACTCGTGTTTGCGAAGGACCCTACTGAGCCTGTCGGCTAAGAGATTCTCCTCTTCAGGGAGATAAATGGCTTGGAGATAAATGTGATGGGATATCGCAAAATCCCAAAGATGGGTTTGCCTTGTCGCATAGGAGGCAAGAACCCGTACCACCCTACTTGTTCACATAGAATATGGCAACTTGATTGTCATTCTGAACAAATACAGTTTGTCCCGTTAGATGAGGAGAAAAAACTGAGGGCATTTACAATTGTCCTGAACTCCAAAAGATTTGTGTGTTGAGAGGACTGCAAGGGATCCATTGGCCTTGTCTGGTGAGGTCTCGGAGATGTGCCCCCAAGCCATGCTTGGAAGCATCAGTGATCAGGGTACACTGCAGTATAGACCTTTGAAAAGATAACCCTATGAGAAGGATTTGGGGGGCTCGCCACCAATGGGGGGAGTTCACCAGGTGAGATGAAATGGCGATCCTGTCTGAGAGGCGACCTGTCGACTGCATCCACTGCTCAGAGAGAGTCCACTGTGCTGTGCGCATGTGTAAACAGATATATGGAACAACCTGGACTGTGGAGGCCATGTGACAGAGTAGACATAGCATGTCTTCAGTCATGAGGGCCATCTGCTATTGGCAATGGGTCGCCAGGGTAACTAGGTGATGGAGGCGGTCTTTTGGCAAGTAGGTCCGAGCTCTTGTATCGAGCCGAACTCCTATGAATTCCAGAGTTTGTGTTGGAGTCGGGTGGGATTTCGGGTACTGTACCACAAACCCTAGATATTGTAGAATGAGAATGGTCTATTGAAGTGATGTGGCGACTATTTGAGGGGTATCTCCCTTAATGAGCCAATCATCTAATAGACGAAGAAGCTAGAGGAGAAGCATCCCTAGTGAGATCTTGAACTTTTCCATCACTAGGAATTTGTTCAGATTTCTCAGGTCAAGGATAGGCCTGAAGCCACCTGTCTTTTTTGCAATGAGGAAGTATCGGGCTGCACCAGAACAGGTAGAACTCGAGGGCCTCAAAGGCCCTGGCTCAATGGCCACCAGGATCGTAGCCAGACTCCATTCAATGGCCTGGACTCGCTCATCGAGGGAGACTGGAGAGGACTGTGTGACTTCTGGCCCAGAAGCCTGAGCCACGATCCCCGAGCATGGTTATTAGGGGCTCCACTGAGGACTTAGTTCTGGGAGCATCCCTGAGCCCCTCTGTGGTTTGGAGGGGGTATCCTCCTGCCGGGGCTACTTGGTCAGACAGCCAAAGTCTGAATCTGCCGATGTCATGCATCGGGTGCCGATGACGTCCAGGAACGGGAACTTTTCGATGCCGAAGCCTTCAATACCTTTTCTGACTGAGACCCTGATTGATGCTTCTTGCTATGCTTTGATGCCAACGATGAATGGAAAGCAAGCAATGACGTCAATGGCGTGGAGGTCCCTGAAGATTGTGCCGAAGAGGCCGAGTCGGACCGAAACAGCATAATTCTGCTGCTCTCAGTTCTTGAGCTCTTGCCATCATGTGCTTACTGGAAGCACAGGAGGAAATGTCATGGTCAGGGCCTAGACATTTTAAATACCAGTCATGCTGGTCAGGGTCAAGATGGTACTACGGCACTTAGTACATTTTTTTGAACCCACTGTGGGGGTCTTCTCCATTTTGGAAAAAAGAATGGAGGCCAAATCAAAGTGGGCAATAGTGTACAACTGAAAAAACATGATGAAAAAACAAAGAAAATCTATGAAAAATTAAAAGAAAGTGGCACCAGAACAAAGTGGGACCACTCTGGGTGAGGGGAAAGCAAAGTAGAAGTAGCAGGGAGGTACCTAAAAATCTTTAAAGAAGTCTCTTCACGACGGGACTGGGACAAGGTTCTGATGGCTCTGCGGGAAAAATGACAACTGAGGAGAATTGCTGAAAAAGCAGACACGCATGTGTGAAGAGACACTCCCAAAAGCATTCCTACTGTATGCTGCAGAGTGTACCAGAGTCTGGCTCAGTCAATGCCAGCATCATCCTTAAGTGAAGGCTGCATTCCTGCTTGTTCCTGGAGATAGAGAAAGATCACCATCAACATACTAATATAAATCCCAAATGAAAATTAATATTGTTGTCGGGGAAAGTTGAGGGAGGATGATACTTCAATCCATCCCCTCCAGTCAAAAATGTCCTTTTATTCACCAATTGGGTTATCTCTACATGCTAGTTTCAATAAACCCTTACGTTTGGCACATTTGCGGGGTGCTAACCTGCGGGATCTGCTGGTAAAATCGGTGATGGAGGAGGATAGACCTATCTATCCGGATGGGACATTGAGGCCACTTCCCTTGCAATGACTTCAGTTATTGTGCCACTACACTATCAGGTGATACGTGGACGGATTTGAAAACGGGCTGGATTCATTACCAGCGTTGGCTGACTAATTGTAATTTCACTTTTGTTATATATTTTTTTACAATGCACGTGCCCGGCCATATATGTGGGGAGCACCATACGAGTAATCAGGGTGCGGAAAGGGGAACATGCGCCGAGACTTCGTCGGCAAGAACTTTCAGCGCCTGTCATTCAATATTGTTTGAATCATCATCATACTTTTGACCAACTTGTCTGGCCTGTCATTGATCACATTCCACAGGATCCTCGGGGAGGTGATCGCATAACCCAATTGAGGCGGCTTGAACAACGATGGATTTTCAAATTACAATCTGTTAACCCGACTGGTATGAATCGTGAGATTGATTGGACGGTTTCATTCTGATGCAATACCATTCACATATGGGCTTTCCTTGATTTGTGGGAACTCCCTTTGTGATGGGAGTGTGCTAAGATAATAGGCAGTTCGCTGTTAGCCAATCCTGAGTGTAGAGTCCCTTATTTGATTGGTTGGTCATACCGGCGTTTTGTTTTTTGTTTTTTTAGCAGTTACAAGAAACCAGGGAGCACTTGATACAGGGGTTGGTGTACCCCAAAACGTGCACATCGTGAGTGTATGATTGTTTGGCATTCAGATAAGTACAATCTATTTCTGGATGAATTTTGAAATTACGTTATATATCTTAGACACAATTGGTGAATAAAAGGACATTTGTTGACTGGAGGGGATGGACTGAAGTATCATCCTCCCTCAACTTTGCCCGACAATATTAATTTAAATTTGGGATTTACAATGTGATTTTTTGATGGTTTATCTTTATTGATCACTGATTGAGAAATAGTGTTTAATAAGACCATTATAAGAATACATAAATAAATATGGGTTAAATACTAAGAGGAGATATACATGCAAAAAATAAAAGCAAAAGTACAACTAAATGAAAAAGTTCAAAAGATTTAATAAGAACAAAAGATAAAACTGATAAAAGCGTGTCTCTACTAATAAAAGTCCGATCAAGCAGATCAAAACAAGAAGGGTAGAAATGCTTTATGGATGGGAAAGGGTGGTGGGGGGGGAGGAAGAGGGAGGGGAAAAGGGGGCAAGGAAAGACATGAAAGAAAAAAACAAACATATTTCCCATCCAAAACAACAACAACCACTGTGCCTTAAAATAGTGAACTGTAAAAGAGACTACAAGCAGGAGTGTGTATATATATATATATATATATATATATATATATATATATATATATATACTGTATGTATATATATATATATATATTATAAACAAATATATACACTTTCTCCAAGAACAAAAACAAAAAAGATTGTTAAAAACAAAATCAGCATGTCCCTGAAACAGCTTTACAAAAGACAAAATTAAATAAAGAGTGTATATACAGTAACCGAAACCTTATTTTTTTGTCGAAGGTTTTTGCCTTGAGAGATTTCTCCCTCCTGAAGCGTAACTTCCCTTTTAATCAAGACTGTGGTACATAACTGCTAGTAAATAGTCGTGAAATATTTGCACACAAACAGTGCCATATCACAATAGCCTTCTAATAAAAGTACTTCCAAAGGGTTCCATAGAAACACTCCACCCAAATGCTGCAGTTATTATCGAACACAGTACTGCATTTAGGGCCAAGTCATTTCAATCTGGCCCTGTCTCAACGCTTAATATTACTGCAAATATAATGAACTTTCAGTACTTATCTATATGAAGGCATCATTCAAGAACATATTCTCTCACGAAAAAGCGTAGTTACTCACCTGTAACAGGTGTTCTCCAGGAGCAGCAGGAATCAGTCCTCACATATGGGTGACGTCGGCGCCGACGGAGCCCTCGCGGAGCAATTTTCCCCAGCTTTCAAAGAAAGCCTTTGGGAATTGCAGCGCGCATGCGCGGTCGCCTTCCCGCCCAAGGGTGCCATCTTAGCCAGTCAGATGACATAGCTAAAAAAGACAGCATAAAAATTTGCAAAAAACTTAAGCAGATGATTGCAACTCCAAGGGGAGGAGGGAGGGTTGTGAGGACTGATTCCTGCTGCTCCTGGAGAACACCTGTTACAGGTGAGTAACTACGCTTTCTCCAGGACCAAGCAGGAAGTCAGTCCTCACATATGGGACTCCCAAGCTTAAGGCTACCGGAGACCCTAAGCACAAAAATGAGCTCCCTCTAGCTCAGCAGCACAGAAGGAAGGAATCTTCGCTGAATTATTACCCACCGGTAGCCCACATCCGGGATGGAGGGTAGGAGTTGCTCAAACCTCAAAGAGATTACGGAGGACTGCCTGTCCGAAAGCACTGTCCCTGCGGGACTCCCTCTCGAGACAGTAATGGACCGCAAAAGTCTGGCTCGAAGACCAAGTAGCGGCCCGGCAGATGTCTGCCAGCGGAACAGAGCGGAGGTAAGCCACTGACGTAGCCTTTGCCCGAACACAATGAGCCGTGACTCGACCATCCAAGGAGAGCCCGGCTGCCCCATAAGCCCAAGTGATACAGTCCGCAACCCAGATGGACAGAGTACGCTTGGAGACCGGGAGCCCCAATTTATTGGGATCAAAAGACACAAAAAGCTGAGCAGCCTTACGGTGCTCCCGCGTACGGTCAAGGTAGAAGTTCAATGCCCTTCTACAGTCCAGGGTATGGAGGACCATTTCAGCTCGGCTGGAGTGTGGTCTGGGAAAGAAGGTCGGAAGTACCACCTCCTGATTGATGTGAAAAGGGGAGACCACTTTTGGAAGAAATTTTGGGTGAGTCCGTAGGACTACCCTATTTTTGTAGAACCGAGTGTAAGGGGGATCAGACACGAGGGCCTGCAATTCACTTACGCGTCTAGCGGAAGTGAGGGCTATCAAGAACAATGTTTTCCAAGAAAGAAAACGGAGAGAACAGGTAGCCATAGGTTCAAAAGGCGGACAGGTGATCCGCTGTAAAACCACATTAAGATCCCAGTCAGGCGCTGGCGGGCGCAGAGGTGGTTTAAGTAGAAGGAGACCTCGGAGAAACCTCGCTACGAGAGGGTCGCTGGAAAGAGGTCTGCCGTCCACCGGTACATGATGTGCTGAAAGAGCACTGAGGTGAACTTTGACGGAGTTGGACTTAAGTCCTAGATTAGAGAGGTAGAGCAAGTACTGCAAGATCACCGACACCGAGCAGGAGAAGGGATCCTGAGACTGCTGGGTACACCAAACGGAAAAGCGACGGCATTTAAGGGCGTAGCATTTGCGGGTAGAAGGTCGCCGAGAAGCTAAGACGACCTCTTCCACCTCTGCCGGCAGGAGAAGGGGAGCAAGGACTACCCTCTCAGCAGCCAGGCCATTAGATTGAGAGATCTGAGGTTGGGGTGTAGCAGAGACCCCTGATCCTGAGTGAGGAGATCCGGTTGAAACCCCAGAGGGAATGGATCCTCTACCGCTAATTGCAGCAGGAGTGGAAACCACGGCTGTCTGGGCCAGCGAGGGGCCACCAGGATCATGGAAGCTTTGTCTCGGAGAACCTTGAAGAGAGTTCGAGAGACTAGCGGGATGGGAGGAAAAGCATACAGAAGGCTCTCCGACCATGAGAGTAGAAAAGCGTCTGCCGCAACTCGAAGGGGATGTGGCTGACGAGAGCAGAAGCGAGGAAGTTGCCGGTTGTGAGGACTGGCAAAGAGATCCATCGTGGGGAGGCCCCACTTTAGAAAGAGCTTCTGAACTACCAAGGGATCCAGGCGCCACTCGTGCGGCTGGAGGATCCTGCTGAGTTTGTCCGCCAGGCAATTTTCTTGGCCTGGGAGATAAACTGCCTTGAGAAGAACGCCGTGACTGACGGCCCAAGAGCAGAGCTTCTGTGCTTCCCGACAGAGAAGGAAGGAGCCCGTGCCCCCGTTTGTTCACGTAGAACATGGCAACTTGATTGTCCGTCTGGACAAGGACGGACTGGTGAGAGGTCAGGTGGGAGAAAGCTTTGAGAGCCAGGCGGATCGCTCTGAGCTCCAGGAAGTTGATCTGCTGAGCAGACTCCCACGTGGTCCAGAGGCCCTGAGTACGTGCCCCTTGACAATGTGCTCCCCAACCCAGGAGGGACGCATCTGTCGTCAGCACCTGGGCCGGCTGAGGTGACTGAAAAGGCATGCCGAGTACCAGGTTCGGCCGATGAAGCCACCACTGGAGAGACGAGGCCAGCGGCTCGGAGACGCGCACTAGGTCTGCTAGGCCGCCTGTGGCTTGTTGCCACTGCTTGCGAAGACACCATTGAGCAGGCCGCATATTCAGGCGGGCATTGGGGGTCACATGGACGGTGGAAGCCATATGGCCGAGCAGTCTCAGGAAGCGCCTGGCGGAGACCAGGGACTGGCTGCGAAAACGGTCGGCTAGGTCCATGAGCCGTTGAGCCCTGTCGAGAGGCAGGAAAGCTCGCGCCTGAGGAGTGTGCAGTCTTGCGCCGATGAACTCGAGATCCTGTGAGGGGAGCAAAGTGGACTTTGCGAAGTTTATGACAAAGCCCAAGTACTGCAGAAGAGTCACCGTGCGGTGTGTGGCGTTGGTGACCTCCGGAGCGGACGCTGCTCTGATGAGCCAGTCGTCGAGGTACGGGAAGACAGAGGCCGTGAAGCCGGAGATGGGCCACCACCACCGCGAGACATTTTGTGAAGACTCGCGGTGCGGAGGACAGGCCAAAGGGCAGTACCCTGTACTGGTAATGATTTCCTGCCACCACAAACCTTAGGTATTGGCGGTGGCTTGGGTGGATGAGGATGTGCGTGTAGGCATCCTTTAGATCCAAGGAGCATAGCCAATCTCCCTGCTGGAGGTAGGGCAGAAGGATTCCAAGGGTAAGCATTTTGAACTTTTCCCGCACGAGGAACCTGTTGAGGTTGCGCAAGTCCAGGATGGGTCTGAGGCCTCCTGTCCTTTTTGGTACTAGAAAATACCTGGAATAAAAGCCTTGACCTCTCAGGTGGTGGGGCACCGGTTCCACCGCCTGTTCCTGTAGAAGACCTGCTAACTCCTGAAGGAGTAAGTCCCTGTGCAGAGGGAGTCGTGGAGGTTCTCCTGGGAAATAGGAGGGAGGGACCTGGTGGAAGTGGAGAAGATAGCCTTCTCTTACGACTTGAAGCACCCAGGCATCTGAAGTGATGTTGGACCACCTGTGGGCGAAGTGAACCAGCCGGCCTCCGGTGCTGGGAGGAGCCAGCGGAGGGGGAGAGGCTATGCTTAAGGAGTCAAAAGCCCCCACCCTGCTGAGCAGGGGCTGGTGGTGCAGGCTTGGGGGCTTGCTGCCTACGGGACCCGTTACCCCGTCCCTTGGCCTGCTGGCCCTGTTGGGGAGCTGCGGGGGCCTGATATTGGGGGTAGTGTTTATAGGCAGCCGCCTTTCTCGGGTAAAAGGACTTCTTTCCCGAGCCCTTCTTTTTCTGGGAAGGGGCGGAGGTCTTCCTAGAAAGCCTAGTCCTGGTGAGAGTCTCTGTCTCTAGTTGTGCAGCCTTCTCGTCCATAGGTTTGCCAAAGAGGTTTTCACCTCGGCAGGGGACATCGACCAACTTGTCCTGCACCCAGGGCTCAAGGTCAGACGACTGAAGCCAAGCCTGTCGGCGGGCACCGATGCCGGCTGCGGCCACTCGAGCCGATGCTTCAAAGCCATCATAGGCTGCTCGGGATATGAATTTTGAGCATTCCCGAATGCCAGTGGACAAGGCTAGGAACCTCCGCAAAGGTTCCTCGGACAATCCAGCGGAGAATCCGGCTAGCTCTTTAGCCAGGTCTCGGAGATACATGCCCATGTATAGCTGGTAGGTCTGGACACGACACGCAAGCATAGAGCCCTGGAAACACTTCTTACCAAGGCCATCCAGGTTACGGGCCTCCCTGCCAGGAGGCACCGAGGAGTGCATCTTCTGGCTCTTAAGACGATGCATGGCCGATTCCACTACCATGGAATGGTGTGGTAGCTGTGCTTTTTGGAAGCCAGGGCTCTTGCGGACTCGATAGATAGAATCGACCCGCTTGCTCAAGACCGGCGAGGAGGCCGGACTCTCCCACATGCGGAAGAGTAGTCGTTCCAGCATGGGAGGAACCGGTACAGTAAAGTGTTCCCTGGCGGGAGAGTCATACTGGAGGGCGTCGAGCTCTTCGGCTCGAGGCTCCTCCTCGGGATCCGCAGGGAAGGCCAAAGCCTTGGCCATATCCCTGACGAAGTCCGAGAACCGGGCATCCTCCGGGGGGGACTGCTTCCGAGGTTCGGACTCAGGTGAGTCCGAGGGGACACACCGAGTCCGAAAAGAATCAGGTGACTCTTCCTCTTCAGACTCCCAGACCGACTCCGACGAGGAATCGGTGGGGTCGGCCCGGGCAGGCCGCGGCGTCGGCGACCTCGGTCCCGAACGGGAGGCCGAGGGTGACCTCGACCGAGGATCGACTCGAGTTCGCATGGACTCGAGGATCGGCTCGGTCTCCGGGGTCGACTTAGACGTCGACATCCCGGCGGTCGGGGCAGCGGCGCCAGCGAGGCTAGCGAGCAGTGCCCGCTGCTGGTCCATGAAGGCAGACAGTCTGCTCTCCAAGGCCGTCAACCTGAGTCCGACCTCAGGTGACCCAGCAGCCCCCGACTCGGGCCCCGACGGCGTCGGGCCCGACGTCGGCGGTCTCGGAGGTGAGTCCAGAAGGACCACAGGACTTACCCGAGCAGGCAGCTCCGACTCCATGCGAGGTCGCTTCGAGAGGTGCTCCTTCTCCAAGGACCCGGGACGGCTATCGGGGCTATGCGACCTGGCCCTCGCGGAGCCAGGAGCGTCCACCGACGCCGCCCTCGCGGGTTTCACTTTCCGTCGATGGTCCCCGGAGGGAGAACCCCTGTCGGAGGAACTCCGGCGACGGTCCGAGCTGGAACCTCTGGACGCCGAGGCTTCCGACGAGGTCCGGGTACGGCTGGGGTCAGCGAAGATCCTATCCCGCTGATGCCGCCGACTTCTCAACGCTTTGGAGGACATTTTGCCACAGGCCCCACAGATCATTTCTTCATGATCCGGGCCCAGGCAGCGGAGGCAATTATCGTGTGTGTCAGTTAGTGACATATTTCGGTCACACTGACCACACCGCTTGAAACCACTGGCAGCCATCGGGGGAAAAAGGGCCCCTGCGAGGTCAAAGGACCGGGCTGCCAGTGAAAAAACCGAAAACGAAACTGACTAAATCAGAAAAACCGAAAAGAAGAAGAGGACTCGTGACCGGCGTTGCGAGTCCAGGCGGGAAAAAGACCGGCGTCGAACCGAAGGAAAAAAGAGAAAATTATGAATAAAATCAACTTTTTCGCGGGGACAAGACGGGTACGTCTGTAGGGCTCCGCGGAAAAAAGAAGACTGGCTAAGATGGCACCCTTGGGCGGGAAGGCGACCGCGCATGCGCGCTGCAATTCCCAAAGGCTTTCTTTGAAAGCTGGGGAAAATTGCTCCGCGAGGGCTCCGTCGGCGCCGACGTCACCCATATGTGAGGACTGACTTCCTGCTTGGTCCTGGAGAACGCCTTCTTTCTTTCACTCCAACTTCCTGATCAAATGGCAGTTCTTAGAAGATTTATTAAGGAATTTTTGAAAAAAAACCCAAACCAATCACCAGCTCATACGACACAACAAGCTAGCCCAATCCTGCTCCAGATTCAATCCTTTCAGTTCTAATGACGACAGACGAAAGATCCATGACTGTTCGAGCAGTTGGAGCCACTGTTCCCTATCACCCCCTCTTGGGCTTTCCGGCACATGATCCAAAATTCTCCACTTAAAATCCAAAAATGAATGTTGAAGGTCAATACAATGTTTTACTATAGGAGCAGATTTCACTGTGTTACGTACTCTCGAAGCATGTTCTTGCAGTTGCCGCCGTATCATCCGAGTAGTACGACCTATGTACAGCTTTACACAAGGACATATTAGTACACAGACCACAAAGGAAGTGGAACATGTTAACCATTTCGAAATGTGTTTAATATCAGTATTGGGTATAGACCATTCCTTTCCTTCAATGGTCCGTGTACAAAGCTCACATTGAGAACATGAATGACCCAATTGTGTATCTATAGAATTTCCATCCACTTTGGACACAAAGGACGTACTACCAATAAGATCACCAATATTAGGGCCCCTCGTATAGGCAATCTGAAGTGGTTTCTGAAAACAAGGATGTAGCGCAGGCAGATGCCAATGCTTTTTCAAAATATGACACACTTGACTGATATTCGACATATAAGGCAATATACCAGTAATTTTCTGACCTTGATCAGTATTTGTTGATCCTTGAAAGACATCCGATTGGAAGAGCCACTCTCTATGCGTAAATCTTGCTCTTGTCCATGCCTGTTTTATGATATATAAGGGGTAACCCCTATCTAACAAACGTATCATTAATTCATGAGCATGTCGATCAAAATCCATTATGGAACTGCAAATACGGCGCAGTCTCAAAAATTGACCGTATGGTAGTCCTCTTTTCAAGGCAGGAGGATGAAAGCTAGAAAAATCAAGGTATTTCTCTGCACCGTTTTTTGAAAAAGTGTAGAATGCAACTTGGAACCATCCTTAAAGATTCTAACATCTAAAAATTCCAATTCAAAAAAATTGTAGTGCAGTATGAATTTTAAATGATCTTTTTGAAAATTTAATCAAATTTTAAAGTTTGTTCTGTACCTTTCCATAAGAAAAAAATATCATCCAAAAAACCTAACCCATAACACCACATCGGAATACCAAATAGATGGAAAGATTATTTGTTTCAAAGTCTGCCAAATACAAAACAGCAATTGACGGGGCTACCATAGCACCCTTGCTATACCATGAATTTGATGAAAAAACATTCCATCAAACTGGAAAAATTTTCTTTTGAGTACCAAAGTCAATAATTTTTGAAAAAACATTTTAGGTGTTCTAGATGGTAAAGGAATGTCCAATCTCTCAATAACTTCCAGTGCTTCTTCTTGAGCAATGTTGGTATATAACGCGACAATATCTAAGGACACAAGCCAAACCTTATCAATTGGACATGTAAGATTCTATTTTTTGTAAAAAATGTGAAGTATCCTTTATAAAGGAATCAACTTTCTGAGCACATGGCTTAAGAAAAATATCACAATATTGAGAGAGAGGCTCCAAAAGTGAACCTCTACATGAAACAATAGGTCGACCAGGAGGCATCGAAAGAGATTTATGGATCTTCGGTACTGTGTAAAAATTAGGTATCAGAGGGTGTTTTGGTGTCAAAAATTTGAATTCTCGCTTAGTTACCCAACCTTGATCAAACGCCATTTGTGCCAAATCCAAAATTTCAGCTTTCAATGTATTTATGGGACCATGTAATAACCTATGATAAAATTTTGTATCATTAAGTTGTATCAAAATTGATCGGCGATAATAATCTGTAGATTGTACAACTGTCGCACCCCCCTTATCCGCTCTCCTTATAACAATGTTGGGCTCATTTCGTAATTCAGACAGAGCTTGCCACTGAACTTTAGTTAAATTATTTGCATAAAATTTTAATTTTGTAGACTCAAGTTGTTGTAACTCTTGTAAAACCAAATTTTGATAGGTTAAAAGAAAAGGGTCTATCGTACCTGAGGGAATCCATTTAGACGATAATCTTACTACGAATATATCGGCTACTAAAGAATGTGTTGCACAAAATTGCATGACTTGCAATTTCCTAAAAAATTTATACAAAGCAATCTGCAGTCAAAAGGCTGATATCGAAACCTCGGAACAAAAGAAAGACCTTTATTCAAAATAGCTTCTTGAGCAGCTGATAAAGAACAATCAGAGATATTTATGACGGTGGTTTTGACCGAGTCCTTGTGATTGGACCTTGTGATTGATCTATTGGGGGTTCCAGATATTCTTCCAGGGGTCTTCGACCTCGACATCGACCCCTGCCACGTGAGAGAATAAGTTCTTGAATGACGCCTTCATATAGATAAGTACTGAAAGTTCATTATATTTGCAGTAATATTAAGCGTTGAGACAGGGCCAGATTGAAATGACTTGGCCCTAAACGCAGTACTGTGTTCGATAATAACTGCAGCATTTGGGTGGAGTGTTTCTATGGAACCCTTTGGAAGTACTTTTATTAGAAGGCTATTGTGATATGGCACTGTTTGTGTGCAAATATTTCACGACTATTTACTAGCGGTTATGTACCACAATCTTGATTAAAAGGGAAGTTACGCTTCAGGAGGGAGAAATCTCTCAAGGCAAAAACTTCCGACAAAAAAATAAGATTTCGGTTACTGTATATACACTATTTATTTAATTGTTATATAGTAGAGTGAAGGGGTTAGTTGAATAGTGTTACAAAAGACAAAGGCAATAGAAATGCGCCAGATGATTACCAATACAAAACTAAATTTAAGAGATGTTAAATGCACTATGCAAAACATAATGACATCATAGAATTTATATTTCTGTAATCGAGATTCAAAAATAAATGAATTAACAATCTTACAATACAAGTTTGACAAAATATGTGCTTAAAAACATCTGTGCATTAAGGGACAAAGTAGTAAAGAGCATCAGAACTAAGGCACAATTCAAAAAGATAAAAGGAGGCATGCATCTGTATATCATGAAAAGCTAATAGACAATTCCGATGTAAATAAAGGTGATCTCCACGAAAAGCAGCAATCAGTCTTCACATATGGGTAAACGTCACCAATGGAGCCTGTGTGGGAACACTCCCCAGAGTCCAATAAGAAAGCACTCCATCCCGCCTGCACATCTGCCTTCCCGGCTGCACATCTCCTCTCCTCAGCTGAGTTTGTAGCTGAGAGAAGAAAAATCAAAGAACCCTGTGACCAATTCCTGCTATTCCTGGAGATCACCTGTTACAGATGAGTAACTACGCTATCTTCAGGAACAAGTAGGAATGCAGTCTTCACATATGGGACTCACTAGATCCCAGGTACCAGACTGGTATGGAGGAGAGTAGAGTGATCCCCTAGTCAAAAAGCTGCAGCCAAAGAACATGAAACATTTGAGGACCATTGGACTCCGTTTCATGAGTGCAATGATAGTCTGCTATTCTGAGAAGTTCAAGACAGAGAATAGGAGTTGAGTTTAAGTCCCGGAAAGATGCTGGGGACCAGCATGGCCAACTACCTACTCTCCCCCCTGCCTTTTTTTTTTTTTTTTTAAAGATATATCCCTTTGGGTGATATTTCATAAAATTAGGAAGTCACTTGTGGTAATTTCTTCCTTTATGCTGTGCATGGCTTTTTTTTTTATTCCCTTTCTGCTGACATAGCAACAGTAACATAGTAAATGATGGCCGATAAAGACTAGTATGGTCCATCTAGTCTGCCCAGCAAGGCAGCAAGAGTAGGTGCACTTGCTGCTCCATGCAGGTCACCCCTCCCCATGCCTTTGTTTAGGGGTGTACCCACCGCTCTGGGTAGGTCTTCCCTATTTGTTCAGATATAAGATAGTTATGCTTATTTTGATTTTATTCTGTTGCTATAAAGGGATCCACTGTGTCTGCCCCGTGCCATTTCGAATTCTGTCACTGTGTTTGCCCCCACCATTTCTATCGAGAGGGCATTTCAAGTATCCACCACCCTTTCAATGAAAAAGTATTTCCTGACATTGCCTTTCAGTTTACCCCCTTGCAGCTTCATGTTATGCCCTCTAGTTTTACAGCTTCCCCTTCTTTGAAAGAGGTTTGTCCATTAATACTCTTAAGTATTTAAAGATCTGAATCATATCTCCCCTGTCCCTCCTCTCCTCCAGAGTGTACATATTTAGGTCTTCAAGTCTCTTCTCATAAGTCTTCTGACGCAGGCTCCAAATCATTTTGGTCATCTTCCTCTGAACTGCTTCCAGCCTCTTTATATCCTTTGCGAGATATGGTCTTCAAAACTGAACACAATATTCCAAGTGAGGCCTCACCAGCGACTTGTACAGTAGCATTAGTACCTCTTCCTTTCTATTGGTAAGTCCTCTCTGTATGCAACCCAGAATCCTTCTGGCTTTTGCCACCTTGAGATTGTCAGAAAATCATACCAAGGTCCTTCTCTTAGTCTGTGCACACCAATCTCACGCCCCCAATTGCATACAATTCCCTTGGATTTCTTCTTCCCAAGTGCATGACACTGCACTTCTTCACATTTAATATTAACCGCCAAGCATTAGACCATTCTTCCAGCATTTGTAGATCTTTCCTCATGTTCCCCACTCTCTCAGGGGAGTCCACTCTGTTGCAAATTTCGGTGTCATCTGCAAAAAGACAGACACTTCCATTCAGCCCTTCGGCAATATCACTCACGAATATATTGAACAGTACCGGTCCCAAGACCGAACCCTGGGGCACACTGCTAATCACCTTCCTTTCATCAGAGTGAGTTCCATTTATCGTCACCTTTTGTCGTTTGTCAACCAATTTCTGATCCAGTTCACCATCTTGGGACCCATCCCCAAGCTGTTGAGTTTATTGATAAGCCTCCTATGAGGAACAGCATCAAAGGCTTTGCAGGTTATCTGCGTAAGCAATTGATCTCCAATAAAATCCTCTCCTTTTTAAAAATGTTTCACGTTTCTGTACAGTGCCCATAATAGCCCCTTTTCTCCAATTAATAATTCTTTTATTTACATAGGAATTGTCTACTGCTAGCTTTTCATGATACACAGATGCAAATTCCCCCTTTTCTCTCTTTAATTGGGCCTTAGTTCCTATGCTCTTTACTTTGCCCCTTAATGCACAGATGTTTAAGCACATATTTTGTCAATATTTTATTGCAAGATTGGTAATTCATTTATTTTTTAGTCTACTTGATTACAGAAATATAAATTTTATGAAGTCATTATGTTCCACATAGTGCATTTAACACTCCCTCTCTTTTAAAATTTAGTTTTGTACTGATAAACAACTGGCACATTTCTATTATCTGGCTTTTGTAAAGCTGTTTCAGGGACATGCTTGTTTAAGGCATTCTGCCCTCATAATTTGCTTTTTAATGATCTTTTTCATTTTTGTTCTTAGAGTATATGTACTCCTGCTTGTAGTCTCTTTTATAGTTCACTTTAAATCTCAGTGGTTATTTCGGATGGGAAATATGGTATGTTTGCTTTTTCTTTCATGTTTTTCTTTGACCCCTTTTCTCCTCCCCACCTTCCTCCCTTCCCCCCCCCCCCACTTCCCCCTCCACTTTTCCCTTCCCCCTTCCCCTCCCCAGGCATTTCTACACTTCTTGTTTTGATCCGCTTGATCGGACATTTTTTATCTATTAGTAGAGACACATCAGTTTTATCCTTTGGACTTATTAAATCTTTTGACATTTTTTTCATTTAATTTTCATTTACTATTGCTTTCATTTTCTGTGTTATATCTCTTCTTAGTATTTAGCTGATTATCCATTCTCATAACGGTCCTATTAGACACTATAGCTGTGAACAAGTTCTACTTCATATGTTTATGTTGGTATGTTGATGACGATCTCTCTTTTTGTAAGCAACACTTTTAGTGACCAATCTTTGCTCTGGTAGGGTATTTTATTTTGCCGCTCTTTTTCAATCATTACATTTGTAATTAACCCTTTTAATATGTTATGTGCCATATTTACCCCTGAGGTTCCGCATATTTCTTCAGTTTTTTTTTTATTGTGTTCTATTGGTTTTGATTATTTTTATACATTCCTGTTATTTACTGTATTTGTTATTGACTGTATTTGTCTGTTATGTCTTGAACCTTGATTGATATGATTGTTCTCTTTTAGATCTATGCCTATTTTATTACATATAGTCTTTATGTAGGAAGTTGGAAGTAACTGCATTTTACCTGTAACTATTTTTGCTGCTTTCATATCCCTGTCTGTCTTATTAGTTTCATTAGTTCTTTTATTTTAAGCTTTTGTTTGACATGTTTTAATTTTAATGTTTGTTATGATATGTATGGGTTATATTCAAGGGATGTTTTTAATTGTTTAATTTTATTATATTTATATGTTATCTTTTAGACCCGACGCAGTCTTTTATGCCGAAACTCAGCTAAGTCTAGTCCTTTTAAATAAAATTGGTTTCACAAAGACTTCCTTTGTTGGACTGCAGCACAGAGAAGACCAAGTGGAGGTCTGTACAAACCCAGAAAGAGTGGGGAGGTGGTGTGGTAGGCTATGGCCTATATAATAGCCTGTACATGTATGAGAGAGGCCTGCAAGCTAGGCCTGAGTCCCCACCCCCACTTAGAAATAGTAGTGCTGAGAAAGATCAAAGTCAGTGAAGGTCTGAGGATCTACCTTAAACCGCTCTAAACTGCTTTTGATAAGTTTGTGTTAATCCTTTATTCAATTCTTTTATGCTGATGATAGATATGTTCCAGTGTTTTGCATTCTCACATTCTCTGAGCCTAGAAATGACCTTGTAGTAGGAATGTATTTATGTCTAGAAACTGAGCCTTTGTTAGAATAGCCTGAGAAGGGGGAACAGGGTGTTAGGCCCAGAGAGGGTCCCCGATTGGATAGATGCAGGGGGCGTTGGGACCAATAGAAAGTTTGCCTGTATCAAACTGTGAAACTTTATATAAGGAAGTTGTTCCTGTTCTCCATTGCTCAGTCCTTTTTGAAGCTTGGGCCTTGTGCACAATAAATTGGCTTGGATCCTTGAACTGACTCCTGGTATTATTTATTGCATGCTTATCAGCTGCTTCATATTCTTGGTGCATTGGCCGGGAGGGGGGGGGGGTGTGATGGTATGCAAGTGAATATACCACGACTTCTCGCCTCAAAAGGTTTGGTCCGGCTGGAGCCGCACCTGACTGATCGCAGGGGAGCCTCCGGCGCCACCGATCCTCTTGTATCAGGGAGGGCTCCTCCTTGCCTCCGCAGGTTGCTGGTTCTGGCTGGCCAACACCTCCGAACCCGAGGGGAGTCCAGGATCCAACCCATGTACTGGTTTGGTATCGGGAACCGGATCCGATAAGTAGAAATTTTCTGCTAATCAGTCAGTCTGTCAGCCAGTTGGGATTCTGGAATAAGCGCTTGAGAGTCTGATCACCTCTCGGGGCGGTCCTAGTAAGTCTCAGAAGACTTAAAGGTATAAGCAGAGATTGAAACCAGCAACCCCTCAGCCAGTCAGTCAGTCAGGTTTTTTGGGAATGTTGGGATTTTATTCTGTCTTGAATGTCTGCTTGTATGAATGAAAGGTCTTGAATACAGACCAAGCGAGGTGCTGGCTCCTGACTAGTGCATTTCCAGGTCGCGAAAAGGAGAAAGTGTTTGGTGTTTGTCTCCCTTATTGTCTGTTGTCTGCATTTGGTTTTGTTATCTGTTGGATAATTGGTGAAACAGTTTACCGATTAGGGAATAGTATTAAAGAAGGAAGAGGGGAAGAAACAACTCAGGAGTCTCTTCTAAGTACAAAGACAGCTGTCTCACTGATTTCTGGGTTTTTTTTCAACACAGCGTGAGTCTCTAGCAAGCAGAGAGAGAAGGGGGTGTGTCTTTCACACAGCCCGGAGGAAGGAACGTTTAGTACCCTTTAACTCTGAAGGTTTACTTTCAATTTATTCTACGTTCTGCAGCTGGGTTAATTTGTGCATATTTCAGGAAAATTGTACCTGTTTTATTCAATATGTTCTAATAGCGACGTTCCTTCTGCTATGGTCATGTATTAGATATCATTTGGTAGGAATGTTTAGTCAGAATTTGACAGTTTTGGGCTCAGCCTGGAAAGGGTTAAGTTCTTATTAACCCCTTTCGATCTTCTCAACTGTTCTTGTTATATCTCAGCCCTACTTGTCTGTAATGGTCCAAACAGAATTGATAGAGAAATTAAGGAAGCTGCTTTTGTTTTTCCTTTGACCTTTGAAGTAGAGGTTAAGAACCCTGACAGGACTATGAAGCATCCCAAGCCAGTAGTACCAGATCGCGACTTGAAAATGATTTAAATCCTGAGGGAATGTTCATGTCCTTTGAATGTCTGCTTTCTAAACTGTAAGATTTAAAGTAATTTCTTTTGCAGAGACATTGTTCAGCTTAAGTGCTGATGACGGTTGGCAGTTAGTTTCATGCCAAGTATTTTTATTCGAGTCATACGTAACAGATATATGGCCGTCATGTTAGGAGCCATAGTTCTTTCTATTGGAATTGTTATAACATGTTGCAAAATAATAGTTTTATATTTTAAGGACTTTATCTAAATTGTTCCTATTTAGAATGAGCACACACATACATTATGTTTAGTCCTCAGGAAAATGCAGCCTGACTGCCCGCCCCCTCTGTCTGTCATCATGGGGGGGAGGGGGGGTCGGAGTCCACGCAGATTCTGTTGAGATGTATGACTAGGCATTTTAGCAAGGGATTTGCTGGAGACTACGGAATTAAAATGTCTCCGTCCCTATTAGGAATGCTCTGTGACAGGGAGTGGCCAGTGTTGGTCACTTCATGGACCCGTGAGGGCACCTTTGATATTAGTATAGTTTCCCGTGTTTATCAGGTTGTACAGAAAATGTTCCCTGACCAATTCCCCTATATAGATTCCTGGTTAAGTGTTTGTGAAGGGGAAAAAAGCCCTCCTGGATAAAGCACTGCTATGAGGAACAGTGTAGGGGATTAGTAGCAACCACAAGGGAGGGGGGCCCGGACGTCTGGCTCTTCAGAAACAAAAAAAAAAAAAAAAGCTGTCCGTTTATTCTGCCCCAGAATCTCCAGACATTCCACTCTGTCCGTCCCAGTATCTTTATAGGCCAGTCCCCTCAGCTCTGCCACCACCCTGGGCAGAGTCTGGGGCAGGGGGGGGGGGACACCTCCCTGCAGATGTACCCCAAGTAATTCACCAGCCACCTTCGCAGCAGGACGCGCACCCCCTCTTGACCGGAAGCCCGGCTCAGTTCAGAGTGCCTCCGAGTGGGCCACAGTCCACTGATAACACTACAAGCAGGGATCCATTTGCCAGTTCAGGGTCACTCACAGCCAGCGCCCAAGAACATCAAGCGGAACCCAGACAGTCCCGACTGCCGTATGCCTTCAGAAGTCCAACTACCAGTAAAAGGGATGGTTACGTTATACCACTGCACCAGGTCCAGGGCCTACCCACCCTTGATACCGAAGGCCAGGCCGACCAGCCTTGTTTATGTGCTTTTCTCCACCACTGATTTACTGAACTGAAAGACGCATTATGCCTCCTACACTGAGAAACCTTAGGATTTGATTGAACTAATGACCAGTATTATGCAGACCCATCAGCCTTGATGGCCCCAAGTGGGATCCAAATAGTGCAGACAGCCCTAAATCGGTTCCGCCAAGCCCTCATGCAAAACCTAGAGAAGGGAGACCAGAAAGCCATGAATATTGGAAAAGTATCTGAAGTTCTCCAACGACTAGATGAGAGCCCAGCAGCCTTCTATGAATGATTATCTGAAGTCTATAGATTATATACCCCATACGATCCAGCAGCCCAAGAGAATTTGCGTATGGTAAATGCAGCCTTTGTCAGTCAGTCCCAGAGAGATATAAAACGAAAATTACAGAAAATGGATGGATTTGCGGGCATGAATACAGCACAGTTAATGGAAGTTGCTCAGAAAGTGTTTGTGAATCGTGAAAATGAACTAACAGAGAAAGTGAACGTAAAATGAAGACGACAGCAGATCTTCTTGCTGCCGCTTTAATTGAACGACGTGAGGGGGTTTTTCCTAATCGAAGGAGCAGAGGACGTGGAAGGGGTCGTGACAATAATTGGACCTCACTGGGTGCAAATCAGTGCGCCCATTGCAGAGAAGGACATTGGAGAAGTGAATGCCCGCATCTTGACTCCCCCACAGGAGGGGAGGAGGGAGTCCCTGGAGAACAGGAGGCCGATGTCAGAGTCATGGAGGAATGACTCGAGCACAATTCCAGCGAGAGAGGGAAGAAGCTATTGAGGGAGTGGCAGTTGCAACGAGCTATGACATGGATGAAATGGATGAAGACTAGGCCAGACCGGGCTCCAAGTTCACCCTGGGTCCCCAAGAGCCTATGGTCAGTTTGAAAATAGGGGACCAATATATGGACTTTATGGTGGATACAGGAGCAGAACACTCAGTGGTGGCAAAGCCAGTAGCCCCTTTGTCTTCTCGATGCATCACCATTGTCAGAGCTACTGGGCCACCAAGCCTTTCCTGCAGAACCGCATGTGTGAACTAGGGGGAAAGAAAATAGCGCACCAGTTCCTGTATATGCCTGAATGCCCTATTCCACTTTTGGGCCGAGATATGCTAGTTCCTGTATACCCCGCCCGAAGTATGGGCAGAAGATAATCCACCTGGCCTAGCGAAGAACATAGCCCCTGTCATTGTCGCCCTCAAGCCAGGAGCGGAACCAGTGCATGTGAAGCAGTATCCTCTTCCTCGACCAGCTATTGAAGGTATCCAGTAGTTTCATCAGATGGCAGTGAAGTATGGACTTCTCAAGGAGTATCCCCATTCTCCCAGTCAAGAAACCTGGGACAGGGAATTACCGCCCAGTACAAGATCTGTAACTATCCATTGGGTTTTCATGGCAAGATACAGAAGTAGATTGCCGGGCCTTTCTTCCGCGCAGTTTAAGTTTGGTGTTGTTGCCGTTGTCACAAAAATGTGATCCTCCGCCGTCAACACTGTCCCATTCTGCTGCTGCCCAGATAAAGACAGATAGGAAGAAAATTGATGCCTTTGAATTATGGTGCTGGCGGCGAATACTGTGTATATCATGGACTGCCCGAAGAACAAACCAGTCGGTACTAGAGGAGATCAAACCTAAGCTTTCTTTAGAAGCTCAGATGACAAGACTTCGACTTTCATACTTTGGACACATCATGCGAAGAGAGAGATCATTAGAGAAAGACATTATGCTTGGCAAGATAGAAGGTCAACGCAAAAGAGGAAGGCCATCAATGAGATGGATCGATACAATAACAGCAGCTACGGGTACCAGTCTGTCAACAATGAGCCGCCTGACTGAAGACCGAACACAATTTAGGAGAGCTATCCAGAGGGTCTCCATGAGTCGACTCCGACTCGACGGCACTTAACAACAACAACAAGATCTGAGGCGGGTAAATGATGCAGCTGCAACTATACACCCAGTGGTACCAAAATCCTTAATACTCTTGGGACTGATCCCCGCTGAGGCTACTCATTGAACTGTCCTGGACTTGAAAGATGCCTTCTTCTGCATACACCTAGCCCCCACCAGTCAACTTTTGTACACTTTTGAATGACAAGACCCCACAACAGGAAGGCAGGGCCAACTCACATGGACTCGATTACCCCAAGAATTCACCTACTCTCTTCAGTGCTGCTTTAAATCAAGATCTCTCAAGCTACTCAGTGAACCCAGGACACAGGGTTCTTCTTCAGTATGTGGACGACCTGCTCACAGCCACAAATTCAGAAAGTGAATGTCTACAAACCATCAGTGAACTCTTGCACCTTCTAAATGAGGCTGGATACAAAGTCTCAAGAGCCAAGGCGCAATTATGTCAAACTGAAGTTAAATGTCTAGGGTTCCAGTTGTCCAGCGGAATTCGATGCTTGGGACTGGAACGCAAAGAAGCTGTGTGCAGTAATCCCACTAGGGGGCAAGTGAGAGCCTTCGTGGGGACTGCAGGGTACTGTCATATATGGATCCCCAATTTCGCTCTGTTGGCAAAACCATTGTATCGAGCTACCAAAAGAATGGAAAAGTCTCCATTGGAATGGGGACCTGAACAGGATGCAGCCGCTCTGATGTCATCACCAGTTCTGGGCCTGCCAGATGTCCAGAAACCTTTTCGCCTCTATATTCATGAGTCACAAGGAAATGCTTTAGGAGTGCTGACTCAATCTCTTGGATCTTGGCAGTGACCTATTTATCAAAACAGTTGGATACAGTTGCAAAAGGTTGGCCCCCTTGTTTGAGAGCTGTTGCAGCTACAGCCCTCCTAGTGAGCTAAGCAGACAAGCTCACTCTGGGACAGAATCTTCAAGTTACTGAACCACATTCTGTTCTGACCCTCTGGCTCACAAATTCACGAATGTTTAAGTATCAGAGTATGCTGTGTGAAAACCCCCAGATACAATTGAAGGTCAGTCAAGCTCTGAATCCTGCTACGTCGTTACCACTTGGTCCTGCCCCCCCGATCATGACTGTCTGGAAATTATGGACACTGCATTCTCAAGTCGCCCGGATCTGACTGATGTCCCTTTGGAGGACCCTGAACGGAGTTTTTGTGGATGGGAGCAGTCTCGCCATCAATGGGCATCGTTGTGCCGGGTATGCAGTGGTGACCCTTGATCTGGTAGTTCAGTCCTCAGCTCTGGCCCCGGGGACTTCAGCACAGAAAGCTGAAAGAGTAGTTACTCACCTGTAACAGGTGTTTTCCAGGAGCAGCAGGAATCAGTCCTCACTTATGGGTGACGTCGGCGCCGACGGAGCCCTCGCGGAGCAATTTCCCCAGCTTTCGAAGAAAGCCTTTGGGAATTGCAGCGCGCATGCGCGGTCCCCTTCCCGCCCAAGGGTGCCATCTTGCTCAGTCTGATGACATAGCAAAAAGACAGCAAAAAAGTTAGCAAAAACAATGGATAAGAATGACTGCAACGCCGAGGGGAGGAGGGAGGGTTGTGAGGACTGATTCCTGCTGCTCCTGGAGAACACCTGTTACAGGTGAGTAACTACTTTCCTCCAGGACCAAGCAGGAAGTCAGTCCTCACTTATGGGACTCCCAAGCTTAAGGCTACCGGAGACCTCAAGCGGAAAAAATGAGCTCCCTCTAGCTCAGCAGAACAGAAGGAAGGAATCTTCTCTGAATACGCTCCCGGCCGGTAGCCCAACACCAGGGCCGGAGGGTAGGAATTGCCTAAACCTCAAAGAGATTGTGGAGGACTGCCTGTCCGAAAGCACTGTCCCTGCGGGACTCCCTCTCCAGGCAGTAATGAGCCGCAAAAGTCTGGCTTGAAGACCAAGTAGCGGCCCGGCAGATGTCTGCCAACGGAACAGAGCGGAGATGAGCCACTGACGCAGCCTTCGCCCTGACACGATGAGCCGTGACTCGACTCTCTAAGGAGAGGCCGGCTGCCCCATAAGCCCAGGCGATACAGTCAGCTACCCAGATGGACAAAATATGCTTGGAGACAGGCACCCCCAACCTATTGGGGTCAAAAGAAACGAAAAGCTGAACAGCCTTTCTATGCTCCCGCGTACGGTCAAGGTAGAAGGATAAGGCCCTCCTACAGTCCAGGGTATGCAGAACTGTTTCAGCCAGGCTGGCATGCAGCCTGGGAAAGAAGGTTGGAAGAACCACCTCTTGGTTGAGATGAAAAGGGGAAACCACTTTTGGAAGAAACTTAGGGTGAGTCCTTAAGACCACCCTATTCGGGTAGAACCTAGTGTAAGGAGGCTCAGACACTAGGGCTTGCAGTTCACTAACGCGCCTAGCGGAGGTAAGGGCTACCAAGAAGAGAGTTTTCCAGGAAAGGAAACAAAGAGGGCAGGTAGCCATAGGTTCAAAAGGCGGACAGGTAATCCGCTGTAAGACGACATTGAGATCCCAGTCAGGGGCTGGTGGGCACAAAGGAGGCTTAAGCAGAAGGAGGCCTCTGAGACAACGCGCCACCAAGGGGTGTGTGGAAAGAGGTCTGTCGTCCACCGGCGAGTGATGTGCAGAGAGAGCACTGAGGTGGACCCTGACAGAGTTGGATTTGAGGCCCAGATTGGAAAGGTGAAGCAAGTATTGCAGTACCACCGATACCAAGCAGGAGAAGGGGTTCTCAGACTGCTGAGAACACCACACGGAGAAGCGACACCATTTAAAGGCGTAAGACTTCCGGGTGGATGGTCGCCTAGACGCCAGGACGACATCTCCCACCTCCGGAGGTAGTAGGAGCGGAGCTAGGACTACCCTTTTAGCAGCCAGGCCATCAGGTGAAGGGCCCGGAGGTTGGGGTGCAGGAGAGTGCCTTGATCCTGAGTCAGGAGATCGGGCTGAAACCCCAGAGGAAGAGGAGTGTCCACCGCCAGTTGTAGCAGGAGCGGGAACCAGGGCTGTCTCGGCCACCTGGGCGCTACCAGGATTACCGAGGCCCTGTCCCGGAGAACTTTGAAAAGCGTCCGGGACACGAGTGGTGTGGGAGGAAAGGCATACAGTAGGCCCGTGGACCACGGGATGAGGAAAGCATCCGCCGCTACTCTGAGCGGATGCGGGTGCCTGGAGCAGAACCTGGGAAGTTGCTGGTTCAGAGGACTGGCAAAAAGATCCATGGTGGGGAGGCCCCACCGGAGGAAGATCCGCTGAACCACCAATGGGTCTAACATCCACTCGTGTGGCTGCAGAATCCTGCTCAGTTTGTCGGCCAGGTAATTTTCCTGTCCTGGCAGGTAAACAGCTTTGAGGAGGATGCCATGGTCGACTGCCCAAGAGCACAGTCTCCGAGTCTCTTGACATAGAAGGAGGGAGCCGGTGCCCCCCTGTTTGCTCACATAGAACATGGCAACCTGATTGTCCGTCTGGACCAGTACAGACTGATGAGAAGTGAGGTGAGAGAAGGTCCGTAGAGCTAGGCGGATCGCCCTGAGCTCCAGGAGGTTTATCTGCTGAGCAGCCTCCCAAGGGGTCCAAAGGCCTTGAGTACATGTCCCCTGGCAATGCGCTCCCCATCCCAGGAGAGGGGCATCTGACGTCAGCACTTGGGAAGGCGGAGGAGACTGAAATGTCATGCCGAGTACCAGATTGGGCAGATGAAGCCACCATTGCAGAGAGGAGACCAGGCGGTCGGAGATCAGTACTAAGTCCGCAAGGCTCCCTGTGGCTTGATGCCATTGAGTGCGAAGGCTCCACTGAGCAGGCTCATATGTAGACGGGCATTCGGAGTGACATGGACCGTGGAAGCCATATGGCCGAGCAGCTGCAGGAATTGCCTGGCCGAGACCAGGGAAGTGCTGTGAAACCTGCTGGCCAGAGCTCTGAGCCGGTTGGCCTGTTCCAGGGGCAAGAAGGCACGAGCCTGCAGAGTGTCCAACCGCGCTCCTATGAATTCGAGATCCTGAGAGGGGAGCAAAGTGGACTTTGCGAAGTTTATGACAAACCCCAAGTGCTGAAGCAGAGCCACTGTGCGATGAGTGGCCTGAGTGACCTCCAGGGAAGACTGTGCCCGGATGAGCCAGTCTAGGTAGGGAAACACAAAGAGGCCTTGAAGCCTCAGGAAGGCTGCCACCACTGCCAGGCATTTGATGAACACCCTGGGAGCGGAGGATAGGCCAAAGGGCAGTACCCTGTACTGATAATGATTTCCTGCCACAACAAATCGTAGATATTGTCTGTGGTCCGGATGGATAAGGATGTGAGTATAAGCATCCTTTAGATCCAAGGAGCATAGCCAATCTCCCTGCTGGAGGTAGGGCAGCAGGATTCCAAGGGTAAGCATCTTGAACTTTTCCCTTTGCAGGAACTTGTTGAGGTTGCGCAAGTCTAGGATGGGTCTGAGGCCTCCTGTCCTTTTTGGTATCAGAAAGTACCTGGAATAAAAGCCGTGACCTCTCAGGTGGTGGGGCACCGGTTCCACAGCCTGTTCCTGAAGAAGACATGCCAACTCCTGAAGGAGTAAGTCTCTGTGCAGAGGGGGTCTTGGAGGCTCCCCTGGAAAGTAGGAGGGAGGTACTTGGTGAAAATGCAAAAGGTAGCCCTCTTGAACTACCTGAAGCACCCAGGTATCTGATGTTATGGCTGACCACCTGTGGGCAAAGTGGGCCAGCCGGCCTCCCGTGCTGAGAGAAGCCAGCGGGGGGGAAGAGGCTATGCTTACGGAGTCAAAAACCCCCACCCTGCTGAGCAGGGGCCGGTGTAGTGGGCTTGGGGGCCTTCTGCCTACGGGACCCATTACCCTGTCCCTTAGCCTGCTGACCCTGATGGGGAGCTGCTGAGGCTTGATATTGTGGGTGGTGGTGTTTATAGGCAGACACCTTCCTCGGGTAAAAGTGCTTTTTCCCCCGAGCCCTTCCTCTTCTGTGAAGGGGCAGAGGTCTTCCTGGACAGGCGAGTCCTGGTTAGAGTCTCGGTCTCGAGTTGTGCAGCCTTTTCAGCCATGGGCTTGCCAAAGAGGTTTTTCACCTCTGCAGGGGACATCGACCAACTTGTCCTACACCCATGGCTTAAGGTCGGATGACTGAAGCCAAGCCTGTCGGCGGGCACCGATGCCGGCCCCGGCTACTCGAGCCGATGCTTCGAAGCCATCGTAGGCTGCTCAAGAAATAAACTTTGAGCACTCTCAAATACCAGTGGACAAGGCCTGGAACCTCTGCAAAGGTTCCTCGGAGAGACCAGCAGAGAACCCGGCAATTTCCTTTGCCAGGTCTCGGAGATATATGCCCATGTAGAGCTGGTATGTCTGGACTCGACAAGCAAGCATAGAGCCCTGGAAGCACTTCCTACCGAGGGCATCCAGGTTCCGGGCCTCCTTGCCGGGAGGCACCGAGGAGTGCATCTTTTGACTCTTGAGTCGATGCATGGCCGATTCCACCACCATGGAATGGTGCGGTAGTTGTGCCTTCTGGAACCCGGGGCTCTTGCGGACTCGATACATGGAATCAACCCGCTTGCTTAACACCGGCGTCGATGCCAGGCTCTCCCACATGCAGAAGAGAAGTCTTTCCAGTATCGGAGGAACCGGTACAGTAAAGGCCTCCTTCGGGGGAGAGTCATACTGGAGGGCCTCGAGCTCTTCGGCTCGAGGCTCCTCCTCGGGATCCGCGGGGAAGGCCAAAGCCTTGGCCATATCCCTCACGAAGTCCGAGAACCGGGTATCCTCCGGGGGGGACCGTCTCCGAGGCTCAGACTCGGGCGAGTCGGAGGGGACGCACCGAGTCTGAGAAGAACCGGGTGACTCATCCTCCTCCGTGTCCCAGCCCGACTCCTCCGTGGAGGAATCGAGCGGCTCAGTGCGGGCGGGCGCCGAGGACCTCCGCCCCGACGCCGAGGCCGGCGTCGACGACCTCGGTCCCGAACGGGAGGCCGAGGGAGACCGTGGCCGAGGATCGACTCGAGCCCACATGGACTCGAGGATCGGCTCGGCCTCCGGGGTCGACTTGGACGTCGACGTCCCGGTGGTCGGGGCATATGCACCGGCGAGGCCAGCGATCAATGCCCGCTGCTGGTCCATGAAGGCAGTGAAACTGCTCTCCAAGGCCGTCAACCTGAGTCCAAGCTCAGGAGACCCAGCAGCCCCCGACTCGGGCCCTGACGGTGTCGGGCCCGACGTCGGCTCCTTCGGAGGCGAGTCCACAAGGACTACAGTACTCACGTGTCCAGGAGACTCCACTTCGAGACAAGGATGCTTCGAAGGCTTCTCCGACTCCGAGGACCTGGGGCAGCTATCGGGGCTATGCGACCTGGCCCTCGAGGGACCAGGAGCGTCCTCCGATGCCGCCCTCGCGGGTTGCTTCTTCCGACGATGTTCCTGGGCGGGAGACCCCCGCTCAGAGGAACTCCGATGACGCGCGGGGCCGGAGTCACGAGACGTCGAAGCCTCTGACGAGATCCGGGCCTGGCCGGACGCGGAGTCAGAGAAGATTTGCTCCTTTTGAGACTGCCGACTCAACGCCTTCTAGGACATTTTGGTACACGGACCACAAATCATCGGGTCATGATCGGGTCCGAGGCAGCGGAGGCAGCAGTCGTGTGTGTCGGTAAGAGACATAAGCCTCGTACACCGATCACACTTTTTAAACCCGCTGGCAGCCATCGAGGGAAAAAGGGCCCCTGCGAGGTCGAAAGACCGTGCTGCCAGAGAAAAAGAAAAAAGTGGCGGGAACGCCAGTCACGAAGGACAAAAACCAAAAAATAGTGAACGGAATCGACACCGGAGTATCGAGGCTGGGCGGCAAAAGGACACGGTGTCGAACCGAGAAAAAACAGAACGAAAAAAATCAACTTTTTCAGCAGCGATCTCAAACTACGTCTGTAGGGCTCCGCGGAAAAAAGAAGACTGAGCAAGATGGCACCCTTGGGCGGGAAGGGGACCGCGCATGCGCGCTGCAATTCCCAAAGGCTTTCTTCGAAAGCTGGGGAAATTGCTCCGCGAGGGCTCAGTCGGCGCCGACGTCACCCATAAGTGAGGACTGACTTCCTGCTTGGTCCTGGAGAACTGATAGCTCTCACTAGAGAACTCCGTCTAAATGTGTACACAGATTCCAAGTTTGACCTTACAACCTTGCATGCACATGAGGTCCTGTTCTCAGGAGGCAAGTCCATTAAGTATGACCAAGATATTGACATTATCAAATGCATACTGCCTTCAGACCTCAGAATTTAGGAAAAGTAGACCGTATGAATAGAACCCTGCAATCTCAGTTATCTAATCTTTGTCAAGACGTTCACCTGAAGTGGCCCCAGGTTCTTCCTATAGCCCTTCTTAGGATATGCTTAGCCCCTACTAAGTCTTTAGGAGTTTCCCCTTTTGAGATTCTGTATGGGCGACCCCTGCCTATTGTACAAGGAATACAAGGAGATATGAAACAGATCGGATCTGAAATTACTAGACAGGAACTATTGGCTTTAAGTTCTGTTTTGTAGAGTCTTCATACGTGGGTACAAGATCAGCTGCTCATCAACCTCTGCATCCTCTCAAGCCTGGAGTCTTGGTATGGATCAAAGAGTGGAGAACCGCATTGGGAGGGATCGTTGATACCGCATTGGGAAAGACCTTATGTTGTCATCTTAACAACCCCAACTGCAGTTAAAGTTGCAGAACTCGAACCCTGGCTTCATCACAGTCAAGTACAGCCAGCAGCCATTGATAGCACTACAGAACGACATGCAGCTACAAAGGTTTTAGCTATGTGGCAATATTACCCTATACCCCAAGATGATGCTGTTACATGAGTATAATATGTGATTTAATTCCCACCCTTTCTAACTTGCGGGTGAGAATAATCAAAGGGGGGGATGTGGTAGGCTATGGCCTATATAATAGCCTGTACATGTATGAGAGGCCTGCAAGCTAGGCCTGAGTCCCCACCCCCACTTAGAAATAGTAGTGCTGAGAAAGATCAAAGTCAGTGAAGGTCTGAGGATCTGCCTTAAACCGCTCTAAACTGCTTTTGATAAGTTTGTGTTAATCGTTTATTCAATTCTTTTATGCTGATGATAGATATGTTCGTGTTTTGCATTCTCACATGAGCCTAGAAATGACCTTGTAGTAGGAATGTATTTATGTCTAGAAACTGAGCCTTTGTTAGAATAGCCTGAGAAGGGGGAACAGGGTGTTAGGCCCAGAGAGGGTCCCCGATTGGATAGATGCAGGGGGTGTTGAGACCAATAGAAAGTTTGCCTGTATAAAACTGTGAAACTTGTATATAAGGAAGCTGTTCCTGTTCTCCATTGCTCAGTCCTTTTTGAAGCTTGGGCCTTGTGCACAATAAATTGGCTTGGATCCTTGAACTGACTCCTGGTATTATTTATTGTATGCTTATCAGCTGCTTCAGAGGTAGTGTGTGAATGGGAATATCCTAGAAGAACTTGAGGATCTCAAAAATAGGAGCCAATGGTGCCATCTCCAGTACAGGAGCATGCACTGGAGTATGCTGGGCTCCAGAGTACGTTGACTGAGGTGGTTGCCATGCATACGAAGGACCCTCCTGGGTAGAGAAGTTGAGGGTGAACATCCAAGCTTAAAACTGAATGTATGCAGCGTGAGCTGGGTCAGCATCCCAATATGTAGAGGGACATAATCGTGTTTTCACAGCTTTAAAGGCTGTGAGCAAGTGATTGCCTGTTCATGCAGGCTGTGTTTTCAGTTTGGGAGGACTATGAAGTGGAAGTGTTCCAGGATCTGTTGACTATAACATTAAGACAGAGATGAGAGCTGTAGCCATTACTAAGCTGAGGGCAGACAAAATCCCTTATTGACGACTGTTCCCATTCACTTTGGCATTTAACTTTAAAGGCAAGGCATATCGGATTCTCTCGAAAGTAAGCGCAGGCCCAGAGTGTCAAGCTGGGCGTCAAAGACTTTGGACCTGATAAACACACAAAGGAGCAAATGATCTAGGTTACCATGAGGTGGCAATGTGTATCCAATGGCAGGAGTCAACTAAAGAGTCTCTAGAGAAAGGAGCTATGGAATGAGA
Source organism: Ichthyophis bannanicus (assembly GCA_033557465.1). Classification (NCBI taxonomy): domain Eukaryota; kingdom Metazoa; phylum Chordata; class Amphibia; order Gymnophiona; family Ichthyophiidae; genus Ichthyophis; species Ichthyophis bannanicus. The sequence goes on from CM066040.1 coordinate 238,730,553, forward strand.
TGGAGGCAGTGGACAGCTTGAGGGGAAATGTTAACAGTTACTTTGGAGGACCAAATGTTCCCACATTGGTGTGTTTGGATTGGTAGGGTGGTTGGTGCAAGTGGATAATTATGGAGGAGAGTATGAGTGCATGTGAGGGCGAAACAGAGATGCAGGGTAGAAGAGGGGGAAAAGGATGCAAGCATTATGGACTGCATGTGAAGTGTTAAGTATGCAAAAGTGAGGTGGTTTTAGATGGCAGTATATTATTGGGTACAGGGAGAGGGGTAGATGCCCAATGGGGAGGAGGGTGTGCATACCATGATGGTGAGTGTGTAGGGGATTTCTGTTTATATAGGCGAGGTGTGGGGAGGGGGCTTGGTGAGGGAAGCCTCCACTGAGGGTTCCTGCCAGGAAGGGATAGTAAACTCAAAGGTGGTAGGGAATAGGAGGGATAGGTGGGTGGGGGGGGGGCAGGGGGGGCTATTTGTGTACATGGACTGGTGATGGGAGCAGGAGGGTTACTGGTCATATGCAATAGTAGATTGCAATATCATAATGGAGGCAATGGATTTGAAAGTAGTTTCTATCTAAGGGGCTAAAATTCACTGTTGAGGGAGATGAGGTATTTTGGGGGGGGGGGGGGGGATCCATCTGCCTGATTCAGGGAACACGTCTTAGAAATGATGAGCATCTGGGGCTTCTGGTCTGACTAGCAAGCAGAGAAGACGTGTAAGAGGTGCTCCTCTGCCCCCCTCCATGAAACATCCTGGAAAACTTTAAAAAAAGGAAAAAAAAAGTGGGGAAAGAGGAAAGAAGCATGCTTAAAGCACTGAAAATCAAAGCAACAAAAATACTCCGAGAAATGTATGAAGTTAAAGCAAACACAGTGGGGCGTACCGCTGGCACAACGACCAGAGCACATTCACCCAGCTCTTCCCTGGCAAGCAAGCCAGAAGAAATTGAGGTTGAACCAGAAGCCACATTAACAGTACTGAAGGAGATTCTTTCGTCGAAAAAGTAGATAACGGACACAGTTCTAAAGAAAATAGCAGAAAGGTTTGTTGGACTGGGCATGCGTCTGGAAGAGGCAGAAAGTCGCCAAAACAGAGGAGGCCCAAACAGTAGTAGGAGAGGTGTCCTCGCTGAAAAAAAACAAGTAAAATGGATGGCAAATAAGATAGAAGATCATAAAAACAGAGATCACAGATCTAACTTACGCATCTTCGGTGTGCCTAAAGGAGAAGAGGGACAAGATCCAAAGGCACTCATACACGAGCTTTTGAAGGCCTGTTTTCCAGATTGCCCGAACCCTGGGACTGAGTTAGAAAGGGCAGACAGAGAACTGAGGCCAAGACCAGATGATGCAGCTAAGCTGCGAGCCTTTATAGTGAAAATGCTACAGTTGCAAGATAGAGAATTTATAATCAGAGAGGCCTGGAAAATGGGACATGTAGTATATCAAAAATGGCGGGTCATGGTGTTCGCAGATTTAGTCGCAGAAACAGTACATCGTCGCAGAGAACTTGAGATGCCGAGAGCAGCTGGCAGCAAGAGACAAAGCTGCCTTGTGGTATCCAGCATGACTGACCCTTACAATAAATGGTGTGCGGAAATTTTTTCAATTACCTGAAGCAGTTGATATTTGGCTCAAGATGGCAGAAGGGAAAACCGCGGCCAGCAGCATTATGTCAGTGACCATCTCAACAGGGACAAATCACAACCAGAGGGCAGATGGAAAACCGCCCAGAAAGACACTGGAGAACCGGGGGGGGGGGGGAGAAATGTGGGAAACAGCAAAAGATATTGAAGGCTGGGAATATACACAACAACAGAAGGAACAACTGAAGGAACATACAGAAAAAATCCAATTAGAAACAGCAGGAGGGGGAAAATGAAGGTTGAACAACTGGAAGGAGAGAATTGTGATGCACTTTTTTTCTTGGCACTCTGAGTAGCAGAGCATGTAAAACTGAACCAAGGCAGCTGGTGCAACCTATTTATGGATAATGTTTGATGAATGCATAATGACTATACTGGGAAAGGTTATGGAGATAAGGTTTAAATTTTAATGGAAATGAGACAGAAGTGGAGAGTTAAGCAGACCAAACTGGGTCAACTGGATGAGAAACGGTCAATAGAAGAGACACGACCCAGAAGGCCACAAAGAATAATGAAAGCAGTGAAACAAATGGACCGTTAAAGAGACAGGCCGAAGTAAAAGGAAGTAGAGGAGAAAAAAAGATGTAAATATTGTATGTCATGTCTCCATTTGACAATTGTAGTTACTCTCAATTCTAATAAAAAGATGAAATGAGCATCTGATGTACTCTCCATTAACTTCAGCTACTTTTATCCAACTTACAATAGAAGAGGGGGTAATTTTTGCAAAGCCTCTTCAACCCAAAGTATATGAGGTGGTAAAAGATGTAGAGGGGAAATTTTTGCTTTTGTGGTTTTCCATCTCTGGGGCGTGACTTATAAGCTGGCCTGAGTCTACACCTCAAACGCTAATCAATCAGAATTTTTTAAGCAATTGGAAGCTAAATGCGTAGAGTTGGGGGAGGGGAGGGGATTTCAATTTAACAGTATTGCTAAAATTAGATTCCACATCCCAGAGTGCTGTTTGAGTTAGGGATCGGAGAGGGTTCTGACCCTTTATAAACCAAATGGTCTATTAACCAAATGGAGATGCATGAAGTGTGGAGGCAGTTGCACCCTACCTACAAGGGTGGTGTATATGTTTTACCTGGCAGTACATTCCTCTTCAACAAGGACTGACTATCTGTTTCTGGATAAGAGTTTGAGTGCATCAGTTGTTGGGGTGGGGACAGCTGACAAAATATGATCAGATCACTTGCCCATTTAGGTAGAATAGGAGCAGAAAAAAAAAAAAAAAATCAACCCCGGGGTGAAGTTCTGGAAGCTGAACGAGAGCATTTTGGAGGACAAGGAAGTGGTAAAGTTAAGTGAAGAAGGCAATTAAAGTGTATTTTGAGTTCAATGGTGGGGAAGTGGCAGCTCTGGGCATGCGCTGAAATACCTTTAAAGCAATGATACAAGGGGTACTGTTGAAGTATGCAAGCCAGTTAAGAGGGATAAGGAGCAGGAAGTGGATAGGTTAGCATGGGAAATTAGGCGAGTGGAAGGGTTAGTGGGCAAGGGGGTAGAGAGGGGGAATTGAGCAGCTGGACCAACTTACAGGAAGGTTTAAGGCCTTGTGGGTTAAGAGTGTGGCTTATGATCTGGAAAGGGTGAAGCAAAGCTACTTTGAAGGGAAAAATAAGGAATGATGGATATTAGCACAACAGTTAAAAGTGAGACAGCAGCAGTGCCATATAGTGCCCTGAAATGAGAGGATGGAGCAATAGTGGCAGATGAATTAGAGATAAGGGCAGAATTTGTTAATTATAGTGAGCTATGCACTTCAGAAATGAAGAGGGGAGAAGTTGAAGTGGAAGGACATCTGGTTGGAGTTTTTCGTCCGGGTCTGACTCCAGACCAGTTTTGACCTGATGGAGTGTACCATCAGGGGGGGAGGAGGTGCATTTGGCTCTCAAAGATCTTAAGGCTAAAAAATCTCCTGACCTGGATGGGCTATTGACTAAATAAAAAAATTTGCGTCTGTCCTAGTGCCTCATTTGGTTGGGATGTTCAACTCTGTGTGAGAGGGGGGAGCATTAGCTCAGTCTATGTTGGAGACGAGGAACACAGTCCTGCCTAAACCAGGCAAGGATCCTCTTTTGAAGGGTTCATATCATTCCATCTCTCTGCTGAACCTGGAGGCCAAATTGTTGGCTAGCATTTTGGCACAGAGACTTAACATCTTTATTGGATACTGGGTCCATGAGGACCAATCCATCTTCATCCCAAGGCAACAAAGCAGGAGACAATGTGTGGTGGCTGGTTAATCTGCTGTTATCAGTGGAGGTGGAGGTGGCCGTGGCCGTGGCCTTTGATAGCGCTGAGTGGCCTATTTTGTAGGGGTCATTATGTAAACTTGGGTTTGGGATGCATTTTTGGTTTGGATTAGAGCAGTGGTTCCTAACCCAGTCCTTGGGTACCACCCCAGGCCAGTCAGGTTTTCAGAGTATCCACAATGAATATGCATGAGATAGATCTGCATACAATGGAAACAGTGCAGGCAGATCTATCTCATGCATATTCATGGTGGATATCCTGAAAACCTGACTGGCCTGGGGGTACACGAGGACTGAGTTGGGAACCACTGGATTAGAGCATTATATTCAGCTCTGAGGGCCAGGTGAAGGTGAATGGGGAATATTCTAGGGTCTTTCCTCGTTCAGAGGGATGAGGCATGGGTATCCCCTTTCACAGCAGCTTTTTGCTTGGAGATTAGCTCTCAGCAAGGTTACAAAGGCTCAATGACAAGAATGGAAGCATCTCAGTGGGGAGTGAAGAATTTAAAGTGTCCCTTTTTGCAGATGACATCATGCTGTCACCCAGCTGCAGCAGTCTATCAGCTATTGTGGTAGAGATGAGATGATATGGAGCGGTGCCAGGTTTTAAAGCAAATTTGGCAAAGTCAGAACTACTGAATATCATAATGGGACAGCAGGACATAGCAAGGACTTTTGAGGCTTTTCCTTTTAGAGAAACTAAGGAGAATCTGCAGTACTTGGGGATACCATGGGGACATCAGATGTTTAGAATGAATTACCTGTCCTTGTTTTTAATTTAATATTTTTAATCAGAGATTAACAAAACAACATAATATTACAGAGTATTAGTGCTTCAGTCACCATATTTCTATTCCACTGACCTCTCTCCCTTAAGGCAGCTATTCAAATATCCTGCCAATCCAATCCTCACCCAGGCTGGTTCCTTTTCCCCTGGAACCCCGACTTCAGCAGTCCAACCCTACTCCAGACTAAACATTGATATATTCTTCTGGGAATCTCAATGCTTACAACATTCAACACTGTTCAGCTTTGCTCAGTGGTGTCTTAATGTCTTGCATACTCCCATCTCATCTTCCCCACACTGCATAGATGCTCAAAAGAGGTGCAGCCCCCCTCCCCTCTGCCCAATCACCAGATTCAAGGGGACCAGATCTTATCATTGTCATACCTTCCCACGCAATCCATGTTATTTTGTCAAACTTCATTGCCTCCCCCACCTTTGTGTCCATCAGTCCTGCTTTGCAGGGTCCCAGAGGTCCATCTCCAACCAGTGCAATTTGAGCCACGAGCACCATTTTTGCCCAAAGAAGCAGATGACACCAATTCTGCACTCACCCTCCCAACAAGACAAGCAACCATTCCTTCGGGTCCACTGCCACCTCATTCCCTGTAATTCAAGTCACCTCCCACACTACTTCCCCGCCAATACCCCTGGGATAACAGACACTCCCACCACATATTAAAGAAGGAGCCCCCCCACCCCCACACACACACACTGCCTCCAACATCTCTCATCTCTTCTTCTGGCTTGAAACAATTGCAGAGGGGTCAAATAAGTGCAATGGAGAACCTGCAGTTGGGTCTGCTGCCAGGACACCACCATCGTGTACCTAGCCACCCCCATATGTTTTATTTATTTATTTATTTATTTTTTATTTATCTATTTCTTCTATACCGCCCCTTCCAGAGATCAGGGGCGGTTTACATGGAACAATTTTATACATTCGTATAACATTACATAGAACAAGAACTTTTAAACTTTTTACATATGTATTTGTTCCCATTCCGTTTCCACCAGTTCTTCTCCCAACCAAGTCTGCCAACCCCTTATATGCACTGGCGAACACCCCTCCACCTTGAGCCTGCACTCAGTAAAGTTTCAAAACTATGGCCCGCATTCCCAACAGAAATCCATGGTAAAGTACTGGAATGGTTTGTTTCATACCTATCTTAACGTAATCAGCAAGTGAGATCTGGAAACCAACAGCCAAGACCTTTCACACAACAGGGTGTTCCGCAGGGCCCAGCCCTCTCAGCATTGCTTTTCAATAAATACCTTCAACCACTATGCATCATAAAACAGCACAACATTCAATACAGGATATATGCAGATGACATCATGGTATTTACTCCTATCAACATTGGGCATCCGGACTATTCACAAATCACCACGTCTCAAAATTACAACAAAATGGCTCAAAGAACAAAATCTCTCAAACTTCAAAAAATCAGAAATGCTACGTATCACTAGAAATGCAATATTCTCCCCACCAAACTCAAAGATCCTAGACTATACCCTAACAGCCACAAAAGAAGCCAAATACCTCGGAGTTACGTTTGACCAGCAACTCAGCTTCCAACCTCACATAACCAGGACAGCCTACCACAAACTAACAATACACAAACTCAGGCCTCTACTCAGTAATAGTTATTTCTAAGCAGTATGTCAAGCCATAGCACCAATAGATTATTGCAACATAATCTACCAGGACCTTCCCAAGAAAACAATTCCCCCTCTACAACTGGTACAAAACACGGCAGCCTGAATGGTTACTGGAACAGCAAGATACAGCTCCCAGCCACCATATGATCCAAATACAAGATATTAACAATAATCTTCAAAATAATCAACAACTTATCACCTCCTATCCTTCAACCAATGATCAAGAAAACACAAGAGACCAGAACAAGAACATCTACCACCACCTTGGATGTCACAAGCAGCAAGATGAAAGCCAGACAATCTACTTGCAAAAGAGCCTTCTCTATATACGCTCCCCCACTATGGAACGAATTATCTGCTGCTATACGAGCCATCAATGACCTAACAGACTATAGGAAAGCTATAAAGACTCATCTCTTTATGGAATACTATCGACCCACCACATGATCATGCTGATCAAGCATAAACTATAGGAAAGCTACAAAGCTTCACCTCATTATGGAACACAACAGACCCATCTCACGAGCAGACTGTTCAAGCATATCTTGGGTTAAACCCCCTCCTTGGACTAAACCCTTAATCCATACAGAACTACATCACATTCACCCTCACTGTCTGCATGTAAATAGTTTATAGCTGATTAAAGTACACATGGTATCCCATATAATCTTCCAAGTTCAATACCCTGCTCTTTGCAAATGTTGCTGTGATGTTCTCTGTAAACCGTCCTGAATTAATAATAGTGATAAAGAAACCTGTTAAATAAAATTCCTGAGCCCTAGAAAAGCACTCTCTCCAGAGGGGTGTATCCCTTTCCCCATTCGCTGTTGGACTGCTGGCCTCATCAGAAAGAACCGAAGCTGGTAGTACTGAATAAAAGGAATTTTTTACCCAGCCTTTCCTCAAAAGCCCTTTGCAAAATACATCTACCCAAAGTCAAAAGATCGGAAAACTTTGAACATCCTGCCTTCTCCATGTCCACCAACATGGCACATGTTTCAGCTCAGAAAAGGACTAATAAATAATCCGCTAACTTCAACCACTGGAACAACTCAACTGCCCGCAACCCCCCTTCTCTTAACCCCTCATTCAGTGTAAAGTGTAGCTCCTCACCTGTAGCAGGTGTTCTCTGGGAACAGCAGGAATCAGTACTCATATGGGCGATGTTGACATCTGAGCCAACATGGTAATCTCCCCCCAGCTTTTAAAGAAAGCCTTTGGGAGATCAACCACATATGCGTGGTCACCTTCCCGCTCAAGGGAGCAATTTTCCCTCAGTAGAATGACATAGCTTAATCAAACCCAAAAAGAAAACTTCTCCATGGGAAGGAGGGAGGGAAGTGAGGACAGATTTCTGCTGTTACAGGAGAACGCCTGCTTTAGGGAACAAGCAGGGAGTCAGTCCTCATATATGGAACTCCCCAGCTACAGGCTACCAAAAAACCTGTAAATAGCCACAGGCTACCCAAAATTCCAACCATGAATGGCAGCTGAAAGACACAGAAAAGCCCCAAGCATCTGTATGCAACCCCAGCATCTGCAAAGGAATAGACTCTCCGGTAGCCTGGACATACAGAAGGGTTGGAGGGAAGGACCTGCATTAGTTCCCAAAGAGGTTCCAAAGAACGGTCTAGCCAAAGGTGCTGTCATTTTGGGAGGTCTCTTCGAGGCAGTAGTGGGCTGCAAAGTTATGGACAGAGGACCAAGTGGCCACCTGAGAGATGGAGCGTGAAGGTTATCCATGGAGGCTGCCATAGCCTGAACATTATGGGCCATCACATGACACTCCAGGCGAAGAAAATGCAGTCAGCCACCCAGATGGAAACAGTGTACTTAGAGACTACTATGCCGTTGGGGTAATAAGAAAAACAGTTGAGAGGAGCAGTGATGACCCTTTTTCAATCAAAGTAGAAAGCCAAATCCTGTAAACAATCCAAAGAATAGAGAGGCTTCTGCCCTGTTCACGTGCAGCCTGGGAAAAAAAGTGGGAAGACCCACCTCCTGGTTGAGGTGGAAGGGAGAAATCACCTTAGGAAGTGTGCAGAGAAACACCCTATTCCTATGAAACCTAGTGTAAGGGGCGTGAACCACTAGCGCCTGTAGCTCACTAACCCTGTACACTGAAATATGAGCCACTAGGAAGACGACCTTCCACAAAAGATACTTGAGATGGAAGGAAGCCAGTGGTTCAAAGGGAGGGTCAATGAGTTTACCCAGAACCACGTTCAGGTCCCATGCCGCTGCCGGTGGGCAAATGGGAGGCCGCGAGAGCGAGGTGCCCTGCATGAAGCGGCCAAGGAGAGGATGAACAGGCCTACATGAAGCGGCCAATGAGAGGATGGACAAGGAATGCCCAACCACATGATAGTATGCCGTCAGGGCATTCAGATGCACCATGATGGAATTGGACTACAAGCCAGTCAGGGGAGGTGCAGAAGGTACTGCAGGATCACCTGTACCGCACAAGAGAAAGAGTTGAAAACTATCTGCACACCAGACCAAGAACCTATACCATTTGAAGGCATACGCTCGCCTGGTGGAATCCTTGTGGAATGTGAGGATGTTGTCCTCAATGTCTCTAGGCCTTGTTTACTTTTTACTGGCTTCCACTAAAGAGTCGAATAAAATACAAAACAAGCATTCCAAATCACAAAGCAATCCACTCCGACCCCCCACATACCCAACCAAACAGATCTAGATGGACCTCCACAATAAACACCCTCCTCATCCCCCACACCAGAACCAAATCAAACCAGTAGGTATGCGAATGAGCCTTCCAACTATAAGCACCCTCTATGTGGAGCACTCTACCGGACCAACTAAGGAACATCACAGACCTCACAGCTTCAGAAAACACCTGTTCACAGAGCATTTCAGCCCCATCACAATGTCTCCTCAGAAGGAAAAAACATAATTACTCACCTGTAACAGGTGTTCTCCAGGGACAGCAGGAATCAGTCCTCACATATGGGTAACGCCAGAGCAAATGGAGCCCGTGCAAAGCAAATCCCCAGCTTTTAAAGAAAGCCTTTGGGATTGCTACCACACTTGTGTGGTCCCCTTCCTGCCCAAGGGTGCCATCTTGCTCAGTCAGATGACATAGCTACAAAGACAGCAAAACAAATAAAACATGGTACTACTGCAATTCCAAGGGGAGGGAGGGTGGGTTGTGAGGACCGATTCCTGCTGTCCCTGGAGAACACCTGTTATAGGTAAAGCACAGTTACTTACCTGTAACAGGTGATCTCTGGGAACAGCAGGAATAAGTCTTCACATATGGATACGTCTGTACCGACGGAGCCTGCACGGGAACGCTCCCCAGCTTCCCAAAAAGGAAAGCTTTTGGGAGCATCCCACAGCGCCTGCGCGCTGCCTTCCCACCTTTCCTAACCGCCTCTCCCCAGTTCAAGTTTTAAAGCTGAGACAAAGAGAGAGAGGAAAGGAAAGATAGATAGAGAGATACAACTCCTAGGGGAGGTGGGTGGGTTGTGAAGACTTATTCCTGCTGTTCCCAGAGATCACCTGTTACAGGTAAGTAACTGTGCTATCTCCAGGAACAAGCAGGAATGAGTCTTCACATATGGGGACTCCCTAGCTAGAGATGCCTGGGAGATCCCGAAGGTTATGAGAGCCTATGAAGGGCTCTATCTCCTGCTATGGATCTCAGGCATCCATTCAGGGAAGGAGGGCAAGAGTTGATTAAGCATGGAACAGGTGTTTGAGAACAGCCTGACCAAACAAGGCATCCCGGCGGGAGTCCTTGTCCAAACAGTAATGGGCTGTGAAGGTATGAACCGAGGCCCAGGTGGCCGCTCGACAGATCTGGTCGATGGACACAGAATTTAGATGAGCCATAGAGGTGGCCATGGCTCTCACATTATGAGCTGTGACATGGCCTTCCAGAGAAAGGTTCTTACTCTGGTAGGCGAAAGAAATACACTGAGCAATCCAATTGGACAGTGTCCTCTTAGAGACTGGAAGTCCCAAATGAGAGGGATCAAAGGCAACAAAGAGTTGAGAAGACTTTCTATGTTGCTGTGTCCTTTGTAAGTAAAAAGCAAGAGCTCTTACAATCCAGGGTATGAAGATTCCTCTCTGCACTTGATGCATGAGGACCTGGAAAAAAGACAGGTAAATACACCTCTTAAGATGAAAAGGCGAAACCACTTTAGGCATAAAGTATGGATTGGTCCTAAGGACTACCTTATCATGATGGAAGCTTGTATAAGGTGGATTAGCCACTAAAGCCTGCAGTTCACTGATGCGGTGAGCTGAGGTGACTGCAATGAGGAAAATAACCTTCCAGGAAAGAAATTTCAAGGAGGTGGTGGCTAAGGGTTCAAAAGGTGGCTTCATAAGCTGACCAAGAACCAGATTTAAATCCCATGCCACCGGAGGCGGCCTAATGGGAGGATTAGTTAAAGTTAGGCCTCTCATGAATCTTGCAATAAGAGGATGAGAGGAAATAGGCTGTCCATTAATAGGCTTAAGGGATGCTGCAATAGCACTCAAATGGACCCTTACTGAATTCGTCTTAAGGCCTGCATTGGAGAAATGCAGGAGATATTCCAATAGAGAATTCAAAGGTAGTGCAAGAGGGTCAAGACCTTGGCCATTTAAAAGCATAGGAACGTCTAGTAGGTGGTTTTCTGGAAGCATGGAGGATATCCTTCACCTGCTGAGAAAGATTCCAACCTTGAAGGTCTAGGCCTTCAGCAACCAAGCTCTGAGGTGAAGGGACTTGGGGTTTGGGTGCCACAAAGTCCCCTCCTCCTGGGACAGAAGGTCTGGAGCAGCTCCCAAGCCTAGGGAGGGAGCTTGAGAGAGATGCAGAAGTAGAGGGTACCACACTTGGCCAGCGTGGAGCTATGAGGATCATGGATCCTTGATACCTCTGGAGCTTGAACAGAGTCTTGGGAATTAAAGGAATGGGTGGAAAAGCATACAGGAAGTCTTGACCCCAGTGAAGGAGGAAGGCATCCTTGGCCTGAACTCCCTGACACGGAATTCTGGAACAGAACCGGGGAAGTTTGGCATTCCATGGACTTGCAAAGAGGTCTATGTCTGGGGTTCCCCACTCTTGAAAGATTCTGAGTACTTGGTCCATGTGCAGGGACCATTCGTGTGGAAGCAGAACTCGACTGAGTGTCTGCCCAAGAGTTTTGGATTCCTGGGAGGTATACAGCCAGGAGATGGATTTGATGCTCTCTGGCGAAGGCCCACAATCTTAAAGCTTTGTTGCAAAGCGACAGAGAGCCAGTTCCTCCTTGCTTGTTTCTGTAAAACATGGCTACCTGATTGTCCGTATGAATGAGGACTGTCTTGTAGCTGAGCAGGGTATGAAAGACCTTGAGAGCTAGAAAAACTGCTCGGAGCTCCAAGTGGTTGATATGTAGAGAGGTCTCCTGTGGAGACCAAGTGCCCTGAGTGGAGAGGTCTTGTAGATGAGCTCCCCAACCTGTTTGGGAGGCATCTGTTGTAAGGGTTGCCTGGGGCAACAACTGTTGGAAGGGGGAACCCAGCAACAGATTTTGGGTGGACATCCACCACTGGAGAGACCAAAAGAGGCGTTTGGAGGTTGCTATTTGGTCTGAGAGAGCTCCTGATGCTTGAGTCCACTGGGTGGACAAAGTCCATTGAGCTGCTCTCATGTGAAGGCGAGCATAGGGTACCACATGTACTGTGGATGCCATGTGGCCTAGCAGTTGTAGCATCTCCCGGGCAGTTAAATGACTTTTTGACTGAATTTGAGAGGCTAACTGCACTAGGCATAGGCAACGGGCCTGAGGAAGATAGGCCCTTTGCAGTGGAAGTATCCAGCCAGGACCCTATGAACTCTAGGGACTGAGTAGGGGTGAGCTGGGACTTTGGGAGGTTTACCACAAGTCCCAGATACTGCAGAATGTGCCTTGTGCAGTCCAGGAAAGTCTGGGCCTCTGACTGAGATGGAGCTCGGATGAGCCAGTCGTCCAGGTATGGGAATACAAATATTCCCAGAGTGCGTAGAAATGCAGCTACTACTGCCATGCATTTGGTGAACACTCTTGAAGCAGAGGCCAGACCAAACGGAAGCACCCTGTACTGGTAATGCTTTCCTTGGGAAAGAAAAAGAGGAACCTTCTGTGAGATGGATGGATGAGGACATGTGTGTACGCATCCTTGAGATCTAGAGAACAAAGCCAATCCTGACTCTGAAGGTATGGAAGGAGAGTGCCTAGAGAAAGCATCTTGAATTTCTCCTTGCATAAAAATTTGTTCAATTCTCTGAGATCTAATATGGGTCTGTAACACCCTGTTTTCTTTGGGATCAGAAAGTAGGGGGAGTAAAACCCTGACCCTTGTTGAAGAAGAGGCACTTCTTCTATTGCCCCTTGGACAAGAAGGGCAGCCACTTCCTGACCTAGAAGGTCGAGGAGAGATGTTGGAGAATTGAAATGTCTCACCATAGTGTGAGGAGGAAGGTTTGAGAAATGAAGCTTGTAGCCCTCCCTTATGATGGAGAGGGTCCACTGCTCTGTTGTAATTTGCTCCCATCTGGGAGCAAAATGAGCTAACCTTCCTGGAATGGTGAGAGGCTCTGGCTGTTTCAGAGCCAGAAAGGCTAAGTTCTCTAGCATCAAGTCAAAAACCCTGAGGAGGCTGGGTCTGCTGAGTTGCAGCAGCCCCTGTAGGCTTAGGCCTGGCCTGTTTAGGTTGCTGACGCTTAGCAGCAAAACGACCTGTAGATTGTTGGCCAGAAGTAGGATGGAATCTGCCTTTCTTGAAAAAAAGACTTCTTGAAAGGTTTTTTCTTGGCAGGGATGGAGGCTGACTTGGAAAGTCTATCCAAAGCAGAATTTTCTGCATCCATTTGAGTGGCTTTTATTTGCCAATCTTTGCCAAACAAGTTTTCTCCTGTACAGGAAAGATTTCCCAAGCCATCCTGGACCCAAGATTCCAGATCAGAAGCTTGGAGCCAAGCAATTCTGCGTGCAGCTATGGCAATGGCCGAAGCTCTGCTGGCACCCTCAAAGGAGTCAAAAGCTGCACGGTTGGAGAACTTTGAAATATCTTGAGTATGCTTAATCCAAATAAGAAATTCTTCCCTTTTATCCTCTGGAAGGAAAGGGAGGAAAGTGTGCAGCTTATCTGCAACTTCTTTCAGAAACATATCCATATAAAGACTATAGGAGTTGATTCTGGCAATGAGCATACTGGCTTGGAAGATTTTTCCACCAAAAACATCCAAGGTCCTGCATTCTCTTCCTGGAGGAGCAGAGGAGTGTCTTTTTGCACTCTATCTTTTTCATAGCTGACTCCACCACAATAGAATGGTGAGGAAGCTGTGTTTTATGAAACCCAGGACGAGGGACACGATACATAGTGTCCAACCTACGAGAATGAGAGATAGTGATAGGAGTCTCCCATAAGTCAATCATGTGATCATAAAGAATCTCATGAATTGGCAAGGTGATGCCTCCTTAGGAGCCTTAGAATAACCTAAAATATCCAATTTTTTAGTTCTAGGCTCTGATTCAGAGGATACTGAAATAGAAAGCCCTTTAGCCACTTCTCTGATGAAGTCTTGAAAGGACAAATCCTCTGGAGGAGACATTCTTCTTTTTGGAAAAGAAGGCTCTTCAGGAAGAGTTATAGACACTTCAGTAGACTCCTCCGATGCATCAGAGTCTTCGGAGGAATCAAAGTATCGACTGTCAGGGTGCTCTTCCAAAGCTCGATACGCGTATCGAGCGGTATCGACATCGGGCGTCATCGGGACCGGTACGGTACCGATGGGCATCCCTGGACAGGGAACCGCTGCAGTCGGCATCCTGGTCGATGTCGATGCAGTCGGTACTGGTACCGACAATGGTGCCGGTACCGGAGCCGATACCGACAACGGAGTTTGTTGTGGTATCAGCGGCGTCGCAGCTTGAATGAAGGCCGTGATAGCCTGCTGCATGGATAGAACATTCTGATCCATCGACGCCATGAATGCCTGGAATTCGGTACCGGAAGGTTGCGCCGGTACCCCAGAACATTCTAACAGGTGATCGGTCGAGGCCGTGCCATCAATGTCAACCTGTAACCCCGTAGGAGGAGCTTTGGAAGCCGGAGCTTCCCGCCGGGGTTGTTTTGCCGGTGCGGAATCCTCGAGGGCAAGCCCGGAGGCATCTCGATGCTTGGAAGGAAATCTACCCTTCGAGGACCGGCTGGATTTATGTTTGGTTACCTGAGATCCATGGGAGGAAGTAGAGGCCCTGGAAGACGTCGATGCCACTGAAGCTGCATCAGAGGGAAACAGCACATGGAGCTTAGCTGCTCGGTTCTGTAAACCTCGTTTAGACATCAAGGAGCAGGACGGACAATCCAAAATGGAGTGGTCAGGACCCAAACATTTAAGACACCATTCATGGGTGTCGGCGACAGAAATAGTACCGCTGCACTTAGTGCATTTTTTAAACCCGGAGGCTGGTTTTTCCATGAGGAAAATTTCTCGTGAGGCCTAAGGCCCAAAGAGGAAAAACACACTAAGTGAGCGAAAAAATATATTATTTTTTTTTTTTATAAAAAAAGAAAGACTGGCGGTACCGGTCCGCCGTCGGGGAAGGCAGACGCGCGACCAAAGAAATAAAATAAAACAAAGAACTTCTTTTCCGCGGAGCCAGCAGGTTGTGTTCCTGTCACCGCTGAAAAAGAACTGGGGAGAGGCGGTTAGGAAAGGCGGGAAGGCAGCGCGCAGGCGCTGTGGTATGCTCCCAAAAGCTTTCCTTTTTGGGAAGCTGGGGAGCGTTCCCGCGCAGGCTCCGTCGGTACCGACGTACCCATATGTGAAGACTCATTCCTGCTTGTTCCTTGAGATCTATGCTTTCTCCAGGAACAAGCAGGAAATCAGTCCTCACATATGGGACTCCCCAGCTACAGGCTACCAAGAATCCTTAGCAAAATTAGAGCTCCCTCAGGGAGAGCCACAAGCAGCAGCAATTGTGTCTGTATAGACAGGCCAACAGGACCTCTGAGTCCAATGAAACCAGCACTCCGGTAGCCTGAACACAGAAAGGTCAGAGGGTAGGAGTTGCCTAGACCCCAAAAAGGTTACGGAGCATGGCTTCGCCGAAAACACTGTCCGGTCGGGACTCTGTCCACGCAGTAATAAGCTGCAAAAGTATGGACAAGACCAGGTGGCGGCCCGGCAGATGTCTGCCAGCGGGACTGAGCGCAGGTTAGCTGAGGTCGCCATAGCCCTGATCCGGTGCATCGTGATCCAGCCTTCCAACGGAAGCCTCGCCTACTCATAGGCAAGAGCAATACAGTCCGCCACCCATGTGGACAGCATACGCTTGGTCACCGCCTCCCCCAGCTTACTGGAGTCGTAGGAAACAAAAAGCCGAGAGACTTTCCGGTGGCCCAGAGTGCGTTGTATGTAGAAGGACAAGGCCTCTTACAGTCCAAGGTACGGAGGACTGTCTCTGCCCGACTGGTGTGCAGTCTGGGAAAGAAGGTAGGGAGGACCACCTCCTGTTGAGGGGGAAGGAGGACACCACCTTCGGAAGGAATTTAGGGTGCATGCAGAGCACCACCCTATTCTTGTAAAACCTGGTGTAGGGCGTATCCACCACGAGAGCCTGGAACTCGCTTACCCTTCATGCAGAAGTGAGCACAACCAGGAAAACCACCTTCCAGTAGAGGTAGCGAACGTGGCAAGTAGCCAATGGCTCAAATGGTGGGCAAGTGAGCTGCCCCAACACCACCTTGAGATCCCATTCGGTCGCCGAAGGGTGAACCAGGGGCTTAGACAGGAGCAAGCCCCGCAAGAAGCGGGACACCACCAGATAGGCCGAGAGAGGCTTCCCATCCACCTGGTAGTGGTTCGCTGCTAGGGCACTAAGGTGGACCCTAACAGAATTAGACTTGAGCCTCGACAGAGGTGGCGCAGGTACTCCAGTACCGTGACCACCGGGCAAGAGAAGGGGTCAGACCCCTGCTTAGTGCACCACAGTGAGAATCTGTGCCATTTAAAGGCGTAGGCCCTTCTGGAAGACACCTTGCGCGAGGACAGCAAAACACCCTCCACCTTTCTGGGGAGGCGGAGCAGGGCCAGAGTTACCCTCTCAGCAGCCAAGCTGTCAGCCAAACAGCTCCCAGGTTGGGATGCAGGAGAGAACCCCCCCCTCCTGAGAAAGGAGTCGGGAACGTATCATAAGAACATAAGATATGCCATACTGGGTCAGACCAAAGTCCATCAAGCCCAGTATTCTGTTTCCAACAGTGGCCAATCTAGGTCATATGTACCTAGCAGTTTCCCCAAGGGACACAGGTTCCACAATGCTTGTAGTGGTTCAAGCATTGATATCCTAGGTTCCTTCTTAATAATGGTTTATGGACCTTTCCTCCAGGAACTTGTCCAAACCTTTTTTAAACCCAGCTACACTAACAGCCTTTACTACATCCTCCGGTAACAAATTCCTGAGTTTGATTACACGTTGAATGAAAAAATATTTTCTTTTATTAGTCTTAAATAGTTTACCCTGTAGCTTCATTGCATGTCCCCTAGTCTTTCTATATTCTGATAAAGTAAACAATCGATCTACATTTACCCGTTCCACTCTGTTCATTAATTTATAGACTTCTATCATATCTCCCCTCAGCCGTCTCTTTTCCAGGTTAAAGAGCCCTAACCTTTTTAACCTTTCTTCATAGGAGTATCCTTCCATCCCCTTTACCATTTTGGTGGCTCTTCTCTGAACCTTTTCTAAAATCGCTATATCCTTTTTAAGATACGGCGACCAGAATTGCACACAATATTCAAGGTGCAGTCTCACCATGGAATGATATAGAGGCATTATAATATCTTTTGTTTTATTTTCCATTCCTTTCCTTATCATACCTAGCATTCTATTTGCTCTCTTGGCCGCCGCTGCACACTGGGCCGAGGGTTTTAGCATGGTATCCACAATGACGCCTAAATCTTTTTCCTGGGTGGTAGTTCCTAATGTGGAACCTTGCATCGTGTAACCATAGTTTGGGTTGTTCTTCCCTAGGTGCATAACCTTGCACTTGTCCACATTAAATTTCATCTGCCATTTTGATACCCAGTCTTCCAATTTATCAAGATCCTCTTGCAATTTTCCACAATCCTCTTGGGTTTTAACAACTTTAAATAGTTTTGTGTCCTCTGCAAATTTGATAACCTCACTCGTTATTCCACTTTCCAGGTCATTTATGAATATGTTAAAAAGCAGCGGACCCAGCACAGATCCCTGGGGTACACCACTATTCACCTTTCTCCATTGGGAAAATTGGCCATTTAGCCCTACCCTCTGCTTTCTATCTTTTAACCAGTTCCTGATCCACAATAGTACACTGCCTCCTATCCCATGACTCTTTAGTTTTGCCAAAAGTCTCTGAGGGACCTTGTCAAAGGCTTTCTGAAAGTCCAGATACACAATATCAACCGACTCACCTTTGTCCACCTGATTATTCACTCCTTCAAAAAAACATAACAGATTAGTAAGACAAGATCTTCCTTGTCTAAAGCCATGTTGGCTGTCTCCCATTAGGTCATGACTATCAACATGCTGAGTAATTTTATTCTTTATGATGGTTTCTACCATTTTTCCCGGTACTGATGTCAGGCTCACCGGTCTGTAGTTTCCCGGATCACCCCTGGAACCCTTTTTAAAAATTGGTGTTACATTGGCGATCCTCCAATCTTCAAGTATTAGAGATGATTTTAATGATAGTTCACAGATTACTAATAGCAGGTCTGCAATCTCATATTTCAGTTCTTTCAACACCCTTGGATGTATACCATCCGGCCCAGGTGATTTGCTACTCTTCAGTTTATCTACCCCAGGAGTATGGGATCCGCCACCACCAATTGCAGATGCAGCGGAAACCACAGCTGCCTTGGCCACCGTGGAGCCACTAAGATGACTGAGGCCCTGTCACGGAGGATCTTGAACAGAGTCCTAGCAATCAGTGGCATCGGAAGGAAGGCGTACAGAAGTCCCTCTAACTGAGATCAGGAAGGCATCGGCAGCTACCCTGGCGGGGTGGAGCTGCCGGGAACAGAAGTGGGGCAACTAGTGATTGTCCAGGCTTGCAAACAGGTCCAGCACTGGTTCCCCCCCAGGTTTGGAAAAGCTGCCACTCTGGGGTCCAGCTGCCACTTGTGTGGCTGGAGAATCCTGCTGAGTGTCGGCTAGTAGGTTGTCCTGACCCGGCAGCTACACCGCCCTGAGGATGCCCTGATGAATCGCAAAAGAGCACAGGGCTAGCGCCTCTCGACAGAGGACACAGGATCCTGTGCCTCCCTTTTTGTTCACATAGAACATAGCCATCTGGTTGTCCATCTGGACCAGGACTGACCAGTGGCCTAGGTGATGGAGAAAGGCCTTCAGGGCAAGGTGAATGGCCCGCAATTCCAGAAAGTTGTTCTGTTGGGCACTCTTGGCCAGGGACCAAGTGCCCTGAGTGCGGAAGTCCTCGTAATGTGCTCCCCAGCCCAGCAGGGAAGCATCTGTAGTGAGGACCCTCGAGTGGTTGGGGGTCTGGAAGGGCATGCCCACCTCCAGGTGCCAGGGCAACTGCCACCAGAACAGAGACTTTGCCAGCTGGCGGCTCACATGGACTCTGTCCTGGAGATGCCCCGTGACCTGGGACCACTGTGCTGTCCGCATGGGGGTTGGGAGCCTTCTGCTTACGTGGGCCATGCCCTTGTTCCTTGGCCTGCTGCCCTTGCTGGGGAGCCGGGGAGGCCTGGTAAGGTGGTAGTTTTGGTTAGCAGTAGATTTCCTTGGATAATTGGCTTTTTACCCAAGCCCTTCCGTCGGGGAGGGGCAGTGGTCTTCTTGGAGAGCCTAGTCCTCGTCATGAACTCTGTTTCCAGCTCTGCCGCCTTGTTGGTCATGGGTTTGCCGAAGAGGTTCTCCCTTTGGCAAAGGACATCGACCAATTTGTCCTGTACTCCATTGCTCGAAGTCGGACGACTGGAGCCAAGCCTGGTGGCGTGCACAGATGCCCACCACGGCTACCCGGGCTGCCGACTCGAAACCATCATAGGCTGCCCGATTGATAAATTTGGAGCACTAACAGACATCTTTGGACAGGCTCTTGAAGCGTGGCAGGGGCTCCTCGGAGAGGCCAGCTGAGTACCCAGTGAGTTCCTTCGCCCTGAGTTACATGCCCATGTACAGCTGGTAGGCCTGGATCCAGCAATTCAGCATGGCGCCCTGGTAGCAGTTCCTGCCAAGGGCATCCAAGGTGCAGGCCACCTTACCGGGGGGACACCGAGGAGTGCGTCTTCTGGCTGTTCAGCCAACATATGGCCGACTCCACCACCATGGAGTTGTGCAGCAGTTGTGACATTTGAAAGTCAGGGCTCCGGCGGACTTGGTACATCAAGTCGAGCTGCTTGCTGACCACCGGCACCGACGTCGGTGTCTCCCACATGCGGAACATGAGCCACTCAAGGATGGGAGGAATAGGCACTGTGAGCGATTCCCGAGGAGGAGCCTCGTATTGGAAAATCTCGAGCTCGTCAGCCCGAGGATCCTCCTCGGACTCTGTGGGGAATGCCAAGGCCTTGGACATGTCCTTGACAAAGTTCAAGAAGCCCATATCCACCGGTGGGGACCTTCTCTGAGGTTCAGAGAGCTGGGAATCCGAGGGGACATCTCTGTGCCGACAGGGTGTTTTTTCCTCAGGCCTCGAGGGGGCCGGTGCCATGCGACCCAACCCCGGAGGGCTCGTCGGGGATGACCTCAGCCCCATCGAGCGGGAGACCGAGCGCGACCTCGACTGAGGATCTACTCAGGCCCACATTTATTTCATTTATTTAGACAGTTTTATATACCACCTTATCCTTCAATCAAAGTGGTCACAACACAATTGGGGGATACATTTAACATGAGGGGATATGAGACACATACGCTAATACTTACAGGGAACATGGCCTCGAGGATCGGCTCAGCCTCCGGGGACGTCTTTGACGTCGAATGCCCGGTGGTTGGGACAGAGGAACCGGATGTACCGGACATCAGCGCCCGCTGCTGGTCCAAGAAAGCAGTTACTGTGCTCCAAGGATGTCCATCCTGGACTCGAGCCCAGCTAGCTCTGCAGCCTCCAGCACAGGCACCGAGGGACTCGGGCCAGATGCCAGCTCACCTGGTGAAGAATCCTCGACGTGGACCATATCTAACTGGTGAGGCCGGTCTGCAGCCAGATCCTTCTGGGGAAACCTTGGCTGGCTGCTCCTTCTCAGATGACTTGAGCGGGCACCCGGCGCTCAGCGACCAGGCCCGGGAGGACCCCGGTCGTTCGTAGCCATCCAGGGATGCCGCCTTCGAGGACTACTTCTTCCTCTTCAATTCCCTTGAGGGAGACCCCCGGTCCAAGGACCCACGACGACCCACGGCAGCAGGCTCAGAGTGTTCCTCCCGAGAGGTCGAGGCCTAAGACGAGATCCTGACTCTCGGAGGCATCGGAGACTTGGGAAAAAGTTTGTCATGCTGCTGCTGACGGCTCCTCAAGGCCTTAGAAGCCATCTTTTTGCAAAAGCCACATACCGCTGGGTTGTGGTCCAGACCAAGACACCGGAGGCAGCAGTCATGTGTGTCTGTCAAAGACATTATCTTAGCACACCGATCACACTTTTTGAAGCCGCTGGTCACCATAGGGGGAAAACCCCCCAGCAAGGTCAAAGACCCTTCAGGCTGCCAGTGGAGAAAAAGGAGCGAAGACGCCAAGAAAATCAAACTTAAGTAAAAAATGGAGTAGACCCCGATACTGAGGCACCCACCAAGGTCGGCGGGCAGGAAAGGTACCAGTGCAAAACCGGATATGAGTAAAAAACTCAAGAAAAAAATCAACTTTTTCTGGGGGAAAACAAATAATGTCTGGTGGACTCTGCAGAAAAAAGGGAGACTGAGCAAGATGGCACCCTTGGGCAGGAAGGAAACCACACATGTGTGGTAGCAATCCCAAAGGCTCTCTTTGAAAGCTGGGGATTTGCTCCGCGTGGGCTCAGTTGGCACCAATGTCACCCATATGTGAGGACTGATTCCTGCTGTCCCCGGAGAATACCAGATAATCACTGTACATAGTCTACATTTGTATATAGTTACGACCCCAAAAGTTATAAAATGCATGATGTATATAGTTTAAATCCTACTTTACTCGTATACTCATTGTTATAATGTACTTTCACATATTGCTCTCTGTAAACCGCCTTGACACAGCAAAAGATGGTATAAAAATACAGCTATTTACATATATACATACACACACATATATACAGAGTCACACGTGTCTGGCACATGTATGTGGTAGGAAGTAGAAGAATTATGCAAGAGAAAACTCATATAGAGGACATTGAGCTCCTTACTGATGTATTTTTATATTGTTTGTAAATGGATAAAAAATAAATTTATAAAAACAAGGAGAGAGGCAGGCTGGGGAAGGATTGTGGATGGAGCATATCAGAGATACAGGAGAAAAAGAGCTAGAGAGACCGGATAAGGGCAGGACCCAGGCCATTATAACAGGTGAAGCAAAGAAGAAATTGCCTTAGATGCAGTTTTCTGGGGGTAGCCAGCACACTAACAGATTTTCCCCAATATGCTTGCTGGCTTCTGCTAGCTCTCTACAATTGTGCATTAAGGATTTGGATTTATTAGGCTTTCTTTTCTCATAAGCAAATAATGAGAAAACAGCCTTAGTAAATCAAATTCTGAAACAAGCTGTGGTAGATCTTGAAAGGGATGCTCCCACTTTGACGGGAATAATGGGGAGAGGGGGAAGAGGATAGTGATGTGAGGTCTCATTCTTTGGCAAATAAGATTTTGTGCTGGCTCTGAGTTTCAAATAAAAGTTATCAAGGTCTATCAAAAAACATTGTTTCATACAAATATGGCTACTCAGTCTTGAAATTGCAAAGAGGTGTATAAAACATGTATAAATGATAATTACACTTACCTGGTAATTGTAGTTCCTTGAGTGACGACAGTTTATTCCTCTACCTCTGGTAGTGCACCTCCTCCTGCAGCATGGAGACTGGACCAATCAAAATCTTGACAACAGTGGATGTAGCATACTGGAACTCCCATCAGCCCTCAGCGTACTATTGACAAAGCAGACTCAAAAGAGCAACAAAGATCTACAAAGGTTATATAATCGTATTTTTTTTTGAAAGCTTACCCATAGAATATATGAACCTCCCTTCCATTAAGGAGGGATAAGGTCTCTGATATCGAAGCCTCCCCCCCCTGCCGAGCCAGGCAAGAGTTAGAGGAAGGAGAAGATAGAAACAAGAGCACCAATGAACAAAACTCAACTGTAAATGTGTTTCGCGCTCCTAAATGCGTGCCGCGCCAAACACTAATACTTCTGGGCGGGAAGGAGGACTAAACTGTCGTCACTCAAGGAACTACAATTACCAGGTAAGTGTAATTTCCTTATTGTTCCTCCAGTTTAGTCCTCTACCTCTGGGATGTAACAGAGCAGTACTAATGGGAGGGACCCAGCCAGCCAGCACGCAATACCACCGACCCGAAACAGGCATCCTCCGCCAGCACATCCAAACGGTAGTGTTTGCTGAAAGTATGAAGCGATGCCTAGGTTGCCGCCTTACAAATCTCCACCGGCGGAACAAGACTGTGCTCCGCCCAGGAAGCTGCCAGCGCTCTAGTAGAGTGTGCTTTCAGACCAATAGGCGCCTGGCGCCCCTGCAACATGTAAGCAGAGGCAATGGTTTCTTTAATCCACCTGGAAATGGAAGCTTTTGCCGCTGCCTCACCCTTCTGAAGTCCTCCAAAGAACACAAACAGATGATCCGACTTATGAAAAGACTCGGACACTTCCAAATACAGACGTAAAACTCTTTACATCTAAACGACTCAAACCGCGATCAGAAGCATGCGCAGCGTCCGACCGTAGAACCGGAAGAGACACGGACTGATTCACATGAAACGGAGAAGACACCTTCGGCAGAAAGGAAGGCACTGGAAGAACCACTTTCTCCCTAGAAAAACAGAGAAAAGGTTCCCTACAAGACAGAGCTTGTAACTCGGAAACGCGCCTTGCCGAACAAATAGCTACAAAAAACACCGTCTTAAGAGTTAAATCCTTGATCTAAATTTGACTTAAGGGTTCAAACGGAGCCTTTCCCAGTGTCCGTAAAACCAAATTGAGATCCCACGGCGGAACGGAAATCCGACGCGGTGGACGCATTCTCGAAACCGCCTTCAAAAAACGTAGGACATCGTCGTGAGCTCCAAGAGCCATGCCCTGAACCTTGCCTCTATAACAGGCCAGGGCTGCCAACTGCACCCTCAAGGAGCTGGCGGCAAGCCCCTTCTCGAAACCATCCTGCAGAAAACTCAACACTACCGGCACCAAAGCCGTGGCAGCACGGATCTGATGCCTGGAACACCAGTCCTCAAAAATTCGCCAGACGCGTACATAGGCAAGCAATGTAGAGCGTCTGCGTACTTGGAGAAGAGCTGACACGACCGATCTGGAATAACCTCTTTCTCAACCTTGCCCTTTCAATGGCCAAGCCGTAAGCGAGAATCGATCCACCCGCGGCATCACTAACAGACCCTGCAAGAGAAGCTCCTGCGACACCGGAAGTCACCATGGGGTCCCGTCCAGCAATCGGATGAGGTCGGCATACCACGGTTGCCGGGGCCAGTCCGGCGCCACCAACAGTACGCGCCCGCAATGCGACTCGATGCGCTGAATCACTCGACTGATGAGCGCCCACAGCGGGAACACGGAGAAGACCCACCGACGACCACGGTTCTGCCAAGGCGTCTATGCCCTTCGACATGGGCTCCCGCTGCCTGCTGAAAAAGCGGCTCGCTTTTGCAGACTGGAAAGTGGCTATCAAGTCCATGACCGGCGTTTCCCACCGGAGAACCAACTGCGCAAACATGTCGGGATGCAGTTCCCAGTTGCCCGCATCTACTCGTACTCTGCTGAGAAAATCTGCTGTCACGTTGTCCTTTCCGGCGATGTGCGCCACTGATATTGCTAGGAGATGCGACTCTATCCAGGAGAACAGCCCCTCTGCCTCCTCTTCCATGGCTGCGCTCCCAGTACCGCCCTGGCGATTTATGTATGCCACGGTCGCTGCATTGTCCGATAGTGCTCACACCACACGACGCGTTACTAGGGACTCAAAATTGTTCAGGGCTAGAAACACCGCTCGCAGCTCCAGACGGTTGATCGACCAGACGCTCTGTCCCTGTGCAAAGTCCATTCCGTAATGCGCCCCCCAGCCTGCAAGGCTGGCATCCGTGATGAGCGGAATCCACACTGGCTGCTCCAAGGGCATTCCCGCTCGCAAGGACGCAGGGATCAGCCACCACTTCAATGCTCACCGGACCTGCAGAGGACACGGGAGCCCTTGCTCAAAGGGTCGGACTGGTTGCTCCAACGGCAAAGTAAGGCCCGCTGTAATGGCCTCATGAAATCTGGCCCAAGGAACCACCTCCAGCGTCACCGCCATGGTCCCGAGCACCTGCAGGTATTGCCATGCTGTCGGAGCAGCCAGCGTCCTGAAGCCCTACACCAGAGCCCGGAGAGCGCGGACTCTTCTCCGTCAGGAACACAGAGCCTATCCGAGTATCATACTGCACTCTCAAATACTCGAGAACTTGCGTAGGCTCCAGATGACTCTTGAGCGGATTGACTACCCAGCCTAGACTCTGTAGGAAAGCTACCACTTTCTTCGTGGCTCTCTCGCTCTCGTCCTTGGACTTCGCCCTGATGAGCCAATCGTCGAGGTATGGATGGACTAATACTCCTTCCTTTCTCAGCACTGCCGCTACCACCATCATTATTTTGGTGAAAACTCGTGGAGCTGTGGCGAGGCCAAAAGGCAGAGCCTGAAACTGGAAGTGTCCCCAAGGAAGCGCGAACCGCAGAAACCTTTGATGCGCCTCCTTGATCGGGACGTGGAGATGAGCCTCCTTGAGATCGAGGGACGTAAGGAACTCTCCTTGATGGACTGCTACAATAACCGATCTCAGCGTTTCCATGCAAAAAAGTGTTGCACCCGAAGGCAACGATTCACCCCTTTGAGATAGAGAATAGGCCGAAGCGACCCGTCCTTTGGCACCACGAAATAAACAGAGTAACGACCCATACCGTACTCCGCTGGCGGCACTGGAATAACGGCCCCCAGCTGCACCAGATGGTCTAAAGTCTGACGCACCTGGATAGCCTTTTGCAGTCCTCTGCAGGGCGAACTCACAAACGAGTCCAGCACCGGCTTTGCGAGATCTAGAGCATAGCCGTCGCGGATAATCTCCAACACCCACTGATCGGTATTCACGTGGGTCCAGGCAGAAAGGAAATCCCGAAGACGACCTCCGATCGATTGATTCTCTGCCAGGACCCGCCGCCACTCATTGTGGTCTGTGAGTGGCACCCAAAGATGCCGCTGCGAAACCTCTACTGGCCCCTCGAAACCCCAGGGTTCGGGAGGCAAATCTCCCTCTTTGGGACCCCGCGAAACGGGGAGATCAAAACCTCCGAAAGTCCCTATACTGTCCCCGGAAGGAAGAAAACACCTTCCCCTGCTTCGGTTTATCCTCCGGGAGCCTACCTCCTTTGGATTCCCCCAAGTACTTAACCAACTTATCCAAATCCTCTCCGAACAATAGCTTACCCTTGAATGGAAGCTTGCCGAGCCGAGCCTTGGAAGAGCCATCGGCTGCCCAATTCTTAAGCCAAAGGGATCTGCGCGCAGCTACTAAAGAAGCCATACTATTCGACAACGCTCTAATGAGGTCGTAGTGCACGTCGACCAGATACGCCGAACCTAAGCGCTGCACTTCCCCAACCTCGTCAGGCCCCAAAGAGGTCGACTGCTTTAGGTGCTGAACCCAACGGAGACAGGCTCTCGCTACCCAAGCTCCACAAATAGAAGCCTGTAAAGAAATCACATCAGCCTCGAAGGACTGCTTCAAGAGTCCATCTACCTTCCTATCTTGCACATCCTTCAAGGCCACGCTGCTCTCCACCGGAATCGTGGTCTTTTTAGTGACTGCCAAAACCGCAGCATCTATCTTTGGGGAATGGAACCTTTCCTTATCTTTATCAGCCAAGGGATAGAGCTTACTCATAAATCCTAACTCCCTTCAGCCCTGCTTCCGGATGACCCCTTTCGTTCTGAATCATCTATTACCTTATGGATAGGAAAGACCACTTGCACTTGACATACTGCCTGAGTAATGGGATCTGCGCTATCCTCTTCCTCGACCGGCTGCTCGGGAGATAGTCTGAGGGTTTGCAAGGCCTCTGAAATAAGAGCGGGCAATTCATCTCTTCGAAACACACAAATAATCCTAGCCTGGTCCTCTGTCTCAGGAATCTCGCCCTCTTCTAATTCATTGTCATCTACCTCCACCTCATAATCCGCCTCCTCCACCTCGTGCCATCCCAAGTCCGAGGTAGAAGGCTCTGGAGGCCGTGGCCTCTTGGCCGCTCAGAACGGTAACGGCTCACCCTCCCCAAGCCTGGGCTTCTGGGCGGGAGCGGGAGCAGAAAGGGAAGTAGGTAGCTGGACCTGCCTTCTATGACAGAAAGCCTGATGCAAGAGCAATATAAAATCAGGGGAAAAATCCTCCATTAGTGCAACAGAACCAAGATCTGCAGCAGCTCCAGAGGTACCAGGAGCTACCTCTGGAGCCAGGGCGGAAGGACCAGCTATCCAAGAACCACTCTCCGTCCCCGTTACTGTTTCTTGGGGCCCAGGCGGCGTGGGAGTCTCCATCTGCTGTCCTCCACTGACAGGCCCTGCGACACAGCCCAAACAGACACCTGTCCCACCCGCAGTGCCCTTCCAGGATCCACAAATGAAGCACTGGGAACTGAGTGAAATGGATGGAACAAAAAGGCAGTCTGGAAGCAGCGAGCCCTTGAGGACAGCTCAATACATAAGCCTTACGCTTTATTCCTTTTTTTTTTTTTTTTGTAAACCCCTTAAATCAATGTCAGCGCTGCGTAGACTACAGTCCAAAGCAGCCTCCTCCGGAGCCAATGCCAGCAGAAAATAAAGATTTCACAAAAACAAAGGAAAGAAGTGAAATTAAAAGCAAAAGCAAAAGCAAAAGGAAAAGGAAAAGAAATTGCTAACCTGCAACCAGAGACTCCTCTGTGTCAGTCAACAGTACTGCCGTCAAGAGAAAGGCGCCGCTGCAGAAACCGCATGTCTAAAATGGCCACGGTTTCACACAGCGTTTAGGCGGGAACGTGTGGGAGGTTCTGCAACCCCGAGGAGACAAAAAGAAACCTCTGCCGGACCGGCTGCTCTGGAAACCGGCACTCAAACTGAACGAAGCGGTGCACAGGCCTGCCACGAAGTCAGTTGTGTGTTGGCGGAGCCGCTTCCGTCACCGACACCTGCAGCATAGAGGAGAGCTGGCTGACTGATTGCTGGTGAGAAATTTTAACCCCGCTCCTTCAAGGGGAAAAATATCCCATGAAGAAACCGCCGAAAGGGTGTGTGGCTAGGCAGGGACAGGACCCAGATACCAGAGTCCTGCAGTCCAAACGTTATACTAAAGACACCCCTCAGAAATTAATCCCTTATTGCTTTCTTTTTTTTTTTTTTTGAAAGGGACAGCCACAAATAGCCCAAAGGGGAAATGTAAAAAGAAAATCTACAATGTCAATCTAATGAAACCCAAAATAAAGGAAAACAGAAGGAAAAAAAAATCAAATTGAAAGCTTGAATCTAACTAGCCTGCTAACAGATTCCCTAGTGAGCCCAGCACCTAGGCTCACAAGTCCTCCTGCTGCATGGAGACTGGACACACTGAGGGCTGATGGGAGTTCCAGTACGCTACATCCACTGTTGTCAAGATTTTGATTGGTCCAGTCTCCATGCTGCAGGAGGTGGTGCACTACCCGGAGGTAGAGGACTAAACTGGAGGAACGATAAGGAACACAATTTATAGCAACATTTTAAATGATGCATAGATAAGAGACAATCCTTTCAGCACTGGAAATGCAGAGGTACTTTCATCTAAGCAAGAACAGTAATAGGTTAAAGGTATAAAGCAATTTAAATAGCTTTATATCTAAAAACTAATTTTAACAAATATAATTAGACCTTTAGGTTTATTATATATACCTGTTCATTGTCCTTTATGTGTGAACCCTCAGGAATTGCATCCACACCTCTCTCATCACCTGTTCGCCTCGAAGCTTCACTAAGAAATTCAATCACTTTGTTTTCTGATAGAAAATCAGGTATCCACAGAAGCTGATCATCATTTTCGTAGACTAAAATGGAGAAAAGCTTTAGCCAGAAACTCATAAAATTAAAAAACTCAGGTTTTTTTTTTAAATCTGAGGTTTGATCCTTGTAACAATCATGTCCCCAGAAGAGTTAGGTTGCAGTGCATTAATCTCATACCACCCCTATATTGCACAAGTTTACAATCTCACTCAAAATTTCAAAGGGTCATCTTCAGCTCCACTCACATCTTACACTTGACTAGTTCTTAGCCAGAGGAACTGAACTAAAAGCTACACTCTCCGGGCAGGATGTCAGCAGTGTTAAATATTAAGTGGATAATGTTTAAATGTTATACAACAGCATTAACTGGTATTTTAATATCTTCTAGATGTCGTGTATTGGTACTACTTGCTTCCCATCTTTCAAGCACCACATTCTTCATGTCTGTTGTAGATAATTCTATATTTTCGAGTACAACTACAGCAGCCTTGAAGCTGCTGTTCTTGGTAAAAGTAGCACCTACGGATTTAGTATCATATTTTTGCATGAATTTGGGATAGGACAAATATTTTTACAGGAATTATTTGATGATCCTCAATACTAGTAGAGGTTCCTTCCAAAGTTCAGATTTATAGAAGTACTAGATCCAAAGCTTACTTAGAAATTATGGATATACAAGGGGTTACTGATAAGCCTTTAGCTTTCCCTATTTCCCCCACTTCTTAACTAAAAATGTCAAATGTCATCGTTTTGAATGTTACTGCTAAGATTTAATGATTGTAACTCATATACTTTTTTTTTCTGTAGGTCTGAAGCCAGAATGTCACAAAATGGAGATTTTACAACAAAAGAGTGCCAGTGATGAAATCTCTTTTCTTAAAAGGGAACTTGGCCAAACAAATCTACGATGATATGTCAGTTACATTAGGTGATAAGTGTCCTTCCTACTCTACAGTCCAGAACCAGGTTGCTAAGTTTAGAACAGACATTTCAGCACTGAAGACGAAGAACATCCTGGGAGACCAAGTGAGGTGACAATTCCAGAAAACATGGATATCATCCATTCCATGATCCTGGAGGATCGAAGAATATTAGCTAAAAAGATAGCAGAGACACTGAAGATAACCCAAGAATGTGTGTGCTATATCATCCATGACATTTTAAACATGAGGAAGCTCTCAGCCAAATGAGTTCCCAAATGCCTCAATGCTAACCAGAAGCGTGATCGAGTAATTGCTTCACATGCTGTTTAGGACAGATTTCATAGGAATGCTGTGGAATTTTTGGATAGTCTTGTCACTATGGATGAAACTTGGATCCATATGTATGATCCGGAGATTAAAGAACAAGCCATAGTGGAGACAGTGGTTCCCCCTGTCCTCAGTTCAAGACTCAGAAATCAGCAAGCAAGGTGATGGCATCTGTCTTCTGGGATAAAGATGGAAATTTGCTTAATTGCCTGGAAAAGGGTGCAACCATCACAACAAACTACCACATTTCACTTCTGGACAAACTAAAGCAGGAACTGGTCTCCAAATGTTGAGGCAAGCTTTCAAAAGGTGTCTTGTTGATGCAGGACAATGCCTTTCCTCACACTGCACCCATCACACAGCAGAAATTGGCTAATCTACGCTTTGAAGTACTGATACACCCAGCATACTCACTTAACCTGCCCCCTTCTGACTATTACCGGATTCCTAACCTCAAAAAAGGAAGAACGTTTTCAAGCATTGAGAAGGTTGCATCAGCTACTGATGAGAGGTTTGCAGAGCAACCACCAGTTTTATTTGGAGGGCTTGAAGTTGGAGCAACTAAGTAATAAGCGTGTGGAGCTCGGGGGGAATATGTTGGGTAAATATTTTCAAACCTGTAACTTTGTGTTTTCTTTACAAAGCTAAAGACTTATCAGTACCCACACTCGTATATTTTTCTCCCTATTTTTTTTAATATATTTTGGCTTCCAAAACAAAGATACATGGATAAATCAGAGAAATAAACACTATAATGATTCTTTCAGGAATGCTGCCTGCAAAATTGCTTCAATTATCCCAATGGAATGGATTGTGCAGAATCAGGCATTAAGATAATATATTAAATGAAAAATACATGAGTAGTTTAGTAGTAGCTACAAGGGTTGCTCAGAAAATAATGCCCCACATGTTTTTTCTCAGTCCAGAATGAAGATAGAGGTGTGAAATTGAAAGGGTAGTAACTTGGAACTTCAAAGGACACATGCGTGTAATTTTACAATCGCCCGACAAATAGCGAGGCGGTAGTGATCCTTCAAATGGCATCTGTGAGTGACACACGGTACAAACAACGAGCTGTAATTGAATTCTTGGTGGAGGAGAAAGATAGTGTGAGAAGCATTCACAAACGGTTGTGTGCTGTGTATGGAAGTTCTGCGGTAGATAGGAGCACCGTTGGTTCATAGTGGTGAGCATAGGTTTCGTCACCTGTGACGATCCGGGACAAAAAGGCCTCCCCCTCAGCTTCAAAACACTCCAACAAATCAGAGCAGATGTCTTTCCTTTGGCGTTTGTGTTCGGTTGTGAGACTTTGCGGAACCCATCTTGCACACACCTTTGAATATCCCAAAGAGTCAATAATTGCCATTGCACTACCTCTACTGACGGAAAGCTGTACGGACAATTCCCGACTTGTGGTGCGCCGATCCACACGAATAATGTCATCAGCGCGCTGCAACTTGTCTGGACTGGTGGCTGAGGCAGGTTGCCCAGACCGCGGCCAATCTTCCAGTTCCATTTTACCACTTCCTGAAGCCTTTACTCTCTTCACCCATCGTCCAACGGTGCTCCTATCTACCGCAAAACGTCCATACACAGCACACAACCATTTGTGAATGTTTCTCACACTTTCTTTCTCCTCCACCAAGAATTCAATTACAGCTCATTGTTTGTACTGTGTATCACTCACAGACACCATTTGAAGGATCAGTACCACCTCGCTATTTGTCGGACGACTGTAAAATTACACACGTCTTTTGATGTTCCAAGTTTCAATTTCACACCTCTATCTTCATTCTGGACTGAGAAAAAACAGGTGGGGCATTACTTTCTGAGCAACCCTCGCACATACAAGAAATGTACACACCCTCAAGGAATGAATATGGCTCTTACTTAAACAGGGATATATACTGTCAACTAAACAGAAATCTATTCATATGCACATATGCTGTATGTTCAGCAGACATATCATGCTGTTGCGACAGTGTTTGGCTGCTTTCCCAATGGAACGCTTCTTCACTGAGGGGTAATTTAGGAGCCAAATTTGCTATGAACACATGTAGAACCAGGCATATACACATGTAAGCTACATCCACATATACAGCCATTTTAGAAAGGGCCAATTTACATGTGGGTGCCCTCAATACATGGAAGTTTCAAAGGGAGATGATGGTGGTGTACTCTGGGCATGGTCTAGACAGGACAAAAATCAACATGTATAGTCCCCATTTCATATAAGGAATGGGATTTACATCTACTCCATGGCGCATGTTTTTAGAAAGTAGGCATTTCAGCCAGCCCAGTAAAGGAGAGATTAAGGGGATATCCATCTTAATCACCCCTAGCTTATTTCCTTCTCCAAACAAATTTAAGAGAACATCCTTTGTAGTTAACAGCAGCTACACATATAAATTTGCAAAATGGCTTGCATGTATGTGTAACATATCCATGTGCAAAATACCAGCACTATCTAAAATGGGTCTTCATGTGTCGAATTCATGCAGTGCACTTGGGCTTGCATAGTTGTCGTAAACTTTGCTTACTTTTTTCAATGCCTTTCTGTTGGGTTTGATTCTCACTGGCACTCCTTGTGGCCTTGGGCAAATCACCTTACCCTTGGCTGCCTTGGAAGAAAGGTCTGGCATTCTACATCCAGTCATACCTTGCCAAGAAAACTCAGTAGCTGCTGGGTCGCCAGGAGTCAGTACTGACTCAATAGCACACATGGCTTTTTTTTTGTTATTGCTCTAGCTACCAGTGTTCTGCTCGTCTGTTAGCTCAACATTTCAGAGGGTTTTTTTTTTCCTTTTTAAACAAACTGAGGAAATCTCATTCTGTAGTTGCTTTCCCCGTCCAAGGTCTTTCCTGATTTTTCCCTTGCTTCAGTTAGGAGGCTTCTGCCATCCTAGTTGTACATCTGCCAATCAGCAATGAAAATTTCTGGTTCCATATTCCAAGCCTCTCTTCCCCATGTCACTTGTAGGAAACCATGTTTTGCGATGACCTCTGTGCATGTATTATCTTGCTGTACCCCTCTCCATGTCACTTACATTCCCTTCATGTTTGTTTCCACTTCTCACACATTCATTCACTTGCTACTCCCTCTCCTGTTCTCTGCTGTGATTATTCACATTGACAAGCAAGGCAAAGGTAGAGCTTTGTAAGCAAGCGTCAATATTCTGCCTGCTCCTCCCTTCTACTCCCTATCCTATAAGCTATGCTTAATTAAACTCTCACCAGCTGACAGCCTTGCTTATCTAGCCCTCAATATAGTCTCTCTGTCCTTGCAATTTTGTAACTTCTTGATGCCTCCATCTACCTCTCTTCACCATGCCAACTCCAATGTCTTCCATCCATTATGCCAATCGCATTATGTTAATGCTATGAACCAAGAGTAGTGAGAACTTTCACATAGCAACAGCAGCATCTATCCTACGCTAATGCAACATATTAGTTGCAAGAGGCTGTTAAATAATATCCTTGGCAACTGTAGATCAGATCAAATGGAAATTACACTAACCTGGTAATTGTAGTTCCTGTAGGATCCAGTTTAGTCCTCCACAATCGGGTACTGCCCCTCTCACTGCAGCCTGTAGACTGGACCAATCAAATCTTCTGTAGTACATATCCAGCAGGAGCTCCCAGAAGCCCCCCAGTGTACTAGTAACAAAGCATACTGAACGAAGCAACACATCAGATTATTATCAGATTAACATTAAACCTTGTACTTCCCCCCCTGGAATAACCAACTCCCTCCCCAAACGAGGAAGTCAGAACACTGCACGGCGCCGGAATCGACGCCCCTAAATTGACACAGAGCTCCCCCCAGGTACTAAGGAGCTTACGGAACCCCAAAAGAAAGGGAAGAGCCATAGCTATAAGCACGACTGCCGCTAAGGTCCGAACGGGACGCAAAACTATCTTAGAATCTCCCGCTCTGGATAGCGCGCCGCAAGATCATGCAGATATTCGGGAGGGAAGGAGGACTAAACTGGATCCTACAGGAACTACAATTACCAGGTTAGTGTAATTTCCATTTCCTGTGCGGATATCCAGTTTAGTCCTCCACAATCGGGATGTAACAGAGCAGTTAAGACCGGGCGGGACCTTGTAGGCCGGCGCGCAAAACCGCCGAACCAAAACAGGAATCCCGAGCCGCTGACACATCCAAGCGATAGTGCCTGCTGAAAGCATGCAGAGACGACCAAGTGGCCGCTCTACAGATCTCCGCTGGTGGAACCAGACCATGCTCCGCCCAAGAGGCCGCCTGAGCCCTAGTAGAATGAGCCCGGAGCCCCTCCGGAACCGGCCGCCGCTGCAACAGATACGCGGAGGCGATCGCTTCTTTAAGCCATCGAGCAATGGAGGCCTTAGCCGCCGCCTCCCCTTTCCGTGCACCCCCAAAGAGCACAAAAAGCCGATCAGTCTTCCGAAATGACTCGGTAGACTGTAAATACCGACGCAGCGTGCGGCCCACATCAAGCCGGTGAAGCCCCTTGTCCACCGACTCGACCGAGTCCGCCGAAATCACTGGTAGAAATACTGCCTGATTCAGGTGAAAAGGAGACACCACCTTTGGCAGGAAGGAGGGAACCGGACGGAGCACAACCCGCTCCGCAGAAAAAGACAAGAAAGGTTCTCGGCATGACAAGGCCTGTAGATCCGAGATGCGCCGTGCCGAGCAAATGGCTACCAGAAAAACCGTCTTCAACGTGAGATCCTTCAAGGATGCCCTCCGCAAGGGCTCAAAGGGTTCCCGAGCCAGGGCCCGCAGAACTAAATTCAAATCCCACGGAGGAATCACCGCTCTGCGGGAAGGCCGCAAATGAAACACGGCGGTCAAGAAACGCCGCACATCC
This sequence comes from Ichthyophis bannanicus, assembly GCA_033557465.1. Classification (NCBI taxonomy): domain Eukaryota; kingdom Metazoa; phylum Chordata; class Amphibia; order Gymnophiona; family Ichthyophiidae; genus Ichthyophis; species Ichthyophis bannanicus. The sequence continues at coordinate 238,765,238 of CM066040.1, forward strand.
GCATGAGCGCCAAGAAGGCGGCCCAAAACCTTGCCTCTATAGCAAGAGAGCGCGGCCAACTGGACCTTCAGGGAACTGGCCGCGAGACCCTTCTCGAAGCCATCCTGCAGAAAGCTGAGCACGACGGGCACCGAGACCGTCGCCGCCCGAACTCCACGCCGGGAGCACCAGTCCTCAAAAATTCTCCAAATTCGAACATAAGTAAGAGAAGTGGACGACTTTCTTGCCCGCAGTAAGGTGGAAATCACCGCGGGCGAATAACCCTTCTTTTTCAGCCGAGCCCTCTCAATGGCCAAACCGTAAGCGAGAACCGAGCCACCTGGGGCATCCGCAAGGGGCCCTGAAGAAGAAGATCCGGTAGCGCCGGAAGGCGCCACGGCACGCCGTCTCGAAGCCGAACGAGGTCGGCATACCAGGGCCTCCGGGGCCAATCCGGAGCCACCAGCAGCACCCGGCCCTGATGGCCCTCGATGCGCTGGACGACCCGACCGATCAGGGCCCACGGGGGGAAAACGTACAGCATCCCGGACGTCGGCCACGGCTGAATGAGAGCGTCGAGTCCTTCGGACATCCGCTCCCGCCGTCTGCTGAAGAAGCGACTTGTCTTTCTTATTTTTAAAGGCACAGCTAGCTACCAAAAACAAAAATAGTAGAGAAATGCCCCAAAACAAACCCTAAAAACAACTAACTAGTGTTGCTCCTGCAAAGGTCACTAAGTGTGCCCAGAGGACACACTTTTACGTCTACACACTGCAACGAGACTGGACACACTGGGGGGCTTCTGGGAGCTCCTGCTGGATATGTACTACAGAAGATTTGATTGGTCCAGTCTACAGGCTGCAGTGAGAGGGGCAGTACCCGATTGTGGAGGACTAAACTGGATATCCGCACAGGAACTCATCATTTGTCAGGTGGGATACCATTGGTTTACATGTACCACTTAAATTTCGGTAAAATCTATTTAGCCCTTTCTCACAAATGAAAAAAAACTCTTCAAATGTTGCTTAAACTTTATTAAGGGCCGAACTCGGCTGAGTTTCAGCAAATCATGCCTGTGTCAGGGATCTTGCCAAGACCAGTTTAAAAACAAAAGATTTATTAGAGGAGTTTGGGTTTTAGGTCAGACATCAAAGACCGGGATTCTTCTAATAAATCCTTCGTTTTTATACTGGTCTTGGAAAGTCCCCTAAGGCAAGTGCGATTTGCTGAAACTTGGCAGAGTCAGGTCCTTGATAAAGCACCAGTTAAGCAACATTTGAGAGAGTCTCAGCCATGCTCGTTCTCTGTTGGTTGTTTCCCTTTACCTCTCTCTTTCCCACAGCTTTATCTGAGCTACCAGAGCTCTTCTTCCTCAAGCTTGATGTACTGGATCACTAGCTTACAAGTGGCTCCTGTAGCTACTCTCCCTTTCCTGGCTCACTGTTAAGACAACTATATGGCACCAGCAGTGTGATGAGGAAGAATGCAAAATCTCTGTTCTGTAGAAGTGTGAGGGGTGAAAGACCGCAGGGTGGTAGAAGGAATAGGAGACAACAGACAATGCAGAAGTAGAGAACAGATGATATGGCAGGATAGCACCAAGAAAAGAGAATGAAATTCTGAAGAGGGAGTAAAGCGGAGAGAGATATGGAAACAAATTGACACAGATCTAAAACTTAGGTCAAGAAAGAAGGTACATGCCATGAGAGATAGGGGAACAGGACACAAACTAGAATCCTCTTGAGGACAGCAGTAGTCTAGAGAAATGAGATTGTAACTCTTAAAACTGCAAGTTCTGCAAAATATATATATCTTTTTCTTTTTGAACTTTCAATGTATACTTTATAAGGTAATAAGCATTTTGTTAATACAGTCAAACCTCTGTTTTCGTTTGCCCCAGTTTTCGTTAGCTTCGGTTTTCGACGACTTTTTTTGGTTGCAATTTTGTCCCGGTTCTCGTACATCCGCTCGGTTTTCGTACAATTTTAAAAGGTCCGTACCAGGGGGGGGGGGGCGCTCAATACAGTACAGTACTTGTTTTTGCGATTGAGCTCTTTGCTTTGCTTCAGCGATCCTTACTGTAATCAAGGAGTGAGTGTGGCTTCTGACGCTCCCTGCTGATTGGCAAATTTGAGGGATCTGTGTGTGTGCTGTCCGGTGAGGTGAGAAAAGTGCCGGGAGCTGTTCTGCTGATGCTGAGAATTGGAGGCGGGGGAGAGAATCGGCGATCAGAAGTGTGTGAGAGAAGTGCCGGGAGCTGTTCTGCTGCTGAGAATCGGAGGCAGGGAGAGAGAGTTGTTTTGCTGCCTGGTTGAGACTTCGGGGCTCGTGCTGCTGCAGCCATTGCCACATGGCTCTGGAACGCATGCTCAGCTCTGCGTTCCAGATTGCCTGAGCGGGAGAGTGCTGTTTTCGGTGGCTGTGGCTGGCGCCTTTACTGGAGGCTTTTTTTTGTGGATCCTTCTTGTTTTGGTTTATTTATTTATTTATTTATTTTTTAAATTCCTGTGCCCGATCTTCTCTCTGGGTGTCTGGCTGCATTTTGAAGTAACCCGGATAGGGCCTTGATACCTGAGGTCTTTATGGAGGGGGATTCCCCTTCCAAATAACCTCTCCTCCTCCATCTCCCCTCCTCGCCGTCTTCCATATGCCAACAAGAGTCTTCAATAAAGGTAAGTGTGATGTTAAAATGTTCATTTACCCATTTCATTAGTCATTTATATTTATTTCTCATTGTTTTCTGTATGTAAAAATATAGTTATTCTCTCTAAAATGTATTTTTTGTGAATAATTTTGCATGTCTGGAACAAATTAATTGGATTTACATTACTTCTTATGGGAAATATTGCTTCAGTTTTCATACGTTTCGGTTTTAGTCAGACTTTTTTGAACGGATTAATCATGAAAAACGAGGTTTGACTGTATACATTTTTGTCTCTGCAGTTTTCTAGCTACAAGGCTTAAAGAGTATGTGTAATACTATATAAACCTTGCTAATTTCTTGTCAGGCAGGGAGCTCTTTGACTGCTAGGGAAACTCTGCCAATCTGTGATGTCTCCTCGCAAATTGTTGGTATAGTCATCAATAAAGTTTCTCTGGTAGATTCTGACCCACCACAGCATGAAGCTGTGTTTTTTCTACAGAAAGGAGGAGGAAGAAATTGGTAAGGGGGTCAGTATGGGATAAAGGACGAGAAGAACAGACTGGAAAAGCAGAAGAAAGAAGAAACACATTTGGGAAAACAAGAGACTGAAGAGGATAGGAAAGAGAAAAAAAATGAATTAAAGAACTGAAATGGAAAGAATGTAAAAAATAAACCAAGGATAGAATACGTTTTATTTTTAAAGATACCAAACAAAATGTTACGATCTTGAATGCTGTGCAGTAAAATTTACCACCCCTCACCTCAGCTGCTGCAGGAGACTGGAAGATGGAGACCTTAGAGCAGCGATGGCGAACCTATGGCACGCGTGCCAGCTGTGGCACGCGAAAGCCTTGCAGCTGGCACGCGGGAAGGTCCGCAAAAAAAGAAAAAGCTGGCTCTGACTGCTGCCGCGGACGCGGCAAGGGCAGAATGCAGCGTCCCGCGGGGCCCCCTCCGCCCGCTAAGCCCCTCTGCAAGAGCTTTCAGATTCGCGAGGGAGAGCGTCTCCCTCGCGTCTCTGTTAAGCCCGCAGGGGCTAATGGGAAATTTCCCATCAGCCCCTTTAGACGCGAGGGACTGATGGGAAATTTCCCATTAGCCCCTGCGGGCTTAACAGAGACGCGAGGGAGATGCTCTCCCTCGCGAATCTGAAAGCCCTTGCAGAGGGGCTTAGCGGGCGGAGGGGGCCCCGCGGGACATTGCAATCTGCCGCGGCAGCAGCCAGAGCCTGCTTTTTCTTTTTAAAATTTGCCGGGGGGGGGGGGGTTAGGACTTCTAATGGGCTGGGGGGGGGGGGGTTTGGACTGCTAATGGGGGGGGGGGCGGGCGGGGGGTAGGACTGCTAATGGGCTGGGGGGGGGGTTAGGACTGCTAATGGGTGGGCGGGCGGGGGGGTAGGACTGCTAATGGGCTAGGGGGGGGTTAGGACTGCTAATGGGCGGGCGGGGGGGGTAGGACTGCTAATGGGCTGGGGGGGGTTAGGACTGATAATGGGTGGGTGGGCGGGCGGGGGGGTTATGACTGCTAATGGGCTGGGGGGGTTAGGACTGCTAATGGGTGGGGGGGCGGGGGGGGAAGGACTGCTAATGGGCTGGGGGGGTTAGGACTGCTAATATGCGGGCGGGGGGTGTGGACTGCTAATGGTCTGTGGGATGATGGGGGCCTGTCTGGAAATGGGGGTGATGATGGGGGTTAGGACTGGTAATGGGTTATAGGGGGGGCTTAAACTGAAAATGGGGTGATGGGGGTTTAGGACTGGAAGTGGGTTGATGGGGGGGGGCTAGGACTGGTATTGGGTTGGGGGGTTGCTAGGACTGGAAATGGGCTGATGGGGGGCTAGGACTGGAAATGGGCTGATGCAGGGACTAGAAGGGAATGGATGCTGGGTGAGGCTGGAACTAGAAGGGAGCTGATGTTGGGGGAGGATTAGAATGGGATGGGGCTGGGAGAGTAAAATGGAGAGGGGAAAAATATTTTGTGTGGGAGGGATAAAAAATCTACAATTGGCCGGGTATTGGGAGAGTAAGTGGGGATTGAGGATGGAGGGGTAAAATTTGAGTGGATGAAATAGGAATGAGGAAAGAGCAAAAGGAGAAAGATTAGTATGTTAAAGCGGATGTAGAGAGAGAGAATGGAAAAAAAAACTAGAAGAGAGAAGAAAGGACAAATGGACAGCAGATGATGGAGAGTTAGCAGAAAACATGAAGAAACCAGAAGAAAGTGGCTGGAGCAATTGCAACTGTGTAACTGAGCTGAGGTATTCTGTTTATGTAATTCCTTTTTGACATTGCCACTTGTTCTCTTTCCCCAGTAGGTCATGTATTGTTATTGTCTGAAATGTATTGGTTTAATATTTGCAGTGTTGCCTTTTGATAGGTATGGTGTGGTGCTTTGTGAGTCCTGGTAGTGCTGTTAGGATACGGCGGGTTTGCTATTGGTTCTAAATGGGCAGTGTTTGTAGTAGTTCCTAATGTGCCTGGCGGTTGGCACTGGATTATAGTAATGTAGAAATCTTTTAGTCTGTCTTTATCCATACACTCATTAAGAGACATGTTTACTAAAAGTTAGTGTATGTTAGCATTATGCAAATATTTATGCAAATTGACGTGATGGCACTTTGAGGAAATTCTTTGGTTTTGTGCGGCAGTTTGGGCACTCGGGCTCAAAAAGGTTAGCCATCACTGCCTTAGAGCTTCAGACAAGTATGAAGCACTTCCTTATTATGGTTAAATCTGGTAAAAGGCAGTGCAAATTCGAAGGCCTGGAACTCACAGATTCCAGAAGGGAAGTGATCTTTCAAAATCAGGTACATGTGCTTGCAAGAGTTAAATGGAAGAAAGTTGTTTTCAGCTAGGTGAGACTAAACTGATGTCCTATGAAAAGAGCACGTGGCTATAAAGAACCTGACAATGAAAGGTTGGACAAAAATACATTTTTGCTCATTGATGAAAATTGACAACTGAGGAAAGAGTGACTAAGCATGTTGGATTGAGACCAGATTCAAATATATAAGATACTTTGCAGGCGTATTTTTTTTTTTTTACTTGCCGTTAAGACAATCCTGACTCCTGGTGACCCAGCAGCCCCTGGGTTTTCTTGGAAAGGTATGACCGGAAGTAGATTGCCAGGTCTTTTCTTCCAAGGCAACGAAAGGTAAAGTGACTTGCTCAAGGTCACAAGGAGTGCCAGTGGGAATTGAACCCTTAGGTGCTATGCTGTTGCTCTAACCACTAGGCTACTCCTCTATCCTTGCTGGCGTATGTGTGGCAGGAAAAAAAATAGTCATGGAGTCACAATCAAGCCTCTTTACTCAAAGTGCTGAACATTATCTCACTACATATAGAGAGATCTCACAGAAATATAGAAAATGATGGCAGATAAAGTAAGACCATATAGCCTATCCAGTCTGCCCATCCATGAGAAATATTAAGTTCTACAATCCCTCCTCTTCCTCAGAGATCCTCTATTTGTCCTATGCTTTCTTGAATTGAGATACAGTCCTCATCTCCATCTCCTCCACTGGAAGGCTGCTCCATACTTTTCCCACTCTTTCCGTAAAGAAATATTTCCTCAGACTATTCCAGAGTCTATCCCCTTTCATCTTCAACCTATGACCCCTTTTTCTAGAGCTTCCTTTCAACTGGAAGAGGGCCAGCTCCTGTGCATTTATACCATGGAGGTATTTTAATGTCTATCATATCACCCCTCTTTTGCCTTTCCTCCAGAATAAGCATATTGAGATCTTTAAGTCTACTCCATATTCCTTATGACTAAGACCACTGACCATTTTAACAGCCACCCTTTGGACAGACTCCATAAGCCTTAATGTCCTTTTGAAGGTATAGGTTCCAAAATTGTAAACAGTGCCTCAAATAAGATCTCACTAGAGTTCTACAAAGGCAACATCATCTCCTTTTTCCTGCTGATCATTCCTCTCCCTATGCACCCAACCATCCCGACCTCTATGTCCTGTTCTTTCATGCACTGAAGTACTTCACCCCCTAAACTGTACCGCTCTCTTGGGTTTTTACAACCCAAATGCATGACCTTGCATTTTTTAGCATTAAATCTTAGCTGTCAAATTCTCCACCATTCTTCAAGCTTCATTAAATCCCGCTTTAATTATCCACACCATCCAGGGTGTCTACCTTGTTGCATTTTCATTCACATTTGTGTTTGTTTTCCAAGGGCTCATCCTGGCCCCTTTATCTATGAACACAGGACAAAAATATTTGTTAAGCAATTCCAGTTTATCCTCATTGGCCCCTACATATTACTTCCCTTCTCCCTTGAGTCTCACAATGCCACCTTTCCACTTCCTCCTTTCACCAATGTATTAAAAAAGGTCTTGTTCCCATATTTTATATATTGCCTAGTTGTAATCCCATTTGCATCTTTGCTTTCCTATTTTACCAGCTTCCCTTAGCTTCTCCAGATGATGTCTGCCTTCCTCTTTTTGCAATCTCTTCTAGTTTATGAAGGCTAACCTCTTTCTCCTTACTTTTTCAGCCACTCTTTTGGCAACCATAGTGGCCTCCTTTTCTTCTTACTTTTATTTACATTCTTAACAAAAAGGTTTGTTACTCTTAAAATATCTCCTTACAGTTTTTCCCACTGTTTTTCTACTTCTGTCCAGATGTTGCTATCCAGCTAATGATATCCTGAGGTATTCCTTCATCTTGACTGTCAATTTTTCTGAAGTCTAGGACTCGGGTTTTTGAATGAATCATCTTCACCTATGTCTTAATAGTGAACACCACTATCTAATCACTGAATGCCATTTGATCATCTGCTACATCATCAGAAACATTCTCCACATTTGTAAGCACAAAATCCAGTATAGCCCCCTCCTGAATGGGTTCTGTTTCCAGCTACTGAAACATTTCTCCCTGTAGAGAATCAATTCAACTATAGTAATAAAAACTACAGCACTGTCTCAAAAGATGTCTAAAGACCTAATTTCTGCAACTAGCTCAAATTTGTTTCTTATAGTATAGTATTAACAAATGGAAATTCATAATTTGTTAAATCCACACTACAGCCTCTATGGCTGTGGGGAGGGGATCCCTCAGCCCACACTATGGCTTCTCAGATTCTGGAGCTATGGTGAGGAGATCCCTCAGTCTATGTTTCAGTCTCTTACTGATATCATTGTACAAAGTGCCAATCATGCTTTCAATGGCTGCTGGAATAGCCACCACTGAAATTTGTTTCTTTTGTAACATGTATTCCATTTTTGAAAGCCACCAAACTACAATGTTTCTTCAGCTCAAAGAGATACCTGTTGAGGACTTCCGGTGATGTCACACCCTGAGACGGTTGCCTAAACAGACAGCTCCTGGCTGACCTGAGTGTTATCCTCCCAGGAGTGGATGAAATTGCTGCCAAAATAATTACAGATAAGCCCAAACCTGGTGGTTAACTGTATGGCTACCTCAGGGGAAAAAGGGGGAAATGATTTGAAAGCATTCGCGTGTGCGGTACATCAAGAAACGAATAAAGATAAAGAAAGATAAAGATTTGAAAACAGCAGCACAACGAGCAGAAGAGGTGGGGGGGGGGCAGAAAATGGTGGGCTCCGATGGAGGGAGTAGATCGCAGCAAAGCACAACGAAGGAAAGAAGTGAAAGCACTGAAGCAACTGAGCTCTCTTCTCTTCGACGAGAAATGCAACAGTGGTTTGCGGAACAAGGAGGACATTCAAGGGGTAAAGAATGATGTTCTTGCATGGATGGCAGATGTACGCTCTGAGCTCTACCAAGTGGGACAGCGTGTGAAGGAGATGGAGACACAAATGGAGGAACAGGAAAAGAATATTAAGGAGATTAGCAGGCTTGTATCGGGACTAAAAGAAAAATATGAGACATTGGTTCTTAAAACAGAGGACCTTGAAAACTGATCTAGGCGATGCAGTATAAGAATATGGGGCTTACCAGAGCGAACAGAGTCGGTTGACTATGTGGCCCTAGCGGAACAGATATGTAAAGCTGTGGCACAGGCGGCTTGAATGGAATCTCCAGAGCTGTGTTTTAAAGTGGACATAGCTCATAGAGTGATGGGCCAACCAGCTATAGGGAAACCATGTGCTTCCACGAATATGTGAAGAATACAGTGGTACAGGCTGCCTGAAAAGTGCACTCATTTGCATGGGAGAATGAGGAGCTTCCCTTATTGCCGGTTCCAGAGGGCAGATTGGGCATGAAGAACCAACTGGGAAGCAAACGACTCAGATAGGAATGGTTACAGAAAGGAGGGTGTCGCCTGCAGCGCCAAAACGAGAAGTCGCACCGAGGGGAGACCCCAGTCACCTGAGATTGATGTGGACTTACTAAGTGTTAAATGCAGGATGATGGAAGGGGTTTCCACGTATGAGTGAGAGGGTGAGGGAAGGTGTGCTTGGCACATCAGAGAAGTACATAAAGAGAGGGGTCATACCAGGAGGAAATGAAAGCCGGGGTGAGATGTAGAGGGAAGTCCACATTATGATGAGGGGGAGGGCTGGGGGAGGGGGGAAGGGAGGAGTATGAAAGCAAGGGAAGAGAAGGGACCAGGCCATAGGCAAATTAAAATTTCGATTAATGAGATGACACTGATAAAAATTTGCACAATGAACATTAGAGGGTTAAATTCTCCCCAGAAGCATAAGCTCTTAGCAAAGGAAGTCAGAGGAACACTGAAAAGAATACAGGATAAAGCAAAAAGACAAAAAGAGAAGTAAGGATAACAAAATCAAAGACAGAAGAAAAAATGGCTAAAGATCAAAAGTGTGGCAATAAAACTTGTTCAGGTATAGTTGGGAGAAGAGGAATATCAGAGGTGAAATTGGAAGACTCAAAAGCACTGAGAAGGGATTCATGGAAAGTGAGGTTGAAAAAGTGAAAATGATAAAGAAATACTTCTGATTTAAAAAAAAAGAAAATCCTGGAGAAGGACACCTGTGATCGACAAATATACAAATGGAAATGGAATAGATACTATACCATTCACAGATGAGTTGTAACAACTTGCAAAACTGAAAGTGGACAAAGCCATGGGACCAGATGGGATACATCCCAGGATACTGAAAGCTCAGAGAGGTTTCTGGTGGGGCCTTTAAAGGATGTTTTTAATAGATCCTTGGAGGCAGGAGAGGTTCCACAGGACTGCAAAAGGGCCAACGTGGTACCTCGTCACAAAAGTGGTAATAGGGAAGAAGTGGCAAACTACAGGCCAGCAAGCCTTATCTCTGTGGCGAGAAAAGTAATGGAGGCACTCCTGAAAGAGAGAATAGTGGACTTTCTCAAAACCAATAGGTTGCATGATCCAAAGCAACATGGTTTTACCAAAGGACGATCATGCCAAACAAATCTGAGTTCTTTGACTTGGTGACCAGAAAACTAGGATCAAGGGCATGTGATGGATGTGATCTACCTAGATTTCAGCAAAAACTGATACTGTTCCTCATAGGAAGCTTAGCAAACTGACCAGCCTGGGGATGGTCGGTTTGCTTTGTAAATTACCTGGAAAAGGGAAAAACAAGTGAGGTAATCAAATCTGCAGATGATACAAAATTTTTCAAAGTTGTTAAAACCCATGAGGATTGTGAAAAATTGCAAGAGGAGATGAAATTTAATGTGGATAAGTGCAAAGTTATGCACCTAGGAAAGAACAATCCAAACTATGGTTACACGATGCAAGGGTCCACATTAGGAATCATCACCCAGGAAAAAGATTTAGGCATCATCGTGGATAACACGTTGAAACCCTCTGCCCAGTGTGCAGTGGCAGCCAAGAAAGCAAACAGAATGCTAGGAATGATACGGAAAGGAATGGAGAATAAAACAAAGTATATTATAACACCTCTGTACCGTTCCAATGTGTGACCACACCTCGAATATTGTGTGCAATTCTGTTTGCCATATCTTAAAAAGGATAAAGCGGAATTAGAAAAGGTACAGAAGAGCCAACAAAATGGTAAAGGGGATGGAAGGATACCATTATGAAGAGGGGATAAAAAGATTAGGACTCTTCAACCTGGAAAAGAGACTGCTGAGGGGAAATATGATAGAGGTCTATAAATGAATGGAGTGGAACGATTAAACAAATATCGACTGCTCACGTCATCAAAATGTAGAAAGACTAGGGGACATGCAATGAAGCTACAGTGTAACCCATATAAGACTAATAAGAGAAAATATTTTTTTCACTCAACGCGTAATCAAACTCTAATTCGTTACCAGAGGATGTAGTAAAAGCCGTTAACGTAGCTGGGTTTAAAAAAGGTTTGGACAAGTTCCTGGAGGAATGGTCCATAAACCATTATTAAATGGGAACCAGGAAATCTACTGCTTGTCCCAATACAAGCACTGTGGAACCAGTGTCTTTTGGGGAAACTGTTAGGTACTTGTGACCTAGATTGGCCACTGCTGGAAACAGGATACTGGGCTTGATAGATCTTGGTCTGACCCAATATGACATATCTTATGTTCTTATGCTATTGGAATCAATATGGTCTTAACTTCTGTCAGCATCTATTACAGTGAACAACTTGTGGATTATAGACAGACAAGTTATTGGTCTATAATTTTTGGGCATGTTACTTGGGTCTCTCCGCTATTAGCCATTGTGGCATTAAATCCAACTCCCTTATCAACTGATTTTTGCAGTTCGCCTCATCTTGATGAAAGGATGTTATCTGTTTGAACCAAAAATTGGTCACTTTCAGGGCCAGGGCTTTTCCAGTTTAAGGCTTTTTTTAAATCTATTTTCCTAGCTCTTTTGTAACTTCAGACCATTCCATAGCTTTGATGTTCATCTTTTCCAAATTCTCTTGTATGCTAGGTAGCCATTCTGCTTCTCAGTTGTGCTCTAAGACTATCAGCTTTAGTTGGTGGTATTTTCACATCAACGATGCTCTGTCTCAGCTCTGTCGAATTCTTTTGGGTTCTCTCTAAATAATATAATTTGATCTTTCTTTTCTGTTTTCTTCGTATTTCTGTAATTTTTGTGCTTCTGCTATTACTTTTAACTTATTATTGACGCATATGAATTTAAGGTCTTCTTCTGTTAACACAGTATGTTTCAGATGGTTTGGATTTTTCTCATCTTTGAAGTTGATCCTTTGAGATGCCAGTTTATCAGGGATACCTTGGCACACAATGATTTTATTTTTTCTCCAGTGTGTTTTTAATTTCTCCTTTTCTTCTGCCCTATACAATACAATCATCTTGGTAACAATTTTTGCTGCACAATACTGGATCAGATTTCTCTCTAATATCCATTGACAGTTTCTTAATGAGGCCATAACTTGCACTATCATGCTTTTTGCATTAGATGTAAGGTGGAACTAGGCCAGTCAATCTCTCGAGCCCCAGCATATCTATCAACCTCCATGCAGGCCAGGAGGTCCACTGCCAATTCTGCAATCTCTTGATCTCTTTTCCTGTCTCTCTTCTTTCTGCCTCCTGGCCTGTTACACATTCTTCAAGTCTTCTCTAACTCCCCCTAAATTCACTGGGCCATCCTGCATTTTTTCCTCATTCTGTCATGTCACTCTGTCACTCTGATTCAATGTTCTCATCTTCCACAGATAACTCCTTTGTTGCCCCATCTAAATGCTCTGGTTGTTGTGGCATCTCTTTTTGTACTCCTTTCTAAAACAATTTATATTTCTCTTTTCACGGCCCTGCTGTTTTACACATCTTGACTCAGATACTTTTCTTTAATTTGTCCAGAGATCTTATAGTTGCATCAGTTGCTTTTTCCAGTTTTTCCTTTGAGATTTTTCCTCTCTTCCATTTTTGGTGAGCTCTGTGTATCCTCTGTAATCAAATAAAGGTTTTATGGCATAATAGTAGCAGTACATTAATCTTTTCTTCAACAGTTTTGTCCTCTCAGTTTTTTCATTAGTTTCTATGGTCTATCTCCTGTTGAAGGTTTTGCACTATTGTTATCAACTTTGTTAGCCCTAGTGCATAAGCTGTAGATGAGCACCTTTTTATCCTGGGTGACATACGGCCAATATGTATCCTTTTTCCTGACTACCGTACTTTTATCATAGTGGTGCCTTGCTGAAATTTGGTATAGATTTTATACAATGGTGTCACCATTTGAAAGTGCTCAGCAAGACTTGGAAAGAAAAAGTATGTCCTCCCCCTCAGAGATACACAGCAATTCACAGATTTCCTGTTGAATTTTTTGGATGTTCCCCCCTCCCCTTTAGACCCCTCTCCCTACTCTCATGTAGATTTAAAATGATCTGAACAGATGGAAAAGCCATACATTTCAAACCAAGAACAAAGAAAAATATTTGCGCTGATATTCTGAGCTGCAAAAGAAATCAGAAATGGATGAACTAGTAAAATATCCAGTTAGAGGAGGAGTTCTCAATCTAGTCTTCGGACACAACTAGCCTGTCAAGTTTTTAGAATAACTACAATGAATATGCATGAGATAGATTTGCACGCACTGCCTCCACTGTATGCAAATCTCTCTCTTACATATTAAGCATACATGATTAATGTAATGTGTTAAATGTGGAGTTAAGGAGTAGATGGTTAAAAAAATTGCAGGTGATGCAAAATGCAATAGTGAGATTTCTATTAGGGGGAAGAAAAATGAACGCATGCCTCTTGTTGGAAAAACTGCACCGGTTACCCATTAAGCAAAGATATTATTTTAAGCTTTTAGTGATAGTTTTTAAAGTAATAAGAATAGGCAGTAATTAGTATTTACAGAATAAACTACATAGGTACAACTCAGGGAGAGCATTGTGTTATTCGCAAGGGAACGTTTTTAGAGATACCTGGGATATCTTAGCTCCGAGGGGTAAACAAAGGTCAAACGCTTTTAGAGTGATTGGTCCAGAACAATGGAATGCACTGCCAGCCTTCTTAAGAGGAAGTACATTTAATGGCCTTTAGGAAAGGCTCGAAAACATTGTTTTCCCAGTAAGGGATTTTATTTTATTTTATTTATTTATTATTTTATTAACAATTCTTATATACCGCACTATTAGACATCAGCGCGGTTTACATTGAACAGAAAACATCCGACAGTTTACACATGTCTGGTCGTTACATTTAACAGGAAGTATAACTTGGCGAAATAGGGGAAACTAAATACAATGCAGGGTTATCTGATAAAGGATATCCTGGTTAACTATATACAACAGTGGTACAATAGTATATGGAACAACTTGCTATTTACATTGTGAAGTTGGTCTGTTGCGGGGTCTATCTGTTTGACCACTTCTGCTATTCACCTGGGGGTTATGTTCGGAGCTGCCATTGAGATATTTAAGGAAGAGGAAATGCTTTAAAGCCTTTCTGAACTGACTTAGATTAGGTATTGCTCTGATTTGTGCTGGTAAGGTGTTCCATAGAGATGGGGCGCAGAATTGGAAGGCTCTGTTGGCTGTTGATCTAGTGCATCTTGTGGTGTCATTTGGGATAACTAGTGTGTTTAATTCTGCTGTTCTTCGTGGCCTGTTTGGTGCAAGTGGTTGTATGAGGTTGGAGAGAGAGGAAGAGGTGAGCCCTTTAGCCGCTTTGAATGTTAGCAGTAAGATCTTGAAACTGATCCTTGCCTGAATGGGGAGCCAGTGTAGCTGTTTTAGAAGGGGTGTTACGTGATCTCTCCTGGATGCCCCGAGGAGTACCCTCGCTGCACTATTCATGGCTAATTGCAGGGGGTTCAGGGTGGACCGGGGGAGTCCTTGTAGTATGGAGTTTGAGAAGTCGAAATGGGGGAGTATAAGGGCTTGATAAATGGTACGGAAATCATCCGGTTCAAGTAGCATGCGTAGGTGTCTGAGGGATCTGATTTTAAAGTAGATTGCCTTGACTGTGTTGGCTATGTGGTTCTTCATATCAAGGTTTTGGTCCAGCGTTACTCCCAGGTAGCGTATTGCCGGTTTAACTTGGAGTTGGGCATCCTTTACGTTAATACAACTAGGAGGGGTGAAGTTGGTGTTCCTCGAGACGAACAGGACTTCCGTCTTTTTGTGTTGTATTCTCAGGTTTTGTGATAGGAGCCACTCTGATATGGTGTCAAAGCAGTTAGTCAGCGGGTAAGGTCTAGGCAGTCCAATGATATTGGCATATATAGTAGCACATCGTCTGCATATATCATGTAACTGACATTAAAGGATCTGATGATGTCACAGATGGGTTGGATGTATATATTAAACATCAATGCAGATAAAGAGGATCCTTGGGGTACACCTTGACTTTGTTGGAAAGGTTCAGATGTATCCCCGTCGACTCTGACATGCTGCCATCTGTCGGACAGGTAAGATTTGCACCATTCGAGTGCTGTTCCACAGATGCCTTTTTCCCTTAGCCGGCAGATGAGAATTTCGTGGCATACCGAGTCAAAAGCCGCTGCTATATCTAGGAAGACAAGAGCGAAGCCCTGGCGTATGTTATCCACACCTGAGGTTATGTTGTTGAGGAGTGTTGTGAGTAGTGTTTCTACTCCATGTGACTCTCTGAAACCATGTTGAGCTGGATCCAGTGGGGCTGATGTGTCTATATGATCCTGTAATTGCCTGTGCACTATTTTCTCGATGATTTTTGCTAGCATAGGTATGCTAGATATGGGCCTATAAGATTCTACTTTTTGAGGATCAAGTTTGGTGTTCTTTAGCAGCGGTCTTACAGAGGTCTGCTTGAGCGTAGATGGGAAAGAGCCAGTGGTGAAGGAGTAGTTTAAGATTTTTGCTATAGTTGAGGATATGTCACATCGCAGGTCCTTTATCCAGTGCACAGGGCAAGGGTCTGTGTGTGCAGTGGTTGTGTTTAGAGCTAGGATGGTGTCTTCAATAGCTTTCTTCGAGGGGGTAAAGAAGGATGCCAGTGATACTGGGTAGTCTTGTTCATCAGGAGGGTCTGGTATTAATATTTTGTTGGTCTTGCACATTTTAGATTGCATGTAAATTGCATAGTCCTGTGGGCGGATCCTGCTGTGGTGCTCAGGGGTTGGCTCTTTGGCAAGTGTTTTAACTAAGTTAAACAAGTCGTGAGGTTTATTCAGTGACCGTTTCAGAGTATCTGTGTGGTGTTGTCTGATTTTATCTGAGATGGCTTTACGATGCTCTGCCAGGTGTTGGATGTAAGCTGATTGGTCACTGCTGGTACGTGACTTTTTCCATCGTTTTTCTAGTCTTCTTAAAATGGTTAGTGAGGTTTTTAAATCGGCTGTGAACCATGGGGCGGTAGGTCTCTTCTTTGGGTTCTTGTTCGTTGGATAGCGATTGCACTGAGTTTTTTGTTCCAGGAGGAGATCAACTCTTCTAGACTTAGTGAGGTGTCAGAGTGTGCTCATTTCAGTGAGGATGCGTTCTCTGTTAAATGGGTGGAATCTTCTGGTAGCTGAGTTAGCAGGCCTGCTTTCATCCGTTTTCGTCTTGTGTGAACAGTTAGTGGTAGGCATCTGAAAGGTGATGAGTTTGTGGTCAGTCCATGGGACTGCAGATATCGATAATACGATGTTTTGTGGTTGGTCCAAAATTAGCTGCGGTGCGAATATTAGGTCGAGGATATTGCCTTTCTCATGAGTAGGTTCTTGCACCATTTGTGTGTATCCTAGGCTATCTAGGGCATTTAGGAATGCTGTTGCTTGAGTGTCCTGTAATGATGGTAGGTTGATATCTCCTACGATCCAATTAGGTTTATTTGGACCCTGGGTGAAGGATGCCAGATTTATTATGGTTGCTAGGTCGTCTGGATCCCCTGACGGTGATCTATAGACCAAGTTTATGGAGCATGTGTTGTTTGAGACTGATACTGTTTCTAGATGGTTGTTACTGTTGGATTCATCCATTTTAAACTGGAGGTCAGCTTTGGTGATGATAAGTACTCCTCCGCCTTTCTTGTTTTGTCTGTGTCCAGTGAAGGCTGTAAAGTTAGGTGGGAGAAGCTGGTTGAGGATGATATTGTCTTCAGTTGAGAGCCATGTTTCAGTGACCATGAGAATGTCTAGCTGGTGGGACATTATTACATCCGTAATCACTGGCCACTTGTTTCGAAGTGAGCGGGCATTTATAAGTGCACACTTCAGTCTACTAGGGTAGACGTTTTTAGTTTGTCTAGTTTTCATGTTGTGTTGTAGTGGGACATGCAATAGGAGGTTGCGGTGCGGGATGTTGGCCCCATGTGGGTTGTGATAAGAGTCTCCTGACCATTTTCTCTCACTAGATAGTACAATAGGAATGTAATTTTGTGTGGTGGTGAGGGCCAGTATATTAGATGGTAGTGTTATAATAAGTAGGAAAAGGCACAATAACCTGATGATCATGTCTTCCATTTTAACCCTGTGAAGTATGAGGCTTATTCGAGAAGAACATAAGAACATAAGATATGCCATACTGGGTCAGACCAAGGTCCATCAAGCCCAGTATTCTGTTTCCAACAGTGGCCAATCTAGGTCATACGTACCTAGCAGTTTCCCCAAGGGACACAGGTTCCACAATGCTTGTATTGGTTCAAGCATTGATATCCTGGGTCCCTTCTTAATAATGGTTTATGGACCTTTCCTCCAGGAACTTGTCCAAACCTTTTTTAAACCCAGCTACACTAACAGCCTTTACTACATCCTCCGGTAACAAATTCCAGAGTTTGATTACACGTTGAGTGAAAAAATATTTTCTTTTATTAGTCTTAAATAGTTTACCCTGTAGCTTCATTGCATGTCCCCTAGTCTTTCTATATTCTGATAAGGTAAACAATCGATCTACGTTTACCCGTTCCACTCCGTTCATTAATTTATAGACTTCTATCATATCTCCCCTCAGCCGTCTCTTTTCCAGGTTAAAGAGCCCCAACCTTTTTAGCCTTTCTTCATAGGAGTAGCCTTCCATCCCCTTTACCATTTTGGTGGCTCTTCTCTGAACCTTTTCTAAAATCGCTATATCCTTTTTAAGATACGGCGACCAGAATTGCACACAATATTCAAGGTGCGGTCTCACCATGGAACGATATAGAGGCATTATAATATCTTTTGTTTTATTTTCCATTCCTTTCCTTATCATACCTAGCATTCTATTTGCTCTCTTGGCCGCCGCTGCACACTGGGCCGAGGGTTTTAACATGGAGAAGCGAATAGAGGGGGCTTTGGCACGCTGTGTGAGTTACTGACAACAGTAATATATTTAAGGTGAAACACAGATAGTAGTTATATTTCAAATTGAGTTACTGATAACATTAATAAATCTAGGGTGAGTCACAAAGTGGTAGGAATATATCTAAGATGAGTTACAGACGACTGTAATATAACTGAAACTTACTACTGACAACAGTACTAAATCTGAGATGAGAAGTAGCAGGTGAGACTTGCAAGTGAGAAGGAGATAAATATATATTTTTTTTTTTTTGCAGTTTTAGCTGAAATTGATACGTTTGTATCAAGTAATACAATTGCAGGCATTAACAGTGTTAAAGTATCAATGAGTTATAGTGGATACTTTGTAGCAAATAGAACAATTGCAGGGAATAAACAGTGACTACATACCTACGTGTAGAAACATGTGTGCAATTATGTAACAAACTGCAATTTCAGAGTAAAGAACAGCTTTAAGTGAAAGAATAGCGTCCATAAGAGGCTGTAGTTGAATACTTGCAGCATGTAGGCAGGTAGTGGACAGTTAGAGAGTTCGAATCTCCAGGCACAGATGCAGCTTTCTTCAGGATCAGAGCATAGAATGGTGGAAGTTCCTGACTCTTGTTTGTCGAATATTGGGTACTTCAAGGGTTGTATGGAGTAGTAAATACCTTTGCCAAAGGCCACTGCCTAAGGGCCACGCCCAAGGGCCCTCTGGCGAGGCCCTCAGGCGCGGGCCCGACAGGCGCGGGCCTGCCGGAGGCAGGCTGCTGTTTAAAGGGCCGCTGCTCCTCCTCCCACAGCCCCGAATGGGCTGGAGTGCCTGAACAGGACAGCTGGCTGAACCGGAGCGGTGCTCTACCCCGAATCGGGGAAGTTACAAGATGGTGCTGTTCCCGCCGAAAGCAGGCTGCCTTTAAAGGGCCGCTGCTCCTCCTCCCACAGCCCCGAATGGGCTGGAGTGCCTGAACAGGACAGCTGGCTGAACCGGAGCGGTGCTCTACCCCAAATCGGGGGAGTTACAAGATGGTGCTGTTCCCGCCGAAAGCAGGCTGCCTTTAAAGGGCCGCTGCTCCTCCTCCCACAGCCCCGAATGGGCTGGAGTGCCTGAACAGGACAGCTGGCTGAACCGGAGCGGTGCTCTACCCCGAATCGGGGGAGTTACAAGATGGTGCTGTTCCCGCCGAAAGCAGGCTGCCTTTAAAGGGCCGCTGCTCCTCCTCCCACAGCCCCGAATGGGCTGGAGTGCCTGAACAGGACAGCTGGCTGAACCGGAGCGGTGCTCTACCCCGAATTGGGGGAGTTACAAGATGGTGCTGTTCCCGCCGAAAGCAGGCTGCCTTTAAAGGGCCGCTGCTCCTCCTCCCACAGCCCCGAATGGGCTGGAGTGCCTGAACAGGACAGATGGCTGAACTGGAGCGGTGCTCTACCCCGAATCGGGGGAGTTACAAGATGGTGCTGTTCCCGCCGAAAGCAGGCTGCCTTTAAAGGGCCGCTGCTCCTCCTCCCACAGCCCCGAATGGGCTGGAGTGCCTGAACAGGACAGCTGGCTGAACCGGAGCGGTGCTCTACCCGAATCGGGGTAGTTACAAGATGGTGCTGTTCCCGCCGAAAGCAGGCTGCCTTTAAAGGGCCGCTGCTCCTCCTCCCACAGCCCCGAATGGGCTGGAGTGCCTGAACAGGACAGCTGGCTGAACCGGAGCGGTGCTCTACCCCGAATCGGGGGAGTTACAAGGGAATAGAGATTGGAGATTGACAAGGGAATAGAGATTGGAGACTGCTGGCAGTTTTTTTTTAAGGTGTGAACAAACAGGTAGACAGGTGAGTCGGTTGATATAGTGTATTTGGACTTTCAGAAAGCCTTTGACAAAGTCCCTCATCAGAGACTTTTGGCAAAACTAAAGAGTCATGGGATAAGAGGCAGTGTACTATTGTGGTTCAGGAACTGGTTAAAAGATAGAAAGCAGAGGGTAGGGCTAAATGGCCAGTTTTCCCAAAGGAGAAAGGTGAATAGTGGTGTACCCCAGGGATCTGTGCTGGGTCCGCTGTTTTTGATATATTCATAAATGACCTGAAAAAGGGAACAACGAGTAAGGTTATCAAATTTGCAGATGGCACAAAACTATTTAAAGTTGTTAAAACCCATGAGGATTGTGGAACTTTGCAAGAGAATCTTGATAAATTGGAAGACTGGGCATCAAAATGGCAGATGAAATTTAATGTGGACAAGTGCAAAGTTATGCACCTAGGGAAGAACAACCCAAACTATGGTTACATGATGCAAGATTCCACATTAGGAACTACCACCTAGGAAAAAGATTTAGGCGTCATTGTGGATAACATGTTAAAACCCTCTGCCCTGTGTGCAGCGGCGGCCAAGAGAGCAAATAGAATGCTAGGTATCATAAGGAAAGGAATGGAAAATAAAATAAAGGATATTATAATGCCTCTATCATTCCATGGTGCAACCGCACCTTGAATAGTGTGTGCAATTCTGGTCGCCATATCTTTATTTATTTATATTTCTTATATACCGCGCTATTATAATCAGTGCGGTTTACAGTTAAAACAGAACATACTACAATGTAACAGGTCACATTGAGTTTACATTGAACAGGGGTAGTAAACAGGGAAGAAACCGGGAAAACTATATACAAATTAAGAATACTCTTACGAAGGACATATAAGGATCTATAAACAGAGGCATATGCTCATGGGTCAAGGAGAGAAGGTATGGGAAAGATGATTAACCATTCTCTACGGGAGGCTGATCTATGGGGCGGGCTAGGTAGGAAGGCAAGGTGATGGCTGTGTGCTTTCCGGAATTGGTATTAGGGTAATGTTGTAGGAACAGGTGGTGCTTGAGAGCTTTTCTGAATAACGCTAGGTTCGAGATGGATCTTAAAAAGGATATAGCGTTATTAGAAAGGGTTCAGAGAAGAGCCACCAAAATGGTAAAGGGGATGGAAGGATACCCCTATGAAGAAAGGCTAAAAAGGTTAGGGCTCTTTAACCTGGAAAAGAGACGGCTGAGGGGAGATATGATGCGGCTGAGGGGAGATATGATAGAAGTCTATAAATTAATGAACGGAGTGGAACGGGTAAGCGTAGATCGATTGTTTACGTTATCAGAATATAGAAAGACTAGGGGACACGCAATTTAGCTACAGGGTAAACTATTTAAGACTAATACGAGAAAATATTTTTTCACTCAACGTGTAATCAAACTCTGGAATTTGTTACCGGAGGATGTAGTAAGGTGAAATTAGACTTACCTGCTAATTGTTGTTCCTTAAGGAACTCTAGTCCAGTCCCGGAACCTGAGAGTTCTGCACCGCCTCCAGCAGCTATGGAGACTGACATGTCATCACTTTGATGAACCAGTATAAATAGGCAAGGACCGCCAGTATCTATTGACAAAGCAGACTCAGCAGAGCAACAAATAAGTAGTTCATTCAAGAAAAAACCATCTATCAACAATAACTGCTTCGCTAAATACAGTCATATAACTAAAGAGAAGCTTCCAATTCTCCGTACTGCAGAGGAAGATTTGACCTCTCTGGAAGAACGAGAAATAGTAGAAATAGAAACAAAGAACTAAAGATAGAGAGAGAGAGAGAGAGCCCCTCCTGCTGATCACCACATCACCTGCTGTGCCCGGCCCTCAGGCTGCTCTGAAAGGAAACTGACAGAAACACGGGTGGGCTCCGGGACTGGACTAGAGTTCCTTAAGAAACAACAATTAGCAGGTAAGTCTAATTTCACCTTCCTTTGCGTCCCTCTAGTCCAGTCTCAGAACCTGAAAGGATGTAACAGAGCAGTAAAGATCAACGGGAGGGCCCTGCTAGAGCAGCCTGAAGTACTGCTGACCCAAACCGCACATTGCTGGCCGCCTGCACATCCAACCTGTAATGCTTAACAAACGAATGCAAGGACGACCAAGTCGCCACCCTGCAAATCTCAGCCACCGGCACCAAAGCAAACTCTGCCCAAGAGGCTGCCTGCGCTCTCGTTGAATGGTCTCTGAGACCCACAGGCACCACCTTACCTTTCAATATATATGCCGCTGCAATGGCCTCCTTCAACCATCTAGAGATGGAGGCCTTAGATGCCGCTTTCCCTTTCCGCGGCCCACCGAACACCACAAACGATTAGACTTACGAAAAGGCTTCGTCTCGCGGAGGTACCGCTTCAGAGACCTCCGAACATCCAGACGTCCCAATCTACCTCCATGGCTTCCTTCTGCTCAACAGTAAACACCGGCAATGAGACTGCCTGGTTGACATGAAACACTCACCACCTTAGGCAAGAACGCAGGAACCGGCCGCAGCACCACCTTTTGATCTGAGAATGACAAAAACGGCTCCCTACAAGATAAAGCCTGCAACTCAGAAATCCAACGCACGGAGCAAATGGCCACAAGGAAAACTGTCTTCAACGTTAAATCCTTCAAAGACGCCTTACTCAACGGTTCAAAAGGAGCCCTAACCAACGCTTCCAACACTAGATTCAGGTCCCACGGCGGCACCGAGCACTGCCACGGAGGACGCAAATGCGATACAGCTCGCAAAAACAGTTTCACATCCGCATGGCCCCCTAACGCCACTCCTCGGACCTTCCCTCGATAACACGAGATCGCCAACT
Organism: Ichthyophis bannanicus; assembly: GCA_033557465.1. Classification (NCBI taxonomy): domain Eukaryota; kingdom Metazoa; phylum Chordata; class Amphibia; order Gymnophiona; family Ichthyophiidae; genus Ichthyophis; species Ichthyophis bannanicus. Next base: position 238,787,583 of record CM066040.1, read on the forward strand.
GCACTCTCAAAGAACTGGCCGCTAGCCCTCTCTCGAACCTGTCCTGCAAGAACGCTAGCACCTGTGCAATCGACGCCAAGGGTATCACCCGCCTGTCCGCACACCAGGCCTCAAAAATGCGCCAGACCCTCACATAAGCTAAGGAGGTAGATTTCCGCCTCACTTTCAGCAACGTCGAAATGACTGCCGAAGAATACCCTTTGGATGTCATCCTCACCCTTTCAAGATCCAGGCCGTAAGCGAGAATCGATCCACCTGCGGCATGCGCAGCGGCCCCTGAAGTAACAAATCCTCCCCTCAGAGGAAGCCACCATGGCCTGTCTATCACCAACTGAACCAGATCCGCATACCAAGGTCTTCTCGGCCAATCTGGCGCCACCAGAACCACCCATCCCTGGTGGCGCTCTATGCGCTGCACCACGCTTCCGATGAGAGCCCAAGGGGGAAACACAAACGAGACCCCCGACCGGCCACTCCTGTGCCAAAGCATCGAGACCCTCTGACATCCGTTCGACGCCTGCTGTAAAACCGTTCCGCCTTTGCCGACTCGAAGGTCGCCATCAGATCCATTATCGGCCTCCCCCAGCGCCCCGCGATTAGGGCAAAAACGTCCGGGTGAAGCGACCACTCTCCTGGATCGACCTTGCGCTGACTCAAAAAATCCGCCTCGACATTGTCTATTCCCGCGACATGTTGAGCAGAGATGGCCACCAGATGTCTTTCGGCCCAGGTCAACAGCTGACTGGCTTCTTCCAACGTCGCACTCCCCATGCTGCCCTGCCGATTGATGTAGGCCACCATAGTCGCATTGTTGGAGAGCACCCGAAACGCTGACCGACCCAGGCCCTGCTCAAACTGCAATAGGGCCCGATATTCCGCCCTCATTTCCAGCCTGTTGATCGACCAGCTCGCCTCTAGCGCCAACCACTGCCCTTGCGCGAACTGGCCCTCGAAATGCGCTCCCCATCCAGAAAGACTCGCATCTGTCGTAACGAGTCTCTAGGTGCATTTCCCTCTCCAAGTTCTCCGGCCGTGTACACCAGAGAAGTTCCCGTCTCACCTGAGGCAGACACACTAGACGCTGAGAAAGTGCATCCGACTGGTGCGACCAACACCGCAGCAGCGCCCTCTGCAGCGGTCTCATGTGCGCTCTGGCCCATGGCACCACCTCTACTGTGGCTGCCATTGTCCCGAGCAACTGCAAATACCGCCAAGCCGTGGGAGCTCTGCGGGACAGAAACCTCCGTACTAGCTCCCTCAAATAAAGAGACCGGTCCAGCAGCAGAAACACCTTCCCCTGCGCTGTGTCGAACCTTGCCCCCAGGTATTCCAGGGACTGCGACAGACTCAGCCTGCTCTTGGAGAAGTTGACTACCCACCCTAGGCCCTGCAACACCTGCAACACCCAGGAAGTAGCCGACCTGCTCTCTTCCTCCGACTTCGCCCGAATCAACCAATCGTCCAAATACGGATGCACCAGCACTCCCTCCTTATGAAGCGCTGCTACAACCACCTCCATCACCTTGGTGAAAACTCGGAGCCGTCGCCAAGCCAAACGGCAATGCCCGGAACAGGAAATGACCCATGGGCACCGCAAACTGGAGAAATTGCTGATGCTCCTTCCGAATGGGGATATGCAAGTAAGCCTCTGTGAGATCCAGTGACGTTAGAAACTCTCCTTCGAGTACTGCCAAAACCACGGACCGAAGCGTCTCCATACGGAAGTGCGAAACTCGGAGACAGCGATTCACGCTCTAAGTCTAAGATGGGCCGAAAAGTGCCCTCCTTTTTCGGCACCACGAAATAAATGGAGTATCGACCGTACCCGCACTGTTCCGACGGCACCGGCACCACTGCCCGCAGCTGAAGCAACCTGCAAAGCATCTCGAGCACCGCCCGGCACTTGAACCGTGCTCTGCACGGCGACTGGATAAACACGTCTGCCACTGGCCGTTGGAGCTTCAGAGCGTAACCTTCTCGAATAACCTCCAACACCCACTGATCTGACGTTATCTGGACCCAGGCAGGGTAAAAATCCCGTAGCCGTCCCGATGGCCTCGCACCCTACCTGAGTCCCCCCTCATCTCATTGTGGTTTCTTAAAATTGGAGGCCGCTCCGGACGCAAAACCTCTACCTGCGCCTCGAAAACCTCAAAATCCCTTGCTTTGTCCAAGGAACCTGCCACGCTTAAATTGCCCAAAGCGGGGCGAACGGGACCTACGAAACTCCCTCTGCATTCCCTTGGGCGCCGGGTTAGGGCGGCCCTGCTTAGGTTTATCCTCCGGCAAACGCCCACCTTTAGACTCACCCAAATCTTTAACCAACTTATCCAAATCTTCACCAAACAAGAGCTTCCCCCTAAAAGGGAGCTTACACTAAGCCGCGCCTTGGAGGAACTGTCTGCCGCCCAGTTTCGCAACCATAAATACCTCCGGGCTGCCACCACTGAAGCCATACTCTTGGCCAGCCCCCGGATCAGGTCATAATGAATATCCGCCAAATAGGCGGACCCGGATTCCAGGCGAGAAGCCTCCTCCACCTGTCGCATTGCCTGATCCCCCTGAAGGCGCTGAGACCAATGCAGACAGGCTCTCGCCACCCAAGCCCCGGCAATCGAGGCCTGCATGGACAGCGCGCCTATGTCAAATACCTGCTTTAACAATGTATCTAACTTCCTATCCTGACCATCCTTAAGTGCTGCAGCCCCCTCTACTGGGATCGTCGTCTTCTTAGTAACCGCCGACACAGCCGCATCGACCTTAGGAGACCGAAAAAGTTTCCTATCCTGATCCGCTAGCGGATAAAGTCTGACAAGAGCTCTAGATCCCTTAAGGGTCGACTCGGGTACATCCCACTCCTCCTGAATCATATTCCGGAACACCCTGTGAATAGAGAATACGCGCTGCGTCGTCCGCACCGCTTGCAACAACAGATCCTCCAACACCTCATCCGTCGACGGAACCGCCTCCGGCATGTTAAGAGCCTTAAGGGATTCAGTAATCAGTGCTGGCAACTCCTCCTGCCTAAACACCCTGACCACCCTAGCCTGTTGCTCCGCCTCGGGCAGCTCGCCCTCTTCTAACTCTGCTACAGAATCCTCCTGCAGATCTTCCTCCTAGAGATCTTCGACCGACAAAGGCGGCGACCTTTCCGCCCCCTTTACCTTACGCCGCTTAGCCGGGGTACCAGCAGCCTCCTGAGTCACTGGACTGCCGAGACGCTTCACCTCCCGATCACCGGGCGGAATAGCGACCATACCAGGCTGTAGGAGAGACAACGCCTATTGCAATAGCAAAAAGAGATCCAAAGGGACCAAAGGCTGCCCCTCCACCGACCCCTGTGCTTGCGGTAGCAGAATGTCACCTGCCATATACGGCCCTGCCACCAGTTGCGAGGGAAGCCGAGATGGCGAGGGAGCGTCCCCCTGACTCTGGGACCCCCTGTCCTGTCCTGTCCTCTCCTCTCCTCCTGACCCCCCTTCCAGCGCTTGTTCCATCACAGCTGCTTCTTGGGTACAGACTCCGCAAAACCCGGACTCCAGGAGCGAACCCCGCCTAGTGCCACACACAAGACACCTAGCCTTAGCAAGCATGCTCCCCCTGAGCCCAGCACTCAACACCACACAGTGCAGCAAGCTTGGCTAATAACCCAAAACGTGATAAAAACTCCAAAACTCAGCAAGTTCGGTTTACAGCATCTGGGTTTGTTGTTGGTTTCTTTTTTTATTTTTTTTTTTTTTTTTTTTTTTTTACACAGCCACCTCTCAACTCTAGTACCTCCACGTAATGCCACAGCCCCGAAAAACCAAACTGGGAGAATATGAAGCCTCTGGCTCCCCCGACGCGCTGTGCTGACAGAAAACAAGTCCAAAATAAGCCCCAAAATGGCCGCCGTGTGATTACCACGCGGCCCCTGCTGCACACTCGAGATGCACTGCCCGCGGCGAATCTAGCCCCCTGGACCTGCCCTCACCCCAAAAAAAGGAGCAAGAATTTCTTACCGCCTGCTCCTGCCTCAGAGGCTCACGATCCTCCAGAGAGCCCCGATCTGCCGCCCGAGCTCAGCTCGATCAGCGGCTTCGGCTCCGGGCAGAGAGACAGCCCCACACTCTGTGTGCCGTGTTCCTTTGCCCTCCCCAGGCACAATATCGGCGGCGCCTGCCACCTGCTCCTCACCCTTACAAGCAGGATCGGGAGCAGGGAGGCTCTTCTCACTGGCCCGGCAAATGTCTCTTAAGTGTTTTCCTGCCGGGGGGGGGAGGGTAGGGAGGGAGAAGGCAAGAGGACTGAAGAAGGGAGAAACTTAAAGTCAACCAGTCTCTGCAGATCTAGCCTGCTGCGCCCTGCTGAACACCTCCCAGGCAATTAAAAACAAAACTAAACTTCACCAATTTTAAATTTTAAATTTAAAAGACTCTGCTTATTTGCTACCATCTGAGCCCAGTCCCTAGGCTCAGCACCATCTCCAGCTGCTATGGAGACAAACTGGCGGGGAGAGGCGGTCCTTGCCTATTTATACTGGTTCATCAAAGTGATGACATGTGTCAATCTCCATAGCTGCTGGAGCAGATGCAGAACACTCTGGTTCCGGGACTGGACTAAAGGGACGCAAAGGAAAAGCTGTTAGTGTAGCTGGGTTTAAAAAAGGTTTGGACAAGTTCCTGGAGGAAAGGTCCATAAACCATTATTAAAAAAGGGACCCAGGATATCACTGCTTGACCCAATACAAGCATTGTGGAACCTGTCTCTTTTGGGGAAACTGCTAGGTACGTATGACCTAGATTGGCCACTGTTGGAAACAGGATAGTGGGCTCGATGGACCTTGGTCTGACCCAGTATGGCATACCTTATGTTCTTAAGGTTGGGGTTAGAATAGTTATACTCCTTAGAATCCACAAAAGGTGATACTTTGTTTCCTACAGGACTCTACCTCTTTTGATGTTTATTTAGATTGCAAACCATTTTGAATAATATTGCTATAAAGATGGTATCTAAAAACTTAAATAATAAGTATCATTTTGGTCCCCTTCCTCTGAACAGTTTCAAGTCTTTTTATATCCTTTGAGGTATGGGCTCCAAAACTGAACATAATACTCAAAGTGAGGTCTCACCAATGGCTTGTATAGGGGGCTTTAATACTGTCTTCCTTCTTCTGGTTATGCCTCTCTGTATGCCACCTAGCATCCTTGTTTTGGCCACCGCCATGTCACATTGTTTCACCACCTTGAGATCCGACAATCACTCAAAGATCCTTCTCCTGGTCCAAGGAGACACCTCATTACCTATCGCACATAGCTCCTTTGGATTTCTGCATCCCAAGTACATCACTCTGTATTTCTTTGCATTACGTCTTAACTATCAAGCTTTAGACCATTCTAATTTTTGTAGATCTTTTCCCATCTTGCCTACTCCCTCCAAGGTGTTCACTGTGTTGTAAATCTTCTGTCATATGGAAAAAGGCAAACTTTTTCTTTTAATCCTTCTGCAATATCATTCACAAAGACACTGAACAGAACCAGTCCCAGGACTGATCCCTGCACACCACTGCTCACCTTTCTTTTGTCAGAGTTCCATTTACTCCTACCCTCTGTCATTCAATCAATTCTGAGCCAGATCACCACCTTGGGACCATCCCCAGGATGTTCAGTTTATTCATAAACCTCCAATGAGAAATATAAAAGGCTTTGCTGTATCCATGAAGGTCGCATCCATTGCATGCTCTCAATCTAGTTCTCTAGTCACCCAGTCAAAGAAAACAATTAGATAGTTCGGCAAAACCTTCCTTTGGTAAAACTATGTTGCCTCAACTCTTGCAACCCATTAGATTCTAGAAAATTCAGAATACTTTCTTTCAGCTCTCTCTTCATTACTTTCCCTATAACTGATGTACAAAGCCTATAGTTTGCCACCTCTTTCTGTTAACATTTTGGTCAAGGACGACATTAGCCCTTTTCCAATCCTACAGACCTTCCCCCGCCTCCAAGGATCTACTAAATACATAATATAATAAATGACGGCAGATAAAGACCAGCATGGTCCATCTAGTCTGCCCAGTAAGATGGCAAGAGTAGGTGCACCTGTCGCTCCATGCAGGTCACCCTTCCCCATGTCTTTATTTTAGGGGTGAACCCTCCGTGTCTTTGTTTTAGGGGTGAACCCACCGCTCCGTGTAGGACACCCCTGTATGTTGAGAAATTAGTTAAGTTTATTTTGATTTTATCCTGTTGCTGTAAAGGGATCCACTGTGTCTGTCCCATGCCATTTTGAATTCTGTCATCTGTGAAAGGTTCCACTAAAACCTCTCTGCGATCTATTAGTATTCCTGGGATGTCTCTCAGTCACATGCTTTATCCACTTTCAATTTTGCAAGCTGTTCATCTACTTTGTTCCCATTAGTATTTTATTATTTACAAAAGCTGTCCTGCACACTTGCAGTAAAATTCTAAAGCTCATTAGAAAATTATTATTCAGATATAATCACCATATTTTGTATTTGGACAGTACATTTTGGCTCAACAACGAGTTTTAGGACAGGGTACCTATGTGACCATTCACAGAGGAGTTGTCAAGTTACCAAATTCCAAAAGGGAGATTTTTTTGTCCAGTCCTCGTTTCGAACTTCCATCCCAGAGTAGAGTGGTATTTGTAGTCCCTGATTCTCCCCACAATGAAATCGGTGCTTTGGGTCCCATAATGCATCAGAATGAGGCGGTTAGAAATCCAGGACTAGCTTCATGTCTCCCTCCTAGAACTGGGTAGCTAGGTACTGCAGCTCTGTCAAAGTGGTGTATTGGTAGATGTAATACTTAAAATCAAAGTTATCACGATGAAATATTTCTGCTATACCTCTGTGCTACCTTGTATTTTTAGAGGCCTGTACTTATCGTAGGTGTGATACAGGTCCACTTACAAACAGAAGACAGACACATGATAAAGACATCTACCATACTCCTATAAAGCTAGTTATCTAAAGAAGATTTGACAATACACTGAATGAACAGTCATCTAGCAAATAACTCAGAAGCACGCTGGCCTCTGACAGGTGGATCCAGAAACTCACACCATATTAGTTATTTTATTTAATCGTAAACTTTACCTCTTTCGTTCTCCTTGTATTTACAGACACCAGATGGAATTTCTGCTTGAAACATTGAGCCCACCATAATTTCCTATATAGAAAAAGAGATTTGGTTGTCTGCAATTTTATTAACTTTATTAACAGAGTTGAATTAAGCAAATATTCGATCCATCTTCAATATTAACCACCAAAATCTTATCCACAACCTTCATATTTATGCTGGTCAAATATGCTAAACATTTTCTGTATACGCATAATGTAAAACTCCATAGTACATCTCATTTTTTATGCAAACCATTTCTAAAATAGTACAAGACAAGTTCAACACTAGAACAATTCTGGGAATGCAATCAATGCCAGACTAAATTTCACTTAGTGTGCAATATTTGCTTTAAAATCTGTAAATCATTCAATACTGTTAAGACTGGCAATAGTGCTGCTATATGGGAGACCAAATATTAATTCTTGAGTCCAGCTTCTGCTCTGCTGGCCTTGTAGAAGAGCAGGAATCAGTCCAACCTATATAAGCTATATGACAGACGAGACATAAGGTGAAATTAGACCTTACCTGCTAATTTTCTTTCCTGAGTCCCTCCAGTACAGTCCACAAGAATAGCTTATGCTCATCCACCAGCAGATGGAGACTGAGAACAGCAAGCTCAAACCTTTCAATTAAATAGCCTGTGCTTCCCTGCAGAGCCAATATGAACCTCAGAGTGGCAGAACGGAGGTCCAAAAACCCCAACAGCTCCACCAGCCCTGTAAACAAGTCGTACACCAGAAGCACCGTGCATTCTTGGCCGAGTATCTCAATATGTCTGAAAGGATTTTTTTTATTTGAAACATAATGGCAGAAAAAGATCACATGGCCTATGAACTACTATAGTCCTCTTTAGAGATCTTGTGTATTTGTCCCATGCTTTCTTGAATTCAGATATTGTCTGCATCTCTACTACCTCCACTGGGAGACTATCACTCTTTCCATAACTAATATTTCCGCATATTACTCCTGAGTTTATAACCTTTCACCTCATCCTATGTCCCCTCATTGCAGAGTTTGTTTTCAATCGAGAGGCTCTCCTCGTGTGTTTATGCCATGGATGTGTTTAAATGTCTGTCATATCTCCTCTATCGTGCCTTTCGTCTAACATATATATATTAAGATCTTTAAATCTGTTCCCACATGCTTTATAATGAAAGCCACTAACCATTTTAGTAGCCATTCTGCACAGACTCCATCCTGTTTATATCCATTTGAAGGTGTGGTCTCCAGAAATGCACACAGTACTCCAAATGAGGTTGTACCAGATTTATACAGAGGCACCATCACCTTTTTTTCAGCTGGCCATTCCTCTCCCTATGCACCAAAGCATCTTTCTGGCTTTCGCTATTGCCTTTTCAACCTGTTTAGCCACTTAAGATCATCAGAAAAAAAATCAAGCCAAGATCCTGCTTTTTCGTGGACAGAAGTACTTCGCATCCTACACGATACGGCTCCCTCAGATTTTTGCAGCCCAAATACATGGCCCTACATTTTTCAGCATTAAATCTCAGCTGCCAAATTCTTGACCATTCTTTAAGCTTAGCAAGATCCCTCTTCATGTTATCTATTCCTTCTTGGGTGTCTACTCTATTGCAGACTTTGGTATCATCCGCAAAGAGGCAAACCTTACCCAACAGCCCTTCCGCAATACCACTAACAGAAACGGGATACTCCCCCCAATCAAGGGCCAAAGTCCACAACGGAGACAGCAAACATTGCAACAGCACAGTGGAACTCTCTAGAACCATAATGAAATAAAGGGAGAACGCCACCAACCAACTGGCCAAGAGATCGTCTATTCCAGCGAATAGCATCTTTAGAACAGGCCCAAGACCAAAAAGACAGAGGTCAAATCACGGAAGGGTCCTGGACTGGAGGGACTCCAGGAAAGAAAATGAGCAGATAAGGTTTAATTTCACCTTCCAGTTTGTCCCACCAGTCCAACACAGATGCGTGGAACGTAACAAAGCAGTAGAATCGCAGGGTGGGTAACAAAACTCTGGCCTGCAATACCCAAACCCCAAAGTCCGCATCTTAATGGGCCTGCACATCCAGGCGGTAATGACGTGAAAAGGAATGGAGCCACGACCTCGTCAATGCCTTGCAAATATCCTGTGACAGGACAAGGCTGAACGCGCCCAAGACGCTACTTGAGCCTTGGTAGAATGGGCCCAAAACCCCGTTGGGGCAACATACCTCTTCAGCAAGTACATGGATTCAATAGCATCCCGAGTCCAATGGGAAATAGACGCCTTGGCCACTGCCTCACCCACGTGAGACCCAAAGAACACAAAGACACGCCACACGCCGAAATGCCTCTGTCACCTTCAAGTACCACTTAAGCACCCAGCGGACATCAAGTACACACAAATCCCTAAACTCCAGAGTCCAGGGGACCAAAGGCCAGCAAGGTCACTGCATGATTAATGTGGAACACCGAGACCACCTTCGGCAAGAAGGAAGGAAATTGGCAAAGGATCATCCTTTCCTTCATGATCACCAAATAAGGCTCCCTGCACCAGCCAGCCTGTAGTTCTGAGATGCAATGCACCAAGCAAATGGCCGCCAGAACCACCACTCGAGTGTCAAATCTTCCAAGGAAGCTCTCAGAGGCTCGAACAAGGACCTCACAAGCACAGAGAGGACCAAGTTAAAGTCCCAGGTTGGAATTGGGGTTCTTTTTCTGCTATATTGCAGGATCTGAGGCAGCATGGCTTTACCAGATGCACGTCTTGTCAGACAAATCTAATTGATTTGACTGGGTTACCAGAGAGTTGGGCCGAGGGAGAACCCTAGATGTGGTGTACTTAGATTTCAGTAAAGCCTTTCACACTGTTCCACAAAGGCTTATAAATAAATTGAGCACCCTAGGGAAGGATCCTAAAGTGACTAACTGGGTTAGAAATTGGTTGAGTGGGAGGCGATAAAGTGTACAGGTAAATGGAACTCACTCTGAGGAGAAGGATGTTACCAGTGGTGTGCTGCAGGGACCTTGGTCCAATTTTTTTAACTTCTTTGTTAATGATATTGCGGAAGGGCTGTCGGGTAAGGTTTGCCTATTTGCGGATGATAACAAAATTTGCAATAGAGTAGACCCCCAGAAGGGGTAGATAACCATAAGGAGGGGTCTAGCTAAGCTTGAAGAATGGTCAAGAATTTGGCAGCTGAGATTTAATACTAAAAGATGCAGGGTCATGTATTTGTGCTGCAAAAATCCAAGGGAGCGGGTCAGTGTACGGGGCGAAGTACTTCTGTCCACGAAAGAGCAGGACCTGGGCATGATTGTTTCTGATGATCTTAAAGTGGCTAAACATGTAGAAAAGGTGACCGCGAAAGCCAGAATGATGCTTGGGTGCATAGGGAGAGGAATGGCCAGCTGAAAAAAAAGGAGGTGATGGTCCCTCTGTATAAGTCTGCTGCAACCTCATATGGAGTAGTGTGCAATTCTGGAGACACACCTTCAAATGGATATAAACAGGATAGAGTCAGTGCAGAAAGTGACTACTAAAATGGTTAGTTATCTTTGTTATAAAGCATATGGGGACAGACTTAAAGATCTTAATATGTATACGTTAGAAGACAGGATAGAGGAGATATGAGAGAGACATTTAAATACCTCTGTGGCATAAACGCACAAGAGGAGAGCCTCTTTCGATTGAAAGCAAGCTCTGCAATGAGGGGATATAGGAGGAGGATGAAAGGGGATAGACTCAGGAGTAATATGAGGAAATACTTCTTTATGAAAAGAGTGATAGATGCATGGAATAGTCTCCCAGTGCAAGTAATAGAGACAAGGACAGTATCTTAATTCAAGAAAGCATGGGAACATAACATAAGCTATGCCATACTGGGTCATATCAACATAAGAACATAATATAAAAACAAAATATGCCTCCAGTGGGTCAAACCAAGGTCCATCAAGCCTAGTGTCCTGTTTCCAGCAGTGGCCAATCTAGGTCACAAGTACCTAGCAGTTTTGGGGCAAGCAGTGGATTGTATTGCTTGTATTGGCGCAAGCAGTGGATTTCCCGGGTCCCCTTTAATAATGGTTTATGGACCTTTCCTCCAGGATCTTATCCAAATCTTTTTTAAACCCAGCTACACTAACAACTTTTACCACATCCTCCGGTAACAAATTCCAGCGTTTGATTATGCGTTGAGTGAAAAAATTCTCTTATTAGTCTTAAATTTGTTACACTGTAGTTTCATTGCATGTCCCTTAGTCTTTCTATATTTTGATGGTGTAAACAATCTACATTTACCTGTTCCATTCCATTCATTAATTTATAGACCTCTATCATATCTCCCCTCAGCCATCTCTTTTCCAGGTTGAAGAGCCCTACCTTTCTGGCCTCGCCTCATAGGCGTATACTTCCATCTCCTTTACCATTTTGGTGGCTCTTTTCTGTACCTTTTCAAATAACACTATCAATGGTGTGAAGGGAACGAACCCCACTTCATACCACATCCCTAAGCATTCCTTGTGTTATATAGCTTAACCCTATATAAAACTCTTTTTCCAAGCCACACCAGTTTTGGTTGTCTTATTTGTGCTGCTTACCCTACTGTCTCTGTGAAATGAACCCAGGACCAAACGGAGCATAACCAAAAGTAGAGAGCGGCGAAAGATTACATCTCCCAGACGAGCCCTAAAATGTAATCTTCTGGAAAATGTAATCTTCTGGGAAATGCAATCTTTCGCCGCCTTCTACTTTTGGTTACGCTCCGTTTGGCCCTGGGTTCATTTCACAGAGACAGTAGGGTAAGCAGCACAAATAAGATAACCAAAACTGGTGTGGCTTGGAAAAAGAGTTTTATACAGAAATAGGCTTATTACATAGGTACAGAACAGAGTTATATAGTTGTTACAGAGCTGCTTCAGTGTGCCTCAATGAATCTGTGTGTGTGTGTGCATGTGTGAAGTGTGAGAGAGAATAGGAAGAGAGAGAGAGAGAAGGGTGGGGGGAAATGTGTGTCAGTCTCATAGTAAGAATAATATATATATAGAGAGAGAAGTGGGTGTCAGAGCCTCATGTCCCTCATGTCCGATGAATAAGAGAGAGCAGAAGGGAGGGTGGGGGGTAAGGTGTGTCCGATGAAAATAGGAGAGAGATATTTTTGTCCTCTGTCTTTTATAGTGAAATTCTCCTCCAGCACCTCCCTCTGTCATAATTTGGTTTGTTTGAGATCTGCTATCACTTGATTAGCAAGGAGGGGCTGCAGACCAATCTAATCAGGCCCGGAGACTGACATCACCAGGGGGTCAGAGCTAATCTCATCTTGTAAACTACCCTCATTAAGTTTGGAGACTGACATCACCAGAGTAACAAAGCTGCTTGAAATCCAAGGTTTGGGAAAAAGCCATGACACCTATGCTAGGCATAATGTCATGCTGATGTATGTCGACACTATTGAGGGTCCATTTGTGGGACTGGTCTGTCAGAGTGTTGAGCTCTCTATGAGCAGGTAGGTCACCTGTAGCTCAATGCCATGGGCCACTGTGAATTTCCAGAGGCGCACAGTCTTCCAAAACAAGAGGTACAAGCCCATGCCTCCCTGCTTGACAACGTATATCACCACCACCTAGTTATCCATCTGAATCAGAACTACCTGGTTGGAAAGCTTTGAGAGCATTTGTGATCACCAGCAGATCCAAGAAAGTTGATATGATGCAAACTCTCCTGCTCCTACCACACGCCCTGCATCTGCAGGCCATCCAAGTGCATGCCCCAGCCCAGTATGGAAGTGTCAGTGATGAGTGTCCAGTGGGGTGGTATCAACTGAAAGGGAAGACCTCAGAGCTAGGGTCGTGGCTCCATCTGGAGATAAGTGTTAATGTCTGCTAGGTATTTTGTGAAGACCCTGGGGGCCAATGCCAGCCCAAAGGGCAGCACCCGGTACTGAAAGTGCTGGCCCCCCAGCATGAAAGCATAGTTACCGACCTGTAACAGGTGATCTCTGGGAACAGCAGGAATCGGTCTTCACATATGGGTGATGTTGGTACAGACGAAGCCTGCACAAGAATGTTCCCCGGCTTCCAATAGGAAAGCTATTGGGAACACACCACAGCGCCTGCATGCCTACCCACCTTCCCAACTCCTTTCCTCAGTTGAGTCTGTAGCTGAAAGGAAGAGAAAAAAATAAACCAACCCTACAACTTAGGAGAGGTTGTGAAGACTGATTCCTGATGATCCCGGAAATCATTTGTTACAGGTGAGTAACTATGTATCTCCAAGAACAAACAGGAATACAGTCTTCACATATGGGAATCACTAGATCCCAGGTACCAGAATGGCATGGGGGGAGGGGGGAATCAGTGTGATCCCTGAGGCTAAAGCTTAAAGCCAAAGTGTGGATATGATGTGGTCCATTGGACTCAATTCCAGGAGGCTATATCACTAATGATAGTCTTGTCTCTTGTAGAAGTCCAGGATGGAGGGTAGGAACTGAGTTTAAGTAGCAAAGAGGTACGGGAGTAAAGCTTGCCCAAAAGGCAGCATCCCGACAGGAGTCCCTGTCCAGACAATAATGTGCAGCAAAAGTATGAATGGAGGACCAGGTAGCTGCCCGACAAAGCTCCTCAATGGATACTTAACGGAGATTGGCTATGGAGATTACCATAGCCCGCACATTATGAGCAATAATATGACCCTCCAGGGAGGCTCCTGCTTGTGCATAAGCAAAAGAAATGCAATCTGCTATCAATCTGGATAGAGTTCTTTTAGTCACCAGTAGCCCAAGGTGACTGGGATCAAAGGAAATAAATAATTGAGAGGATTTTCTGTGAACTTTAGCTCTATCCAAGCCAGTGCTCGCTTCTAGTCTACGGTGTGTAGTGCTGCTTCAGCCCGAGACTCAAATGCTCCCGGGAAGAAAATCGGGAGAATTACTGACTAGTTGAGATGGAAGGAGCAGCCTACCTTCAGAAGGAAATACATATGTGTACAGAAAATCACCTTGTCATGGTGGATACAGGTATATGGCAGATCTGCCACCAGAGCCTGTAGTTCGCAGATGCGATGAATTGACGTAATGGCAATGAGGAAGATTACCTTCCAAGATAGTAACTTCACTGAAGTGGTGGCTAAAGGCTTGAAAAGAGGCTTTAGAAGTTGAGTAAGAAACATGTTAGGCCAGAGGCAGCTTAATGGGTGGCTTGGACAGTAGGAGATGCCACATGAAGTATGCTACTAAGGGGTGTTAGAAGATAGGCTCTCCACCCAGTGGTTTGTGAGAGGCCGCAATTGTACAAAGATGAACTCTGAGTTTGTCCTAAGACCTGCCAGTGACAAGTCGAAGAGATATTGTAGAAGGGACTCCACCGGGCAAGCAAAGGGGTCAATGCCCTTTGGGAAGCACCAGACAACAAACCTTTGCCACTTGAAGGCATAAGATTGCACGTGGACACCTTGTGTGATGCAAGGAGGATATCTTTGACCTCCTGTGGCAGGTCGAGGTCAGCGAGCACCATCCCTTGCTGTAAGGCAAAGGGAGTGAAGATTGGGATGGAGAAGCATCCCTTGGTCCTACGAGAGGGGTTCGGGCACACAGAGAGGTTGACTGCGAAAGGCAAAGCAGCAGAGGAAACTATGGTTGACAGGGCCAAAAAGGGGCTACGAGGATCATGAAGCTCTTGTCGGTCTGTAGTTTGAACAGCATTTTGGGTATCAAGGGGATGGAAGGAAATGCATACAGCAGACCCTATTCCTGGTGGATAAGGAAGATATCCAGGGGCCTGTCTTTGCAGGGATGGAAGCCTGGAGCAGAAGAGTGCAAGTTGTATGTTCTGCGGAATGGCGTAAAGATCTAGGAGTGGAATTCCCCATGTTTGGAAGATCCAAGCAGCAGTTTCCAGATGAAAGATCCACTTGTGTGGACGAAGGATACGGCTTAGCCTGTCTGGAAGGACATTGAGGTTGCCCGGGAAGTATACCGCTCTGAAGTGAATGCTGTGTGTGATGGTAAATAATCACAGGCGAAGCACTTCCTCGCACAGCGGACCGGATCCCGTCCCTGCCTGTTTGTTCATGTAGAACATGGCAACCTGGTTGTCTGTCTTGACTAATACTTGTTGCCCCCAAAGTTCGTGTTGAAAAACCCGAACAGCATTTGTTAGTGCTCATAATTCTAGGAGGTTTATCTGCAGAGCAGATTCTTGTTGTGTCCATAATCCTTGTGTGGTTAAGTCATTCAGATGCGCTCCCCAACCCAACTTTGAGGCATCAGTTATCAGGGTGCATCGAGGTGGAGGCATCTGAAAAGGTAACCCGCCAAGTAGGTTCTGTGGAGAACACCACTGAACAGACTTGGTCAGTTGAAGGATGATGTGGATCTTGTCTCTGAGAGAACCCCTTTGCTTGCATCTATTGAGAAGACAAGAGTCCACTGGGCTTGTCGCATGTGTAGTCGAGCATAGGGGATGACATGGACCGTGGAGGTCATGTGCCCCAAAAGACATAGCATCTCTTAAGCTGTTACGTGGCTTTGCTGTTGCATTGCTTTTGCCAGCTCAATGAGGCAAGCACAGCGATCTTGAGGAAGAAAAGCTCAGGCCTGTTGAGTATCTAAGAATACTCAGATGAACTCCAGACATTGCGTTACAGCAAGGTGAGACACTGGGAAGTTTAGGACAAATCCCAGATATTGGAGCACCATGATGGTGCAATGAAGAGAACGTTTTTACCTCCTGAGGGGAGTCTCCCCTGATTAGCCAGATGTCTAAGTAAGGGAAGACAAAGACCCCAAAGTGCAGAGATAGGCAGCAACTACTGCCATGCATTTTGTGAATACTTGAGGTGCAGAGGCTAAGCCGAAGGGAAGCACCTTGTATTGGTAGTGGTGTCCCTGAAACATGAAGCACAGATACTGTCTGTGCTGAAGATGGATCAGTAAATGCAGATATGCCTCCTTTAGGTCTAGAGAACATATCCAATCCTGCCTCTGGAGGTACGGGAGAAGAATTCCAAGGGAAGTCATTTGGAATTTTTCTCAGATCAGGAACTTTAGTTCTCTGAGATCCAAGATGGGCCAGAATCCTCCTGTTTTCTTTGGAATAAAAAAAATATGGCGAATAGAAGCCCATCCCTTCTTGAGGAACAACTCTTTCTATGATGCCCTGAGATAACAGGGTGGACACCTTCTCTTAAGGGAATATGCTTTGAAGGGGATGAGTGGGATATTCCCCTGTGAAGCTGGTGGGGGGGTGGGAGGGGGTAAAGTCTCGAATTGAAATAGATATCCTCTTTGGATAGTATTGGGGGTCCACTGTTCTGAAACTTTGAGATGCCACCTGTGGACATGGGAATAGAGTCTGCCTGCTAAGTAGAGGGGCTGGGGACCCTCCAGAGGCAGAGTGGCAATACTCTCTATGAAGGAGTTAAAAACCAGCTGCAGATTGAAACTATCAGGGGCAAGATGGCGGCTGAGTAACTCGCAAGATACAAGCCCCTGCTGTAGTTGCTCGTTGTTGGCTGTACAGTGGTTCCTGACTGGCAGTTATGGGTCAGAGGAAGCACAAACAGGCTTACCTACCTTTGGGTAATGCTGGTTCCAACGGTGCAACTCAGCAAACTGGAGGCATGTTGGTATGGCTTATTGGGAGGAGCAGCATCTTCAGCAGGATGTGCGAAAGTGGAGGTGGCGAACCTGAGCATTTCAGGAATGTGGCTGTCTCCCGAGTTGCGGATCCCCTGCCGCGTCCCAGAAGTGAATTGCTTGCTGGTGTAGTGCTATGTCGAGTCTATGCCCGTGCTTGGTGCAGTCTCCAGCTGCCCCCTTCGACATCGAGGCAGACAAGTCCTTCCGAGGCTCCAACAGGATGTCGATGGAGAGCCTTCATTCAATGCTGCAATAGCCCCTTGGCTTCGAACGAGTATGGGTACCACACGATGCTGAGATCTTGGCGGAGCCCCTCGAGGTTGTCGACGCAGAAGTCAATGCCAGTGCAGAAGACGCCGAGTCAGATGGCCTGAAGAGGGACTCACACTGCTTCTCAGCCCTTGAGGTCCTTCCTGATCATCTGTAGGCATATTTCAGGTAGAGGGCTCGTGGTGAGGGCTGAGACTGTCGCTGCAAGATCAAAGAGCTCAATACCAGTGAGCTGTGCAAAAGCCTGAAGAAAACATATGAAAAACCTTCTGGGCGAAAAGGACAAAAAAAGAGGAGGAAAACACTCCAAATGATAAACAGCATCAGCGAAACCGGCACCCTAACGACAAGTAGATGACCACTGGTAGCAAAAAGGCAATGAAAAAAAAAAATGAAAACCCGAAGGCCCACAAGAACAGCTTTTCCCAGTAGTGCTGAGGAACATGTCTGTGGGGCTCCACAGAAAAAGTGAACCGAGGATAAGATCGGAAAGCAGGCGCGCATGAACGATGGAGGTTCCCAAAGGTTTTTGGTGGAATCTGGGGAACGTGCCTGCATGGGGCTTCATCAGGGGATGTCACCCATGCCTGATTATTCTCCGTGAACAAGCAGGAAGAAGTCTAGACCTATAAAATCATGAGCTCTGTGGAACAGACTAATAAGGAATGTTATTTACTCTTTCCAATAGTACAACTGGAGATGCGCCTAGAAAATAATTAGTAGCAGGTCTAAAATTAATTCTATAAAATATTTTTCAGTTAATGCATAAAGTATAGAATTTGTTACCAAAAAATGTGGACAACGGTAGTAATCTAGCCAATTTAAAAAAAACCAAAACCACCCACACATTTGCACAAGTATCTAGAGAACAAATCCATCAACCATTATTTAGTTGGATAGCTTTAAGTCTCCACCTCCCGCTTCGGAAAATAAGCGGCATGGAATGGGCTTTCCCAATATTATACATTAAGTGCAATAATTTTAATCTGGCATTGGTTGTATTGCCAGACCTTTTCTTGTTTTCAACTTAGCTTGTACTACTGTAGAAAGTATTTGCATAGAAAGTGAGATAGATATACTAGGAGGCTACTTACACTGTATGTGTATTTCTAAGTGACCTGTTCTAGTCAATGCTGGAGACAGGGTCTGTGCTCAGAGGACCACATATCTGATTTAGCATGACATTTGTTATGCTATGTTCTTTCAGTGTAATAGTGACACCCAGAAGCTAGATAAAAACAGACTTAAGCTGTGTTCCAGAGAGAATGATGGTCTGCACCTTTGAGCCACAGGACTGTTACTACAATAGCTTGGCACCTTTGAAGGATAAGGGTGGCATGCCCTAGACACAGAAGGGGGGGGGGTAGCCATGCTGGGGGCAGGGGGGATATCCCCCTCCAATGTGTCTGAAGAGGGGCCATGCACCTGCTAATAAGGCCATCTATGGTCCCCTGCAGGCTGTGCAGAAGTCTAACTTCACCACTGCTTTAGCAACAAAATGACTATGCTAGCATGGCACCCTGAGCATCCACCCACCTTATCCACCTCTTTTGTTGACTTTGAAGAAAGTTAAAAAAAAAAAAAAAAAAAAAGAATACGGCAACTCCAGACAGCTACAGATAAAGGCCCACAGCACTAAAGCATCAGTATAAATCAGTTCTGGTTAGGCTCGAAGCTCTGAGGAACAGGAGAAAGCAGCTAGACATATTTAATTAAACATTTTCAAACAAGTAAAAAAATGTAGAATAAATTTCAGAAATCAAACCATTCTTTTCTACTCCAGTTTAAGTCCTAAGTTTCATTAATATCGGTGTTCCATACTGTTTTAAGGTGGCATTTTACTTACCAGATAATGTCTTTTCCTTGTGTCCTACTAGACCAGTCCAGCAGATTGGTGAAGATAAAGAACCTATGAAAAGCCCAGGTTTCAATGACATCACTGTTATGCCTCTATCCACCTTAGCCACAAGAGGGCTCTTAAGTATTCATCCCAAAGCATCTGTGAGAACATGGCAAATCTCACACAACCTTAATGTGGGCAACAATGAGAGATCAAAGAGAAGAGAACTATGCACAGAAAACAAATAGAAGACTGTCCCTAGAATATGGACTTGCAGAACCAAGCATAGAATCAAAGCAAATCTGAAGATGCTGCAGAATCAGAACATACAGTTCCAGGGGCGGGCCCTGGACTGGTCTAGCAGGACTCAAGGAAAGGACATGATCTGGTAAGTAAAATGTCACCTTCCATATCTTCCTGCTAGACCAGTCCTGACAAGTGGGACGTACGAAATGTTCTCCCAGAAACTCCAGGGACTGGGAAGGCATCAACTAGCTCTTTTTCAGCTTTATCACCCAACCAAGGCTTCCAAAAAAGACATGTCGCTCAGAAGGAGAATGGACTCAGATGAACCAGCCGTCCAGATATGGGCGCATACAAATTCCTTGGAGCTGTAGTGCCGCAACCACCACCACGACCATGGAGAACATCCTTGGGTCAATGTAGAGTCTGAATTGGTGGGCGGTGAACTGAAAGGGAGAGCCAAGCACAGCAAAACGCAGACACTTCAGCTAATCCTTCCAGATTGGGATATGAAAATACGCTATGCTTATATTACTGATCACGTCGTTTCCATCCAGAAGTACAGGCTGCACCAGCGTGCGTTGACAGTGAGTGGGCTGATATTGTGCATCATTTTTTTTGATGGACTTCACAAAATATACGGAGTATCTGCCCTTGCCCGGATTGTCTGAGGTTAAAGGGCACCACTACCAACAGAAGCAGTAACTTGCCCAAGGTGATTCCCTTTATTTGCGGACCCATAAGGGGAGATAACGAACACATGCAGGATCAGCTCTTGGCATTCCAGAACCTATCTGTACTGAATGGTGTCTAGTGCTCCAGCGGACTTTCTACACTTCAAATTCATGCTTGTCTCTTTCCAATCAGCCATAGCACTTGCCAAATAAGACTATTATGTCCATCTAACTCTCTTGCCTCTGACCCTCGCCATCTCTTTAACAACTCAACTCTCTCCTCAAGGTGCCACCGCCTCTGGCTCCGACCTCTCCCTCTCTTTCGGTCCAAACCCTGGTTGACTACTTCCATGACAAAATCCACAAGATCACACTCCAATTCCCCATGAGGTCAGCTACTTCCCCTACTCTCCCCCCCCCCTTCACTCCAAACTTTCCCCTCCTACCTCTGCTACCCTTTCCTCCTTTTCTATGATCTCTGAGAAGGAAACCACTCACCTTCTTTCCTCATTGAAACTCACTACCTGCTCCTCTAATCCTATTCCCACCCATCTCCTTAGCTCCATCTTCTCCACTGTATTTCCTTCCATGTCTCGTATTCTCAACCTATCGCTCTCCACTGAAACTTTCCCTGCAACCTTCAAGCATGCTGTGGTCATTCCTCTCCTCAAGAAACCATCACTAGACCCTACCTGTCCTCCTCACTATCGACCTATCTCCTTCCTCCCCCCCCTTCAGCAGATTACAGGATCCGAGGCAGCATGGATTCACCACAGGCAGGTCTTGTCAGACAAATCTGATTGATTTCTTTGACTGGGTGACCAGGGAGCTGGGCCGAGGGAGAGCTCTAGATGTGGTGTATTTAGATTTCAGTAAAGCCTTTGACACTGTTCCTCACAGGCAACTTATAAACAAACTGAGCACCCTAGGGAAGGACCCTAAAGTTACTGCTTGGGTTAGAAATCGGTTGGGTGGGAGGCGACAGAGTACAAGTAAATGGAGCTCACTCTGAGGAGAAGGATGTTACCAGTGGTGTGCCCCAGGGATCTGTCCTTGGTCCGATTCTTTTTAACCTCTTTGTTGGTGATATAGCAGAAGGGCTGTCGGGTAAGGTTTGCCTCTTTGCAGATGATACCAAAATCTGCAATAGAGTAGACACCCAGGAAGGTGTAGATAACATGAGGAGGGATCTAGCTAAGCTTGAAGAATGGTCTAGAATTTGGCAGCTCGGATTTAATGTTAAAAAATGTAAGGTCATGCATTTGGGCTGCAGCAATCCAAGGGAGCAATACAGGATAGGAGGTGAAGTACTGTTGTCCACTAAAGAAGAGCGGGACCTAGGCGTGGTTGTGTCTGATGATCTTAAAGTAGCTAAACAGGTAGAAAAGGCGACGGCAAAAGCTAGAAGGATGCTTGGGTGCATACGGAGAGGAATGGCTAGCAGAAAAAGGAGGTGATAATGCCTCTGTATAAGTCTTTGGTGCGACCTCATTTGGAGTATGGTGTGCAATTCTGGAGACCGCACCTTCAAAAGGATGTGAACAGGATGGAGTCGGTGCAGAGGGTTGCTACTAAAATGATTAATGGGCTTCATTATAAAGCATATGAGGACAGACTTAAGGATCTTAATATGTACACCTTAGAGGAAAGGCGGGATAGAGGTGATATGATTGAGATGTTTAAATACCTCCGTGGCATAAATGTTCAGGGAGAGAGCCTCTTTCAATTGAAAGCAAGTTCTGCTACGAGGGGACATGGGATGAGGGTGAAGGGAGATAGATTCAGGACTGATATGCGGAAATATTTCTTTACGGAAAGAGTAGTGGATCCATGGAATAGTCTCCCAGTGGAGGTGGTAGAGATGAGGACAGTAACTGAATTCAAAAAAGCATGGGACCAACACAGAGGATCTCTAAAGGTAAAAAGTGGACTGTTGTAGTTGTTGTTATGGAAGGACAGACTAGATAGGCCATGTGGTCTTTTTCTGTCATCATGTTTCTATGTTTCATTTCTACCTGAACGAGCGGTTCACCACCGTTGCCACAACTCTCTTTCAAGTCCTTCTTCTGGATCCTCTATAATCTGGCTTTCGTCCTTCACATTCTACCAAAACGGCTCTTGCCAATATCTCCAGTGACTTGTTCCTAGCAAAATCCAAAGGCCTTTACTCAATCCTCATCCTTCTTGACCTTTCTGCTGCTTTTGATACTGTTGACCACAACCTTCTCTTTAATACCTTGTCCTCTCTTGGTTTTAAGGGATCTGTGCTATCCTTGTTCTCTTATCTCTCCCATCACTCTTTCAGTGTTTGTTCTGGTGAATCCTCCTCTACTACTATCCTGCTCTCAATTGGTGTACCCCAAGAATCTGTCTTGGGTTCACTCCTTTTCTTTCTATATACCCAGTCCCTTGGTGCACTCATCTCTTCCCATGGCTTTCAGTACCATCTTTATGCTGATGAGTCACAGATCTACCTCTCTATACCTAAAATGTCTCTGGCAATCCAGGCCCGGATCTTTGCCTCCCTTTCTGACAGTGCCACTTGAATGTCTCACTACCGCTTGAAATTGTGCAAGGCCAAAACTGAGCTTCTTATTTTTCCCCCTAAATCCTCTTCTCCCAGTCTTTGTGGATAATTCTCTACTCCTCCCAGTCTCCTCAGCTCGCAACCTTGAGATAGTCTGACTCCTCTCTCTCCCTTCTCCACACACATCCAACTGATAGCTAAAACTGCCATTTCTTTCTCTACAACATCAACAAGATCCACCCATTCCTTTCTGGAAATGCTACTGGGAACGCCACTCCTTAGTCACCTACCGTCTAGAGTACTGTAACCTACTCCTTGCTGGTCTCCCTCTATCATCTCTCTCCCCTTCAGTCTGTCGCAAAACACTGCTGTACGGCTAATCCACCAGACTCATCATGCTCATATTACCCCTCTTTTCAAGTCACTTCATCAGCTCCCTATCAGTTTCTGCATCCAGTTCAAACTTCTCCTGCTGATCTATAAGTGCATTCACTTTGCAGCTCCTCACTACCTTGCCTCTCTTATCTCTCCCTATACACCTCCTTAGGAATTCCGCTCCTCTGGCAAATCACTTCTATTGCTAACTCCAGACTTCACTCCTTTTACCTTTCTGTCTCCTTATGCCTGGAACAAACTGAGTCCATATGTCAGGTACCTTTCTCTGATCCTTTTCAAATCCAGGCTGAAAACTCACCTCTTTGTTGCCGCTTTCGGATCTTAACTCATCTGATCTCTTTTGTGCTTCCTTACCATTCTCCCTGGATGTATCCCATGTCTACAGCTACTGTGTTGTCTGTCTTGACTAGATTGTAAGCTCTGATGAGCAGGAACCGTCTTTTACATGTGTCTGTGCAGCACTGCTTATGTCTTGCAGCACTATAGAAATGTTCAGTAGTAGTAGTAGTGCCCAGCAATCCTTGGTGACTTGGGCTTATCCCTGAGAGAAAAGGCAAAGCCTGCCCCCAACTGGAGGAGCCAGGGAAGGGGCTCCCAAACCACCGCACAGCCCAGGAGGGACCTGCTCTGGAGGGGAAAGAGTCCCTGGGCCCACACACTCCTCAAAAGGGCTGAAAACAAGCCTAAAATCCAGGAGCACAGGGGAAGAAGGCTTTCCAGACCGGTAGTGACAGGAGTCCCAAGACCCCTGGGAGTCCGACCAGTGTGTCCATAGGAAGTGTACAGAGGCTGATTGCAAAGGGCTCCTGCCCACTTCATAGGCCCCTTGGACCTGTTCTCCGGAAAGCAGTAAGGTCTTGTCTCACCCAGGTCCTTCACCAACTACTCTGAAATGCCTCAGTGGGCTAACCGAGCTTTGGGAAATCTCTGCTGCCCAGTATCAAAGTCAAATAGAACACTGTCTGACCATCGACAGGGCACTATCCCTGGCCTCTAGATGTGCCAAGTCGTTCACAGCATCAAAGAGGCGGCTGCAGCAAACTCCAAAAGAGGGGTAGTATTGTCTGGCGGAAGAGACAAACCACTGGAGTAGGTATTAAGACATCAGGCCTGCACAAACTGCCAACTGAAGACCAGCAGACATGGTGGCAAACTGGTTCTTCAATGCCAAGTCCACCCTTCAGTCTAGAGTATCTTAAGGCCGATCTGCCTTCCACAGGCATGGTGGTCTATCTGGCAACCACTGTGACCTGCGCATCCACCTTGGGAATATCAGACCACACAATGCACTCCTTTTCTGGGACAGTGTACATCTGCTTATACACCCTTAGCCCCTTACACAGGGAGTCGGGAGAACCCCACTCTGACCGGATACCTTGATCACTTCTGGAAGTGGAAAGAATGTAGCAGATTTTGCACTCCCTGCAGGAGTGGATGGACCTTCAGCCCCTGCTCCACATCTGGAGCACCTGCCGAGTCCAAGGTAGATAAGACCCTGGTAATCAATGCCACCAATTCCCCCTTCTGGAATAGAAGGATAACACCAGCACTGTTCCCTCTAAGCTGTGCGCGTGTGCGCGCGCACACACCTCGCCGAGCGAGCGCACATACTTTACAACAGAGCGCACAAAAATTTTGGTTCTGATTCTGATAGAAAACAACACAGATGTCTTAAAATTTAAAAGTTGTTGTGTATTTATGGTTTTCACAAGTTCTACAATATTTTCTAGTGCAATCAATGTGGTGTACATACTGTATTCTGACGTGTAGTCAAATTTTAAAGTATAGAACTCAGAGTGTCGTTATGTGGCGCACAAAAATTTAACCTTCCTTCAAAAGCTGCACAGCTGATATTTTATGCGCACACAGCCTACAGAAAATTAGAGGGAACATTGAACACCAGCCTCTTCATAAGTTTCTGAAGGTGAAAGTACTGAAGTCGCAGACCAGATCTCAGACAGGCCCCAGCTCTCCACATCTCTAGGTGGTGACCTTCACTGGGGACACTTAGCCAGGGGCAATGAAAACAGGTCTTCTACTCACCCTGCCCCTCATAAGACTGCGCTCGGGAGCACCCAGAGGCTGCAGGATCTCAATTTCCATGCCAAAGAGACCAGGCCTCTAGTCAAAAGGAACAGAATTCCGGGGAGGACAATCCAGGTTCCGGAAGATCTCTGGAACCTGGATTGTCCTCCCCGGAATTCTGAGACCTCCCCTAGAGGAAGGGATCGGTCAACAGTGCGGTTGCCAGAACCTCCAGCCAGCTGGTCATCCTTACCCACAGCGCCATCTGCCACCTCCTGCTCTGGGGCAGGCAAGGCCAGACTAGCTGCATCCCCCTGCTATGAGGGGGGAAATGGGCTCTCCAGGGACAATTCAGAAGCTGCTATACAAAAAGAGTAGAGTCCATAAGGTGTACTTCGCTTGCCACAGGTTAAATGTCATTTCCTGAAAGACGTAAAGAATTAAGGCAAGTACAGTATCAGTGCGCTGTAATGCTACAGCATCCGTAAGGCACTAACAGCGCTTATGCAGTAACACGAAACGGGCACTCTGGTAGGAATGCATATTGGAGCCATTCGGGCAGAATGTATGCTAGGACCGTGTGACCTGACCACCTGGCACAATAGCAAACAAACCAGCTACTAATGTATGCAGAAAATGTCAGGATCCCCCACACCATGCCAAAGTTTGTCAGCAGTCCACTATGAACTGCACCCCAGACAGTTGGAATTGGGAGCCCCCAACAAGGACAATGACGAGGTCAAGCCTTAGTACTCACCCCGAGAGCCCCAGGCAGAAATCCATGCAGGCTCAGCTCTACTCCCCTGAAACTGTTTCTTTTGCTTTGCAGGCACCGAATTTAAAAGGTGGCTGGCAGAAAGATTCCTCCGAGAGCCTTCTGCAATCTTCGGGAGAGTGCAGAGGGGACAGAGGAGGAGGGAGGGGGCACTGAAGTTGTGCGAGGCTGCTGAAATCTTCCAAATCCTTCTAATCCAGGGGGAAGTGGATCTTTCTACCGGGATCATGCCTGAGCCTCAGGTGTGCTTAATTGTTGGCTGGAGAATCAGAAGCCCTAAAGTAGCAGAAACAGTGCTACTAAGAAGCCACACCTCTAGAGTGATTCTACTGGTCCACCGGCATTTAAAGCTCTGTATGTTTAAAGCTCTGTATGTTGGGCACGTGGCAGGAGGGGCATATGGATAAAGGAACGTGTCCCTTTTTGTGCCTCTTTGGGTGTCTTTGGGTGTCTTTGGAGCCTTGTTCGGGTTGTTAAGTTGTGAATTTGACGAAGGGAGCTGTTAAGTGCAAGAGGTAAAGTGGGGAAAAAGCCCATCTCATCTATACTTAAGGACATAACAGGTCCAAAGGATAAACAACTTGCGGCACCAACTAACAAATAAAGGCCAAGCAGAACAGACCCACAAGAAGTCCCTCTCATTATAGGGGGCTAGTTCGAGCTCCGTTGAAAGGAATGTTTGCAGCTGGAGGATGAGCCGCACTCTTATCTCACAGTAAGAAGTGTGCGTGAGGTACCTGTCTTGACAGCGAGACTGGACTTGCAATGGTTTCTGCTCTTAAATTAATAAATTTTATTGAGTTGATAGAGATTTTGAAACCCCCCTCCCCCCTAGTGATATAATCATTAGCGGACATTTGGTCTATGGTGACTTATACTAATACTATGATAAAAGGAGTTATGTCACAGATGGAGAGTCTGAATGAACGTCAACATCTAGATAGTTGTGTTGAGTGTCTGCAAATTAAAATGATCGAATGTGACCGTTCTTTGTCAGGGCTACAGGAGACTAGTTTAGCTATGGTTAAAGATCTAACTATGTTCAGGAGGAGGTTGAATCTATGGAAAATGTTATAAGATCTAGGAATTGTAATAGAAAGACTAGGGGACATGTAATGAAGCTACAGGGTAAACTATTTAAGACAAATAAGAGAAAATATTTTTTCACTCAATGTGTAATCAAGCTCTGGAATCTGTTACCGGAGGATGTAGTAAGAGCTGTTAGTATAGCTGGGTTTAGAAAAGGTTTGGACAAGTTCCTGGAGGAAAGGTCCATAAACCACTATTAAAAAGGGACCCAGGATATCAATGCTTGACCCAGTACAAGCATTGTGGAACCTGTGTCTTTTGGGGATATTGCTAGGTACGTATGACCTAGATTGGCCACTGTTGGAAACAGGATACTGGGCTTGATGGACCTCGGTCTGACCCAGTATGGCATGTCTTATGTTCTTATGAATTTACAATTGCTTAATTTTCCCCAGACTCATTTGTTTGATGTAATTTTGTTAAGAAAATATTTTAAAGAAATCCTGCTTCTTTCTAATGCTGATAAAATCCCTGTTTATTAAGTGCTTACGTGATCTCTAGTGGAGGGGAGTAATGGAGTTGCTTATGTTGATCCTAAGGTGGCTTCTGGTTTAGATTTTTCATTTAGAATCTTCACAAGACGAAATTAGTAATCGTACTACTTTTGAGGTTACCTTCTTAAGTTTATTAGATAACAATGTGGTGATGTCAAAATACTTTAAGGTTAAGGAGGTGCCCTTTTGTGGCCAACAAGTTATTTTTCTGGATGTCTCTCGTTTGGCTCAGGCTTGCCGTATGCTCTTCTTGGCGCTTAAATCTAATGTTCTTGCTAAAGGGACTCTTACTTACACTTCCCATGTAAATGACTATGTGAATGAATTGTTTATTTTCTTTATCTGATATGTTAATGGTAGCCTTCAAATTAATTTTGGTATATATTTAGCTCGGGTGATTTGATGATCTTCCCTCCAAAATGTGGGCTATGAAACCTGTAAAAAAATATCTTGTATGTTTTATTTGCTTCTTGTGAAGTTTTCATATGTGGTATTTTCTTGGATTTATTTTATTACTGAAATATATTTGAACTTTCAATGAAGATGTTTAAATTCTTCCAATCCATCCATTTTTCTGGCTGCTTAACAGTTTCTGCTGATAAGAACACAGAACTGAACCAATTTTCCTGTAGCCTCCCACATTGCGCTCAAGTGAGTCACCCTCAAGGTGGTCGTTCACGAATAGTCTTGAAGGACTAGAAAAAGGGACCGTTACTTCTGGAGAGAGATCTGCAACTGTGAGTATATACTTCTGGTAATTTTCTAAAAGGAATTCTTTGTATTAAAGCTAATTAATCTGTGAACCCACTATTTTTTGTTAAATCAGTCAGGGCCTAGTAGCAGCAGTTTAAATTTAAATTTAAAACACAGAAGAGAGCTTTCTGGTTAAATTTAGAACCCAGCAGAGAGCTTGTAGTTTAAATTTCATAAGAAGTTAGAGCCTAGCAGCAGCTAAGAGCTATAATTTAAATCAAATCAGAATTTAGCTTACCTCAGCAGCCAGGGTAGGGAAGTTCTGGAGGCAAAATTTAGGCTTTTAGGTAGGAAGTTGAAATCCAGAACTTCCAGGGTAGCATTCTCCGAAATGCTTCCTGTTCCACGCGCAGGACCCAAAAGGCAGTCAGAGCTCCGGAGTCTCAATGCGTGGATGAGACAATGGTGCAGAGATGAGGGTTTTGGATTTGTTAGGAACTGGGGAACATTCTGGGGAAAGGAGGGTCTCTTCCGAAGGGATGGGCTTCACCTTAACCGGGATGGAACCAGGCTGCTGGCATTAACCTTTAAAAAGGAGATAGAGCAGCTTTTAAACTAGATATTAGGGGAAAGCCGACAGTCGCCCAAGAGCGGATGGTTCGGAAGAATGTATCTTTGAAGGATACTACCAAAAGCAGAGAGGTTCCACAAAAGAGTAAAGTAGCCCAAATGCCCTCAAGTATGGAGCAGACAGGGCTTAAAGATCCCAAATTACCCATGTCTAACAATAGCCAAATTAATATGAATAAAATACATTCTCTAAAATGCTTGTATGCAAATGCTAGAAGTCTAAAAAATAAGATGGGAGAGTTAGAATATATAGCACCAAATGAAAGGTTAGATATGATTGGAATATCAGAAACATGGTGGAAGGAGGACAACCAGTTGGACACTGATACCTGGGTACAAACTATATCGTAATGATAGAGCTGATCAAATTGGTGGAGGGGTTGCTCTATGTTAGAGAGGACATTGAGTCAGAAAGGATTAAAGTTTTGCAGGAAACAAAATCTGCTGTAGAATCTATATGGATTGAAATTCCATGTAAAAGGGGGAAGGCAATGGCAGTGGGGGTGTACTATCGAGCGCCTGGCCAGAATGACCAAATGGATGATGAAATGCTCAAAGAAATCAAGGAAGCTAACAAAAGTTACAGCACAGTAATAAAAATGGGTGATTTCAATTACCCCGGTATCGACTGGGTCAGTGTCACGTCAGGACATGCTAGGGAGATAAAGTTCCTAGATGAAATAAATGACTGCTTCTTGGAGCAGCTGGTTCATGAACCGACCAGAGGGGAAGCCATATTAGACCTAGTCCTTAGTGGAACACCAGATCTAGTGCAAGGGATAAGGGTGTTGGGGCCACTTGGCAATAGTGATCATAGCATGATCGCCTTTGATTTAATTAGTGGAGGAGGGATAGTAAGGAAATCCACAGTTCTACCTTTTAACTTTCGAAAGGGAGACTATGATAAAATGAGGAAAACAGTTAAGAAAAAACTAAAAGGAGCAGTTGCAAAGGTTAAAGACGTACATCAAGCTTGGGTGTTGTTGAAAAATACTATCTTGGAAGCCCAGACCAGCTGTATTCCACGCTTTAAGAAAAGTGGAAGGAAGTCCAAAAAACTGCCAGCATGGTTTAAAGGTGAGGTCAGAGAGGCTGTTATTGCCAAAAAAGCATCTTTCAGGAAATGGAAAAAAGAGCCAAACGACGAAACCTGGAAACAGCACAAGCACTGGCAAGTCAAATGCAAGGCATTGATAAGGCAGGCAAAGAGAGAATTTGAGAAGAAGCTTGCTGCGGAAGCAAAAACGCGAAATAAAGACCTTTTCAAGTACATTCGTAGCAAAAAACCTGTGAGAGAGTCAGTTGGTCCATTAGATGATCAAGGGGTTAAAGGAGCACTAAGAAGCGACAAGGCGATAGCAGAGAGACTGAATGAATTCTTTGCTTCGGTCTTTACTGAGGAAGATGCAGGGATGTTACCCATGACTGAAGTGGTATTTAAAGGTGCAGAAGAATTGAAGGAAACATCGATACATCGGGAAGATGTATTACAACTATTAGATAAACTGAAGAGTAGCAAATCACCTGGGCCGGATGGTATACATCCAAGGGTGTTGAAAGAACTGAAATATGAGATTGCAGACCTGCTATTAGTAATCTGTGAACTATCATTAAAATCATCTCTAATACCTGAAGATTGGAGGATCGTCAATGTAACGCCAATTTTTAAAAAGGGTTCCAGGGGTGATCCGGGAAACTACAGACCGGTGAGCCTGACATCAGTACCGGGAAAAATGGTAGAAACCATCATAAAGAATAAAATTACTCAGCATGTAGATAGTCATAACCTAATGGGAGACAGCCAACATGGCTTTAGACAAGGAAGATCTTGTCTTACTAATCTGTTATGTTTTTTTGAAGGAGTGAATAAACAAGTGGATAAAGGTGAGTCGGTTGATATTGTGTATCTGGACTTTCAGAAAGCCTTTGACAAGGTCCCTCATCAGAGACTTTTGGCAAAACTAAAGAGTCAAGGGATAGGAGGCAGTGTACTATTGTGGATCAGGAACTGGTTAAAAGATAGAAAGCAGAGGGTAGGGCTAAATGGCCAATTTTCCCAATGGAGAAAGGTGAATAGTGGTGTACCCCAAGGATCTGTGCTGGGTCTGCTGCTTTTTGACATATTCATAAATGACCTGGAAAGTGGAATAACGAGTGAGGTTATCAAATTTGCAGACGACACAAAACTATTTAAAGTTGTTAAAACCCAAGAGGATTGCGGAAAATTGCAAGAGGATCTTGATAAACTGGAGGACTGGGCATCAAAATGGCAGATGAAATTTAATGTGGACAAGTGCAAGGCTATGCACCTAGGGAAGAACAACCCAAACTATGGTTACACGATGCAAGGTTCCACATTAGGAACCACCACCCAGGAAAAAGATTTAGGCGTCATTATGGATACCATGTTAAAACCCTCAGCCCAGTGTGCAGCAGCGGCCAAGAGAGCAAATAGAATGCTAGGTATCATAAGGAAAGGAATGGAAAATAAAACAAAAGATATTATAATGCCTCTATATCGTTCCATGGTGAGACCGCACCTTGAATATTGTGTGCAATTCTGGTCGCCGTATCTTAAAAAGGATATAGCGATTTTAGAAAAGGTTCAGAGAAGAGCCACCAACATGGTAAAGGGGATGGAAGGATACTCCTATGAAGAAAGGCTAAAAAGGTTAGGGCTCTTTAACCTGGAAAAGAGACGGCTGAGGGGAGATATGATAGAAGTCTATAAATTAATGAACGGAATGGAACGGGTAAACGTAGATCGATTGTTTACCTTATCAGAATATAGAAAGACTAGGGGACATGCAATGAAGCTACAGGGTAAACTATTTAAGACTAATAAAAGAAAATATTTTTTCACTCAACGTGTAATCAAACTCTGGAATTTGTTACCGGAGGATGTAGTAAAGGCTGTTAGTGTAGCTGGGTTTAAAAAAAGGTTTGGACAAGTTCCTGGAGGAAAGGTCCATAAACCATTATTAAGAAGGGACCCAGGATATCAATGCTTGAACCAATACAAGCATTGTGGAACCTGTGTCTCTTAGGGAAACTGCTAGGTACATCTGACCTAGATTGGCCACTGTTGGAAACAGAATACTGGGCTTGATGGACCTTGGTCTGACCCAGTATGGCATATCTTATGTTCTTAATGTTTAAATCAATCTTTTCCTCTCAATTCAGATTTCTTCAGAGTGGAGAAAATCGATCCACCATCTGTTGGAGACAAAGAAATGCTGAAGAGCCCTCTGGTGGCTGAGGAGGATAGAGGCATGGGATGATGTCATTGAAACCTGGGCTTTTCATTGGTTCTTCGTCTCCAATCTGCTGATAGGGGAACACAACCCACTTGTTTAGACTGGTCTAGCACGACAACATAGAAACATATTTGGTAAATCTAAATTGCACATTTTTACTGAAAAAAATAGGTTATTCCACTAAAACCACAATTTTATACCTTTTTCCAGTCTTCTGAGGGAATATAGTCTTCATCTTCTTCCGATTCCTCTTCAATCTCATTGTCTGCAAGAAAATTAACTGCATTTCAACTATAAGTCATGAAATATTGGTAAACAAAAAATGCGTAGTTACTCACCTGTAGCAGGTATTCTCCAGGAACAGCAGGAATCAGTCCTCACATATGGGGTGACGTCACAGACGGAGCCTTGCAAGAACTCCTCCCAGCTTCTAAAGGAAGCTTTTGGAAGGTGCACTATGCATGAGTGCCGGTCTTCCCGCTCAAAGGAGCCATGTTTACCTCAGTATCAAAACTACAACAAAACAAAAATCCCCATAGACTCTTACTCCTTTGCCTTTTGGAGACAGCATTCTATTTGACTTTGAAACTAGGCAGCAGAGATTTCCCAAAGCTCGGTTAGTCCACTGAGGCATTTCAGAGTAGTTGGTGAAGGACTTGGGTGAGACAAGACCTTACTGCTTTCCGGAGGACAGGTCCAAGGGGCCTATGAAACTCGAGTCGACATTGACAACCAAATTGTGACATTTCCAGCGTGACAGTGTGTGCTTGCTTTAGTGAGGAGCCGTTCCTTACAGCTTTTATTTGTTTTCAATGCATTAAAAAAAGTAAAATACATCATTGCCTATGACTGACACTGAGGGAGTTCTAGCGGAGATAGTTTTGCTATTGGCGTTTGTTTCGCCGTAGTGCAATCCTGCTCCCCTTGTCCGAGGCATTCTTTATACATGTGTTCAAGTCATTAGACATATGAAGGTTTCTTCAGTTTTTTCATTACACTCTCTTAAACTTCTCTGTTTTGAGGATTTTATATCAGCATTGATGGTAATATTGTATTTCTGATGACCCTTATTTGTTCCCAAAAACGTTTCTCAAGGGCTCTTGATTGTTGACTACCTCAGTATCATGACATAGCTTAATCAAGCCAAAAAGGCAAACTCCACATGGAAGGAGGAGGGTAGTGAGAACCAATTCGGAGAACACCTGCTACAAGTGAGTAACTACACTTTCTCCGGGACCAAGCAGGAAGTCAGTCCTCACATATGGGACTCCCAAGCTACAGGCTACTGAAAAAAAAAAACCCTGCAAAAAGCCCAATGAGGCAACCAGAAAAAAAATGAACTCAGAAAAATAGCATGAGAATTGCTGAAAGGTTTAGAGTCATTGTTTGCAGAGACAATATCTGTTCAACTCTATGGTAGCCTGGGTGTTCAGAAGGGCTGGTAGGAGGGAGTTGCTTCAATTCCCAAAGAGATGTCGGAGTACAGCGTGGCCAACATTACTGTCACACCAGGAATATGAATCCATACAGTAATGGGCTGTAAAGGTGTGGACAGTGGACTACGTAGCAGTCCTACAGATCTCTACTGTGGAGACTGAGCACAGGTTGGCCACGGAAGCAACAATGTGGCATTCCAGCAAGACCAGCCTGAGCGTAAGCGAGGGAGAGGCAATCTGCCACCCAAAAGGAAAGGGTGCACTTGGAGACAGCCACACCCAGCTTGTTGGGATCTAATGAGACAAATAGCTTGGAGGAACGGCAGTGAGCTTGCATACTCTCAAAGTAGAAAGCCAGCACTCTCTTGCAATCCAAGATGTCTAGTGAAGCCTCAGCTCTGTTGGTATGAGGCTTTAGGAATAAAGTGGGCAGAAAAGCAGCTACAACTTAGGCAGAAATTTAGGGTGAGTCCTGAGGACAACTGTTCTTATGGAATCTGGTGTAAGGCAGATGCAACACCAATTCTTGCAATTTGTGAACTCTGCAGGCAGAAGTGAGTGCTTTGAGAAAGACAACTTTCCATATGAGAAATTTGAGCAGACAGGCGCTGAACAGTTTCAACGGTGGGGACAGATGTGCCAGGATGACACGGTCCCATGCTATCGGCAGTGGCTTTAAGGGGAGGGGTGTTTGAGAGAGAAGGAGCCCCCTCATGAAGCAACTCACCTGTAGGTGAGCCAAAAATTAGCTTATCCGCTGTCAGGCATTGATAAGCGGCCACGGCACTGAGATGCACTCTGACCGAATTGGACAAGGCCAGAGTCAGAGAGGTGTAGTAAGAGACAGAATGGACTCTACCGAGCAGGAGAAGGGGTTGAGAGTCTGGCCCTCACACCAAATGGAGAATGTGCACCACTTAAAGGCGTAGGCATAGCATATAGAGTCCTTATGGGAGGCTAGGAGTATGTTGTGCATGTTGTCCAGCAGTTGAAGGTCTGAGACTGCTATCCGTTCAGCATCCATGCCATGAGCGCTAGAGATGCCACACTAGGATGCAGCAGTCCCCCCCTATCCTGAAAGACTAGGTCTGGGGCCCAACCGAGCCTCAGGTCGAGTAACAAGGGAAACCATGGTTGTCTGGGCCAGTGCGGCGCAATGAGGATCATTGTGGCATGCTCCGCTTGGACCTTGAAGAGGGTTTTGGCCACCAAGGGATTCTGAGGGTTGTGATAAGGAAGCTTATCATAGCTCAGGAAGGAGCTATAGTAAAGGTGAAGTGACTCTGAACAAGCAACCTGTCAGTTCTGGTAGAAATAAGAAAACAGAATTTTTCCATAAAAGACTACCAGTCCCAGAATGCACCAGGTTTCCAACAGCCATTAGAGGAGCTGAAGTGGGGAAACGTGTGTTCAATCAGGAGGGCTATGAGGTAATCCCCAAGCACTCATCTCAAAGGGCAGGGCCTGATTCAGCACAGCTGCGCTGTACTAGGGTGGAGCACTCATCTAAGCAGAATAAAGGTAGAGTTTATTCTACAGAGAATCATCCTCAGAATCAGCTTGGATATCCTCAGCTTGGACAGCTTCATCATCTGGAGGATCATCAGAAGCAGAAGCCATAGCGGACGGACAGAGAGGGCAAGAAACCGTTTGGAAGAAAGAAGAGAAAAGCATTTGGGAGGTCTAAAGGAGTCCAGAGCAGTACGTATACTGGAAGGCATTCCAAAGGCAAGCTTACACCATTGGACTGGGGAAAGCCAGAGGAATGGTGCTGCAGAGCTAGGAACCTCCAGACGGTACCTGTGAGGGAGACGGCTGCACTTGGAAGGGACCCTAGAACCCGTGCCAGAAGGTATGTGAAGAGAGACCCAGTGTCCAGGGATCTGGATTGGAAGGCTGGACATAAGAACTGGACTACATACTGGCCAGGCTATTTAGAGAGGAACTCTAACAGCAATGGAAGCTCAGGTATGAACACTGATCTACGCCCTAGCTATACCCTTGAAAGACAGCAGGGAAACAAGTATCCTCCTGAGTGTGCTCCATTGAGAAATTCCTCTGTACCAATCCATGATATTGAACCCATGATTGTTGAAGAAGGGGGAGGGGTTGCAGATGCAGGCTGTGAATACATGGATTGCTCTGTCTAAACTCCTTTGGTAATTTACTGTTACAAAGTACAACAACCATCACAAAGAAATACAAAATTGTTCTTTAATCTACTCAGAAAAGCTCCTGAGTAGGATTTGAGCCAGGCAGTAGAAAGTAAGCCAACTAAGGGGTTTCAGCTGGATAACTGCTAGCAATTGAGCCTTACCTAATTGCTTGTGAGCTCTGAGGGAATCACTTCTGAATCTATGTGTGAAGATATAAGAAGTTAACCTGAAAAGAACAGTTTTTCCCTTCTTTGTGGGTTTTGCTTGTTGATTAAAGCACTGCTAAGAAAATATTAGCTAGAGCCTACAGAAAAGACCAGTTTGTTACCAACCAGGTCTTTATTCTTTTGCTTTGATTGCCTGACAAGTTCAGCTGTTGTTTTCCTGATTTTGTTTTTCTAAGTTTAACACTGAAAGCAAGTATCCTGTTTTATGTGCTACCAAGCATATCTGTGTTGGGAGAAATAACCCCATAAATAAATATCTCATTGGCTTTACACTCAAGCATAACTAATTATTGTGAGCGGCTGTGTCTGGTGTGAATGGACTGCATTTCCCACAATCCCTTGCAAATCATATTGATATATGCCTTTGCCAAGACTGTTAACATTCTCACCCAGGCACTCGTCTGACAGGGTATGCATAGAGAAGTCCCTCGCTCCAATTAGAAGGAACCCATCAGGTGCAACCTGATTCCTGCAGGTTACCATGGAGCAGAACAGCGGGAGCTGGACGTTGTAAGGGACAGCGAAAAGGTCCACCGACTGTATGCCTCACAGTTGAAAGATGCGGGTGATCATGCAGAGCCAACTCGTGTGGCTGCAGGACTCTGCTGCGGAAATCTGCAAGGACATTCTGCTCCCTTGGCAGATATATGGCCCTAAGGGTCATGCTGTATAACACAACAAAGTTCCAAAGAAGGTACAACCCCATGCCAGCCTGCTTGCTTATGTAGAACATAGCTACCTGGTTGTCCATCAGGATGAGGACTACCTAGTTGGAGAGCTGCTGTTGAAAACTGCAGTGCATTGGAGATGGCTCTGAGTTCCAAAAGGTTGATCTGGTGAAGGCTCTCCTGAGCCATCCAGAGTCCTTGCATACAGAGGCCATTGAAATAGGCTCCCTGGCCCATCTTGGAGGCATCCGTGGTTAGGACGTGTTAATGTGGAGGATGGACGGGAAGTCTCGCCACCAGGAGGGGGACACTAAGCGGGGGAGTTACCCTAATCTTGTCACCAAGGGTGGCCAGTCGCCTGGCGCCATTCAGTGTGGAGCATCCACTGCACCTGACACATCCAGAGCCGGGCCATTGGGGTAACGGACTGTGGAGGCCATATTGGTGAGGAGTTGCAGCATCTGATGAGCTGTGACAAAGAAGGCCTGATGAATCTCGTGTGGCAGAGCTACCAAGCATTGGGCTCTGTCCTTCAGCAGAAAAACCTGAGCCGCATTATTGAGAACCGCCCCAATGAACTCTAGCCTTTTGGCAGGCTGCAGATGAGATTTGGCGTAGTTGATCATGAAGCAGAGGTTCTCCAGGACCTGGATGGTCAGCTGGGCCGAGTGCTGGATCCACCTGTGTTCTGGCCATAATTAACTAGTCATCCAGATAAGTGAAACAAAGATCTCCCTAGGTGCAAAGAAAAGCCACCACCACCGCCAGGCACTTGGTGAAAACTCTGGAAGCAGAGGCAAGGCCAAAGGGCAGTACTCAGTACTGGTAGTGATGTACAGTGAACATGAAGTGGAGATACTGCCTATGGAAGGGGTGAATGAGGATGTGAGCATACACATTCTTGAGATCCAGGGAACATAGCCAATCTTGAGGTTGGAAGTAGGGTAATAACATTCCTAGAGACACCACCTTGAACTTCTCCTTCACTAGAAACCAGTTGAGGTTTTGAAGGTCCAGAATGGGCAGAAACCCTCCTGTCTTCTTGGGAACCAGGAAGTAGCAGGAATAGAAACCTGACCCAGTCTGAGATGGAAGAACTGTTCAGAAGCTTTTCTCTGTGAGCACATGGGCTTCTGATCTATTTGGTGGTGGTTCCTGCTTGGGTGAACACTCTCATGCAAGCTTCAGCTAACTTTCTATGCTCTGTTCAGAATCTAGTTCGTTGTTTATTTATTGTTCTGTATATATTTGTTTTATCAGCATGTTTCCTATCCTCTGTCTGTCCTTTATCCAGCTCCTGCCCTCTGAGGTGCTGTGTCTTCCTTCTCAACACTACTGCCTCTGTTCTCTGACTAGTACTATCTGATTCACATTTAGGTATGCTTTTTTCTTTCCTTCTCCCTATTCCTCTACAATGCCTCTCTTGTAGGTATTCAAAATCTTCGGTGTGCTTGAGTTTTACTAGGGCACTTCCTGTGAATTCTGCCTTTCACTTATTTGCATTCAGCACTTGCCTCACCCTCTTGTTTAGCTCTACCTCTGTTTTCAGCTCTCTCTCTCTCTTTCTCTCATTATACCACCCTCCCTCCCCACAATCAACCCGCTCCCTGGCTTATAATATCTTATAGCCACCCTGTGCTCATTACCACGATCACTCACAGGTGCACCTTATCACCTGTAATCTCTACCACATATTCTTTTTACTTCTGACTTCTGTGCTCCTCTCCATCTCTCTTTATGGCTCAACAAGGAGGTTGATCTACAGGGTGTCCCACTGCCAAAAGATATTCTCCAGAACAGATCCGTTCAGTCTCCATTCATGGGACTGGAGGACATGGCTCAGGCATTCGGCCAGTATATTGTCTTGGCCCAGCAAGTACACTACCTTGAGGAAAATGCTCCTTGTGCCGCAAAGTTCCAGCAGCATACCACCTCCCAGCAGAGGTGGTACGAACCTATGCCCCCATGCTTGTTGTTGTAGAACATTGCTACCTGGTTGTCAATCTGGATTTGGACTACCTGCCCCTTCAGATGGTCCTCAAAGGCTCACAGTGTGTAGTGGACTGCTCGGAGCTCGAGCAGGTTGATCTACGAGGCACTCTCCTCTGGCGACCATGGCCTCTGTGACTGGAGGTGATCACAGTGGGCCTGGAACAGCAGGCCAGCCCTCAGATGCAGTGGTCTTGCCACCAAGTCAGGGAGGCTGCCAAGGTGGGAGTGACCTGGATACTGTCCTCCAGGTGGCCCATTGCTTGCACTCACTGAGCGATGAGCGTCCACTGGATCCGCTATATGCGTAGGTGGGCAAAAGAGGTTATGTGGATAGTGGGTGCCATGTGCTCCAAGAGGCGGAGCACCTGTTGGGCAGTCGCTGAAGCGGCACCCTGCACCTCCTGTGATAGGCCTGTCCTAGGGATAGGAAGGCCTTTGCCCAAGTGGAATCTAGCAGAGCCCCGATGAACTCCATGCATTGGGATGGAGTGAGGTGGGACTTAGAAAAGTTCACCACAAACCCTAGGTGCTGCAGCAGCCCCAACATGCACAGAGTGGCATTGTGCACCTCGCCTGGCGTGCTGGCCTGCACGAGCCAGTCGTCCAAGTAGGGGAACACAAAGACCCAGAGGACCTTGAGTCAAGCAGCCATGACTGCTAGGCATTTTGTGAATACTTGCAGGGCAAAGGAGAGGCCAAAGGGAAGCACCCTGTACTGGTGGTCTCCCACAACAAAGTGCCTTGGATGGATCAGGATGTGGTGCATGCATCTTTGAGACTCAGGAACATAGCCAATCTCCCCGGAGGTAGGGCAGAAAGGTTCCAAGGGATACCATTTTGAACTTTTCCTTGACCAGGAAGCCGTTGAGGTCCCGAAGGTCCAGGATGGGCCTGAAAGCCCCTGTTTTCTTGGGGACCAGGAAGTATCAGAAGTAGAACCCCCATTCCTGAAGATGAGACGGGATGGGCTTGAATGCCCGATCCCTCGAGAAACGACTCAAGCTCTTTCAGGAACAGCTCCCTGTGCAAGAAGTCCATGGGTAATTCACCTGTGAACAAGGAGGGAGGCAGTTGGGAAAAATGAAGGAGATAACCACTTGGGCTTGTGTGCTGCGAGTGGTCGCAGAAGGCTATCAAGGGTCACCTGTTTGCAAAGTGGACGAGCCTCCCCCCCCCCCCCCAACAATGAACCTTGGGAACGTTACCTCCTGAAAGAGGGAGGCTATGCCCAAGGAATCAAAAACTCCCCCTAGGCAGTGGCTGAGTCACTATATGGTTTTTGGGAGCTTTGGGCTTACGGGGGCCGTGCCCTTGGCCCATAGCCTGGAACTTTGGGTGGAAGAACTTTTTCCCCAAAGCCCTCCAGCGGGAAAGGTCTGGCACTTTCTTGGACAACCTGGTCCTGTTCATGAATTCCTTCTCCAACTCGTCAGCCTTGTCAGTCATGGGCTTGCCTAAGAGGTTATCACCTCAGCATGGGACATCGGCCAGCTTGACCTGCACCCATTGCTTCAAGACAGAGAACTGCAGTCAGGCAAGGCAGCAGGCACACAAGTCACTGACTTGAAGCCATCAAAGGCTGCTCGAGTCTGAAATTTGGAGCATTCCTTGACCTAGGAAACCAGGGTCTGAAAGCATTTAAGGGGCTCTCCTGATAGGCCAGTCAAGAACCCGGCGAGCTCCTTCACCAGGTCTCTCAGGTACATGCCCATGTACAGCTGGTAGGCTTGGATCCGGGCCTTGAGCATCGAGCCTTGGAATCACTTCCTACCAAACGCATCCAAGGCATGGGCCTCCCTGTCATAGGGCACCAAGAAGTCCATCTTCTGGCTTTTAATTCGATGCATAGCCGGCTCCACTACCATGGACTTGTGTAGAAGTTGTGCTTTCTGGAATCCTGGGCTCTTGCTCACTCGATAATGGGAATTGAGTTGGCGGTTCACAATCAGCACCATCACCAGGGTCTCCCACATCCTGAGCAACAGACTAGCAAGGATTGGGGGGGGGGGGCACGGGCACCATCAGCACCTCCCAAGGAGGGGCCTTGTACTGGCAGATCTCAAGGTCCTCAGCATAAGGCTAGTCCTCTAGCATGCCATTAAGGCGAGTGCCTGGGACATCTCCCTCACAAACTCAAGGAAGGCTAAGTCCCCCAGAAGGGACCTTTGCTGGTGGTGCGGTGGAAAAAGGCTGGAAGGGATGTCTCTGTGGAGCACGGTGTTTGGGGATTCTTTGTCGGTTTCCCAGTCCAACTCCGAATCAGAGGAATAGACGAGCATCCCATGGTCCCCGGACCAACTCAGCACAGACAACTCCCAATGCCGGTGGTCTGATGGCATTGTGTTGATCATCGAGGGCCTTGACACAGACTGAGCGAGGCACTCCAAAACGGGAGGGGCCTCCTCCGGGGAGGTCCTCAGCAAGGAGATTCCTATGTGGGGCACCAACGATCCGGAGGGACCAGAAGTTGGATACCTCTGCGCCTCGAGGAACACCATGAAGCTAAACTTAAGGGCAGCCATGTGGGCTTCGATGCCAGAGGGCTCTGCAGCTGGTCCGGACCCAGACGGTGTTGTGTTGGAGCAGACTCACTGACCGAGGAGTCCCGGATAATGATGGAGTTGGGGGTGACTTACCGCTCCTTCGATGTCACAGATGGCATGTCCCCTTGGGTCTTTTTCAACAGGTGCTCCCACCAGTTATCCCCCAAGTCACATCAAGTGCTCCAAGGCAGAGTCAGAGGATTTACCTAGATGCCGGGTCGGTTCTTGGCATTGACTTCAAGGGAGTCACAGATGCATGCGTGAGGTCTTCTGAGGACGACTTCAACAGCCAATGACCTCTGGGCTCAGAATGAGCCTGGGCACTCAATGCCAAGTCGCTCGGCGACAGCATCA
Organism: Ichthyophis bannanicus; assembly: GCA_033557465.1. Taxonomy (NCBI): domain Eukaryota; kingdom Metazoa; phylum Chordata; class Amphibia; order Gymnophiona; family Ichthyophiidae; genus Ichthyophis; species Ichthyophis bannanicus. The sequence goes on from CM066040.1 coordinate 238,828,590, forward strand.
AAGGAAGGGATTCTGTCCCCCATGCCAAACCGGAGCCAGACCTACCAAACAGCTCCCCCTGCCGCCTTTCACATTCCCTCTGGGTTTTGGCAGACATAAGGAGGCAAAGCGGGCAGGAAGCAAATTGTGGTCTGCCCCGAGGCACTTACTGCAGATGCTGTGGAGATCCGTACAGGACATAGTGCTATTGCACTTTGTACACTGCTTAAAACCGCTCGTAAAGGACATAGCAGAGAAAATGAGGCTCGTGAAATCAAACTCAGACATCTCAATCAGGTAAGCTGTGAGAAAAATCCTGCGCACCAAAAAAATAAAGAAGAAAAAAAATACCCGAGCAAAAATCTGGATGTTGAGACAAAGACTGGCGAGGAAGGTAATCAATTCAAGCACTCTATAGAAAAGGAGAAAAACGAGTAAGGGTCAAAAAATCCACTTTTTTACCAGGATGCACAGATGGCACATCTGCAGGTCTCCATGGAAAAGGCCAGACTGAGGTAAGATGCAGCTCTGAGCAGGAAGGTGACCGTGCAAGCTCCCCAAAACTCTCCTTGAAAGCTGGGAAGTGGATCTGAGTGGGCTCCATCTGCGCAGTCATGTATATGTGAGGAGTAACTTCCTGCTTGTTCCCGGAGAAAAGGGGATGGCCTTGGCCATGTCCCTAACAAAGTCCTACGAGGACATGTCCTCCGGGGACAACTTATGCCTCTTGGGTTGAGGCAACGGTCAGACATTCAAGGGTGTTGAAAGAGTAGTTACTCACCTGTAACAGGTGTTCTCCAGGAGAAGCAGGAATCAGTCCTCACATATGGGTGACGTCAGCGCCGACAGAGCCCCCATGCGAAGCATTTCCCCAGCATTCAAGGAAAGCCTTTGGGAATGCAGTGCGCATGCGCGGTCCCCTTCCTGCCCAAGGGTGCCATCTTGCTCAGTCTGATGACATAGCTAAAAAGACAGCAAAAATCAAAATGAATGATATGACTGCAACTCCAGGGGAGGAGGGAGGATCATGAGGACTGATTCCTGCTGCTCCTGGAGAACACCTGTTACAGGTGAGTAACTACGCTTTCTCCAGGAACAAGCAGGAAGTCGGTCCTCACATATGGGACTCCCCAGCTCTAGGCTACCGGGAACCCAAAGCTGAAAAAAATGGTTCCCTCTGAAGAGCCTCAGCATCTGTGATAAGAATATCCTCTGAGAATGCCCCTGTACGGAAGCCCAACACAAGGGCCGGAGGGTAGGAGTTGCCTAAACCTCAAAGAGATTACGGAGTACCGCCTATCCAAAAGCACTGTCCCTTCGGGACTCTCTATCGAGGCAGTAGTGGGCTGCAAAAGTCTGGCTTGAAGACCAAGTAGTGGCCCAGCAGATGTCTGCCAATGGAACAGAACGGAGATAAGCTACTGAAGCGGCTTTCGCCCTGACACGGTGGGCTGTGACTCGACCCTGCAAGGGGAGGTCGGCTGCCTTATACGCCCAGGCGATACAATCTGCTACCCAAGTGGACAATGTACGCTTGGAAACAGGTAACCCCAGCTTATTAGGGTCAAAGGAGATGAAGCTCTGAGTGGCCCTTAGATGCCCCCGCATACGTTCTATGTAAAAGGACAACGCCCTCTTACAGTCCAGGGTATGCGAGACTGTTTCAGCCCAGCTGTTAAGCGGCCTGGGAAAGAATGTCGGAAGAACCACCTCCTGGTTGAGGTGGAAAGAGGAGACCACTTTTGGAAGGAACTTCGGATGGGTCCGTAGGACCACCCTGTTCCTATAGAACCGTGTGTATGGTCTATCAGAAACCAGAGCTTGTAGTTCACTCACACGTCTGGCCGAGATAAGAGCTACCAGGAAGAGCGCCTTCTAAGAAATAAAGTGTAAATGGCAAATAGCCATCAGCTCAAACAGTGGGCGAGTAAGTTGCTGCAAGACCACTTTCAAATCCCACTCACTGGCCGGTGGACGAACCGGAGGCTTGAGCAGAAGCAGATCTCTCAGGAAGCGGGACACCAAGCGGTGAACCGACAGACTATCCCTCCACCGGTGAGTGGTGTGCTGATAGAGCACTGAGGAGGACCCTAACAGAGTTGGACCTAATGCCTATGTCTGACAGGTGAAGTAGATACTGCAGTACTACTGGCACAAAGCAGGAAAAAGGATCTTCATTGCGCTGAGCACACCATATTGTGAACCAACGCCACTTGAGGGCATAGGACTTTCTGGTGGATTGCCTCCTAGAGGACAAGACCACCTTCTCAACTTCCCTAGGTAGAAGTAAGGGAGCTAGCACTACTTTTCATCAGCCAGGCCATCAGATTGAGGGATCTGAGATTGGGGTGTAGAAGGGAACCCTGATCCTGAGACAGGAGATCGGGTTGCAACCCCAGAGAGAATGGAGTTTCCACCACCAACTGCGGAAGAAGTGGAAACCATGGTTGCCTCGGCCATCTGGGGGCTACCAGAATCACAGTGGCCCTGTCCCGGAGAATCCTGAACAGAGTTCGGGCCACTAGGGGCGTGGGAGGAAACGCATACAGGAGGCCCGTAGACCAAGAGATCAGAAAAGCATCTGCTGCCATTCTCAGGGGATGCAGCTGTCTGGAGGAAAACCTGGGCAGCTGATAGTTCAGCGGACTTGCAAAGAGATTGATGGATGGAAGTCCCCATTGTAGAAAAATCTGCTGGACCACCAGTGGATTCAACAACCATTCGTGAGGCTGGAGAATCCCGCTTAGTTTGTCTGCCAAGAAGTTCTCCTGACCAGGTAGATAAACTGCTTTGAGAAACATGCCTTGTTTGACTGCAAAGGAGCAAAGGGCCTGCGCCTCCTGACATAGGAGTCTGGACCCTGTGCCCCCTTGCTTGTTCACATAGAACACTGCTACCTGATTGTCTGTCTGAACTAAGACAGACTGGTGAGAGAGGGCATGAGAAAATGTCTGTAGAGCCAAGCGGATTGCTCGCAGCTCCAAAAGATTGATCTGCTGTGTGGCCTCCTGAGGAGACCAGAGACCTCGAGAGCACGTGCCCTGGCAATGTGCACCCCAGCCTTTAAGGAAACATCAGTCATCAGCACCCTTGTGTGTGCTGGGGCCTGAAAAGGCACCCCCCTGAGAAGGTTTGGGAGATGTAGCCACCACTGCAAGGAGTCCAAAAGTGGTTTGGACACCTTTACTCTGTCTCGGAGGTCGCCTGTGGCCTGCGCCCACTGAGCAGCCCGCATGTGCAGACAGGCATTCGGGGTCACATGTGCCGTGGATGCCATATGGCCCAGGAGCCGCAGGAAGCGCCTGGTGGAGACCTGAGAATTGTTTTGGAATTGGTTGGCCAAGTCCATCAGTCTGTGGGACCTGTCCTTGGGCAAGTAAGCTCTTGGCTACAGTGTCTAATCTTGCCCCTATAAACTCTAGGTTCTGTGAGGGGAGCAAAGTGGACTTTGCGTAGTTTATCACAAAGCCCAGATGCTGAAGAAGAGAGACAGTGTGAAGAGTGGCTTGTCTGGCCTCCTGGAGAGACTGGCCTCTGATGAGCCAGTCGTCCAAGTATGAGAAGACAAAAATTCCCTGATTCCTGAGATAGGCCGCCACCACCGCCAGGCATTTGGTGAAGATCCTGGGGGCAGAAGTTAGGCCAAAGGGAAGTACTCTGTACTGGAAATGGTTTCCTCCCACTACAAATCTGAGATCTTGTCTGTGGTCTGGATGGATGAGGATGTGAGTATAAGCATCCTTTAGGTCTAAGGAGCATAGCCAATCCCCCTGCTGGAGGTAGGGCAGCAGTATCCCAAGGGTAAGCATCAAACTTTTCCCTCTCCAGAAACTTGTTTAGCTTTCGCAAGTCTAGGATAGGCCGGAGGCCTCCTGTCCTTTTTGGTACCAGGAAGTACCTGAAGTAGAAACCTTGCCCTTTCAGGTGGTGAGGCACCGGTTCCACCGCTTGTTCCTTTAGAAGACTTGCCAACTCCTGAAGGAGGAGGTTTCTATGCAGAGGAGGTCTTGGAGGCTCCCCTGGAAAGTAGGAGGGGGTAGCTGGTGTAAGTGGAGCATGTAGCCCTTCTGGACTATGCTCAGTGCCCAGGTATACCCTGTGATGGCTGGCCACCTGTAGGCGTACAGGGTCAGCCGACCTCCTGTGCTGAGCGGAGCCAGCTGTGGAGAAGAGGCTATGCTGTGGGAGTCAAAACCCCAGTCCCTGCTGTGCAGGAGCCGGATCTGGCGGCTTGGGGGTCTTCTGTCTACAGGGCCCATGCCCCTGCCCCTTGGCCTGCTGGCCCTGTGGGGGAGCTGGAGAGGTCTGATATTGAACGTAGGATTTGTAGGCAGTACCCTTCCTCGGGAAAAAGGGCTTCTTTCCCGAGCCCTTCTTTTTCTGAGAAGGGGCAGAAGTCTTCCTGGACAGCCTTGTCCTGGTGAGAGTCTCAGTCTCGATTTCTGCAGCCTTTTCAATCATGGGCTTACCGAAAAGGTTTTCACCTCTCTAAGGGACATCGACCAACTTGTCCTGCACCCATGACTCCAGGTCTGATGACTGCAGCCAGGCCTGACGGCGTGCACCGATGCCGGCTGCAGCTACCTGGGCCGAAGCCTCGAAGCCATCATAGGCTGCTCGAGAGAAACTTCGAGCACTCTCGAATCCCTGTTGAGAAAGCCTTGAACCTCTGCAAAGGTTCCTCGGAGAGACCAGCTGAGAACCCGGCAATCTCCTTTGCCAGGTCTCGTAGGTACATGCCCATGTTTAGGTTTATTTTAGGTTTATTAAAAACTTGTTATACCGCTCAATACCATAGGCGTCTGAGCGGTTTACAATATATAAAAAACAAGCAAGTTGGTTAAAACAAGCATTGGCTGTGGAAAAAGAAAAGGAACGCCATCAAATTAAAGAAAAGTAGGGGAAAAGGAAAGAGGAGATAAGAACAGAAGTGAACTAAAAATAATAATACAAGTGCACAGACAGGGAAGGAGGGGGAGGAAAGACATACAAATTCTGTGAAAAGGTGAGGTGGTGGGAAGGGGGAGGGAGTGGGCTAGGGTGGAGGGTCGAACGCAAGGCGGAAGAGATGGGTTTTGAGTTGGGATTTAAAAATTTGGTATGAGCTTTCTGCACGGAGAGGAGGGGGGAGTGAATTCCAGAGGCTGGGGACCAGGAAATAGAAAGCAGAGGAGCGGGTTTGTTCTAGATGAGCATGTGAAGGGGAGGGAAGGACCATGCGATTCATATGCATGGAACGGAGGAGGCGGTGGGGGATATGAAATTGTATCTGGTTTGCTAGATAGAGGGGAGTGCCAGTGTAGATTGTTCGATGTGCAAGAATTAGAAGTTTAAACCGAATGCGGAAAGAAATAGGTAACCAGTGATGTTGATAGAGAAGGGGTGTAACATGATCAAACCGAGAGGCATGGGACAACAGACGGATGGCAGCGTTTTGAACGCGTTGGAGACGAGACAGTTGGGACTTGGGTAAACCAACAAAGGAGACATTACAATAATCAAGACGGGACAACACAAGGGTAAGCAGAAGGGTGGTCAGAGCAGGAGTAGAAAGGAAGGGACGAACTGCTCTAAGCTGACGAAGAGAAAAGAAGGAACGTTGAACAACTGAGGAAATGTGATCTTTGAAGGTAAGGGCAGAGTCAAGGACAACACCTAAGTATCGGAGTGAAGAAACCAGGGGGATAGACTGGGAGGAGAGAGAGGGGGCACAGGTGGGAGAAGGACTGCCAAAGGTGAACCAGATTGCGAAGGATTTTGCCGGGTTTACTTGTAGAAAGTTGGAGGAGAACCAAGACATCACAGCAGTGAGACAGTGGTTGATAGGGGAGATATCAGGGGAAAGAGGATCTGTGTGGTGGAGAAGAATAATGTCGTCTGCATAATAATATGCGGAGATGCTAAACTGTTGGACCAGAAGGGCTAGGGGGGCTAGGAAAATATTGAAGAGAAGTGGGGCGAGAACAGACCCTTGGGGAACACCACAGGACAGGGGGGTGGGGGCAGAAGAAGAAGAAGATGCAGAGACAACAGAGAAAGAGCGACAGGATAGAAACGAATGAAACCACCGGAGAACCACACCCGAAAGACCAGCTTCTTGAAGACGGAAGAGGAGAGTGTGATGATCCACCAAGTCAAAAGCCGTAGATAGGTCGAGAGAAACAGCCAGAGTGACGAGACCGCGGTCGTGAGCGATGTGAAGATCGTTGAGAAGAGAAAGAAGAACAGATTCGGTGCTGTGGCCAGGGCGGAAACCTGATTGACGGGGATGGAGAGTGAGGGCAAGCTCAAGGTGAGAAGCAAGCTGGAAGAAAACCAATTTCTCAAGAAGTTTTGATAGGAAGGGTAGGTTTGAGACTGGGCGCCAGTTGGAAAGAGTGGACGGGTCAGAGGAGTGAGATTTCAAAATGGGACGGACAGCTGGTAAGTCTGGACATGGCAAGATAGCATAGAGCCCTGGAAGCACTTTCTACCGAAGGTATCCAGGTTCTGGGCCTCCCGGCTGGGGGGCACCAAGGAGTGCATCTTCTGACTCTTCAGACGGTGCATGGCCGATTCCACAACCATGGAGTTGTGCGGTAGCTGCGCCTTTTGGAACCCATGGCTCTTACGGACTCGATAAATGGAATCAACCCATTTGCTAAGAACCGGTGTCGAGGCTGGTGCTTCTCACATGCGGAAGAGCAGCCGTTCCAGCATCGGAGGAACCGGTACAGTAAAGGCTTCCTTCGGAGGAAAGTCATACTGGAGGGCATCAAGCTCCTTGGCTCGAGGCTCCTCCTCAGGATCCGCAAGGAAGGCCAAGGCTTTGGCCATGTCCCTCACGAAGTCCGAGAACCAGGTATCCTCCGGGAGGACCGTCTCCGAGGCTCGGACTCTGGTGAATCCAAAGGGACGCACCGGGTCTGGAAGGTGTCTGGGGACTCCTTGTCCTCCGTCTCCCACGCCAACTCCTCCAAGGAGGATTCAGGCAACTCCGGCCGTGTGGGCCTCGGTGCCACCCACTCCAATGCCGAAGGTATCGGCATCAACGACCTCGGCCTCGCACAGGAGGTCGAGGGAGACCTTGACCGAGGATCGACTTGAGACTTCATTGACTCGAGGATAGGCTTGGTCTCCGGGGTCGACTTAAAGTCGAGGTCCAGTGGTTGGGGCAGATGCACCGGTCAGACCGGCGATCAGCACCCGCTGCTGTTCCATGAAGGCAGCTAAGCTGCTCCCCAAGGCCGTCAACCCGAGTCCAAGCTCAGGAGACTCAGCAGCCTCCGATGGCGTCAGGCCCGACGTCGTCTCCACCGGAGGAGTCCACGAAGACAACTGCATTTACATGACTTGGGAACTCCAGCTCCACACGAGGTAACCTGGACAGCCTCTCCGACTCCGAGAGCCTGGGGCGGAAGTCAGGGCTACGCGACCTGGCCCTCGAGGAACCAGGAGCCTCCATCGACGATGCCCTTGTGAGCTTCTTCTTCCTTCTGTGCTCCCGGGTGGGAGACTCCCTCTCAGAGGAACCCCGACGGCGCTCAGGGTCAGACTCCCGAGATATCGAGGCCTCTGACGAAGTCTGGGCCCGGTCGGACGTGGAGTCAGAGAAAATTCGCTCCCGTTGATGCTGACGGCTCTGAAGCGCCTTCGACGACATCTTGCCAACAAGGGCCACAGGCCAGCGGGTCATGGTTGGGCCTGAGGCAACGGAGGCAGCAGTCATGTGTGTCGGTGAGAGACATAAGTTTCTTGCACCGATCACACTTTCTGAACCCGCTGGCAGCTATAGGGGGAAAAAGGGCCCCTGCAAGGTCAAAAGACAGGGCTGCCAGTGAAAACACAAAAAGAGCAAACGCTAGTCACGAACGACAAAAAAACGAAAATCAAAACTCCGGACTCAATACCGGTGTACCGAGCCCAGGCGGGAAGGGGAACCGGCGTCAAACCGGATAAGACAGCAAAAATCGCAGAAAAAAAAAATAAACTTTTCCTGGGTGACATGAACTCAAGTCTATTGGGCTCTGCGGAAAAAGAAAGGACTGAGCAAGATGGCACCCTTGGGCAGGAAGGGGACCGCACATGTGCGCTGCATTCCCAAAGGCTTTCCTTGAAAGCTGGGGAAATGCTCCGCATGGGAGCTCCATTGGCGCCAAAGTCACCCATATGTGAGGACTGACTTCCTGCTTGGTCCTGGAGAAAGAACGGAAATATGAGATTGCAGACCTGCTATTAGTAATCTCTGAACTATCATTAAAATCTGTAATACCTGAAAATTGGAGGATGGCCAATGTAACGCCAATTTTTAAAAAGGGTCCAGGGGTGATCTGGGAAACTACAGACCGGTGAGCCTGAAGTCAGTATGGGAAAAATGGTAGAAACCATCATAAAGAACAAAATTACTGAACATGTAGATAGTCATGGTTTACTGGGAGACAGCCAACATGGCTTTAGACAAGGAAGATATTGTCTTACTAATCTGTTATGTTTTTTTAAAGGTGTGAATAAAAAGGTAGACAAAGGTGAGTCGATTGATATAGTGTATCTGGACTTTCAGAAAGCCTTTGACAATGTCCCTCATCAGAGACCTTTGGCAAAACTAAAAAGTCATGGGATAGGAGGCAGTGTAATATTGTGGATCATGAACTGGTTAAAAGACAAAAAGCAGAGAGTAGGGCTAAATGGCCAATTTTCCCAATGAAGAAAGTTCAATAGTGGAGTACCCCAGGGATCTGTGCTGGGTCCGCTGCTTTTTGACATATTCATAAATGACCTGGAAAAGGGAATAATGAGCGAGGTTATCAAATTTGCAGATGAGACAAAATTATTTAAAGTTGTTAAAACCCATGAGGATTGTGGAAAATTGCAAGAGGATCTTGATAAATTGGAAGACTGGGCATCAAAATGGCAGATGAAATTTAATGTGGACAAATGCAAAGTTATGCACCTAAGAAACAACCACCTAAGCTATGGTTATACGATGCAAGGTTCCACAATGGGAACCACCACCCAGGAAAAAGATTTAGGCATCATCTTAGATAACATTAAAACCCTCTGCCCATTTTGCAGCGGCAGCCAAGAGAGCAAATAGAATGCTAGGCATCATAAGGAAAGGAATGTAAAATAAAACAAAGGATACTATAATGTCTCTATCATTCCATGGTGCGACCGCACCTTGAATATTGTGTGTAATTCTGGTCGCCGTATCTTAAAAAGGATATAGCATTAGTAGAAAAGATAGAGAAGAGCCACCAAAATGGTAAAGGGGAAGGAAGGATACTCCTATGAAGAGAGGCTAAAAAGATTAGAGCTCTTCAAACTGGGAGACAGCTGAGGGGATATATGATAGAGGTCTAAAATGAATGAATGGAGTGGAATGGGTAAACGTAAATCAATTGTTTACATCAGAATATAGAAAGACTAGGGGGGACATGCAATGAAGCTACAGGGTAACCTATTTAAGACTAATAAGAGAAAATATTTTTTCACTCAACGTATAATCAAACTCTAATTTCTTACCGGAGGATGTAGTAAGCGTAGTTACTCACCTGCAACAGGTGTTCTCCGGGGACAGCAGGAATCAGTCCTCACATATGGGTGACATCGGCACAGACTGAGCTCTCGTGGAAGCAACCCCCCAGCTTTCAAAGAAAGTCTTTGGGAGATGCCACCACGCATGCGCAGTCCCCTCCCACCCAAGAATTCCCATCTTGCTCAATCAGATGACATAGCTAAAAGACAGCAAAAATGAAAGATGGTATAGTATCAACTCCAAGGGGAAGAGGGAGTGTTGCGAGGACAGATTCTTGCTGTCTCTGGAGAACACCTGTTACAGGTGAGTAACTACGCTTTCTCCAGCAACAAGCAGGAAGTCAGTCCTCACATAAGGGACTCCCCAGCTACAGGCTACTAAAAACCCATAGCAAACAGGGCTCCCACAAGGGGAGCCACAAGTAGCAGCAACTTCAGTCCGTGCACACAGACCACAATAGAACCCGTGTCCGATGAAACTAGCGCTCCAGTAGCCTGAACACAGAAGGATCGGAGGGTAAGAGTTGCCTAGACCCCAAAAAGGTTATGGAGAACAGCCTGGCCGAAGGCACTGTCCCATATGGACTCTCTCGCCAGGCAGTAATGAGCTGCAAAAGTATGGACTGAAGACCAGTCGGTGGCCCAGCAGATGTCTACCATCGGGACAGAGTGAAAGTTTGCCACCGAAGCCTCCATGACCCAGAAACCATGCGCTGTGACGTGGCCTTCCAGTGGGAGCCTCGCCTGCCCATAAGCAAAGGCAATACAATCCACCACCCAAGTGGACAGCCTACTGGGGTCGTAGGAGATAAAACATAGAAACAGAGATGAAAAGCTAAGAAGATTTGCAGTGGGCTTGGGTGCACTGGATGTAGAAGGATAAGGCCTTCTTACAGTCCAATGCGTGAAGGACCGGCTCTGCCTAACTGAAGTGTGGTCTTGGGAAGAAGGTAGGAAGCACCACTTCCTGATTAAGGTGGAAGGGAGACACTACCTTTGGCAGGAACTTGGGATGCGTGTTTAGCACAACCCTGTTCTTGTAGAACCTGGTATAGGGCGCTTCTGCCACAAGGGCCTGGAGTTCGCTAACTCTGCGAGCAGAAGTGAGCGCAACCAGGAAAAACATCTTCCAAGAGAGGTAGCGGAGGTGGCAAGTCGCCAAAGGCTCGAAGGGTGGGTGAGTGAGATGCTCCAACACTACACTGAAGTCCCATTTGGTCGCTGGAGGGCAAACCAGGGGTTTTGACAGGAGCAAGCCCCGAAGGAAGCGGGTCACCAAGGGTTGGACTGAGAGGAGCTTACCATCTACCGAGTGGGTGGTGCGCCGCCAGGGCACTAAGGTGCACTCAGACGGAGTTAGACTTGAGCCCAGATTGGGAGAGGTGGAGAAAGTACTGCAACACCAGAGCCACCAGGCAGGAGAAAGGATCAGCCCCATGATCGGCGCATCAAACAGAGAACCTGCGCCATTTAAGGGCGTATGCCTTCCTAGTAGAGGCCTTGAGAGGCCAGCAGAATGTCTTCGACCTCAACCAGAAAGTTGAGGGGGGGCAAGAGTCATCCTTCTCAGCAGCCATGCAGCCAATGAGAGGGGCCCCAGGTTGGGGTGCAGAAGAGATCCCGCCTCCTGAGATAGGAGTCCTGGGGTGGTGCCCAATAGGATGGGGGCCTCCAATGCCAAATTCAGAAGCAGCAGGAATCTCGGCTGCCTGGGCCACGTGGGAGCTATCAGGATGAGCAAGGCCCTGTTGCAGATGGTCCTGAACAAGGTCTTGGCGATCAGCGGCATCGGAGGGAAGGCGTACATGAGGCCTTCCAACCATGAGACTAGAAATGCATCTGCTGCCACCCTGGATGGGTGGGCCTGCCGGGAGCAGAAGCAGGGCAACTGAAAGTTGCCCGGTCTGGTGAACAAGTCCATCATGGGTTCCCCCCAGAGCTGAAAAAGCTGACTGGCTATCCTGAAGTCCAGCTGCCACTCTTGCGACTGGAGAACCCTGCTGAGCCTATCGGCCAGCAGGTTGTCCTGGCCTGGCAGGTACACTGCCCTCAAGAGAATACCCTGTTGGACTGCGTACGAACATAGACCCAGTGCCTCCTGGCAAAGGATACGGGACCCCATGCGTCCTTGTTTGTTCAAGTAGAACATTGCAACCTGGTTGTCCATCTGGACCAGGACCGGCTGGTGGCACAGGTGGTGACAGAAAACCCTCAGAGCGAGGTGTATCGCTTGGAGCTCCAGGAGGTTGATCTGTTGGGTGCTCTCGTCTGGCGAACAGGTGCTCTGAGTACAGAGGGCTCCACAGTGGGCTCCCCAGCCGAGCAGGGAGGCATCTGTGGTGAGGACCTTTAAGTGGCTGGAAGGTCATGCCCGCTTCTAGGTGTTGGGGCGACTGCCACCAGACCAGGGAATCCGCCAACTGGTAGGTCACCGCAACCCTGTCTCAGAGGCGGCCTGTGGCTTGAGACCACTGGTCCCGGAGACACCACTGCGCCGCCTTCATGTGGAGGCGAGTGTCTGGGGTGACGTGGACTGTGGAGGCCATGTGCCCGAGGAGACGCAGAAGGTGCCAGGCAGGCACCGGGGGCAGTGTTGTATGTTTCGAGTCAGAGATCTGAGAAGATCGGCTCGGTCCTTGGGCAAGAAGGCCTTGGCCTTGAGGATGTCGAGCTTTGCCCCGATGAACTCCAGGCATTGTGCCGAGTGGAGGTGAGACTTGGGGTAATTTATAAGGGAGCCCAAGTGTTGCAGAACCTAGATGGTGTGTGCAGTGGCCTGCAGCACCTCGGAGACTGTGCCTCCCCTTATGAGCCAGTCGTCCAGGTAGGGGAAACAAGACGACCCCTTGGAGCCTGAGCAAAGCGCCACGACCTGCAGGAATTTCATGAAAACCCTTGGGGCAGAGGCTCGGCTGAAGGGAAGCACCCTGTATTGAAAGTGTTTGCCCCCTACCACAAACCACAGGTATTGCCTGTGGTTGGGGTGGACAAGGAAGTGGGTATAAGTATTCTTGAGGTCTAAGGAGCATAGCCATTATCCCTGCTGGAGGTATGGCAGCAATGTTCCAAGGGAGAGCATCTTTAACTTCTCCCTCACCAGCAATTTGTTGCAGGACAAGGATAGCCCCCTGTCCTCTTTGGGATAAGGAAGTAACTGGAGTAGAACTCTTTGCCCTTGAGGTGACTGGGCACCAGTTCCACTGCTTTGACCTTGAGAAGACCTGCCAATTCCTTCAGAAGGTCCCAGTGGAGGGGAGACCTAAGGACTCTCTTGGGAAATAAGGGGGAGGTGTCTGAGTCAGGTGGAAGAGGTAGCCCTCATCGACTATCCCACCTCTGGGCATAGAGGGCCAGACATCCCCTGTGGGATGCTGATCTCCTTGGGGTAGAGAGGCTATGCTCAAGGAATCAAAAAGCTTCCCACTGGCTGGGGCCGGTGCCTGGGGCTTTGGAGCCTTCTGCTTATGTGGGCCATGCCCATGTTCCTTGGCCTGCTGACCCTGTTGGGGAGCCAAGGAGGCTTCATAGGGTGGATAGTTTCGGTAAGCAGCCCCCTTCCTTGGGTAAAAGGGTTTTTTTTTTTACCCGTGCCCTTCTGTTGGGGAGGGGCAGTGGTCTTCTTGGAGAGCCTAGTCCTCATCATGAACTCAGTCTCCAGCTTGGCAGCCTTATCGATCATGGGCTTGCCGAAGAGGTTCTCCCTTTGGCATGGGACATCGACCAATTTGTCCTGAACCCACTGCTCGAGGTTGGATGAATGAAGCCAAGCCTGACAGCATGCACTGATGCCTGCCGCGACTATCCAGGCCGCCGACTTGAACCCATCATATCTGCTCGAGACAAATTTGGAGCACTCATGGACGGCCTTGGACAGCCTCTTGAGACCTCGGAGAGACCAGCTGAGAACCCAGTGAGTTCCTTTGCCAGATCTCTCAAGTACATGCCCATGTTTAACTGGTAGGCCTAGACCCGGCAGATGAGCATTGAGCCCTGGTAGCACTTCCTGCCAAAAGCATCCAAGATGCGAGCCCTCCCTCCCTGGGGGGACTGAGTAGTGCGTCTTCTGGCTTTTCAGCCGACGCATGGCCAACTCCACCACCATGGAGTTGAGCAGCAGTTGTGATTTCTGGACATCCAGGCTACGGCAAACCCGAAACATTGAGTCGAGCAGTTTGCTCACCACCGGCACAGACACCAGTGTCTCCCACATGTGGAGCATGAGCCATTCCAGGATGGGAGGAATGGGTACCGTGAGTGTTTCCCAAGGAGGGGCCTCATACTGAAGGATCTCCAGCTCGTCCGCCCGATGGTCCTCCTCCGACTCGGTCGGGAACACCAGAGCCTTGGATATGTCCTTGACAAAGTCCAAGAAGCTTATGTTCTCTGGCATGGACCACCTCCGAGGTTCTGAGACTGGGGAATTGGAAGGAATGTCGCAGTGGTGACAGGTATCAGGAGACTCATCCTCCATCTCCCATTCAGAGTACTCCGAGGATGACTCGAAGGCAGGCTGCTCCATGGGCTTTGAGGACCTCGAAGCCCTGTAATCAACACCCGGTAGACTGGTCAGGGACGGCAGATCTCCTGTTGATCAGGACGCCGAGAGTGACCTCGGCCGAGGATCGACTCTAGGTCACAAGACCTCAAGGATCGGCTCGGCTTCCGGGGACATCTTGGACGTCAAATGCCCAGTGGTTGGGGCGGATGAACCAGACATGCTGGACAACAGCACCCGCTGCTGGCCGATGAAGGCAGACAAACTGCTCCAGGGCCGCCATTCTGGATTCCAGGCCAGAAGGTTCCACAGCCTTTGTGCCAGCATCGAGGGACTCAGGCCCGACACCGGCTCCCCTGAAGGGGAATCAATGAGGATGGTGTCTGCGGACCGAGGCTGGTCCGCGGCTGGAACCTTCTGGGGGACCTTGGCAGGTCTCTCCTTTTCCAATGCCTCAGACAAGTGCCTCGGACTGCGAGACCGGGCCTGAGAGGTTCCCAGCCAGTCAGAACCATCCAAGGACGCCACCTTCGAGGGTTTATTCTTCCTATGTTCCCTTGAGGGAGACCCCCCTTTCCAAGGACCCACGATGTTGCTCGGGTTCAGAAAGCTCCTCCCAATATGTCAGAGCCTCAGACAAGGCCCTGACCTTCAGAGGCATCGGGGATTCAGGGAAGAACTTATCATGCTGCTGCTAGTGGCTCTTTAGGGCCTTGCTGGACATCCTTTTGCAGAGACCATAGGCCGTCAGGTCGTGGTCCAGCCCGAGGCAACGGAGGCAGCAGTTGTGTGTGTGTCAGTTAAGGACATTATTTTGGAGCACCAATCACACTTTTTAAAGCCACTGGTAGCCATGGGGGAAAGTACCCCTGTGAGGTCGAAGACTCTCTGGGCTGCCAGCAGGGAAAAAAGGCACGAATACTCCAGAAAATAAAGAGAACAAAGACTTTAAAAATGGACCGAAATCAATGCTAAGGCACCGAAGACGGTATGTGGGAAAGAGTACCGGTGCAAGACAGGAGTGGAGTTGAAAACTCAGGCAAAAAAATCCAACTTTTTCCAGGGGAAGTCAGACATGTCTGAAGGGCTCC
Organism: Ichthyophis bannanicus; assembly: GCA_033557465.1. Taxonomy (NCBI): domain Eukaryota; kingdom Metazoa; phylum Chordata; class Amphibia; order Gymnophiona; family Ichthyophiidae; genus Ichthyophis; species Ichthyophis bannanicus. The sequence goes on from CM066040.1 coordinate 238,843,668, forward strand.
GCAGAAAAAAAGGAGACTGAGCAAGATGGCACCCTTGGGCGGGAAGGGGACCACGCATGCGTGGTGGCATCTCTCAAAGGCTTTCTTTGAAAGCTGGGGGGATGCTTCCGCGAGGGCTCCATTGGTGCCGACATCACCTATATGTGAGGACTGAATTCCTGCCTGTTCCTGGAGAAAAGGCTGTTAGTGTAGCTGTGTTTAGAAAAGGTTTGGACAAGTTCCTGGAGGAAAGGTCCATAAACCATTATTAAAAGGGACCCAGGATATCACTGCTTGACCCAATACAAGCATTGAGGAACCTGTGTCTTTTGTGGAAACTGCTAGGTACTTATGACCTAGATTGGCCACAGCTGGAAACAGGATACTGGGCTTGATGCACCTTGGTCTGACCCCGTATGGCATATCTTATATAGAAGATCCGGGGACTGAATGTCCAATGCCACCGATTCAGTCTCGGTCTCCCATTCTGATTCCAAGTCAAAATAGTACTGTCTCTCCTCATCCCACAGGCTCTGCAACCTGGAGGAGGGAGAGTACCAATGACCCTCATGCTGTCTAGGGTGCCAGTGGCGGTGCCCCTGGGCCTCTAATTGACATACTGAAAAGGGAGATGGCTCCAGCAACCAGGGTTGATACCAATCTCCAACCCGATGTCCCAACCTCAGCAGGCAAGGGTCTCCAGGATGGGCTGGAAGGAGTACAGCGATGACGCATTCCAAGCCGCAAAGCCTGCATTCTGCAAGACTTCCCCCACCACCGAGTGAGCTTCAAAAACTTGAAGACTTTCCTCCAGCACCGCCACCTGTGAGGGGGTCAATGCCACAGGTACAGACATCGGCAATGCCACCTCAGGATGGGGAGTGGAACTCCATGATGATAGGTGCATTGGGAGACAGACTGCCCCTCCTGGGCACTGAGTGGACTCCACTGTTGTGATCAGGTCCTCCCACTGGGCAAGCTTGGCCAGCTTCTCCCAGCCATCGCTCTATGAATCTCGTTGAGAAGGGTTGCGGGGATTCTGTATCAGGAACGTCTCCCAGTGCTCACAGTTTAACAATGACTGGGTCTCTGCAGGGAGTTTCCCCTTGCCATTCAGCCCTTCAGCTCTGACTGAACACACTGCTCCTTCCCCTTGGTTGCCTCCAGATCTTTCACAGGCATAGATGAGGGGGTCGGAACACAGGATGCTGAATTAGAGGAGCCAAAGAGGGACTCCTCCTGCTTTTACAGACCTTTCAGCCTTTGGCGCGTCATCTGCAAGCAGAGCTCGCAAGACACTGGACTCATGGTCAGGCCCAAGGCATTGCAAGCACCAATGATGACAGTCTGTGACAGAAATGGTTTTGCCATACTTGGTGCATTTCTTAAAGCCACTAGTTGGCTTAGACATGCCAAAAAACACCGCCTTGGCAAAGTCAAACTGAAAAACTGCCTTGGCAGGAAAGCATCCCGAGGGGTGAAAAAAAAACACGCAAAAGGCGTTGAACAAACAAAAACAAAACCTATAAAAGGGAAAAAAAACAGCTAACAGAGAGGTGGGAAAATTAACAGTATAAAATCCCAGTCATGAGAACCAGAGAAAACTGTTCCGCATTGCAGAACGTGTCCTAGAGGTTCCAAGAAAAGACAGCAGGCAGGAAGGCAGACGCACATGCGCGATGTACCTCCCAAAAGCTTCCTTTGTAAGCTGGGGAGCGCTCTGTGCGGTGTTCCATCAGTGATGTCACTATCATACATGAGGACTTATTTTCTGCTTGTTCACAGAGAATGCTAGGAATCATATGGAAAGCAATGGAGAATAAAATCAAGGATATTATAAACTCTCTGCATCATTCCACTGTACGACTATATCTTGAATATTCTGTGCAGTTCTGGTCACCATATCTAAAAAATGGATATAGCGGAATTAGAAAAGGTACCAACAAAAGCAACCAAAATGATAAAGGGTATGGAAGGATACTCCTATAGGGAAAGACTTAAAAGGTTAGGGCTTTTCAGCTTGAAACAGACGGCTGAAGGGAGATATGATTAAGGTCTATAAAACAATGACTGGAGTGGAACAGGTGAACGTAGATCAATTGCTTACTCCATCGAAAACTAGAAAACTTTGGAGACACACCATGAAGCTACAATCTAGCGTATTTAAGACTAATCCCAGAAAAAGCATAGTTACTCACCTGTAACAGGTGATCTCCAGGAACAGCAGGAATTTAGTCTTCACATATGGGTATCGTCGGTACCGATGGAGCCTGCGCGGGAACGCTTCCCAGCGTCCAATAGGAACGCTTTTGGGAGCATCCCTCAGCACATGCACGCTGCCTTCCCACCTTTCCAACTGTCCCTCTTCAGTTAAGTTTGTAGCTGAGTGAAAGGATAGAGGGAAAGAGGAAAGAGACAAAGAGATAGAGAGACAACTCCTAAGGGAGGTGGGTGGGTTTGTAAAAACTAAATTCCTGCTGTTCCCGGAGATCACCTGTTACAGGTGAGTAACTACGCTATCTCCAGGAACAAGCAGAATGTAGTCTTCACATATGGGGACTCCCTAGCTGAAAATGCCAGGGAAATGGCCCCAGGAAGGTGCCACCCTAGAAAGGTAGGCATCCTTCCTCCCATGGATCTCTGGCATTCCACCAGGGTTGGTGGGTAGGAGTTGAATTAGGTTTGAAAGAGATTTTAAAGAACAGCTTGGCCAAAGAAGGCATCCCGATGGGAGGCTTTATCTAGGCAGTAGAGGGCTGTGAAGGTGTGTACCGAAGCCCAGGTGGCTGCTCGACAAATGTCATCGATAGACACGGAGTGGAGATTAGCCATGGAAGCTGCCATGGCTCTCACGTTACGAGCTGTGACATGGCCCTGAAAATGAAGACCCTTACTCTCATAAGCAAAGGATATGCATTGGGCAATCCATTTAGATAAAGTTCTTTTGGAGACTGGAAGTCCCAAATGACTAGAGTCAAAAGCTATAAAAAGTTGTGAGGACTTTCTATGTTGCTGTGTTCTCTGTAGGTAAAAGGCTAAGGCTCTTTTACAATCCAAAGTATGAAGGTTTCTTTCTGCATTAGAGGCGTGAGGCCTCGGAAAAAATACAGGAAGATAAAATGATTGATTCAAATGAAAAGGCGAAACCACCTTTGGCATAAAGTGTGGATGCGTTCTAAGAACAACCTTATCATGATGAAACCTAGTATAAGGAGGATCAGCAACTAAAGCTTGCAGTTCACTAATGCGACGTGCAGAGGTGATTGCAATTAGGAAGATGATCTTCCAGGTCAAAAACTTAAGGGTTGTAGTGGCTAAAGGCTCAAAAGGCGGCTTCATGAGCTGCCCGAGAACTAGATTTAGATCCCATGCCACCGGTGGTGGCTTAATGGGAGTTTTGGTTAACAGAAGACCTCTCATAAATCTGGATATGAGTGGATGAGAGGAAATTGGTTGTCCATTCAGAGGCTTATAAGAAGCTGCAATTGCACTAAGATGGACTCTTACCGAATTGATCTTTAGACCAGAATTCGATAACTGAAGGAGATACTCTAGTATTGATTCTAAAGGTATGACAAGGGGGTTTAATCCCTTCCTGGAGTACCATATAGTAAAATGTTTCCACTTGAAGGCATAAGATCTTCTTGTGGAAAGTTTTCTAGAAGCCTGAAGGATATCCTTTACCTGTTGGGACAGGTTGGAATCCTGGAGGTCTAAGCCTTCAGCAACCAGGCCGTGAGATGCAGGGACTGGGGACTTGGGTGCCATAGCGTCCCATCCTCTTGGGAAAGGACATCTGGAGCATGCCCTAACTCCAGAGGTGCAGCTTGAGAGAGATGTAGAAGCAGGGGATACCACGCTTGGCGTGGCCATCGTGGCGCTATGAGAATCATGGGACCCCTGTCTCTCTGAAGCTTGAAGAGTGTTTTGGGAATGAGGGGAATGGGTGGGAAGGCATAAAGGAAGTCCTGACCCCAGTGAAGGAGGAAGGCATCCCTTGCCTGACAACTGAGCTGAAATCCTGGAACAGAACCGGGGAACTTTGGCATTCAATGGACTTGCAAAGAGGTCTATGTCTGGAGTGCCCCAGAGATGAAATATCTTTGCCACCTGGTCTAGGTGGAGAGACCACTCGAGAGGCAGCAATACTCGACTGAGTTTGTCTGCCCAAGGGTTTTGAATACCTGGAAGATATACTCACTAGATGGTGAATTTGATACTCTCTGGCAAGGGCCCACAGTCGTAAAGCTTCTTTGCATAACGACAGAGAGCCTGTTCCGCCCTGCTTGTTCACATAGAATATGGCTACTTGATTGTCCGTCTGAACTAGGACTGTCTTGTAGCTGAGCTGGGCGTGGAATACTCGAAGAGCTAAATAGATTGCTCTTAACTCCAGGAGGTTTATGTGTAGACCAGCCTCCTGTGGAGTCCAGGTGCCCTGGGTAGAGAGATGATTCAGGTATGCTCCCCAACCCACCTGTGATGCATCTGTTAGGGTGGCCTGAAAAAGGGTTTGATGGAAAGGAGACCCCACTGTCAGATTTTCTAATGATTGCCACCACTGGAGGGACAAAATTAGTCGTTGCGAGTTTATTATTTTGTCTGATAAATGTCCTGTGGCCTGTGTCCACTGTGTGGATAGAGTCCACTGAGCTGCTCGCAAGTGGAGGCGAGCATATGGGACTACATGAACTGTGGATGCCATATGTCCCAGCAACTGTAGTAGCTCTCGAGCAGTTAGGGAGGATTTCCCTGCTGCTTGAGAAGCTATTTGCATTATGCAAAGACACCGGGCCTGTGGAAAGAAAGCCTTTGCCTGTCTGGTATCTAGACAGGCCCCTATGAATTCCAGGCATTGGGAAGGAACAAGTTGGGATTTTGGGAAGTTTATTACCAACTCCAAGTATTGGAGGATTCACATTGTGCGAGACAGTACAGTGCTGGCCTCTGCAACTGTAGGGGCTCGAATGAGCCAATCGTCTAAGTAAGGGAAGACGAATATCCCCAGGGTCCGTAGAAATGCAGCTACTACTGCCATGCATTTCGTGAATATCCTTGGAGCTGAAGCCAGACCAAAAGGAAGAACCCTGTACTGGAAATGTTTTCCCTTGAAAAGGAATCGTAAGAATTTCCTGTGATTTGGATGGATCAGAATGTGAGTGTATGCATCCTTTAAGTCTAGAGAGCAAAGCCAATCCTGGCTTGAAGGTATGGCAAAAGAGTTCCAAGAGAAATCATTTTGAACTTCTCTCGGAAAAGGTATTTGCTCAATTCTCTGAGGTATAGAATGGGTCTGTGTCCTCCTGTTTTCTTTGGAATAAGAAAATAGGGGGAGTAGAACCCTGCACCCCATTGAAGAATGGGTACCTCTTCTATTGTCCCTTGGGCAAGAAGTGTTGAGACCTCGTGATCTAGCAGATTGTCTGCGGAGGTTTGAGAATTGAATTACCTTAGAACTGTAGGAGGGGGCATGCTGTGAAAATGGAGCTTGTACCCCTCTCCTACAATGGACAGAGTCCAATCTTCTGCTGTTATCTGATGCCATCTGTTGGCAAAGTGGCATAACCTGCCTGGGATATTGGGGGGTTGGGGACCCCTCAGAGGCAGGAAGGCTAAGCTCTCTAGGAAAGAATCAAAGCCCTTGAGGGGACTGAACCTGCGGAGCTGGTTGGGCTCTCGGGCCTTTTGGCTTCTTTTGCTGTCTAGTTTGTCCCTTTTGGGCAACCTGACCCTGAGTTTGACTCTGCTGGGTATAGGAAGGATAAAATTTCCTTTTTGCTGAAAGAGGGTTTTTTATAAGGCTTCTTTATGGCTGGAGTGGCTGTAGATTTTGACAATCTAGAGTGATATTGTCAGCATCTAACTCGTTAGCCTTTTCCTGCCAGTTCTTGCCAAAGAGATTCTCTCCCATGCAAGGAATGTTGCCTAACTTGTCCTGTACCTAAATCTGATGCCTGAAGCCACGCAATCCATCGTGTCCCAATGGCAATAGCAGAGGTTCTGCTGATGCATTCCAAGCAGTCAAAGGCTGCACAATTCACAAACTTGGAGACATCTTGAACATGCTTAACTAGAGCAAGAAAGTCTTCTCTTGTCATCTGGGAGAAGTGGGCTCATAAGCTCCAAGTCTCCTGTAACTTCTTTGAGGAACATGCCCATATATAGTATATATGGACTGATCCTAGCTAAAAACAAGGAAGCCTGAAAGGTTTGGCACCCAAAAGCATCCAGAGTCTTGTATTCATGACCTGGGGGATTGGATGCATGCCTCTTTGCACTTTTCATCCTACACATGGCTGACTCCACCACCATTGAATGGTGTGGCAGCTGAGTCTTTTGAAATCCAGGACATGGCGGAACTAGATGCATAGTATCAAGCCTCCTAGAATGAGGAGATGTAGTCAGAGGTGTCTCCCATATTCTGAGCATCAAGTTATGCAGAATTTCATGGATGGGCAGAGTGGATGCCTCCTTTGGAGATTTAGTATATTGGAGAATTTCCAATTCCTTTGCTCTGGGTTCCTGTTCAGGAGCTACCGTGATTGAAAGGCCCTTGGCCACATCACGAATAAAATCCTGAAAAGACATGTCCTCTTGAGGTGACTTTCTGCGTTGGGGAGAAAAAGGATCTTCCGTGAGAAACCCTCTGGTACCAGCAGAATTGCCAGAGTCTTCGGAATCTGAGGATTCGAAGTATTCCTGACCACGATGCTCATGCAAAGCATGGTCCCGGTATCGATACAAGTCGGTACCGAGTTGATCCGGTACCGATCTGTCGATTCCAGCCAAAGATGGCGTGGGAAGAATTCCCACCGGGGACGGTACAGTTGGTACTGGTATCGTCGGTACCGGTGTCTGTACCAGTGTAGGTAGCGGCATTGGTATCAACGTCGGTACCGGTAACCGTTGAACCATAGATGTCAACAGTACCGCAGCTGTGAGAAGAGCTGTAATGCTACGTTCAATAGCAAGGAACCTCTGGTCTATCGACGCTGCTGATACCTAGGTGTCGGTACCGGTGAAAGCGGCCGGGACCCCTGAGCATGGTACCAGTAGTTCTTGCGAGGTCGAGGCCTCGAGAACATCCTGGAGGCCCCATTGATGCTTTGGAAGCCAAAGCCTCTCGCCGGGGCTGTTTTGCCAGGGTGGTTCCCTCAAGGGCAATGCCAATGGCCTCTTGATGCTTAGCAGGAGGGCTACCCTTTGAGGACCGGCTTTTTTGTTTAGTTACCTGAGATCCACGGGAGGAAGAGGAGGCTCTTGACGATGTCAATGTAATGGACCTGGCATCCAAAGAAAAGAGTACCAAGCTTTACAGCCCGGTTCTGTCTTCCTCTCAGTCATTCCCATTCAGGAGAAACATTCAGATGGAGAATGTTCAGGCCCTAAACATTTAAGACACCAATCATGGGTGTCAGCAATGGAAATGGTACCACCACACTTAGTACATTTTTTAAAACCACTAGTTGGTTTTTCCATGTTTCAGGAATATGAGGCCTAATGCCCAAAATGGCGCCTAGCACCGAAAAAGAAAAGTTTCTGAAGAGAAACAGTTCAAAGTATAAAATTTTCTTTGAAAAAAGAAAAGAACCAGCAGTACCGGTAGGCAAATGCGACCACAAGAAAACAATTTTAAAGCGGGAATTTTCTGCGAGGACAGGGTATGGGTCCTGTCGGCTCCGTGGAAAACAAAGAACTGAAGAGGGACAGTTGGAAAGGCAGCGCGCATGTGCTGAGAGATGCTCCCAAAAGCGTTCCTATTGGACGCTGGGGAGCGTTCCAGCGCAGGCTCCGTCGGTTCCGACGATACCCATATGTGAAGACTACAGTCCTGCTTGTTCCTGGAGATCATTTTTTTCACTCAGTGCATAATCGAACTCTGAAATTCATTGCTGGAGGATGTAGTAAAAGCTGTTAGTGTAGCTGGATTTAAAAGAGGTTTGGACTGGGGAAAATGCAGTGTTCACCCCTGGGATAAGCAGGATGGAATCTGTCTACCTTTTAGAAATATGACAGGTACTTGCGACCTAGACAGGCAACTGTTGGAAATAGTATACTGGCTTGATGGACCTTTGATCTGATCCAACATGGGATCTCTTATGTTCTTACAAGAAATCTAGCTAAATAAAAAGTTGTACTTTGGGCCGAATTACCATGGCGCTTTCAGAGGGAACAGGTTTCACATAAGCTACCCTGTTGATAAAAGGAGCTGGCTAGGCCATGCTGCCTATGGAACCAACACAATGCTTACTGAAAATAAACAAAAAAGAATGAAAAAGGAAAAAAAATCCCAATGGTCATTAAGGCACTACCAAAGTGCTTCACAAAGGAAGTATAACGAGCAGAAGCTCTTATTCTGGGAGCAAGGCTTGGAGGATTTTTCTTCCTTCATTTTTTTTAATTTATTGATTTTTCCTTATAGCATTACCTTCCTCAAGCGCCTTTTACTACAACCCAATCAGAATTTCAGTTATCCAGAGAATAGTAGGTTGCATGCTAATATGCTATCAGAACAGCTTGGTATCAGCATCTTTCAAAAACCCCATACCCAGAAAACTGAAGTAAAGATGAAACGTGTAGACAAACCATATGGAGCTAGAATTCATATGGCTCTGATGCTCCTTAGCATGAGGAGCCTCGGTTACCTCAATGCATGTTTGAAAATTATCCCTTCGAGTTCAATAAGCATGGATGCTGTCGTTCATGGGGCTTGCTAGTCAGTGAATCAAGATGTGGAATGAATGTCAGGGCCTTTCCCTTGTCATCCTAACCTCTCTATCCAAAATGTCTGTGCTCAGTCATTGCAAGTGTGAGAGCCAGAAGGGAAGGAGTTAACAGTCCAAATTGCTGGCATTTGTACTGCATGTGCGTTGTGGGATGCTAGGGGTATGTGACATCATATGGAAAAGATGTGAAAACACACTTATGGTGGACAGAGAGAGGGTAGAAAGGCAATCCTGAGAAATAAACATGCCAGCTTAGCATGAAGAACATATGGCCCCCAGTATAGTTGTCAGAACACGGGGAGTTGAAGAGATAGATTTCTTGGGAACTGAGGGGTGGGAGAGAACCAAGCAAGAAAACTAGGTAAAGAACTGAGTGAGGGGGGGGGGCAGAGGTCAGATAATATAAATCTGACAAGGCCCAGAGTGATAATTGCAGACATGGGCCCCAAGAAAGGTCAACGGAGAGGGGTACAGACATGAGTAGAATAACATGACAGATCACACAAGTGGGGCCCCAAACAGCTGGAACAAGAATTAGCTAATTAGAGAAGAATGCTTGAATAGTAAGAGTAGTTACTCACCTGTAACAGGTGTTCTCCAGGAGCAGCAGGAATCAGTCCTCACATATGGGTGACGACGGCGCCGACGGAGTCCTCGTGCGGAGCATTTCCCCAGCTTTCAAAGAAAGCCTTTGGGAATTGCAGCATGCATGCGCGGTCCCCTTCCCACCCAAGGGTGCCATCTTGCTCAGTCTGATGACATAACTAAAAGACAGCAAAAAAATTAGCAAAAACAAATCATATGACTGCAACTCCAAGGGGAAGAGGGAGGGTTGTGAGGACTGATTCCTGCTGCTCCTGGAGAACACCTGTTACAGGTGAGTAACTACTCTTTCTCCAGGACCAAGCAGGAAGTCAGTCCTCACATATGGGACTCCCCAGCTTAAGGCTACCGGAGACCTCAAGCGGAAAAAATGAGCTCCCTCTAGCTCGTCAGCACGCAAGGAAGGAATCTTCTCTGAGAACGCCCCCGACCGGTAGCCCAACACCAGGGCCGGAGGGTAGGAGTTGCCTAAACCCCAAAGAGATTATGGAGTACTGCCTGTCCGAAAGCACTGTCCCTGCGGGACTCCCTCTCAAGGCAGTAATGAGCCGCAAAAGTCTGGCTTTAAGACCAAGTAGCGGCCCGGCAGATGTCTGCCAACGGAACAGAGCGGAGATGAGCCACTGACGCAGCCTTCACCCTGACACAATGAGCCGTGACTCGACCTCCAACGAGAGGCCGGCTGCCCCATAAGCCCAGGCGATACAGTCAGCGACCCACATGGACAAAGTATGCTTGGAGACAGGTAGCCCCAACTTATTGGGGTCAAAAGAAACGAAGAGCTGAGCAGCCCTCCGATGCTCCCGCGTACGGTCAAGGTAGAAGGACAACGCCCTTCTACAGTCCAGGGTATGCAAAACCATCTCAGCCCGGTTGGCATGCAGCCTGGGAAAGAAGGTCGGAAGAACCACCTCCTGATTGAGGTGAAAAGGTGAGACAACCTTAGGAAGAAACTTAGGGTGAGTCCGTAAGACTACCCTATTCCTGTAGAACCTAGTGTAAGGAGGATCAGACACTAGTGCCTGAAGTTCACTCACTCTCCTAGCAGAGGTAAGAGCTACCAGAAACAAGGTTTTCCAGGAGAGAAAACGGAGAGGGCAGGTAGCCATAGGTTCAAAGAGAGGACACGTAATCCGCTCTAACACCACATTCAGATCCCACTCAGGGGCTGGTGGACGTAAAGGAGGCTTGAGCAGGAGGAGGCCTCTGAAAAAACGAGCCACCAAAGGGTGGCTAGAAAGAGGCCTCCCATCCACTGGCGCGTGGTGCGCTGAGAGAGCACTAAGGTGAACTCTGACAGAGTTAGACTTAAGGCCCAGATTGGAGAGGTAAAGCAAATATTGCAACACTACCGCTACCAAGCACGAGAAGGGATTCTCGCTGTGCTGAGCACACCAAGCGGAGAATCTACGCCACTTAAGAGCGTAGGATTTCCTGGTGGATTGTCGCCTAGAGGCCAAGACCACATCTTCCACCTCTCGAGGCAGGAGTAGGGGAGCCAGGACTACCCTTTCAGCAGCCAGGCCATCAGATGAAGGGACTGGAGGTTGGGGTGCAAGAGAGTCCCCTGATCCTGAGACAGGAGATCGTGTTGAAACCCCAGAGGAAGAGGGGAGTCCACCGCGAGCTGCAGCAGAAGCGGGAACCACGGTTGCCGCAGCCACCTGGGGGCTATCAGGATCAATGAAGCCCCGTCCTTGAGGACTTTGAACAGCGTTCTGGACACTAGTGGTGTGGGAGGAAACGCATACAGTAGGCCTGTGGACCACGAGATCAGAAACACATCTGCTGCAACTCTGAGAGGATGCGGTTGTCTGGAGCAGAAACTTGGGAGTTGCCGGTTCAGAGGACTGGCGAAAAGATCCATGGTGGGGAGGCCCCACCTGAGAAAGACCTGCTGAACCACCAACAGGTTCAACCTCCATTCGTGTGGTTGCAGGATCCTGCTCAGTCTGTCCACCAGGTAATTTTCTTGACCTGGGAGGTAGACAGCCTTTAGGAGGATTCCGTGAGAGACGGCCCAAGAGCACAGCCGTTGTGCCTCCTGACATAGAAGGAAGGAGCCTGTGCCTCCTTGCTTGTTCACGTAGAACATGGCAACTTGATTGTCCGTCTGGACCAGTACAGACTGGTGAGAGGCGAGGTGGGAGAAGGCTCTCAGAGCTAGGCATATCACCCGTAGCTCCAGGAAGTTTATCTGTTGAGCAGCCTCCCAAGGGGTCCAGAAACCCTGAGTACATGCCCCTTGGCAATGTGCTCCCCAACCGAGAAGAGAAGCATCTGTTGTCAGCACTTGAGAATGAGGAGGGGATTGAAAAAGCACTCCGAGTATCAGATTCGGAAGATGAAGCCACCATTGCAGAGAGGAGACTAGCAGGTCCGATATCTTTACCGAGTCCGCTAGGCTCCCCGTGGCTTGATGCCACTGAGTGCAAAGGCTCCACTGAGCCGGCCGCATGTGCAGGAGGGCATTGGGGGTGACATGAACCGTGGAAGCCATATGGCCGAGTAGTCTCAGGAATTGTCTGGAAGAGACCAGGGAATTGCTGCGAAACTGCCTGGACAGATCCATCAGCCTGTGGGCTCTGTCCATAGGTAGAAAAGCCTTCGCTTGAAGAGTGTCTAGTCTGGCCCCTATGAACGCTAAGTTTTGGGACGGGAGCAAAGTGGACTTTGCGAAGTTTATGACAAACCCCAAGTGCTGAAGTAGAGCCACAGTGCGAAGGGTGGCTTGATTGGCCTCCTGGGAAGATTGGCCCCTTATGAGCCAATCGTCCAGGTACGGAAACACAAAAAGACCTTGAAGCCTCAGGTAGGCCGCCACCACTGCCAGGCACTTGGTGAACACCCTGGGAGCGGAGGACAGGCCAAAGGGTAGTACTCTGTACTGATAGTGGTTTCCCCCCACAACAAATCTGAGATATTGTCTGTGGTCTGGATGAATAAGGATGTGAGTATACGCATCCTTTAGATCTAAGGAGCATAGCCAGTCTCCCTGCTGGAGGTAGGGCAGCAGGATTCCAAGGGTAAGCATCTTGAATTTTTCCCTCTCCAGGAACTTGTTGAGGTTGCGCAAGTCTAGGATGGGTCTGAGGCCTCCTGTTCTTTTTGGTACCAGAAAGTACCTAGAATAAAAGCCATGACCTCTCAGGTGGTGGGGTACCGGTTCCACAGCCTGATCCTTTAGCAGACTTGCTAACTCCTGAAGGAGTAGGTCCCTGTGCAGAGGGAGTCTTGGAGGCTCCCCTGGAAAATAGGAAGGAGGTACCTGGTGAAAATGGAGAAGATAGCGCTTTTGGACTATATGAAGAACCCAGGTATCTGATGTGACGGCTGACCACCTGTGGGCAAAGTGGGCCAGCCGGCCTCCTGTGCTGAGAGAAGCCAGCTGAGAAGAGGCTATGCTGTCTGAGTCAAAAGCCCCCACCCTGCTGAGCAGGGATCGGTGTAGGTGGCTTGGGGGCCTTCTGCCTACGGGGCCCTTGACCCTGCCCCTTGGCCTGCTGACCCTGTTGGGGAGCTGCAGAGGCCTGATAATGAGGGTATTGTTTATAGGCAGATGACTTCCTCGGGTAAAAGGTCTTTTTTCCCGAGCCCTTCATTTTCTGAGAAGGGGAAGAGGTTTTTCTGGACAGCCTAGTCCTGTTGAGAGTCTGTCTCGAGCTCAGCAGCCTTTTCAGCCATGGGTTTGCCGAAAAGGTTTTCACCTCGGCAGGGGATATCGACCAACTTGTCCTGTACCCATGGCTCGAGGTCGGATGACAGTAGCCAACCCTGTCGGCAGGCACAGATGCCGGCCCCGGCTACTCAGGCCGAAGCCTCGAAGCCATCATAGGCTGCTCGAGAGATAAATTTCAAGCACTCCCGAATACCAGTGGACAAGGCCTGGAACCTCTGCAAAGGTTCCTCGGAGAGACAAGCAGAGAACCCAGCAATCTCTTTTGCCAGGTCTCGGAGATACATGCCCATGTAGAGCTGGTATGTCTGGACACGGCAAAAAAGCATAGAGCCCTGGAAGCACTTCTTACCGAGGGCATCCAGGTTCCGGGCCTCCTGGCCGGGAGGCACCGAGGAGTGCATCTTCTGACTTTTCAGTCGATGCATAGCCGATTCCACAACCATGGAGTGGTGCGGTAATTGCGCCTTTTGGAACCCGGGGCTCTTGCGGACTCGATAGATTGAATCGACCTGCTTGCTTAACACCGGCGTCGAGGCCGGGGTCTCCCACATGCGGAAGAGCAGCCGCTCCAGCATCAGAGGAACCGGAACAGTAAAGGCCTCCTTCGGGGGAGAGTCATACTGGAGGGCCTTGAGCTCCCCGGCTCGAGGATCCTCCTCGGGATCAGCGGGGAAGGCCAAGGCCTTGGCCATATCCTGCACGAAGTCCGAGAACCGGGTATCCTCCGGTGGGGATCGTCTTGAGGTTCGGACTCGGGCGAGTCCGATGGGACACACTGAGTCCGATGAGTGCCGGGTGACTCTTCGTCCTCCGTCTCCCAGCCTGACTCCTCGGAGGAGGAATCGAGCGGCTCCGGTCGGGCAGGCACCGATGCCCTCCGCCCCGATGCCGAGGGTATCGGCGTCGACGACCTCGGCCCCGAACGGGAGGTCGAGGGAGACCGTGGCCGAGGATCGACTCGAGCCCGCATGGACTCAAGGATCAGCTTGGCCTCCGGGGTCGACTTGGACGTCGAGGTCCCGGTGGTCGGGGCAGATGCACCGGTGAGACCGGTGATCAATGCCCGCTGCTATTCCATGAAGGCAGCGAAGCTGCTCTCCAAGGCCGTCAACCTGAGTCCAAGCTCAGGAGACCCAGCAGCCCCCGACTCGGGCCCCGACGTCGGCTCCCTCGGAGGAGAGTCCACGAGGACAACAGTACTTACGTGTCCAGGAGACTCCATCTCGACACGAGGGTGTTTGGCAGGCCTTTCCGACTCCGAAGACCTGGGATGGCTATCGGGGCTATGCGACCTGGCCCTCGAGGAACCAGGAGCGTCCACTGATGCCGCCCTCGCGGGTTTCTTCTTCCTGCGATGTTCCCGTGAAGGAGACCCCCGCTCAGAGGAACCCCGACGCTGCTCGGGGCCGGAGTCCCGAGACGTCGAGGCCTCTGATGAGGTCCGGACCCGGCCGGACGCGGAGTCAGAAAAAATCCTATCCTTTTGGTGCTGCCAACTTCTCAACGCCTTCGAGGACATTTTGCCACATGGACCACAGATCGGGTCATGTTCGGGTCTGAGGCAGCGGAGGCAGCAGTCATGAGTGTCGGTAAGAGACATAAGTTTCTTACACCGATCACATTTCTTAAACCCGCTGGTAGCCATCGGGGGAAAAAGGGCCCCTGCTAGGTCAAAAGACTGGGCTGCCAGGGAAAAAAGAAAAAAGGCGCGAACGCCAGTCACAAAGGACAAAAACCGAAAAAGAGAAAAAGGACTCGATACCGGCATATCGGTCCGAGCGGGAAAAGGATCCGGCGTCAAACTGGAGGAAAAAAAGAGAAAAAAACAGGGAAAATCAACTTTTTCCTCGGGGAAAAACGAACTACGTCCGTCGGGCTCCGTGGAAAAAAGAAGACTGAGCAAGATGGCACCCTTGGGCGGGAAGGGGACCGCGCATGCGCGCTGCAATTCCCAAAGGCTTTCTTTGAAAGCTGGGGAAATGCTCCGCACGAGGGCTCCGTTGGCGCCGACGTCACCCATGTGTGAGGACTGACTTCCTGCTTGGTCCTGGAGAAAGAACGGTCCTGAGCAAGCGTATATAATGTGACAGGACCAGATACACGATGAGTTTGTTTCCTGCGCAGTGGAGGCTGCGTGGGGTATGGATTCCCTGGGTTCTCTATGGCCCCAGTATCTCTATCGTCATGACTGAGTTTTTGTGTGAATGGCAGTTTGTCTTGTGTGTGTGTGTATTGTCTGTTACACTGTTTCTCTTGTGTCCAGGAAGGCCTGTCATACATTCTCTCACTTGCTGTTGAGTCAGGAAGTAAGACAGAATCATGCAGGCAGGACCAGACATTCTGACTTGTAATTGTTTAGAAATCTGCATCTAAGATAAGACAGAATGACCCCGTTTGCTTGCAGTGAGGTGGCAAGATCTGTAATTTCACTGGACTGTTTTCCTTTGTTCTTAGTTTGTTTCTGTAAGATAGGGAATAATAAAAAGATCCGTTGGTATTAAAAATCTGTAAGATAGTTATTACCATGTACGAGCGTGTTGTTTTGCATAAGGTGAGATTTTGTTGGGAAGTGTGGGTCCTCTCTGTGATGTTTCTTTTATTGGGAAGTGATATGTCTTCCCTGAGTGGTTCCCCTTCTGGACGGAGGAAGGTGTCAGCTTGGGAACTGTCTGGCTAGTCACTTCTTCAGAACTGTTAGTTCTTAATAGTTTGTCTTTGTGAAACTTAACAGACTAGAAATCAGGCTACATAGACTTGAAAGGTTTTTAGAAGAAGTTCAATGAACCTGTTCTCGACTGATGTCTGAAGCTAAGCAGGGTCTGGCCTGGCAAGTACTTGGATGGTTGACCACCTTGGAATACCAGGGGCTGTCAACTCCCTGTGTGGAAGAAAGGCCCAACAATCTAATTCTGGACGCATCTTGTGAAGAAAACCTGGAGGCTGGATCGCCAGGAGTCAGCACCGACTCAAAGGCACACACTGCATTTGGTACTATTGTACTTTGCCCAAGCTGGTACCCTTTATAACCTCTAGGAAATTAAGGAAAATCTGTGAAATGAGTGTTTTGGGACTCAGTGCTTTGGGACTCTGTGCTTTGGGACTCTTTTTTCATTCTGTCAGTAATTGGCCAAATATATAAATTAATATGAAAGAGCATTAGAAATCTACTAACGGTCTTTCTATGGTTTTCTAAATATCACTATTAAATTCAAGCACTAGAGTTGCATTCAAATTTACTATTAACAGCATTCTCAACGAATCTTCCTTCTACAGTTCTTAAGCAGTACATGCTTGCAGTTTTCCTTGCAGGGCTGAGTTATTTCTGAGGCCAAAACATTAAGCATGGCATCTAAGTCGATGCATTAACCACATTTTCTGATATCAGATTCTTATCAGAGAATCGGTTCTCTCTGAGGTTTAAGGAACCTTGCCATTCAATGCCAGTGTTTTCTCCATATCTGCTATAGCAGGATTCTAATGTGCCTCATATTTTAAAAAAAAAAAAAAAAAACCACAAGGGAAAGATAAAGGTAAAATGAGTTGGTATAAGTATATCGCTTCCTCTTCAAAAGCACATACCAGGAAGGAAGAACCGAATTGCAAAAAAAAAAAAAAAGAAAATTCTTCAAAGAATTATCAAACAAGGAAAAACAAGTGGCAAATGCACAAGTACAGAGGGAAACACTGTTATTCCAGAAACCATTGGTCAATCAAGACTGGACACAAGAATGGTTTAGGAGAGGTGAACTGAAACTGAAAGATGAGAGATTGATAGTTGCAGCCTAGGACAATTGAGTATAGATGAGATGATTTACAGCAAGCATAGGAAAAAAACAGCAAGAGATGGATTCTGTATGAAAGAGCTGGAAACAATTACACATCTCGTAGCAGACTGAAGTTCTGATGAAAGACAATTTCTATATAGAAAGGCACAAATAAGGTGGTAGGCTTCATCTATTGGAAACACTACATTGCTGTACTGGAAAACCACTGGGATCACAACCCTAAGAGAATTACAGAGAATAAGGTTTATCAGATGGAATACTGCCATTCCCACCAATGAAAAGCTAGATGCAAGAAAACCAGATGCAGTGGTCAAGGAGAAAAAAACATTAGAAAGCCATTGATTAGTAGTGGCATTTTGAAGTGATTCTTCTGTGAACTGCACTGAGAAGATCCTCAAGTACCAAGAAATGCAGTCAGAGACCAAGAAAATGTGGCAGATATTTAGATTAAGACGAATTTTCAAGCTTACCTTGAGATAAATTGCATATACATATTAATATCTTGGTGGTGTTTGTAACATTTTTTAACTATTTTTGAATGGATGTGGTATCATTGCACTTGTAAGAAGAATTTTGCAATTTTGTAGCAGCAGTTTGAAAGATATTAAAAAGCAATTGTCATCCCTAAAAATAAGTGCTTTTGCACTGATTATGAATTCCTGAAATTAAAGCGATAAATTATAAAAAAAAGAATTAAAGGAACTTTTTTTTAAATAAAGATTTATTTTTTTTTTTGAAAAGGAGGGGTTTTTTTTTAGGATCCGAAGATAACAGTCATACATATGAAGTTCATACTGAGTGCCAACTGTGCACTGAAATAGCACAGCTACTCACCTGTAGCAGGTGTTCTCTGAACAGCAGGAATCAGTCCTCACATATGGGTGACGTTGGCACCGACAGACCGCATGGAAATCTCTCCTCTGCTTTCAAAGATCAACCACACGTGTGGTCAACTTCCCGCTGAAGGGAGCCATTTTCCCCTAAGTAAAACAACAATCAAGCAGAAAAGAAAAACTTCACCACAGGGAGGATGAAAGGTAGTGAGGACGGATTCCTGCTGCTCCCAGAGAACACCTGCTACAGGCGAGTAAATATGCTTTCTCCAGGAACAAGCAGAAAGTCAGTCCTCACAAATGGGACTCCCCTGCTACAGGCTACTGAAAAACCTTAAAACTCCACAGCAATGTTCCCTCTAATTTTCTGTAGGTTGTGTGCGCATAAAATATCAGCTGTGTGCAGCTTTTGAAGGAAGGTTAAATTTTGTGTGAAGGAAGGTTAAATTTGACTACACGTCAGAATACAGTATGTACACCACATTGATTTTAATCAAATTAAATGAAAATAGACGATTACTAAATGAAGCGGGAAATTTCTAGTAATTACAATCATAACTTTTAAATTAAGACGTCTGTGTTGTTTTCTATCAGAATCAGAACCGTAATTTTTGTGCGCTCTGTTGTAAAGTATGTGCGCTCTCTCGGCGAGGTGTGTGCACGCGCACACGCGCACAGCTTAGAGGGAACAGTGCTCCACAGGCAACCCAAAATCTGAACCATGAATGGTAGCTGAGAAATGCTGGAAACCTCAAGCATCAGGATGCAACTCCAGCATCTGCAAGGGAATTGACTCTCCGGTACCCTGGACATACAGACTGGTCGGACGGAAAGAGTTGCACTAATCTCCAAAGAGGTGCCGAAGAATGGAATGGTCGAAGGCGTTGTCACGCCAAGAGGCCTCCTCGACGCAGCAGTGAGCTGCGAAGGTATGGACCAAGGACCAGGTGGCCACTCGACAAACCTCTGGTAGGGAGACAGAGTGTAAGCTAGTCACAAAGGTTGCCATAGCCAGAACGTTATGGCCATCACATGATGCTCCAAAGATCAGTCTGTCTATAGGCAAAAGAAATGCAGTCAACCACCCAGGTCGAAAAACAGTTGATAGATCGGCAATGACCCTTCGTCTGATCAAGGTAGAAAGCCAAATCCCATTTACAATCTAAGGTATGAAGAATGGCTTCTGCCCTGTTTGAATGCGGCCTGGAAAAGCAGATGGTAAGAACCATCTCCTGATTGAGATGGAAGGCAGAAACTACCTTAGGAAGAAATTTAAGGTGTGTGCAGAGCACCACCCTATTTCTATGAAATCTGGTATAAGGGGCATGAGCTGCGCACCTAAGCGAGAGCCACTAGGAAGATGACCTTCCACAAAAGGTACTTAAGATGGCAGGAGGCCAGTGGTTCAAAAGGGCCAACGGGTTTACCCAGAACCACGTTCAAGTCCCATGCTGCCGCCGGCGGGAGAATAGGATGCTGCGAAAGCAAGAGGCCCCACATGAAGCGGACAACGAGAGGATGAACTGACAGGGAACGCCCGTAAACTATGTGATAGTACGCTGCCAGGGCACTCAAAATGCACCCTGATGGAAATGGACTTTAACCAAGCCCGGGAGAGGTGCAGATGATACTGCAGGATCACCTGCCTTGGATAGGAGAATGAGTTGAAACCTTTATCCGCACACCAGACAGAGATCCTATGCCATTTATAGGCATATGCTTGCCTGGTTGAATCCTTGCGGGACGGGAGGTGGATGTCCTCAATGTCCCTAGGCAAGTGATGATGAGCAAGAGCTATCCTCTCAGCATCCATGCCATCAAGAGTCAGCGACTTGAAGCTAGGATGCAGAAAGGTCCCATCATTCTGAGAGATCAGATCTGTAGCAAAACCCAAGAGAATGAGCGGTGCTTGAGAAAGTCTGAGCAGAGGTTATTGCAGCTGCAGACGCCAGTGCAGAGCAATAAGGATCACTTTGGCCCTGTCCGTCTGGACCTTGAAGAGGGACTTGGCTACCAAGGACATGTGCAGCTAAGCCATACAGCAGGCCACTGCTCCAGTGGAGAAGAAAGGCATTGGCTGCGAGGTGGTTCCAACAAGGTATCCTGGAGCAGAACAGCTGCAGCTAAGCATTGTGAGGGCTGGCAAAGAGGTCCACCAGCATGCCCCACTTCTGGAAGATGTCCTGTGCCACTGGCGGGTTGAGGGCCCACTTGTGAGGCTGTAGCACTCTGCTGAGCTGGTTCGCCAGGACATTTTCCTGCCCAGAGGTAGATGGCCAGGAGGAGCATATCCTGCTGGTTTGCAAAATTCCAGAGTTTGATCGCTTTCCAGCTCAACTTTCTAGAACTCTGAGCAGTCGCGAATGCCTTCTGGGTTTTCCAGCAGTATCTGGCTAATCAGGTAGTCCTTGTTTGAATGGAAAATCAAGTGGTGATGTTCTACATCAACAAACAGGGAGGTATAGGGTCCTAGCGCAGGTAGGACCCCATGCCTCCCTGTTTGTTGATGTAGAATATCACCACTTGATTGTCCATTCAAACAAGGACTACCTGATT
Source organism: Ichthyophis bannanicus (assembly GCA_033557465.1). Lineage (NCBI taxonomy): Eukaryota > Metazoa > Chordata > Amphibia > Gymnophiona > Ichthyophiidae > Ichthyophis > Ichthyophis bannanicus. The sequence continues at coordinate 238,863,829 of CM066040.1, forward strand.
CGCCAGATACTGCTGGAAAACCTGAAAGGCATTTGCGACTGCTCCGAGTTTGAGAAAGCTGATCTGAAGCTGGCTCTCCTCCTGCAATCAGACACCCTAGGACTGAAGGCCGTTCCAATGGGATCTCCAGTCGAGCTTGGAGGCATCCATGGTGAGGATCTGTTGATGCAGGGGGATCCTGAAAGGGTAGCCCTACAAGACTGCATGACTGTCACCACCAGGCAAGGGAATGGGAGAAGAGCGGGATGATCCGTACCATCCAACAGGCACCCCAACGCCTGCTTCCACCGAGTGTAGAGAGTCCACTGGGTCCAATGCATGTGGAGACGGGCCTAGGGTGTGATATGAACCATCAAAGCCTTGTGCCCCAGGAGGCAGAACATCCGACTAGCAGAGGTTTGGACCTCCCCTGACAAGAAAGATAGGCACTGAACCCTGTCAGATGGAAGAAACACCCAGGCCCGAGTGGTATTGAGGAGGGCTCTGATGAACTCCAAGTACTGGATGGGCTGTAGGTGGGACTTGGGGTAGTTGACTACAAACCCTAAAGTCTCCAAGTAGCTGGATGGTGCAACATAGGGCCTATCGGACCTTGTCTGGGGACTCTCCCCCTATCAACCAATCATCCAGATACATAAGGGAGGCAAACATATCCTACAGGTGCAGAAAGGCGGCGAACACCGCTAGGCATTTTGTGAACACACTGGGGTATACGCCAGTCTGAACAAAATGACCCAGGACTGATAGTGAAACCTGCCGCCGACAAAGCAGAGGTACCACCAGTGCAAGGGGTGAATCAGGATGTGGGTATAGGCATATTTGCGATTCAAGGAGCACAGCCTGTCTCCCCGGTGGAGGTAAGGCAACAATGTTTCAAGGGATGCCATCTTGAACTTCTCCCATGGTGATTGCCTCGACAGTCTGAAGGCGATCTTCCAAGGAGGTAACCATCGCTTCCTGCCAGGGCAGCTTCGGGGGCTGCTCCCCTCTGTCCCATCGAGGGCTGTGGTGCTGGTGCCCATGGCTCTTACCTGTGGTACAGTCATCATCCCCCGACAAGGACTTTGTCGAAGTCAGTTTCTTCTGGGGACGGTCCTCCACAGACGGTCATTGGTCAAACGCACAGTGATCTCAGCAGTTGCCCATGTTAGATTCTTTTGTGGCTATCCCAGAGGGTGTTGATTCTGAAGTAGATGATGGAGCTGGGGCCAAGGACTTGAGACTAAACAGTGTTCTTCTGCCTTTCATGGTTCTTACACCCCTTGCTCGCCATCTAAAGACAGAGTGGGCAAGTAAAGGTGTCATGATCGGCCCAGAGGCATTGAAGGCAGCAATTGTGGCAGTCCATGATGGAGATGGTCCTGATACAATTGGTGTACTTCTTAAGATCACTAATTGAGGACACAGTGGGAGAGATGGTCCCTGTGAGATCAAACTCCAATGTCCTGATTACTAGGGCGTGTGAGAAAAATCCCACACAGTGAGAGAATAAAATAAGGACCCAAAATAATCCACGATGCCAAGGTAGTGATGGTTCTGGGATTGCAAGACAATGGTACGTGACCAAGAAAAACAATGAGGAAACAAAATTCACCGCAATAAAGGGCAACTTTTTCCAGGGTGCAGACAGTATGTTTGGTGGGCTCCGCGGAAAAATGAAGACAGAGAAAATGGCTCCCTGGGCAGGAAGGTGATTACACATGGTTGATCTCCAAAAGGCTCTTTGAAAGCTGAGGAGAGATTACCACATGGGCTCTGTCGGTGCAGATGATACCTATAATTTGAGAAGGCTTCCTGTTTGTTCCCGGAGAACCTTATATCCTTAAGTAGGTTTTTATATGAGTTCATTGTCAATAAATCTTTTGAATATTTATTGATTGATTATTAGTATTTAGTTCATGTTTTTCCAGGCCTAATATCAAGGTGAGTTACATTCGGGAACTCTGGTTTCTTTGTTGTTGTTTTTTTGCGTTTCCAAAGCTCAGCCATTTGGAATCACTGCCCCCAGGCAATGTATATTGACTCGATTTCTCCAAGGCTGGCAATTAGATATGGTGCTGAGCCCTGGTTCAAAGTAGGTAGGTAACCAAAGAAGAAAATGCTAACTAGCATGATGGCCTGCTATTCATATATTTGTGCATATCTGGGCTCACGTGTCAACACGTATGTACAGACATTGGATATGCATGTTATAACCAAAGGTTATAAATTCTACCTATGAAACTAGTTTCTCTGGTTATGAATATATGCTAAAGTATTTAATATATATGTTTTTTTCCATAACCAAGTGGTTGTGTTGGCAAGCTTGTCTTACATGTGTGTGCATGCACATATATGTACTATACAGGTTTGATTTATAGTGTATTTTATTACTTCCCCCTATTTCTTAATAGATGGATGAATAATTCAGTTTCTCCAAGGGTAAGAGACGATACAGTAAACAAATGTAAAGAACGAACAATAGCTACTGCCTAGATTCCATTGTGTCTAGAGTACAGGCAGTATCTTTGTCACTTTTTATTTAGAAACATAGAAACATGACAACTGAAAAAGACCACATGGACTGTCTAGTCTGTCCTTCCATATCAACTACTACAACAGTCCCCTTTTTTCCTTTAGAGATCCACTGTTTGTGTCCCATGCTTCTTTGAATTCATTTACTGTCCTCATCTCTACCACCTCCACTGGGAGACTATTCCATGGAGCCAAAACTTTCCATAAAGAAATTTCCGCATATCACTCCTGAATCTATCCCCTTTCACCCTCATCTCATGTCCCCGCATAGCAGGCTCTCCTCCTGTGCATTTATGCCATGGAGGTATTTAAACTTCTCAATCATATCACCTCTATCCCGCCTTTCCTCTAAGGTGTACATATTAAGATCCTTGAAGTCTGTCCTCATATGCTTTAAAATGAAGACCACTAACCAATTTAGTAGCCACCCTCTGTTTATATCCTTTTGAAGGTGCAGTCTTCCAGATGAGGTCGCACCAAAGACTTATACAGAAGCACTATCACCTCCTTTCTTCTGCTGGCCATTCCTCTCCCTATGCACCCAAGCATCCTTCTAGCTTTTGCTGTTACTTTTTCTACTTGTTTAGCTACTTTAAGATCAGACACAATCAAGCCTAGGTCCCGCTCTTTATTTATTATTTATTTATTTACATTCTCTTATATACCGCACTATTCTGCATCAGTGCGGTTTACATTGAACAAACTGAAATTACATTGAACAGGGCATTATAACTTGGAGATAACTATTTTACAGGGAACATGGGCTATGGAGGGCTAAGTGGCTTGCCCAAGACCACAAGGAGCACCTGTGGAACTAGAAACCCCAGTCCTTCCGGCCCAAGGTTGCTGTCCTCTAGTGGAATTTGAACCCCCGACCTTCCGGCCTGAAGTACCTTGCCCCAACCACTAGGCCACTCCTCCACTCCAACACTTTAGTGGACAAAAGTACTTCACCCCCTATACTATATTGCTCCCTTGGATTGCTGCAGCCCAAATGCATGACCTTGCACTTTTTCAACATTACATCTCAGCTGCCAAATTCTAGACCATTCTTCAAGTTTAGCTAGATCCCTCCTCATGCTATCTACACCTTCCTGGGTGTCTACTCTATTGCAGATTTTGGTATCATCCGCATAGAGGCAAACCTTACCCAACAGCCCTTCTGCTACCTCTCTAACAAAGATGTTAAAAATAATCTGACCAAGGACAGATCCCTGGGGCACACCACTGCTAACCTCTTTCTCCTCAGAGTGAGCTCCATTTACCTGTACCCTTTATCACCTCCCACTCAACCAATTTCCAACCCAAGTAGTAACTTTAGGGTCCATCCCTAAAGAGCTCAGTTTGTTTATAAGTCACCTGTGAGGAACGGTGTCAAAGGCTTTACTGAAATCTAAATACACCACATCTAGGGTTCTCCCTCGGTCTAATTCCAGAGTAGAAATGTTACAATCATATCAGGCAGCTTCTTCTAGATTGCCTTCACAATTAGGATATGCACTGAGAACATTTTGATCACACCTCATATTATGACATTGAGACGACTTGTGTAATGATATAATACGTTGCACCACAATGTTAAGCATGCAGTGACAGTTATATGCTCTTCATGTGCAGAGTGTGGCGTGGCTGCAGCACACCTGTACTTTTTTTAATCACGTGATGTTTGGTATCGTGTAAAAACAGCGAGTGAAAATGAGTGAAAAACGTGAACAGCAAATTTGCATTAACACTTGCCAAAAACTTGGAGATTCATGCAGAGATTTATGGCAAGTTACAGCAAGTGTATGGCGATGAATGCACAAGTCATACTTGAGTTTATGACTGGTACAAATGTTTCCAAGAGGGCTGCCAAAGTGTTGACAGCGACGAATGTTGTGGAAAGAAATCCATGAGCAGGAATGAAGATAAAGTTGAAGCAGTCCATGCCGCAATATACTCAAATCGTTAATTGACTATCAGGGAGCTTGAGGACATGGACATCAGTTTCGAGTCAGTACAGTCCATTCTTATGTCGATTTGGGGATGAGATGTCGTCTGCAAAATTCATGCCGAAACTCCTGTCCCCTGACCAAAAAGAAGATAGTCTGTAGCCAGGGAGCTGTTGGAATGCATTGAAAATTACTCAGATTTCATCAAAAAGCGTATTACTGGTGATGAATCATGAGTTTATGGTTATGACCTGGAAACTACAGTAAGGCTCAATCCTCACAATGAAAGACTCCAAACTCTCCAAGACCCAAGAAAGCCCATCAGGTGAGGAGCAATGTCAAGGTCATGCTCACAGTTTTCTTTGATTACCAGGGTATTGTCCCTCATGAGTATGCTATAAAATGCCAAACCATTAATAAGGAGTACTACGTCCAAGTTCTGACTCGACTGAAATGCAGTTCATCGTAAGAGGCCAGAGTTGCACAGGAATAGTGAATGATTGCTTCATCACAATAACACCTCAGCTCACGCATCACATCTTGTCCAGCAGTTCTTGGCCAAACAGCAAATTGAGCAAGTCAGTCAGTCTCCATAGTCACATGATCTCATACCTTGCAACTCATTTCCAAAACGAAAATTACCACTGAAAGGAAGGAGATTCGACGACTGAGATTATTAAGCAAAATTTGACTTAGCAGCTTCACAGCATAACAAAAGAGGCATTTCAAAATTGTTTCCAGCAGTGGCAGGAACGTTGGAAGAACTGTGTTTTATCAGAAGAGGACTACTTTGAAGGAGACTGAGTGCAATAATTGTCAGTGTTATAATTCCTATGTTATTGCACAAGTCTCGATACTTTTTGATCACACCCTGTACTTCTTCTGGGCCTATCCACTATTTAGTTCCAAGCCTCAGAACCACCATCCTAGTCATCATCATGTCCATATTCATACGGACAATTCACAGTTATTTTCCATTTAAAGAAAAATCAACAGGATCAAATTCACATCAAGAACTCCATACTTTATCCCTGCCAATTATAGTGGTTTAAAACATTTCCGCCCATTTGTCTTCTGGATATTAGTTACCTCTTCAGTGTCTAGTGCATTCATTCCAGTCCTTCGGCTTGAATTTTTGTGTTTATTGTAAAAAACTTTATATACTGCATTTCCTATAAAATCAAAGCGGTTTACAATGTAAAATATTAAAAAGTGAAAAGAAATCCATTCCTCAGATATAACAGAAAGAGAAAAGCAGCACAGGAAAAAAAAGATAACTATCACAAACATCCCAGTAATGCCTAATTAGTTATAACTTTAGTCTCTGCCTGAGTCCGCCTCCCTCCACACAATTTTTTTTTTCATATTTTTATACCGAAACACTCCCAATTATTCAGTGGATCAGTGCAGTTTACAATAAAACAAACATAGCAATACAATTCATAAAATGGTTATAATAAAAAGTCAATCAGAAAAAAAGCCAGGCTTTAAGTTTCCTTCGAAACACAACCGATTCAATTTCCTTCAAATCTTCAGCTGCTTTAAATGGGATCATAAACCCAAATCTCTTTTTACTCTTAATTGTCTCACTTAAGGGGAAGAGATCATGGTGCCCTGCAAACATCTAGATTTCGTACTTAAAAAAAGGCAATATCATTTCAGATAAGTGAAGCGGAACAAATTCATTAAAAAAATTTATATAAAAAGAAATAAAATTTAAAACATGCATTGGCTTAGGATATCAGAGTAACTGTGCAAATAACACTTATGTTAAGCTGTATCCTAAATGCCTGTTAGAATAAATACGTTTTTAGTTGGGATCTGAAGGACGTGTAAGACATTTCCAGCTGGAGTGGACATGGGAAGGAATTACACAATATATGGACAAGTAAAAAATACTCAACAAGTTGATAATAATCTTGAGATTGAAGGTGTGAGGGATAAAGAGTATTATCATGTATAGAATGTAGGGCATGAATTGGGGTATGGGAGGTAAGTAAGAAAAGCAGCTACGTTGACATACCAGAATGTAAGGCCTTATATGCTAATGTTAATAATGTGAAATGTTTGCGGTAAAAAACATGAAGCCACTAGTGCTGTTGCAGAAGTAGTGTGACATGATCACATTTCCTTGCATAGGTCAGAATGTGGATGGCTGTGTTCTGTATCACTTGATTTCAAAGAGTTGAAGGCCTACATAGACCACATTACAATAATCTAAGCATGATATTACAAACCTAAGAATAGGAGAAATCAGTGAGGGAGTGTCAAGAAATGGATGGATAGCACAACACTGTCTTAGTGTTTATCAGTACAGATTTCTTTTATATGGACTAAACTGGGTTGTCCTACACAGGCTCATGATGTCCGATGAGGCTCAGGAGAAACAGATTAAGGGTAACTGTCAAAAAGGAGAGTAACTAAGATCGCTTAATGGAAAAGTGTGTGAGAACACCCCAGCATTGAATATCCAGGGTTAAGGGTCGGCAGGCATGGCTATGAATTGTTGCGGCACATAGCCTGCCAAAGTGAATATTGAACCCACTGTGTTTTGGGCCATAAACCAGTATTTTATTCATACATCCAACAAGGTGGGATAACGATCTTAATAGGAAAATTTAAACGTCGCATGGGGTGGGATGGCTGAATGGAAAGGATTAAACAAAAAAAAAAAAAGAGATTAGTACTGCACTTCAGAAATGCAACATTCACACCATACAGAAACTATGAAAAATCGTTTGATGCCCCTCAGGCCATTTAGTCAGTGCAAGAGTGTGATGTAAGCACAACTAGAAGAATGAGAGCTAGAATAGAAAATCAGCAGCTTACAATAATGAATAGCTCCCACGAAGCCCTCAAGACTCTAGCCTAACACATCAGTTAAATAAAAATGCCCTTGCCTCGCAGTACTGGCAAGATTAGGAATGCAACAATCCATGTTTAGATGTACTGGCAGACCTTCTATACTAGAAAATAAAAGATAAACACATGACCAGACAATAGAAGATCACGCCAAACATTTTTAACTTATCTGCGTACTTCACAATGCTGGTACCATTGCTAACATTCTGCAATCTAGCAAATAAGTTTGTCTGTAGTAAAAGTATCACTTTAGTGTACAACACATACTTGCATCAAAATATTTACATCGACGTGGCCGGATTATCTCTGGTACATCTTGAGAGGCAACAGTCTGTGCCGGCTCATCATTGGAGGACTGTGTTTCATCTTCCTGTCCTGATGAGTTCTTAACAGTTTCCTCCTGAAATATGTTAAATCAAACATAAGCCACTGACATGTTCTTAGGTCTTTCTCTGGTCCAACATGGGAGCTTTCAGTTTAAAAAAGGTTTTGTCACCGGCATAAAACAGTAATGAATGAATTTCTCCACCATATTTCTTTTATGTCCAATTATTATTAAAGACGTTTTCAGACAAGACATAAGGGATCTAAGAATACCATATACAAAAATAAGCAGTCACTCCTGAAAAACATGTGCATTTTTGCCTATTTATCAGATTCTGATTGCATATTTACCCTGAAAGTACAGGTACTTACCTGTAACAGGTGATCTCTGGGAACAGCAGGAATAAGTCTTCACATATGGGTATCGTCGGTACCTACGGAGCCTGCACGGGAACGCTTCCCAGCGTCCAGTAAGAAAGCTTTTGGGAGCATCCCACAGCGCCTGCACGCTGCCTTCCCACCTTTCCCAACCACCTCTCTCCAGTTCGAGTTTTAAAGCTGAGACAAAGAGAGAGAGAGGAAAGGAAAGATAGAGAGATACAACTCCTAGGGGAGGTGGGTGGGTTGTGAAGACTTATTCCTGCTGTTCCCAGAGATCATCTGTTACAAGTAAGTAACTGTGCTATCTCCAGGAACAAGCAGGAATGAGTCTTCACATATGGGGACTCCCTAGCTGCAGATGCCAGGGGAAGACCCCAAGTTGTGTGTCCTTGAAAAGGACTCTACCTCCCCCCATGGATCTCTGGCATCCAACCAGGGTAGGTGGGTAGGAGTTGATTAGGAATGGAACAGGTGTTTGAGAACAGCCTGACCAAACAAGGCATCCTGGGAGTCCTTGTCCAAGCAGTAATGGGCTGTGAAGGTATGAACCGAGGCCCAGGTGGCCGCTCAACAGATTTGGTCGATGGACACAGAGTTTAGATGAGCCATTGAGGCTGCCATGGCTCTCACATTGTGAGCTGTGACATGGCCCTCCAGAGAAAGGTTTCTACTCTGGTAGGCGAAAGAAATACACCGAGCAATCCAGTTGGACAGTGTTCTTTTAGAGACTGGAAGTCCTAAATGAGAAGGATCAAAAGCAACAGAGTTGAGAAGACTTTCTATGTTGCTGTGTTCTTTGTAAGTAAAAAGCGAGAGCTCTCTTACAATCCACGGTATGAAGATTCCTCTCTGCACTTGATGCATGAGGTCCTGGAAAAAAGACAGGTAAATACACCTCTTGGTTCAAATGAAAAGGTGATACCACTTTAGGCATAAAGTGTGGATTGGTCCTGAGCACTGTTCCCTCTAAGCTGTGCGCGTGTCCGCGCGCACACACCTCGTCGAGCGAGCGCACATACTTTACAACAGAGCGCACAAAAATTACGGCTCTGATTCTGATAGAAAACACAGACGTCTTAAAATTTAAAAGTTATGATTGTAATTACTAGAAATTTCCCGCTTCATTTAGTAATCGTCTATTTTCATTTAATTTGATCAAAATCAATGTGGTGTACATACTGTATTCTGACATGTAGTCAAATTTTAAAGTGTATAACTCCGAGTGTCGTTATGTGGTGCACAAAAATTTAACCTTCCTTCAAAAGCTGCACACAGCTGATATTTTATGTGCACACAGCCTAAAGAAAATTAGAGGGAACATTGGTCCTGAGGACTACCTAATCATGATGAAACCTTGTATAAGATGGATTGGCCACCAAAGCTTGCAACTCACTGATGCAGCGTGTTGAGGTGACTGCAATGAGAAAAATAACCTTCCAAGAAAGAAATTTCAAGGAGGTGGTGGCTAAAGGTTCAAAGGGTGGCTTCATAAACTGGCCAAGAACCAGGTTTAAGTCCCATGCCACTGGAGGTGGTCTAATGGGAGATTTAGTTAAAAGAAGGCCTCTCATGAATCTTGCTATAAGAGGATGAGAGGAAATAGGTTGTCCATTGAGAGGCTTGAGGGACGCTGCAATAGCACTCAAATGGACTCTTACTGAATTTGTTTTCAGACCTGCATGGCATAGATGCAGAAGATACTCTAGTAGAGAATTCAGAGGTATTGCAAGAGGGTTTAGACCCTTCCCTGGACACAAAATGGTAAATCTTTTCCATTTGAAAGCATAGGAACGTCTAGTAGAAGGCTTTCTAGAGGCATGAATAACGTCTCTGACTTGCTGGGAGAGATGAAAATCTTGAAGGTCTAGGCTCTCAGCAACCAAGCCCTGAGATGGAGAGACTGGGGGTTTGGGTGCCACAACGTTCCTTCTTCCTGGGATAGAAGGTCTGGAGCACAGCCCAAGTCCAGGGAGGGAGCTTGAGAGAGATGCAGAAGTAGAGGGTACCACACTTGGCGTGGCCAATGTGGTGCTATGAGGATCATGGTCCCTTGATCTCTCTGAAGCTTGAATAGTGTCTTGGGAATTAGGGGAATTGGTGGAAAGGCATAAAGGAAGTCTTGACCCCAGTGAAGGAGGAAGGCATCCTTGGCCTGAACTCCCTGACACGGAATTCTGGAACACGGACTTGCAAAGAGGTCTATGTCCGGGGTTCCCCAAATTCGAAAGATCCTGGCTATCTGGTCCATGTGGAGGGACCACTCGTGTGGAAACAGAACTCGACTGAGTCTGTCCGCCCAAGAGTTTTGAACGCCTGGAAGATATACTGCCAGAAGATGAATGTGATGCTCTCTGGCGAAGGCCCATAGTCGCAAAGCTTCGTTGCAAAGCGACAGAGAGCCAGTCCCTCCCTGCTTGTTTACATAGAACATGGCTACTTGGTTGTCCGTATGGATGAGGACTGTCCTGTATCTGAGCAGGGAATGGAACACTGAGCGCTAAGAAAATTGCTCCGAGTTCCAAGAGATTGATATGCAGAGAAGTCTCCTGTGGAGACCAGATGCCCTGGGTGGAGAGATCCTGCAGATGAGCTCCCCAACCCCTTGGAGAAGCATCTGTTGAGAGTCGCTTGGGGTAGCAGTTGCTGAAAAGGGGACCCCAGCAACAGGTTCTGAGAGGACTTCCACCACTGGAGAAACCAAAAAAGGCGACTGGAGTTTGCTATTTTGTCTGACAGGCAACCTGATGCCTGAGTCCATTGGGTGGACAAAGTCCATTGAGCGGCCCTCATGTGAAGGCGAGCATATGGAACCACATGCACAGTGGATGTCATGTGGCCTAATAGTTGTAACATCTCTCGAGCAGTTAATTGGGACTTTAACTGAATCTGGGAAGCTAACTGCACCAGATGTAGGCAACGGGCCTGAGGAAGATAGGCCCTTGCAGTTGTGGTATCCAGCAAGGCCCCTATGAACTCCAGAGACTGAGTAGGGGTGAGATTGGATTTTGGAATGTTTATTACTAGTCCCAAATACTGAAGGTTACGCATTGTGCAGGTTAGACAAGTCTGGGCCTCTGATTGGGATGGGGCTCGAATGAGCCAGTCGTCCAGATATGGGAATACGAATATTCCCAGAGTACGGAGAAATGCAGCTACTACTACCATGCATTTCGTGAACACCCTTGGTGCAGAGGCCAGACCGAAAGGAAGCACCCTGTATTGGTAGTGCTTTCCTTGAAAAAGGAACCGAAGGAACCTTCTGTGTGTTGGATGGATGAGGACATGGGTGTACGCATCCTTGAGATCTACAGAACAAAGCCAGTCCTGACTCTGAAGGTATGGAAGCAGAGCCCCTAGAGAAATCATTTTGAATTTCTCCTTGAATAGAAACTTGTTCAATTCTCTGAGATCTAATATGGGTCTGTAGCCCCCTGTTTTCTTTGGGATAAGAAAATAAGGGGAGTAGAACCCTGAGCCCTGTTGAAGAAGAGGTACTTCTTCTATTGCCCCTTGGGCAAGAAGGGTAGCAATCTCCTGACCTAGAAGGTTGAGGAGAGATGTTGGAGAATTGAACTGTTTCACCATGGTGTGAGGAGGAAGACTCAAGAAATGAAGCTTGTACCCTTCCTTTATGATGGCGAGGGTCCATTGCTCTGCTGTGATTTGCTCCCATCTGGGAGCAAAGTAAGTCAACCTTCCTGGAATGGTGAGGGTCTCTGGTTTTTCCAGAGCTAGAAAGGCTAAGTTCTCTAGTTGCAAGTCAAAGGCCCTGAGGAGGTTGAGGCTGCTGGGCTGTGGTAGGCCTGGCAGCCTTTGACTTGGCCTGTTTAGGTGGTTGCTGACACTTTGCAGCAAAACGACCTGCAGAAGATGTCTGCCCATGAGCAGGATAATATCTTCCCTTTTTAGAAAAAGATGTCTTTTTAAACAATCTTTTCTTAACAGGGTCAGAGGTAGACTTTGAAAGTCGATCCAAAGCAGAGTTCTCAGCATCCATCTGAGTGGCCTTTGCTTGCCAATCCCTGCCAAACAGGTTTTCACCTGTACAAGGAAGGTTTCCCAACTCATCTTGGACCCAGAGTTCCAAATCAGAGGCTTGTAACCAAGCAATTCTGCGTGCACCTATGGCAATAGCCGTGGCTCTGCTTACACACTCAAAAGAGTCAAAGGCTGCACGGTTGGAAAATTTGGAAACATCTTGGGCATGTTTGAGCCAAGTGAGAAATTCCTGCCTTTTATCTTCTGAAATAAAAGGAGCTAAAGTCTGCAGATGATCTGTGACTTTTTAGGAACATCCCCATATAGAGACTATAGGCGTTGATTCTGGCAGCAAGCATATTGGCCTGGAAAATCCTTCGGCCAAAAGCATCTAGAGTCCTACATTCACGTCCTGGAGGGTTAGATGAGTGTCTCTTTGCACTCTTTATTTTCTTCAAAGCAGACTCAACCACAATAGAGTGGTGAGGAAGCTGTGTCTTATGAAAACCAGGACAGGGAGGGACACGGTACATGGTGTCCAACCTACGAGATTGAGGAGAGGTAGTGAGAGGAGTCTCCCACATGCCCAACATGAGATCATAAAGCATCTCATGAATAGGTAAGGTAGCTGCTTCCTTAAGAGCCTTAGGATATTGCAAAATATCTAATTGCTTGGCTCTAGGCTCTGACTCAGAGGCCACTGTAATAGAGAGGCCTCTAGCCACTTCCCTAATGAAGTCTTGAAAAGACAAGTCCTCTGGAGGAGACATTCTTCGTTTTGGAGAAGCAGACTCCTGAGGAAGTAGTACCGGTGCATTGACAGAAGCCTCCGACTCAGAGTCCTCAGAGGAATCGAAGTATCGCCTATCTGGATGCTCCTGTAAAGTCTGATACGCGTACCGAGTGGAATCGACATCGGGAGTAAGCGGTACCGGTTCGGTACCGATGGGCATCATAGGACAGGGTACCGTTGCAGTCGACACCGAAGCTGATGTCGATGCAATCGGTACTGGCACTGGGAACGGTGCCGATGCCGGAGTCGGTACCGGCAATGGGGATTGTTGCGGTACCGAAGGCGTCAAAGCCTGCATGAATGCCGTAAGAGTGCGCTGCATGGATAGAATTTTCTGATCCATCGACGCCACCAAAGTCTGGATGTCGGTACCAGTGAAGGCCACCGGTACCCCAGAACACGGCAACAGGTGATCGGTCGAGGCCAAGCCATCGATGTCAACCTGTGACCCCATAGATAATGCTTTGGAAGGCGGAACTTCCCGCCGGGGTTATTTTGCCGGAGCGGAATCCTCGAGGACAGGCCCGGAGGCATCTCAATGCTTAGAGGGAGATTTGCCCTTCGAGGACCGGCTAGATTTATGTTTGGTTACCTGAGATCCATGGGAGGAAGAAGCAGCCCTGGAAGACGTCGATGCCACCGAGGCTGCATCAGAGGGAAACAGGGTACTGAGCTTGGCTGCTCAGTTCTGCCGACCTCTTTTAGATATCATGGTGCAGGACACACAGTCCGTGATGGAATGGTCAGGACCCAAACATTTTAGACACCAATCATGGGTGTCGGTGACAGAAATAGTACCGCCACATTTTGTGCACTTTTTAAACCCAGAAGCGGGCTTCTCCATGAGGAGAAAATATTTAGGCCTAAGGCCCAAACTGAAAATGCACAGTTGAAGAAATAAAAGGGTTTTTTAAAAAAAAATTTAAGAAAGAAAGAAAAGAAAAGACCGGCGGTACCGGTCTGACGTCGAAGGCAGACACGACACAGAAAAATAAAGAAAAAAATAAAGAACTTCTTCTTTTCCGCGGAGCCAGCAGGTAGTGTTCCTGTCACCGCAGAAGAACTGAAGAGAGGCGGTTGGGAAAGGCGGGAAGGCAGTACACAGGCGCTGTGGGATGCTCCCAAAAGCTTTCTTACTGGACGCTGGGGAGCGTTCCCGCGCAGGCTCCGTCGGTACCGACGATACCCATATGTGAAGACTCATTCCTGCTTGTTCCTGGAGATGTGCATGCACCATCAGGAAGCAGGCACATTCCAACTGGATAGCAAAGCCTATTTATGGACTCCTAACCATGACTAAAGGATCAAATCCTTTAAGCTGTGTTTAAAAAGATTATGTGACTAAATAAAATAAATTTATAAGTCACATACAGCCTTGAGAATGTCTGTGTATAATGAGAATTACAAGCTTTTACCATAATACCCTTCTCAACTAAAATCAGTCTTTTCTTATGCAATAAAGCATAGTTACTCACCTGTAACAAGTGATTTCTAGGAACAGCAGGAATTTATTTATTTATTTATTTATGCTTTTCTTCTATACCGCTTTTTCCAAAGATCAAAGGCGGTTTACATTTAACATACAATGAACATGGTTTTACATGGAACAGTGTTTTTCATAACTATGTACATTTAACTTTTCATGAACTTTTCATAACTATGTACAATTAACATTGGCTAGTAATGTTGTAACTATTTACATTATTTAGTCTTCACATATGAACGATGTTGACACCGATAGAGCCTGCGCAGGAATGCTCCCCAGAATCCAATAAGAAAACCTGCGCAGCTACCTTCCCACTCTTTCAGCTTCCTCTCCTCATCTGAATTTGTACCTGAGAGTGTGAAATACAACTCTACAACTCCAAGGGGAGAAGAGGCTTGTGAAGACTAAATTCCTGCTGTTCCCGGAGATCACCTGTTACAGGTTAGTAAGTATGCTATTTCCAGGAACAAGTAAGAATGTAGTCTTCACATATAGGATTCCCCAGCTCCGAGATCACAGGAAACCTAGAAACCAAGCCAGAATGGAGAATTTGGACAGGGTTCACAGATTCATTGACATCCCCACCACGGTAATAAGAAATCTGGGCGGAGGGCAGCAGTTATGGCTGTGTGTCAAATAGATGTTGGAGGACTGCCTGACCAAAGGCAGCATCCTGGCAGGAGTCCTTGTCTAAGCAATAGTGGGTGGCAAAGGTATGGATGGAGGACTAGGTTGCTGCCAGACAGATTTCATCAATGGCTACTGAGCATAGAATGGCTACAGAAGTTGCCATGGCTTGGATATTGTGAGCAGTGATTTGCCCTGTGAAGATGAGGCCTGCTATGTCATAAGCAAAGGATATACAAGCCGCTATCCATCTGGAGAGCATGTGCTTCAATACAGGAAGCCCTAAGTGACTGGGGTCAAAGGAAATGAATTGAGGATTTACGAAGATCCTAGGTTCTCTGGAGATAGAAGGCCAGGGCTCGCTTACAGTCATGGGTGTGCAGTGTTGCTTCTGCACAGGAAGAGTGTGGTCTTGGAAAGAAGACCGCAAGGATTACTGATTGATATGAAAAGGCAATACCACTTTTGGTAGAAAGTGGGGATGTGTGCGAAGGACGGCCTTGCCGTGATGGAATCTAGTGTATGATGGATGCATCACCAAAGCCTGAAATTCACTAATGCGCCTGGCCAAGGTCAGAGCAAATAGGAAGATGACCTTCAAAGACAAGAACTGGAGGCGAGTGGTGGCTAGAAGTTCAAACGGTGGTTTGAGAAGTTGTGCCAAGACCACATTAAGGTCCCAAGGCACGAGAGGTCGTTTGAGGGGTGGCTTAGAGAGTAGGAGACCTCTCATGAAGCGTGCAACCAGTGGATACGAGGAAACAGGTTGACCATTGACTGGCTTGTGAAAAGCTGTGATTGCACAAAGGTGAACTTGCACTGAATTGGTTTTGACTCCTGAGGAAGACAGGTGAAGTAGATATTCCAGAACTGCTATTAGTAATCTGTGAACTATCATTAAAATCATCCGTAATACCTGAAGATTGGAGGATTGCCAATGAAATGCCAAGTTTTAAAAAGGGTTCCAGGGGTGATCCAGGAAAGTACAGACCAGTGAGCCTGACGTCAGTACCAGGAAAAATGGAAGAAACCATCATAAAGAACAAAATTACTCAACATGTAGATAGTAATGGCTTAATGGGAGACAGCCAACATGGCTTTAGACAAGTAAGAAGTTGTCTTACTAATCTGTTATGTTTTTTTGAAGGTGTGAATAAACACCTAGACAAAGGTGAGTATTGATATAGTGTATCAGGACTTTCAGAAAGCCTTTGACAAGGTCCCTCAGACTTTTGGCAAAACTAAAAAGTCGTGGGATGGGACGTAGTGTACTATTGTGCATTAGGAATAGGTTAAAAGATAGAAAGCAGAGGGTAGGGCTAAATGGAAAAAGCTGAATAGTGGAGTATCCCAGGGATCTGTGCTGGGTCTGCTGCTTTTTAACATCTTCATAAATGACCTGGAAAAGGGAATAACGAGTGAGGTTATCAAATTTGCAGATGACACAAAACTATTTAAACCACCACCCAGAAAAAAGATTTAGGTGTCATGTTAAAACCCTCCGCCCAGTGTGCAGCGGTGGCCAAGAGAGCAAATAGAATGCTAGGTATCATAAGGAAAAGAATGGAAAATAAAGAGTCGTTACTTACCTGTAACAGGTGTTCTCCAGGAGCAGCAGGAATCAGTCCTCACATATGGGTGACTTCGGCGCCGAGGAAGCCCTCGTGCGGAGCATTTCCCCAGCTTTCAAGGAAAGCCTTTGGGAACGCAGCGCGCATGCGCAGTCCCCTTCCCGCCCAAGGGTGCCATCTTGCTCAGTCTGATGACATAGCTAAAAGACAGCAAAAATATCAAAATGAAGTATAAGTGCAACTCCAGGGGAAGAGGGAGGGTCGTGAGGACCGATTCCTGCTGCTCCTGGAGAACACCTGTTACAGGTGAGTAACTACTCTTTCTCCAGGACCAAGCAATAAGTCAGGCCTCACATATGGGACTCCCCAGCTCTACGCTACTGGGAACCCTAAGCTGAAAAATGACTCCCTCTCAACAGCCTCAGCATACGTGATAAGAATATTCTCTGAGAACGCCCCCGTACGGTAGCCCAACACAAGGGCCGGAGGGTAGGAGTTGCCTAAACCTTAAAGAGACTACGGAGTACCGCCTGTCCGAAAGCGCTGTCCCTTCGGGACTCTCTCTCCAGGCAGTAATGGGCTGCAAAAGTCTGGCTTGAAGACCAAGTTGCGGCCCGGCAGATGTCTGCCGATGGAACAGAGCGGAGATGAGCTACTGATGCGGCTTTCACCCTGACACGGTGGGCCGTGACTCGAACCTGCAAGGGGAGGTCGGCTGCTTTGTACACCTAGGCGATACAATCTGCCACCCAAGTGGATAACGAACGCTTGGAGACAGGTAACCCCATCTTATTAGGGTCAAAGGAGACGAAGAGCTGAGTAGCCCTTCGATGCCCCCGCGTACGTTCTATGTAAAAAGACAATGCCTTCTTACAGTCCAGGGTAAACAAGACTGTTTCAGCCCGGCTAGAATGTGGCCTGGGAAAGAAGGTCAGAAGAACCACCTCCTGTTTGAGGTGGAAAGAGGAGACCACTTTTGGAAGGAACTTCGGATGGATCCTTAGGACCACCCTGTTCCTACAGAACCGTGTGTACGGCCTATCAGAAACCAGAGCTTGTAGTTCACTCAGACGTCTAGCCGAGGTAAGAGCCACCAGGAAGAGCGCTTTCCAAGAGAGAAAGTGCAAATGGCAAGTAGCCATCGGCTCAAACGGTGGGCAAGTTGCTGCAAGACCACGTTCAAATCCCATTCAGCTGCCGGCGGACGAACCAGAGGCTTGAGCAGAAGCAGGCCTCTGAGAAATCTGGACACCAAAGGGTGAGCCGACAGACTGTCCTTCCACCAGTGAGTGGTGCGCTGATAGGGCACTGAGGTGGACCCGAACAGAGTTAGACTTAAAGCCTAGGTCTGAAATGTGAAGGAGATACTGCAGTACTACTGGCACAAGGCAAGAGAAAGGATCTTCATTGTGCTGAGCACACTATATTGTGAACCTACGCCACTTGAGAGCATAGGATTTTCAGGTGGACTGCCTCCTAGAGGCCAAGACCACCTCCTCAACCTCCTTAGGTAGACATAAGGGAGCTAGCAATAGCCTTTCAGCAGCCAGGCCATCAGATTGAGGAACCTGAAATTAAGGTTCCCTTCTGCACCCCAATCTTGAGAGAGAAGATCGTGTTGCAACCCCAGAGGGAATGGAGTTTCCACCGCCAATTGCAGCAGAAGTGGAAACCACAGCTGCCTCGGCCATCTGGGAGCTACCAGAATCACCGAGGACTTGTCCCGGAGAATCTTGAACAGAGTTCGGGCCACCAGGGGCGTGGGAGGAAACGCATACAGGAGGCCCATAGACCAAGAGATCAGAAAAGCATCCGCTGCTATCCGCAGGGGATGAGGCTGTCTGGAGCAGAACTTGGGCAGCTGACAATTCTGTGGACTTGCAAAGAGATCAATGGATGGAAGTCCCCAAAGGAGGAAGATCTGCTGGACCACCAGTGGATTCAACTGCCATTCATGAGGCTGGAGAATCCTGCTAAGCTTGTCTGCTAGGAAATTCTCCAGGCCAGGTAGATAAACTGCTTTGAGAAAAATGCCTTGATTGACTGCAAAGGAACACAGGGCCAGTGCCTCCCGACATAGGAGCCTGGACCACGTGCCCCCTTGTTTGTTCATGTAGAACACTGCCACTTGATTGTCTGTCTGAACTAGAACAGACTAGTGAGATAGGACATGAGAAAATGTTTGTAGAGCTAAGCGGATTGCTCGCAGCTCCAAAAGATTGATTTGCTGCATGGCCTCCAGAGGAGACTACCGGCCTTGAGTGCACATGCCCTGGCAATAAGAACATAAGAACATAAGACATGCCATACTGGGTCAGACCGAGGTCCATCAAGCCCAGTATCCTGTTTCCAACAGTGGCCAATCTAGGTCATACGTACCTAGCAATATCCCCAAAAGACACAGGTTCCACAATGCTTGTACTGGGTCAAGCATTGATATCCTGGGTCCCTTTTTAATAGTGGTTTATGGACCTTTCCTCCAGGAACTTGTCCAAACCTTTTTTAAACCCAGCTATACTAACAGCCCTTACTACATCCTCCGGTAACAGATTCCAGAGTTTGATTACACGTTGAGTGAAAAAATATTTTCTCTTATTTGTCTTAAATAGTTTACCCTGTAGCTTCATTACATGTCCCCTAGTCTTTCTAAATTCTGATAGCGTAAACAATTGATCCACATTTATCCGTTCCACTCCATTCATTAATTTATAGACCTCTATCATATCTCCCCTCAGCCGTCTCTTTTCCAGGTTAAAGAGCCCTAACCTTTTTAGCCTCTCTTCATAGGAGTAGCCTTCCATCCCCTTCACCAATTTGGTGGCTCTTCTCTGTACTTTTTCTAATAACGCTATGTCCTTTTTAAGATACGGTGACCAGAATTGCACACAATATTCAAGGTGCGGTCGTACCATGGAGCGATACAGAGGCATTATAATATCCTTTGTTTTATTCTCCATCCCTTTCCTTATGATACCTAGCATTCTATTTGCTTTCTTGGCCGCCGCTGCACACTGGGCGGAGGTTTTTAACATGTTATCCACGATGACTCCTAAATCTTTTTCCTGGGTGGTGGTTTCTAATGTGGAGCCTTGCATCGTGTAACTATAGTGTGGGTTGTTCTTTCCTAGGTGCATAACTTTGCACTTGTCCACATTAAATTTCATCTGCCATTTGGATGCCCAGTCTTCCAATTTATCCAGATCCTCCTGCAGTTTTCCACAATCCTCTTGGGTTTTAACAACTTTAAACAGTTTTGTGTCATCTGCAAATTTGATTACCTCACTAGTTATTCCCTTTTCCATTTATGAATGTGTCAAAAAGTAGCGGACCCAGTACAGATCCCTGGGGTACTCCACTATTCACCTTTTTCCATTGGGAATATTGGCCATTTAGCCCTACCCTCTGCTTTCTATCTTTTAACCAGTTCCCGATCCACAATAGTACACTGCCTCCTATCCCATGACTTTTTAGCTTCGCCAAAAGTCTCTGATGGGGGACCTTGTCAAAAGCTTTCTGAAAGTCCAGATACACTATATCAACCGACTCACCTTTGTCTACCTGTTTATGCACACCTTCAAAAAAAAACATATCAGATTAGTAAGACAAGATCTTCCTTGTCTAAAGCCATGTTGGCTGTCTCCCATTAGGCCATGACTATCTACATGCTGTGTAATTTTGTTCTTTATGATGGTTTCTACCATTTTCCCCGGTACTGACGTCAGGCTCACCGGTCTGTAATTTCCCGGGTCACCCCTGGAACCCTTTTTAAAAATTGGTGTTACGTTGGCGACCCTCCAATCTTCAGGTATTACAGATGATTTTAATGAAAGTTCGCAGATTACCAATAGCAGGTCTGCAATCTCATATTTCAGTTCTTTCAACACTCTGGGATGTATACCATCCGGTCCAGGTGATTTGCTACTATTCAGTTTATCAAATAGTTGTAATATATCTTCCCGGTGTAGCGATATTTCTCTCAATTCCTCTGCAGTATCACTTTTAAATACCACTTCAGTCTTGGGTAACATCCCTACATCTTCCTCAGTAAAGACCGAAGCAAAGAATTCATTCAGTCTCTCTGCTATAGCCTTGTCTCCTCTTACTGCCCCTTTTACCCCTCTATCATCTAATGGTCCAAATGACTCTCTCACAGGCCTTTTGCTATGAATGTACTTGAAAAAGTCTTTATTTCGTGTTTTTGCTTCCGTAGCAAGTTTCTTCTCAAATTCCCGCTTTGCCTGCCTTATCAATGCTTTGCATTTAACTTGCCAGTGCTTGTGCTGTTTCCAGTTTTCATCATTTGGCTCTTTTTTCCATTTCCTGAAGGTTGCTTTTTTGGCAGCAACAGCCTCTCTGAACTCACCTTTAAACCATGCTGGCAGTTTTTTGGACTTTCTTCCACTTTTCTTAATGCATGGAATACAGCTGGTCTGGGCTTCGAGGATAGTATTTTTAAATAACACCCAAGCTTGCTGTAAGTCTTTATAACCTTTGGAACCGCTCCTTTTAGTTTTTTCCTAATGTGCACCCCAGCCCATTAAGGAAGCATCGGTCATCAGTACCCTTGTGTGTGTTGGAGCCTGAAAAGGTACCCCCCTGAGAAGGTTTGGGAGATGTAGCCACCACTGTAAGGAGTCCAAATGTGGTTTGGACACCTCTGTCTCGGAGGTCGCCTGTGGCCTGCGTCCACCGAGCTCTGAGGCACCATTGAGAAGACCGCATGTGCAGGTGGGCATTGGGAGGCACATGCACCGTGGATGCCATGCGGCCCAGGAGCCGCAGGTATTGCCTGAGAGCTGCTGTGGAAGTGGTTGGCCAAGTCCATCAGTCTGTGAGCCCTGTCCTCGGGCAAGTAGGCTCTTGCCTGAAGGGTGTCTAGTCTTGCCCCTATAAACTCTAGGTTCTGAGAGGGGAGCAAAGTGGACTTTGCATAGTTTATGACAAAGCCAGATACTGAAGAAGAGAGACAATGCGAAGAGTGGCTTGTCAGGCCTCCTGGGGAGACTGGCCCCTGATGAGCCAGTCGTCCAAGGATTGGGAAGACAAAAATTCCCTGATTCCTTAGATAAGCCGCCGCCACCGCCAGGTATTTGGTGAAAAACCTGGGGGCAGAGGTTAGGCCAAAGGGAAGTACCCTGTACTGAAAATGGTTTCCTCCCACCACAAATCTGAGATATTGTCTGTGGTCTGGATGAACAAGGATGTGAGTATAAGCATCCTTTAGGTCTAAAGAACATAGCCAGTCTCCCTGCTGGAGGTAAGGCAGCAGTATCCCAAGGGTAAGCATCTTGAACTTTTCCCTCTCCAGAAACTTGTTTAGGTTTTGCAAGTCTAGGATAGGCCGGAGGCCCCCTGTCCTTTTTGGTACCAGGAAGTACCTGAAGTAGAAACCTTGCCCTTTCAGGTGGTGAGGCACCAGTTCCACCGCCTGTTTCTTTAGAAGACTTGCCAACTCCTGAAGGAGGAGGTTCCTGTGTAGAAGGAGTCTGGGAGGCTCCCCTGGAAAATAGGAGGGGGATAGCTGGTGGAAGTGGAGCATGTAGCCCTGTTGGACTATGCTCAATACCGAGGTATCCCCTGTGATGGCTGGCCACCTGTAGGTGTACAGGGTCAGCCGACCCCTGTGCTGAGTGGAGCCACCGGCGGAGGAGAGGCTATGCTGTAGGAGTCAAAACCCCGCTCCCTGCTATGCAGGAGCTGGAGCTGGCGGCTTGGGGGTCTTCTGCCTACGGGGCCCATGCCCCTGCCCCTTGGCCTGCTGGCCCTGTGGGGGAGCAGGACAGGCCTGATATTGAGGGTAGGATTTGTAGGCAGCACCCTTCCTCGGGAAAAAGGACTTCTTTCCCGAGCCCTTCTTTTTTTTTGAGAAGGGGCAGAAGTCTTCCTGGACAGCCTTGTCCTGGTGAGAGTCTCAGTCTCAATTTCCGCAGCCTTTTCCGTAATGGGCTTACCGAAAAGGTTTTCACCTTGGCAGGGGACATCGACCAACTTGTCCTGCACCCATGACTCCAAGTCTGATGACTGAAGCCAGGCCTGACGGCGTGCACCGATGCCGGCCACGGCTACCCGGGCCGAAGCCTCAAAGCCATCATAGGCTGCTCGAGAGATAAAATTCGAGCACTCTCGGATCCCTGTTGACAAAACCTTGAACCTCTGCAAAGGTTCCTCGGAGAGGCCAGCTGAGAACCCAGCAATCTCCTTTGCCAAGTCTCGTAGGTACATGCCCATGTACAGCTGGTAGGTCTGGGGACACGGCAAGATAGCATAGAGCCCTGGAAGCACTTTCTACCGAGGGCATCCAGGTTCTGGGCCTCCCGGTCAGGGGGCACCAAGGAGTGCATCTTCTGACTCTTCAGGCAGTGCATGGCCAATTACACAACCATGGAGTTTTGCGGTAGCTGCGCCTTTTGGAACCCAGGGCTCTTACGGACTTGATAAATATAATTGACCCGTTTGCTAAGAAGCAGTGCAGAGGCAGGTGCCTCCCACATACGGAAGAGCAGCCGTTCCAGCATCAGGGGAACCGGTACAATAAAGGCTTCCTTCAGAGGAAAGTCATACTAGAGGGCATCGAGCTCCTCAGCTCGAGGCTCCTCCTCGGTGTCCGTGGGGAAAGCCAAAGCTTTGGCCATGTCCCTCACGAAGTCCGAGAACCGGGTATCCTCCGGAGGGGTGACCTTCTCCGAGGCTCAGATTCTGGTGAGTCCGAAGGGACGCACCAGGTCCGGAAGGTGTCCGGGGACTCCTCGTCCTCCGTCTCCCACGCCGACTCCTCCGAGGAGGAATCGAGAGACTCTGGCCATGTGGGCCTCGGTGCCACCCGCCCCAACGACCTCGGCCCCGCACGGGAGGTCGAGGGGGACCTTGACCAAGGATCGACTCGAGACTTCATTGACTCAAGGATCGGCTAGGTCTCCAGGGTCGACTTAGACGTCGAGGTCCTGGTGGTCGGGGCAGATGCACCGGTCAGACCGGCGATCAGCACCCACTGCTGTTCCATGAAGGCAGACAAGCTGCTTTTCAAAGCCGTCAGCCTGAGTCCAAGCTGAGGAGACTCAGCAGCCCCCGATAGCGGTTCTCCCAGAGGAGAGTCCACAAGGACAACAGCACTTACGTGACTCGGGGACTCCGGTTCCACGTGAGGTAACTTGGACGGCCTCTCCGACTCCGAGAGCACGGGGCAGCAGTCAAGGCTACGCGACCTGGCCCTCGAGGACCCAGGAGCCTCCACCGACGACACCCTCATGAGCTTCTTCTTCCTTTTGTGCTCCTGGGTGGGAGACTCCCACTTAGAGGAACCCCGATGGTGCTCGGGGTCAGACTTCCGAGATGTCGAGGCCTCTGACGAAGTCCGGGCCCGGCCAGACGCGGACTCTGAGAAAATTCTCACGTTGATGCTGATGGCTCCGAAGTGCCTTTGACGACATTTTGCCGCACGGGCCACAGACCAGCGGGTCATGGTCAGGCCCAAGGCAGCGGAGGCAGCAGTCATGTGTCTCGGTGAGAAACATAAAAGTTTCTTGCACTGATCACACTTTTTGAACCCACTGGCAGCTATGGGAGGAAAAAGGGCCCCTGCAAGGTCAAAAGACCAGGCTGCCAGTGAAAATACAAAAGGCACGAATGCTAGTCACGAAGGACAAAAACCGAAAATCAAAATTCCGGACTTGATACCAGTGTACCGAGCCCAGGAGGGAAAGGGGAACCAGTGTCAAACCGGAGCAGAAAAAGCCAAAATAGCCAAAAAAAAATCTACTTTTCCCGGGTGAAACGAACTCACGTCCGTTGGGCTCCACGGAAAAAGAAAGACTGAGCAAGATGGCACCCTTGGGCAGGAAAGAGTAGTTACTCACCTGTAACAGGTGTTCTCCAGGAGCAGCAGGAATCAGTCCTCACATATAAGTGACGTCAGCGCCGACTGAGCCCCCGTGCGGAGCATTTCCCCAGCTTTCAAGGAAAGCCTTTGGGAATGCAGCGCGCATGCGCGGTCCCCTTCCCGCTCAAGGGTGCCATCTTGCTCAGTCTGATGACATAGCTAAGAGACAGCAAAAAACAAAATAAATCATATGACCGCAACTCCAAGGGGAGGAGGGAGGGTTGTGAGGACTGATTCCTGCTGCTCCTGGAGAACACCTGGGGTACCTGGGGGAAGTGGAGGAGATAGCCCTTCTGGACTATACTTAGTACCCAGGTATCCCTTGTTACAGCTGGCCACCTGTGGGCGTAAAGGGCCAGTGGGCCTCCTGTGCTGATAGGGGCCAGCTGAGGAGAGGCTATGCCACTGGAGTCAAAACCCCGCTCCCTGCTGTGCAGGAGCCTGAGCTGGTCGCTTGGAGGTTTTCTGCCTACGGGGCCCATGTCCCTGCCCCTTGGCCTGCTGACCCTGTTGGGGAGCCACAGAGGCCTGAAAATGAGGGTATTGTTTATAGGCAGATGACTTCCTCGGGTAAAAGGTCTTTTTCCCCGAGCCCTTCTTCTGAGAAGGGGCAGAGGTTTTCCTGGACAGCCTTGTTTCGGTCTCGAGTTCCGTAGCCTTTGCAGCCATGGGCTTGCCAAAGAGGTTTTCACCTCGGCAGGGGACATCAACCAACTTGTCCTACACCCATGGCTCGAGGTCCAATGACTGCAGCCAGGCCTGACAGCGTGCACCAAAGCCGGCCGCGGCTACTCAGGCCGAAGCCTCGAAGCCATCATAGGCTGCTCGAGAGATAAACTTCCAGCACTCTCAAATACCCGATGACAGGGCATTGAACCTCTGCAAAGGTTCCTTGGAGAGACCAGCAGAGAACCCGGTAATCTCCTTTGCCAGGTCCCGAAGGTACATGCCCATGTACAGCTGGTAGGTCTGGACACAGCAAGCAAGCATAGAGCCCTGGAAGCACTTCTTACTGAGGGCATCCAGGTTCCAGGCCTTCCGGCCGGGAGGCACCGAGGAGTGCATCTTCTGACTCTTCAGACGATGCATGGCCGATTCCACAACCATGGAGTGGTGCGGTAATTGTGACTTTTGGAACCCGGAGCTCTTGCGGACTCGATAGATAGAATCGACCCACTTGCTCAAAACCGGCGTCTAGGCCGGCGCCTCCCACATGCGGAAGAGCAACCGTTCCAGCATTGGAGGAACTGGTACAGTAAAGGCCTCCTTTGGGGGAGAGTCATACTGTAGGGCCTCGAGCTCCTTGGCTCGAGGTTCCTCCTCAGGATCCATGGGGAATGCCAAGGCTTTGGTCATATCCCGCATGAAGTCTGAGAACCGGGTACCCTCCGGGGGGGTGGGGGGGGGACATTCTCCGAGGCTCGGACTCCAGCGAGTCCGATGGGACACACCGAGACCGAAAGGTGTCGGGTGACTCCTCATCCTCCGTTTCCCAGCCGGACCCCTCGGAGGAGGAATCAAGCGGCTCCGGTCGGGCGGGCACCGATGCCATCCGCCCCGACGCCGAGGGTACTGGCGTCAACGACCTTGGTCCCGAGCGGGAGGCCGAGGGAGACCTTGGCCGAGGATCGACTCGAGAGTGCATGGACTCGAGGATCAGCTCGGCCTCCGGTGTCGACTTGGACGTCAATGTCCTGGTGGTTGGGGCAGATGCACCGGTGAGACCGGCGATCAGTGCCCGCTGCTGTTCCATGAGGGCAGCCAAGCTGCACTCCAAAGCCGTCAACCTAAGTCCATACATAGACAAAACAATCCAAAAAGCATATTACAGGATGCGAATCATCAGGAGACTGAAACCACTCCTCGCTCCAGAACACTTCCGTACAGTCTGTCAAGCACTGATAACCCCAATACTGGACTTCTGCAATCCGATATACCTCGGACTACCAAAACAAGCTCTCAAACCACTACAGCTGGCACAAAACACTGCAGCTCGAATCATATCCGGAGCCGCAAGGCAGGAGCACATCACACCTACACTAAAGGACTTACACTGGCTCCCAATAGATACAAGACTATCATAAACCTATTTAAGATAAAAGAACACACATCAGCCAACAGCCTCCACCTGATCATACAACCGGAAACCAGCGCACGTCCCAGAAGAAGTCAAACACGCAACCGAGTCAGCACCCCAAATGAGTACAAGCACACACGCAAGGACACAACAGACAGAGCTCTCTCCATGGCTGCTCCAACAATATGGAACAATCTACCGGACGATCTAAGGGCAACTCCAGACCTCAAAGACTTCAGAAAACAACTGAAAACCATGCTGTTCATAGAGCACTATGGTCACATCACATAACCTAAGAGAATGGATAACAGCACTCCAATCCTCCCAAACAACTGAATATATATAAAATATGATTCTAGCACCACTGTAAATAGCCCACCCTGTATATAGCTCAAACAAATCAAGCACCCAACACATCCCTCACACAACTAAGTTTTATCCTCACTGCATGTACAACACACACACTTTACCTGATTGCTTGCTGTGATACCACCTTGATTATTAAGATAAGGCGGTTTAGAAATACTGTTAAATAAATAAATAAAGTCCGAGCTCAGGAGACTCAGCAGCCCCTGACGACGTCGGGCCTGACATCGGCTCCCCCGGAGGAGAGTCCACGAGGACTACAGTACTCACGTGACTCGGGGAATCTGTCTCTACACGAGGCTGTTTGGCAGGCCTCTCCTACTCCGAAGACCCGGGACGGCGCTCGGGGCTATGCGACTTGGCCCTCGAGGAGCCAAGTGCGTCCACCGACACTGCCCTCGCGGGTTTTTTCTTCTTGCGATGCTCCCGCGAGGGAGACCCCCTCTCAGAGGAGCCTCGGCGCTGCTCGGGGCCGGAGTCCCGAGACGTCAAGGCCTCTGACTAAGTCCGGGCCCGTCCGGATGCAGAATCAGAGATGTTTCTTTCCTTTTGGTGCTGCCGACTCCTCAACACCTTCGAGGACAGTGTCCCACACAGGCCACATATCGGGTCATGATCTGGTCCGAGGCACTGGAGGCAGCAGTCATGTGTATCGGTGAGAGACATAAGTTTCTTACACCGATCACACTTTTTAAACCCGCTGGCAGCCATCGGGAGAAAAAGGGCCCCTGCGAGGTCAAAAGACAGGGCTGCCAGTGAAAAATAGAAAAATGGCGCGTACGCTAGTCACTAAGGACAAAAACCGAAAAAAAGAAGTCCGGGCTCGATACCGATGTATCGGGCCCAGGCGGGAAAGGGAAACCGGCGTCGAACCGAAGAAAACGGGTCCACGCAGAACAAAATCAACTTTTTCCTCGGGTGAAAACGAAACACGTCCGTCGGGCTCCGCGGAAAAAAGACTGAGCAAGATGGCACCCTTGGGCGGGAAGGGGACCGCGCATGCGCACTGCATTCCCAAAGGCTTTCCTTGAAAGCTGGGGAAATGTTCCGCACGACGGCTCCATTGGCACCGACGTCACCCATATGTGATGAATGACTTCCTGCTTGGTCCTGGAGAAAGGATATTATAATGCCTACGTATCATTCCATGGTGCGACCGCACCTTGAATACTGTGTGCAATTCTGGTCGCCGTATCTTAACACTATATCCTTTTTATTAGAAAAGGTACAGAGAAGAGCCACCAAAATGGTAAAGGGGATGGAAGGATACTCCTATGAAGAGAAGCTAAAAAAGTTAGGGCTCTTCAATCTGGAAGAGAGACGGCTGAGGGGAGATATGATAGTGGTCTATAAATTAATGAATGGAATGGAACGGGTAAATGTAGATCGATTGTTTATGTCATCAGAATATAAAAAGACTAGGGGACATGCAATGAAGCTACAGGGCAACCTATTTAAGACTAATAAGAGAAAATATTTTTTTTCACTCAAAATGTAATCAAACTCTGGAATTTGTTACCGGAAGATGTAGTAAAAGCTGTTAGTGTAGCTGGGTTTAAAAAAGGTTTGGACAAGCTCCTGGAGGAAAGGTCCATAAACTATTATTAAAAGGGACCCAGGATATCACTGCTTGACCCAAAACAAGCATTGAGGAACCTGTGTCTTTTGGGGAAACTGCTTGGTACTTTATATTTATTAGCATCATTTGATGAACCGCCCAGGCCGAAGCATCAGGGCGGTGTACAATATAACAGCAGGCTACTGGAAATACAGTCAGAAAAGAATGCCAAAAATTGATAGGATAGAGAGATACAGAAGAAAGATAGAAAGGGGTAAGAGCACAAGAGGGCAGGGGGACAGTAGGGCGGGAGGGGGAAAGAGGAAAGGAAGGGGAAAGGGAAGCGGCCTAGTGAGGGGATAATGGACGGGAGTGGGGGGGGACAACTGGGGGACAAGGCACCATCGTCAGGGGGGGGGAGATCAAAGGCTTGACAAATGAGGTGTGTTTTAAGGAGAGTTTTGAAGCGGGGATAGGAAAGTTCCAGGCGAAGGGGTAAAGGTAGGGAATTCCAGAGAGCTGGCCCCAGGAAGAAAAAGGCGGAATGACGGGTGAGCTCTAAGTGGGCCTGAGTGGGGGAAGGGAGAAAGAGGCGATTATCAAAAGCGGAACGAAGAAGACGGGGGGAGGGCTGAAGGTGAATGATGTCTGACAGATATTGGGGGGGGGGGGTGCTGGAATGGAGGGCCTTATGTGTGAGGATGAGGACCTTAAAGATGAATCGGAACTTGACCGGAAGCCAGTGTAAGGCAAGAAGGCAGGGGGACACGTGAGAGGGGGCTGGGGAACCAGTGATAAGACGAGCGGCGGCATTCTGTACTAATTGCAGTCGGCGAAGCTGAGAAGGTAGACCTGCGTAGATGACATTACAATAGTCTAACCGGGTTGTGACGAGGGACAGGACGAGGGTGACAATGGAGGAGGTGGGGAGTGACGACTGGACGGCCCAAATCCTGCGTAATCCTAGATTGGCCACTGTTGGAAACAGGATACAGGGCTTGATGGACCTTGGTCTGATCCAGTATGGCATATCTTATGTTCTCTCAGCATCCAGGCTGTCAGAACCAGGGATTGGAGGTAGGGGTGCCAGAGTTACATCCTCCTGTGAGGACAGGTCCGGGGCACACCCCAACACCCAGGGTTCTCCCCCCTCCCTCAGGATAGCTGCAGAAGCAGGCTGAACAAGGGGCTGCTTTTGCCACCTGGGTAGAATGAAGAGAATGGAGGCCACCTCCGCTTTGGATCTTCACGAGGTCCTGAGGCACTAGAGACATTGGTGGGAACATGTACATTAAGTCTCTAGAACACGGGTGGAGGAAGGCATCTGCTGCCTCCCGACTCTGGGCCAGTATCTGGGAGCAGAAATGTGGCAGCTGTGCATTCTCTGGACTGGTGAAAGAGTAGTTACTCACCTGTAACAGGTGTTCTCCAGGAGCAGCAGGAATCAGTCCTCACATATGGGTGTCATAGACGCCGATGAAGCCCCAGCGGAGCATTTCCCCAGCTTTCTATGAAAACCTTTGGGAATGCAGGCATGCATGCGCGGTTCCCTTCCCGCCTAAAAGGTGCCATCTTACCTCAGTCAAATGACATAGCTTAGAACAGCACACAAAAAATGTAAAAATAAACTATGTACAACTGCAACTCCAAGGGGAGGAGGGAGGGTTGTGAGGACTGATTCCTGCTGCTCCTGGAGAACACCTGTTACAGGTGAGTAACTACTCTTTCTCCAGGACCAAGCAGGAAGTCAGTCCTCACATATGGGTGACTCCCTAGCTCTGGGCTACCGAGGAACCCAGGCTAAACAAGAGAACTCCCTCTAGTCCCAGCATCAAAGAAAGGCTTTTCACTGATACAACCTCCACCGGTAGCCCAACAGAGGGCAGGAGTTGCCTAAACCTCAAAGAGATTCCGGAGTACTGCTTGGCCAAAAGCACTGTCCCTACGGGACTCCCTCTCCAGACAGTAATGGGCCGCAAAAGTCTTGCTTGAAGACCAAGCTGCAGCCCTGCAGATGTCTACCAACGGTACAGAGTGGAGATGAGCCACTGAGGCAGCCATTGCCCTGACACGGTGGGCCGTGACCCTACCCTGCAAAGGAAGGTCAGCCGCCTTGTAAGCCCAGGTGATACAGTCAGCCACCCAGATGGACAAGGTACGCTTGGACACAGCCAACCCCAACTTATTAGGGTTAAAGGAAACGAAGAGCTGAGTAGCCCTTCTATGTCCTTGCGTACGGTCAAGGTAGAAGGATAAGGCCCTCCTACAGTCCAGGGTATGCAGAACTGCTTCAGCCTGGCTTGCATGAGGCCTAGGAAAGAATGTTGGAAGAACCACCTCTTGGTTAAGATGGGAGGAGACAACCTTTGGGAGGAACTTTGGATGAGTCCTAAGGACTACCCTGTTCCCATAGAAGCGAGTGTAAGGCCTATCACAGACCAGGGCCTGATGCTCACTCACTCGCCTAGCCGAGGTAAGGGCTATCAAGAAGAGCGTCTTCCAGGACAGGAAGCGTAGAGGGCAAGTAGCCATCGGCTCAAAGGGTGGGTGAGTCAGCTGCTGCAAGACCACATTCAACTCCCACTCAGGAGCAGGACGACGGATTGGAGGCTTGAGTAAAAGCAAGCCCCTGAGAAAGCGGGACACCAAGGGGTGAACCGACAGAGAATGTCCTTCCACCAGTGAGTGGTGAGCTGCTAGAGCTGAGAGGTGGACCCGAACAGAATTGGACTTAAGTCCCTGATTGGACAAGTGCAGTAAGTACTGAAGCACCACTGGTACAGTACAGGAGAAAGGATCCTCTGTACGTAGCTGACACCACACAGAAAACCTTTTCCACTTGAGAGCATAGGTTTTCCTAGTGGACTGTTTCCTAGAGGCTAGGACAACCTCCTTAACTTCCTGAGGTAGGCCCCAGGGAGCCAAAACTACCCTTGCAGCCTCCAGGCCATTAAATTGAGAGCTTTGAGATTGGGGTGCAGTAGGGAACCCTGCTCCTGAGAGAGAAGGTCGGGTTGCAACCCCAGAGGCAGTGGGGGATCCACCGCCAGCTGAAGCAGAAGTGGAAACCAAGGCTGTCTCGGCCACCTGGGAGCCACCAGCAGGACCGAGGTCTTGTCCTGAAGAATCTTGAACAGAGTTCGGGCCACCAAGGGCATGGGAGGAAACACATACAGGAGGCCCTGTGACCAGGGAATCAGAAAAGCATCTGCTGCTAACCGCAGAGGATGCGGTTGCCTGGAGCAGAACTTTGGCAGTTGCTTGTTCAGTGGACTGGCAAACAGATCTATAGCAAAGGAAGACCCCATTTCAGGAAGATCTTCTGAACCACCAAAGGATGCAGCTGCCACTCGTGGGGCTGCAAATTTCTGCTCAACCTGTCGGCCAGGTAGTTGTCCTGGCCGGGAAGGTACACAGCCTTGAGGACGAATGAGCAAAGGTCCTGTGCCTCCCAACAAAGGAGTCTGGACCCAGTTCCGCCTTGTTTGTTCACATAAAACATGGCTACCTGGTTGTCTGTCTGAATCAGGACAGATTGATGAGCTAGGGCAGGAGAGAAAGCTTTGAGTGCTAATCGAATAGCCCAGAGTTCTAGGAGATTGATCTGCTGTGCAGCCTCCCAAGGAGACCACAGGACCTGGGGGTGCACTTGTTCAGACAATGAGCACCCCAGCCCTGCAGGGAGGCGTCTGGTCAGTACCACTGTGTACCCGGGAATTTGAAAAGGCACCCCTTTTAGTAGATTGGGTGGGTGCAGCCACCAGCTGAGGGAGTCCAGAAATGGTCTCGACATCCTTATTCTGTCTCTAAGGCTGCCTGTGGCCTGTGACCACTGACTCCGAAGGCACCACTGTGCAGGCCTCATATGGAGCCTGGCATTGGGGGTTACATGAACTGTCGAAGCCATGTGGCTAAGCAGCCTCAGGCAGAGTCTGTCGGAGACCACTGACCCGCTGAGAAACAGATTTGCTAAGTCCATCAGTCTTTGGGCCCTGTTTGCTGGCAAGAATGCCTTTGCCAGGACAGAGTCCAGCCTTGCCCCTATGAACTCCAAGTTCTGGGAGGGGAGCAAAGTGGACTTTGCGAAGTTTATTACAAATCCCAAGCTTTGAAGAAGAGCAATAGTTCTGAGGGTGGCCTGTCGGGCCTCCTGGCACGGCTGACCTCTGATGAGCCAGTCGTCCAGATAGGGGAAGACAAAGATGCCTTGATTTCTCAGGTAGGCCGCCACCACTGCCAGGCATTTGGTGAAGACTCTGGGAGCGGAGGTTAGGCCAAAAGGCAGTACTCTGTACTGATAATGGTTTCCTCCCACAATGAACCTGAGGTACTTTCTGTGGTCTGGATGAATGAGGATGTGAGTGTACGCATCCTTTAGATCTAAGGAGCATAGCCAATCTCCCTGCTGGAGGAAAGGCAGAAGTGTTCCAAGAGTAAGCATTTTAAACTTTTCTTTCTCTAGGAACTTGTTTAGGTTCCTGAGATCCAGAATAGGTCGAAGGCCACTGGTTCTTTTGGGTACCAGGAAATACCTGGAGTAGAACCCCTGACCTTGCAAGTGGGGAGGCACAGGCTCCACCGCCCTGTCCACCAACAGACCTTGGAGCTCCTGGAGGAAAAGATCTGTGTGCAGGGGAGGCCTTGGAGGCTCCCCTGGAAAGTATGGTGGAGGCAGTTGGTGAAAATGTAGTGCATAGCCCCTGTGGACTATGTTCAACACCCAACTGTCCCCAGTTATGTGGGGCCACTGGTGGGCAAAGAGGGTGAGGCGACCTCCTGTGCAGGGTTGGGAGAGCAAGGACTGAGAGGCTACGCTCAAGGAGTCAAACCCCACCCTGCTGAGTGGGAGCAGGGGCCGGAGGCTTGGGGGTCCTCTGCCTACGGGGCCCATTACCCTGCCCCTTGGCTTGCTGACCCTGGGGTGCAGCTTGGGCAGCCTGATACTGAGGGTACTGTTTGTAGGCAGTGCCCTTCCTCGGGTAAAAGGGCTTCTTACCCGAGGCCTTCTTCTTGTGAGAAGGGGCAGAGGTCTTCCTAGACAGCCTTGTCCTTGTAAGGTGCTCAGTCTCGAGCTATGCGGCCTTCTCGGCCATGGGCTTGCCAAAAAGGTTCTCACCTCAGCAAGGGACATCGACCAACTTGTCCTGAACCCATGGCTCGAGGTCCGATGACTGCAGCCATGCCTGGCGTCGAGCCGCGATGCCGACTGCCGCAACTCGGGCCGAAGCCTCGAAGCTATCGTAGGTGGCGCGGGACAAACTTCGAGCAGTCCCGAATCCCCAAGGACAAGGACTTGAATCTCTGCAAGGGCTCCCCAGAGAGACCAGCGGAGAACCTGGCCAGCTCCTTGGCCAGGTCTCGCAAGTACATGCCCATGTACAGCTGGTAAGACTGGACATGGCAAGCAAGCATCGAGCCCTGGAAGCACTACCTACACCATCGAGGTTCCGGGCCTCCCTGCCGGGGGGCAGCACGGAGTGCATCTTCTGACTTTTCAGGCGATGCATGGCCGATTCCACCACTATGGAATGGTGTGGTAGCTGTGCCTTTTGAAAGCCAGGGCTCTTCCGGGAGTCAATAAATCGAATCGACCCGCTTGTTTAGAACCGGCGCCGAGGCCGGTGCCTCCCACATCCGGAAGAGGAGCCGTTCCAGCATCGGAGGAACCAGGACAGTAAAGGCCTCCTTCGGAGGAGAGTCGTACTGCAGGGCGAGCTCTTCGGCTCGAGGCTCTTCCTCGGGGTCTGCTGGGATAGCCAACGTAGTGGCCATATCCTGGAAAAACTCCGAGAACCAGGTATCCTCCGGAGGGGATCTACTCCGGGGCTCAGACTGCGGTGAGTCCGATGGGACGCACCGAGTCTTGAATGTGTCGGGGGGACTTCTCATCCTCCGTCTCCCAGGCGGACTCGTCCGACGAGGAGTCAGGATCTGACTCCGCGGGGCCCTGGAGCACCCGCCCCGATGCCGGAGGCACCGGTGTCGATGCCCTCGGTCCCAAACGGGAGGTCGAGGGAGACCACGACCGAGGTCGACCTCGAGCCATCATGGACTCGAGTATCGGCTCGGTCTCCGGGGTCGACTTCGAAGTCGATGTCCCGGTGGTCGGGGCAGATGCGCCAGACAGGCTGGCCATCAGTGCCCGCTGCTGCTCCATGAAGGCAGACAGTCTGCACGCCAAGGCTGTCATCCTGAGACTCAGCTCGGGAGACACAGCAGCCACCGACTCGGGCCCCGGCGGTGCCAGGCCAGACGTCGGCTCTCTGGGAGGAGAGTCCTCAAGGACCACAGGGCTTACGTGTCCAGCAGACTCCGGCTCCACGCGCAGAACTTTGGCAGGCTTCTCTTGTTCCACAGGCCCTGGGCGACAGTCGGCGGTCTTAGACCTGGCCCTCGAGGAGCCAGGGACCTCCTCCGACAACACCCTGATGAGCCGCTTCTTCCTCTTGCGTTCCCGGTCGGGGGACTCCCTGTTCGAGGAGCCCCGACGGCGCTCGGGATCCGAATCCCGAGATGTCGAGGCCTCAGACGAGGTCCGGGCCCGGCCGGAGGCCGAGTCCGAGAAAAGCCTTTCTTTCTGCTGCTGGCGACTTCACAGTGCCTTGGAAGACATCTTCCCACATGGTCCACACGTCTTAGAGTCATGATCAGGACCGAGGCACCGAAGGCAGCAGTCGTGTGTGTCGGTGAGAGACATCAACTTCTTACACCGATCACACTTTTTAAAACCGCTGGAAGCCATCGGGGAAAAAAAGAGTCCCCGCGAGATCAAATGACTGGCCTTCCAGGGAAAAGGAAAAAAAGGTCACGAACGCCAGCCATGAAGGGCAAAAACCGAAAAAGAAGAATCTGGCTCGATACCGGTGTACCGAACCCGGCGGGAGGG
Organism: Ichthyophis bannanicus; assembly: GCA_033557465.1. Lineage (NCBI taxonomy): Eukaryota > Metazoa > Chordata > Amphibia > Gymnophiona > Ichthyophiidae > Ichthyophis > Ichthyophis bannanicus. The sequence goes on from CM066040.1 coordinate 238,899,059, forward strand.
GAACCGGCATCGAACCGGGAAGAAAAAACTAGCGAGAATCGACGAAAAATCAAACTTTTATCCGGGATGACAGGACACACGTCCAGTGGGCTTCTCGGAAAAAGAGAGACTGAGGTAAGATGGCACCTTTAGGCGGGAAGGGAACCGTGCATGCGTGCCTTCATTCCCAAAGGCTTTCATAGAAAGCTGGGGAAATGCTCCGCTGGGGCTTCATCGGCGTCGATGACACCCATATGCGAGGACTGACTTCCTGCTTGGTCCTGGAGAATAGGTCGATTTCTGGTGTACTCTACAGCCAGAAGATCTCCTCTAGTACGATCGGGTTCAGCCTCCATTCGTGGGGTTGGAGGATGCGGCTGAGGCGGATGGCCAGTATAATATCTTGGCTTGGCAGGTACACTGCTCTGAGGGAGATTTTCCTCCCTGCTGCGAAATTCCAGAGGTGTGCTAACTCCCAACAGAGGTGGCAAGAACCCATGTCCTCTTGCTTGTTGATGTAAAACACCGGTACCTGGTTGTCAGTCTGGACTTGGACCATTTGTCCTTCCAGATGGTCCTGGAAGACTCACAGGGCATAACAGACCACCTAGAGCTTGAGCAGGTTAATGTGCGAGGCACTCTGCTGGTGACCACCCCCCCCCCCTGTGACTGCAGGTGATCACAATGGGCCCCAGTCCATCTTGGAAGTGTCCGTGTTGAGGGGACACTGCACCGGTGGATCTTGGAATAGCAGGCCAGCTCTTAGGTTGCGGTGATCCTGCCACCAGGTCAGGCAGGCTGCCAAGGCCAGTGTGACCTAGATATGGTCCTCTAGGCAGCCTGACACCTGCGACCGCTGGATGCTGAGCATCCATTGGGCCTGCCGCATATGCAGGTGGGCCAAAGGTGTCATGTGGACAGTGGACGCTATGTGCCCCAGTAGGCACAGCATCTTTCAGGCTGTTACTGGTGCATTGCCCTGCACTTCTTGTGCCAGGGCAGCAAAGCATTGAGTCTCCTCCAGGGACACGAAGGCCATTGCTCAAGTGGAGTCTAGCAGGGCCCTGATGAATGCCATGGACTACGATGGAGCAAGGGGAGACTTTGGGAAGTTCACCATCAAGCCTAAGTGCTGCAACAGACCTAGAGTGTGCTGAGTGGCAATGCGCACTTCGTCCGGCATGCTGGCCCACACGAGCTAGTCATCCAGATAGGGGAACACAAACACTCCGAGGAGCCGTTGATGAGCGTCCATGACCGCCAGGCATTTCGTAAATACCTAAGGGGCAGGGGCAGAGGCAAAGGGAAACATTTAAAACATTGCTTAAAACTCACCTATTTCAACAGGCATTTGAGCTTCCAATTGATAACCCTCCTTAGTTGCTTTTCTCCTGTACCATTTGTCTGTTAGGAAAGTAGTAGAAGGTACAGAATAGGCCATCATGTAATGGCGCTCTTTTCCTCTTTCTTGCAGCATTGATTATTTTATTGTAAACCACCATAATGCCATGGCATGGGCGGTATATCAAATGTAAAATAAAGATAAAGATAAAGCATCCTGTACTGATAGTGGCAGCCCCCTACTATGAACCGGAGGGGACTGACAGTGCCCTGGATGGAAAAGGATGTGGGCGTAAGCATCTTTGAGATCCAAGGAGCATAGCCAATCTCCCTGGAGGTGGTAAGGCAGCAAGGTTCCAAAGGATATCATTTTGAACTTTTCCTTGACCTGGAAGCTGTTGAGGTCCTGAAGATCCAGGATGGGCCTGAAGCCCCCTGTCTTCTTGGGGATCAGGAAGTAGCGGCAGTAGAATCCCCGTCCCTGAAGATGAGGGGGACAGGCTCAACTGCCTGATCCTTGAGTAACGACCCAAGCTGTTACTGAAGCTCCCTGTGCAAGGGATCCATGGAAAAAGGGGGGAGGGGAGCTGAGTAAAGTGAAGGAGTATCCCTCCTTGATCACTCGCCACACCCAGGCATTCATGGTGATAGAGGGCCACCTGTCTGCAAAGTGGACCAACTGACTTCCCGTGAACTTTGGGCCCGTTACCTCCTGGAGGGAAGGAAGTTATGCCCAAGGAGTCAAAAACTCCCCCCAGGCTATGGCTGGGGCGCTGTTTGGGGTTTGGGAGCTTTAGGCTTATGGACATCGTGCCCTTGGCCCCTGAGGGGGAGTGGGGCAGGCCTGGAACTTAGGGTAGTTTCCGTAAGCCTTCTTGGACTTTGGGTGGAAGGGTTTTTTTGCCAAAGCCTTTCTGCAGGAAGGATCTGACACTCTCTCGGACAACCTGGTTCTGGTCATGAATTCCTTCTCCAACTCGTCAGCCTTCTCAGTCATGGGTTTGCTAAAGAGGATGTCTCCCTAGCATGGGACATTGGCTAGTTTGTCCTGAACCCATTGCTCCAAGTTGGAGGACTGCAGCCAGGCAAGGCAGCAGGCACTAATGTCCACCACAGCTACACAAGCCACCAACTCGAAGCCAAAATTTGGAGCACTCCTTGACCAAGGAAACCAGTGTCCAAAAGCACTCAAGGGGCTCATCTGAACCAGCCGAGAACCCAGCAACTTCCTTCACCAGATCTTTCAGGTTCATGTCCATGTACATCTGGTAAGCCTGGATCCGGGCTGTGAACACAGAGCCCTGGAAACACTTCCTACCAAACACATCCATGGTACGGGCCTCCCTGCCAGAGGGCACCAAGAGCAGCATCTTCAGGCTCTTGATTCGAGACACAGCTGACTCCACCACCATGGAATTGTATAGAAGCTGTATTTTCTGGAACCCAGGGCTCTTGCTAACTCGATACTGAGAATCGCGTTGATTATTCACAATTGGCACTGTCAACGGTGTCTCCAACATCCTGAAGTCAGGCGCTCAAGGATGAGGGGTAGAGGCATCGTCAGCATCTCCCGAGGAGCCTTGTACTGGAGGATCTTGACGTCCTCAGCATGCAGCTCGTACTCTGGCACTACCACGAAGGTGACTGCCTGGGACATCGCTCTTAAACTCCAGGAAGGCAAGGTCCTCTGGAAGGGACCTCCACCAGTGATGCGGCAGAGAGAGGGGACGTCCTGATGGAGCACTGTGTCAGGGTACTTCTTGCTTATTTCCCATGCCGACTCCAAGCCAGAGGAGTCAGCGAGTACCCTGTAGTCCTCAGACCGACCCAGTGCCAACGATTCCCAACGTCGGTGGTCTGATGGCATTGTATCTGTCATAGATGGTTTTAACACCAATTGTGCCAGACACTCCAGGAAGGTTGGAGCATCCTCTGGGAAAGTCCTCATCAAGGAAGTCCTCATACGGGGCGCCGACAACCCAGAGTGACTGGGAGTCTGGCTACACTGTGCCTTGAGGAATGCTGAGAAACTATATTTGAGGACTGCCATGCGGGCCTTGATGCTGGATTTATTTATTTACAATTTCTTCTATACCGCACTATTCAGCATCAGCGCGGTTTACATAGAACATAACAATCAGACAGGGTACATAAGTCTGAGTTTACAATTAACAGGGGAACCAACTTGGATAACAAAAGTAACTATGGATGGCTCTGGTCCACCAAGAAGAGCAACACACCATGTTGATCAAGGAACACCCAGTCAATAACACGTGGTGGCTTATTTGAAAGGATACTTTATTTAATAATAGCAAAAACCTGAGAGCCCGACACAGGCCGTGTTTTGTTTTCTACTTCCTCAGGGGATTCAGGTATACTGCAAATGATAACCATAAATACTGTAATACATTCAAATACAATAAACATTATATAAAATTATAAAAAACACGTCTTATGCACATATAAATATAAAAGCATATATAAAAAAAAAAAACATACAGAGACCAATAAGAACCTGAACTAGAGACATCAAAGTATGAAACATTAAGAAACATATATACACCTAATTATTAAATCATCCTATATCATCTTTAATATGAAGTATCGAAAGGGTGTGTGGAAAAAACTAATGCTCTAAACACATTAGGCTATGTGTATTCTATAAGGAGCCAGGAGTGAGTGAGTTGAACAAAAGACATAATAAGTTACTAAAATCAAACATCAATAAATTAAAGTGCATTACCATTCTCATATCTAATCAATGAATAGAAGCAGAAGTGATATAAAACTATTTCCTTGCCTTGCTGTATATGAGAAAAACTCTAAAACACAGATACATATTTGCTTAAAAACCCTTAAGATATATATATTACTAAAGTGTAAATACGATAAAATATAAATTCCCTAATCTTAAAATAGAAATACATTCACCTTTAAAAATCCTTACGCTATATTACTAGAATGTGGATGTAAAAAATAAATAAATAAAAAGTACCATACCCATGTGAATGTTTAACATGCACTGTTTGAAAATGATTCTTTATGAAAGCCGACTGAAGGCCTTTTCTATATAAAAAATGACAAAAGAAATCAAATCCAACTATATTAGTTATGCCTACTGCTGTGCATTAAAAACTTCCCTGTAATGACTAGTGCGTCGGTCAGGAGCTCAAATTTCACTTCTCTACTTGTGCTTAAAACGAAACTGCTCATTTTCTAGCCATCTGCTCCAATTAAAAAACTTTCTTATAGTTAAACTTGCAGCATGGCGTTCGCTTTCTAAACGCATTCTATTATTCTAGCGATGGACTGCTTACGTGTACCATACACTTAAATTCATGCCGATTCTACCAACGTCTTCTGATGACTAAATGTTCCTAATCTCATTATAAATGCACTCTACATCCTCTTGAGGGACTACTGGTGCTTCTCCAAAGTAACACATTATGCCGATGGCCCGATGCTCGCAAAAATTACCTCTTGCAGACTCACTATAATAACAGATTAAGTGTAGAGCCATCTCTCTTTGGATGCTTTTTATCAAACATTGGTACCCATATTATAATCAGAGGAAACATACGACTCGACTGAAAACGCCATCAGAGGTTTTAAACATCACTCTATTTCTAAAAAACAAATCACTCTGCACTTACTGCCACACTTGCTTAGTAGTCTTCAGTCACAAGATACTGTCATCCATCCTCAAAAGTGCTTCTGCATTAAGAAACGCCCGCACTTGCGCTATTCTTAACCGCGGGAAAAGTGACGTAGCAAAATGCAAAACCTGTACACGTCATCGGTTGCTATACAAATTCTTACCAGCGTGTTTTCAAAGTGAAAACTCTTCAATGTCCCTTCTATCTTTAGATATTACAGCAACAAATCGTATATTCTATATGATAGAAGACCTTTATAAATTTGTATTAAAAGTCACTAATTCTTTGGATTTTCAAATAAAGAACACTCTCATACAAATTCTACAATTTTCTTATAGGACTACCGTCTATTTATATCCATTAAATATCTCCTCTCTGTGGTTTCAAAAAAACGGTCATTCCTATTGTTTAATCCCTTATTTAAGGAGAATGATAAATATCCCATAATTTATCGTTATGTAAAAATATAACTATTACATCACATAAACTACTAAGGGATATAATTACAGGGATGCCATTTCTCTTTAACTGTATCCGACTTAAAATTCAGACACATTTCATCTTCATAAACTGCTGTTTCATGTACTTGTTGGTCCTGTACCATAAAAGGAATATTGAACTACAAAAATACTGACAAGTCTCTCTCCATATTCAGACCCTGCGGTGTCAGAGTACCTAATTAAAAAATATACCGTTGCTCCAATCTTTGTATCATCTTATCGGCATCTCCCCTTCTCCAATTAAGTTTTGCCTTTTTTATAACGAAAAACTTCAAGTCACTAACCCAATGTTTCATCTCTTGCCAGTGTGCCACAAGTGCTTTTTCTACATTTCCCCTCTTAATACAGCTCTTATGCTCTATTATTCGCACTCTCACACTCCTAATCGTCTTTCCCACATGCAACTTGTTGCAGAGGCATTGTATGACATACACTACGTGAGTAGACTCACAGTTTGAGAAATAGTCTATTTTAAACACTTGTTGCGTAGTGGGATGTATAAATCTATCCCTAACTGGCATTACATGGGTACAGACGGAACATCGTCCACACTGATATTGGCCTTTATACTTGGGTAAGAATCTACGTTCAGTCAATGCTGATGGCACTAGGAGATTTTTCAAATTGATGTTCCGTTTATGCGCTACTGTAATTTTAGCATCTTGAAAGCCTGGTATTGTCTGAATGAGGTACCACTCTTTCTTCAAAATTTTCGTAACCTGCTTGGAATAAACTGAATATAACAAGGGACATACTAACCCTACATCTTTTTTCTCCTTGCCTTGCTGGAGCAGCTTATCACGAGGTGTATTCTTCGCTCTATGGTAGGCTTGGATCAATACATGGTACAGGATATTTCCTTGCTACAAATCTATCCTTCATTGATGCAGCATGAGCTTCAAAATCTTGCATAGTAGTGCATGTCCTCCTAGCTCTGAAGAACTGCCCCACTGGCAAGTTTCTCTTCAGAGATGGGTTATGGAAACTGTCGAAGTGCAATAATTGGTTGCGGTCAGTCAGTTTTCGATACATTGTTGTAATAAACTGTTTATCTTCTTTCTTAATAACCAAATACGGTATTTGCCGTGCGTCATAGGTAATTTGAAATCTTAAATTCACATCTAAACTATTTATCCATATATTAAAATCCGCCAGTTTGTCTGTGTTTCCCTCCCAAATGATCAAAATGTCATCAATGTAGCGTATCCATAATTTTATGTTATCCTTATACATGTATTCCTTCAAAAATTTTCTTCGAATTGAAACATATATAGGTTAGCAACGTCCGGCGCCATTGATGACCCCATGGCTACCCCTTTTATTTGTTTGAAAAAAATCTCCCTAAAACAAAAATAATTTTTGCACATTGCAAACTTCGCTATTGCCATGAGAAAGGCAGTGGGGATACACTTAGGGCCCGTTCTTCTCAATAAATATTCCTCTATAATCTCCAAACTTTCTGCTTGAGGGATGTTGGTGTACAATGACTCCACGTCCAAGGTAACTAATATTGTATCAGCGCTAACATCCTGAAATGTAGACAATATTTCAATGACATGGGTAGAATCTCTAACGTAGGACCACATCTGGACTACAAATGGGCGTAACATCACATCCAAAAACTGCGATATAGGTTCCATCAAAGAGCCGATTGCTGCTACTATAGGACGGCCAGGAGGGTTCGTCATTGATTTATGTATCTTTGGATTCACATATATAGTTGGAATAATGGGTGCTGGTACGACCAAAAAATCTCTCTTTTCTAGTGATGTAACCGATCTAAAATGCCGTAAGTATCAGACTGTCTATGCTCTTTTTCAATTCTACAGTAGGGTCTGCATCTAAACGGACATAGAAGGACCGATTGTTCAGCTGTCTATTTATTTCTACAATGTACATAGCCTTATCCATTATTACTATTGCCCCTACCTTGTCTGCCGACTTGATAATTATCCTATCGTTTTTCTGTAATGTCTTAATTGCCTCATTCTCACCTTTCGTGAGATTAAAATATTTGTGTCGTAACTGACTATGTAGTTTTCGCACTTCTCTTAACACTACTCTCTCAAACGTCTCAATACTAGAATCTGTTTGGGGCGGAGGAACCCAAGATGACTTTTTACTAATAATGGATCCATCTCCATGACTTGTCTGCTGTGCCATGAAAAACTGCTTTATATAAATTTTTCTGAAAAATACGTATAAATCAATCTCAAGTTCAAATGGATCCGGTTTTTTAATAGGTACAAAGGACAATCCTTTATTCAAAACTGAAAGTTCATCTGAGGTCAAAGTGTAATTAGATATATTTACGACATTATTATATATGTCGTCACTTAATACCACCGTTCGAGATCTGTCTGTTATCAGTCTCCCGCGACCTCTCCCCCTCCCCTGATTGGGATACTGATTGTATCTCTTGTCTCGTGGATAGTCGTATTTGTCCTGTTCCATCAACGGGGGCCGTGTCCGTGGTCCATCCCGACCTCCCCCTTTCCACAGTGCGTCCATGTTGAAAAAGGTTTTTGACTTATTACCCTGCTCCTTAGGTCTCTGTGGCTTAGGCCTCTCTTGGGGGGAAAAAAGAGAGGCTGAAGCATCTATATGTTCTACTGACTCACTCCTGCTCCTTTTTTTCTTATGTTCCTGAATCTGTTCTCTATCACCATCGTCTATTACATCCTCTTTATGATCAAATGTTGATGGTTTCTTCTTAATCCAAATCCGTTCATTCTCAACTTTCTTACACCAATGATACACATAGCCTATTCTGTAGTCATCTTCGTCTCTAGATCAGTAAGAAACAAAATTCATTTAATCAGAGATCACATTGTGGACCAGCACCCATTTTATGCATTACAGAATCTTGGCTCTCCCCCTCTGATAGTGTCCTCCTCAACCAACTGGTCCCCTCTACATACTCCGCCTTTAATAACCCTCGCACTCTAAAGAGAGGTGGCGGAGTTCTAATCATTGCTAAAGACTCATTGCAACTTCAAACACTCACTTCTAGCAACTCTGGGCATTGCAGTTCTATTGCAGTGGGAAACAAGTATCTAACTATTTGCCTTGTTTATAGGGCCCCCCACGCACCAGCTGAAGAACTAACTACCACTCTTGAAACTGTCTGCGCAATCACCACAATTCACAAACCTTTAATCTTACTAGGTGACTTTAATCTCAGCTCTGCAACTAACAATGATAGGCAAACCTTCCTTCAGGCAATGGACTCTTTACTATTCTCTCAGCTAATAACCACTCCCACCCATAGACATGGTTCCACACCAGACCTAGCTTTTGCCCCAAATTATCTCTTAGACAAGGGATTTATTTCCTCACCCATAATCACCCCGATTCCTTGGTCTGATCATCACAGAATCAAAATTGAATTGACAAACAATACGGCCAAGTTCAACATAACACATTCTGCTTCATTTGGAATCAGAAGATTTAAAGCTTTCAAAAAAGATCAATTCTTAAAAGACACACTACCCTACCTCAACTCTGATGAACCTAACTTGGACAAACTGGTTAAGAATTGGAACATTACCATCAGTACAGCAGCAAAATCCAAACCGTACATAAAATCAAAGAACGTAAGACAACACGCTCCATGGTACTCCAATACAATTCGCAACGCTAAAAGAGAATTAAGAAAGCTAGAACGCCACTGGAGACGCTCCAAATCTCCAACTGCACAAAACACTTACTTAACAAAGCAAAAAAGATATAATGATCTTATTAACGATACAAAACGAGAGCATCACACAAACACCATTCTGAAAGCCTACAATAAACCCAGAGAACTCTTTGAGATAGTAAAAGACCTAACTAAAGAACCAAGTCCTGACAAAGACATACAAATCAACCCTCAAACCTTTGCAAACTTTCTCCATGAGAAAATAGGTCACATACCGACTCAAATACATACCGAAACCTACAGCTCCATCACAACAACAACAACAACAAGTTGGGACAGTTTCCACACTCCTTCAACCAGATTTCGGATATCATCTCTGCTCTCAATACTAGCACTGCCCCTACTGATCCTTGCCCAGTTCAATGGCTCAAAGCAACCAAGCATAACTTCCTCAGTTATATACACAATATCGTATCCATATCCCTATCTCAAGGAATAATACCCGAACAACTTAAACTAGCCTCAATAAGGCCTATCCTCAAAAAAACAAACCTGGATAAGAACAATCCAGCGGCTTATAGGCCAATCTCTAGCATACCATTCCTAGCCAAAGTAATAGAAAAAGCAGTACAGCTACAACTCCAAGACCATGTTGACGACCATGCCCCACTCGATCTACATCAACATGGCTTTCGCACCAATCATGGAGTTGAAACACTGCTGCTATATCTGTTAAATGATATCACCCAGACCATAGACAATTACAGGCAAGGATCTTTATTGATCTTCTTAGATATATCAGCGGCTTTCGACACAGTTGACCACACTATCTTCCTATCAAGATTGGAAAGTATCGGTATCTCTGGTACTGTCCTTAGTTGGTTTAACTCTTATTTAACAAACAGGCAGTTTCAGGTTAAAATTGGAAACACTTCACAGCCTACAAATATCAAGCAAGGAGTACCTCAGGGATCTGCGCTTTCTTCCCTTCTATTCAACATTTTTATTCAGCCAATTTGTCAAATTATGGCAGCCCATCAAATAAGTTATACGATTTATGCAGATGACATCATGATTTATACACCGATTGATCTCATCAACCCCGACTACAGCAAGATCACAAATTGCCTTGACAACTTGTCTTCCTGGCTCACATGCAATAACCTTGCCTTAAACTACAATAAAACAGAGGCGCTTATTGTCACTCGAAACACCGACTTCAACCCCCCACCTTTCATTAAATACAACAACATTACAATACCAGTTAAGGATGAAGTTAGATATCTTGGAATTACCCTCGATAAAGGTCTAACCCTCCAGTCACACATCAGAAAAACTGTGAGGTCTGCATACTACAGAATGAAAGTGATTAGACGCCTCAAGCCCTTACTCTCATATGACCACTTCCGGTCTGTCTGCCAAGCCTTAATAACTCCTATTCTGGACTTTTGTAATCCTATCTACTACGGTCTTTCAAAACACTCACTTAAACCTCTTCAGATGGCTCAGAACACGGCAGCCAGAATTATTGCTGGCTCAGCATCTCAAGATCACATTACCCCTACTCTCAAAGAGCTCCACTGGCTTCCAATAAGCCAGCGCGTCAAATACAAGATGGTAATTAATATATTCAAGATCAGACATAAATGCTCTGCTTTTAGCCTTCATAATCTCTTACTCCAGAATAACAGGCCAAGACGAATAACTACATCAAACACCCTCAGCACCCCAAGTAGTTTCAGAAAAGCGTGTAAATGTACTACACAAAGGGCAATTTCCTTATCGGCCCCACTTATATGGAACTCTCTCCCTCCCGATGTGCGATCCATGGATGATTTAAAGGAGTTCAGAAAACAACTGAAATTTGTACTCTTCACTGAGTACTATGGCACAGACATCTAACAGTCTCTATTATTATAGCCTGCATGTAACTTGTTTTACTGTAACGGTTCCTTGATGTTGTGTATCCCAATTTTACCTTCACTCTTTAGTTTAGTCAGTGTATGCCCCCCTGTCTCTGTTCTCCCCTCTTGTGTCTTGGTAACCGCTTTGATTTAAGGAAAAGGCGGTATAGAAAACCTGTTAAATAAATAAATAAATAAATAAAAAGCTGAATATTCTTCTCATATTCAACATTCGTTTTTCCAAAATTATCATCACACCCCTTCAATACCTTCAACTTGTCATCAATATCTACTTTCAATAATTCAGATTTCTTATTGGCTGTTGTAATAAATAAAATCATTAGATCCAAGGAGCATTTATTTAAAATGGCATTCCAGCAACGTACAAAACCACCTTCATTTCGATAAAGTCCTGGAGCCTTATTCATTCTAAGTCCCCTTGGAATTATCTTTGCCTTGTAGCATTCTAACTATAAGAAAGTTTTTTAATTGGAGCAGATGGCTAGAAAATGAGCAGTTTCGTTTTAAGCACAAGTAGAGAAGTGAAATTTGAGCTCCTGACCGACGCACTAGTCATTACAGGGAATTTTTTAATGCACTGCAGTAGGCATAACTAATATAGTTGGATTTGATTTCTTTTATGTCATTTTTTATATAGAAAAGGCCTTCAGTCGGCTTTCATAAAGAATCATTTTCAAACAGTGCATGTTGAACATTCACATGGGTATGGTACTTTTATTTATTTTTTTTTTTACATCCACATTCTAGTAATAAATATAGCGTAAGGATTTTTAAAGGTGAATGTATTTCTATTTTAAGATTAGGGTTTTTATATTTTATCGTATTTACACTTTAGTAATATATATATCTTAAGGGTTTTTAAGCAAATATGTATTTATGTATTTATTTATTTAGTACACACTTATATACCGCCACTTCCCGCGATCAGCAGCGTTTTGATTACATCTTTGGAGGTTGTCAAATCAAGACAGAAAAGTGGGGCAAATATATACATAGATTTGGGAGTAAGGCACAGCACACAGGATTAGTGTCTTGGAGATTTGACTACACATATTTACATTTTTTACATTTATACATATTTATACATATAGCAGTTCAACAGAGCATGATTAATTGATTGCTTTGCTTCATTTATATCGTACTGAGAGTCACAGCTGATTGTAGTGACTTTTGAATAGATGAGCTTTTAGTTCCTTCCGGAAAGCAGTAATGTCCTTGATTGATCGCAGCTCGAATGGTAGTTGATTCCAGATAGTTGGCACAGAGAATGAGAACGCCCTGCGACTAGTACTTGCTTTCACAGATCTGATGCTGGTAGGGACTTGTAGTGTGCCTGAGTTGGTAGTTCTCCTGTCCCTGTTTGTTGGTTGCGTGCTAATAAGTGTGGAGAGGAATGAAGGGGCTATGTTATTTATAAGTTTGAACGTGGTTACCAATGTTTTGTATTGTATCCTGGCTGCAATGGGAAGCCAATGTAGCTCGATCAAAACAGGTGTAATGTGCTCAACAATGCTTGTTCTCATGATGATCCTGGCCGTCACATTTTGGGCCATTTGAAGGATATTTAGCGATTTTTTAGGCAGACCTTGTAAGATGGCGTTACAGTAGTCTAGGTGTGGCATAATGAGTGCTTGTGCAACAGACCGAAAATCACAGGGTTCGATTATATTCCTCAGAGGTTGTATCACTCTAAGTTTATGGAAGATGGCCTTGTTTTACGCAGGTGCGTTTCCATTTTTAGGTTGCAGTATCTGTGTTTTAGAGTTTTTCTCATATACAGCAAGGCAACGAAATAGTTTTATATCACTTCTGCTTCTATTCATTGATTAGATATGAGAATGGTAATGCACTTTAATTAATTTATTGATGTTTGATTTTAGTAACTTATGTCTTTTGTTCAACTCACTCACTCCTGGCTCCTTATAGAATACACATAGCCTAATGTGTTTAGAGCATTAGTTTTTTCCACACACCCTTTCGATACTTCATATTAAAGATGATATAGGATGATTTAATAATTAGGTGTATATATGTTTCTTTTAATTAATGTTTCATACTTTGACGTCTCTAGTTCAGGTTCTTATTGGTCTCTGTATGTTTTTTTTATATATGCTTTTATATTTATATGTGCATAAGACGTGTTTTTTATAATTTTATATAATGTTTATTGTATTTTAATGTATTACAGTATTTATGGATATCATTTGCAGCATACCTGAATCCCCTGAGGAAGTAGAAAAAACACGGCCTGTGTCGGGCTCTCAGGTTTTTGCTATTATTAAATAAAGTATCCTTTCAAATAAACCACCACGTGTTATTGACTGGGTGACTATGGATGGCTCTGCCACTGGCCACAACCCTGACGACATTGAGGTCAGAGCTGGATCCCTGGCTGGGGAGTCCCGGATTGTGATGGAGTCTGAGGTGAATAGTCGATCCCTTGACATCACAGGTGACTTGTCCCTTTGGGACTGCTTTGACGGGCGCTCCCGTCCGTCATTCTCCAAGGGCTCTGAGGTGGATTTATCACTTGATACCGGATTGGTCCTCGGAGTTGACTTCAAGGAAAACTCAGATGCATGAGGGAGATCCTCAGAGGATGACTCAGATGCCCGATGACCTCTGGGCTCAGAATGAGCCCAGGAACACAACACTGCGTCACCCAGTGCCAAAGGCAGGGATTCTGCCCCTGATGCCGAACCAGAGCCAGACTTACCAAAGAGCTCCTCCTGATGCCTTTTGCGTTCTTTCTGGGTTTTAGCCGACATGGGGCGGCAAAGCGGGCAGGAAGACCAGTCATGATCCTCTCTGAGGCACTTGATGCAGGTGCTGTGGCGGTCCGTATGGGACAAAGTGCGTTTGCCCTTACCACACTGCTTACAACCGCTGGTCGAGGACACAGAGGAAAAACGAGACCCGCAAGATCAAACTCAGACATCTCGACCATGTAGGCTGTGCGAAGAAAACCCATGAATACCTGAGCGAAAATCAGAACACTGAGGTAAAGACTCAGACGACACGGAAAAGTGACTGACTGGAGCACTCAAGAAAAATAGAAAAAACAAATAAAGGGTCAAAAAATTAAATCTACTTTTACTGGGATGCACAGACGGAACATCTGCAGGGCTCCACGGAAAACGATAGACGGAGGCAAGAAGGCATCTTTGGGCAGAAAGATGACCACGTATGTGCAGTGTAGCTCCCAAAGGCTTTCTTTGAAAGCTGGTGAGTGGATCCGCGAAGGTTCAGACGGCACTGTCACCCATATGTGAGGACTGACGTCCTGCTTGCTCCCAGAGAAAAAAGTGTTGTGCACCAGGTATATAAGGTTATATAGGAATCAGCGGGTAGATTTTTTTTTTTAAATCATGTGACTCTTTGTGGCAAGTGATGGTGTTAGAAAGTATCTATGTCCAGTACATTTTCCCTAGAAAAAAAAAAGGTGCCAGTACACATATGCAGGGCTCTTTGATAAGAACATAAGACATAAGAATGTAAACATTGCTACATACCAAACCAGCCATAATCTCACACCTAACATTTTATGTTTATTATCTCCTGTCATTACTGTAACTTCCCTTACAATTGACATGAAAGATATATGATTGTAAATAGTTCTTATGTTTAACTGTTTATTGTAAATAGTTCACCAGTTACATGATGTTCAATGTAGCATAGTTACTCACCTGTAACAGGTGATCTCCAGAACAGCAGGAATTTAGTCCTCACATATGGGTATCGTCGGTAACGACGGAGCCTGCGCAGGAACGCTCCCCAGCGTCCAATTAGAAAGCTTTTGGGAGCATCCCACAGCACCTGCGTGCTGCCTTCCCGCCTTTCCCAAATGCCTCTCTCCAGTTGAGTTTTAAAGCTGAGACAAAGAGAGAGAGAGGGAAAGGGAAAGAGATAGAGAGATAGAGAGATACAACTCCTAGGGGAGGTGGGTGGGTTCTGAGGACTAAATTCCTGCTATTCCCGGAGATCACCTGTTACAGGTGAGTAACTATGCTATCTCCAGGAACAAGCAGGAATGTAGTCATCACATATGGGGACTCCCTAGCTTTAGATGCCAGAGAGAGAGACCCCAGAAGTTGTGCGTCCCTGAGAAGGGCTCCACTTCCCCCCGTGCATCTCTGGCATCCTACCAGGGATGGTGGGTAGGAGTTGATTAGGTATGGAACAGGTGTTGGAGAACAGCCTGATCAAACAAGGCATCATGGCGGGAGTCCTTGTCCAAGCAGTAATGGGCTGTGAAGGTATGAACTGAGGCCCAGGTGCCTACTCGACAGATGTCGATAGACAGAGTGCAGATGAGCCATTGAAGCTGCCATGGCTCTCACATTGTGAGCTGTGACATGGCCCTCCAGAGGAAGATTCTTACTCTGATAGGCAAAGGAAATACACTGAGCAATCCAGTTAGATAGTGTTCTCTTGGAGACTGGAAGTCCCAAATGAAAAGGATCAAAAGCAACAAAGAGTTGAGAGGACTTTCTATGTTGCTGTGTTCTTTGTAAGTAAAAGGCTAAAGCTCTTTTACAGTCCAAAGTATGAAGGTTCCTTTCTGCATTCGGAAAAAGAGAGACTGAGGTAAGATGGCACCTTTAGGCAGGAAGGGAACTCTGCATGCATACCTTCATTCCCAAAGGCTTTCATAGAAAGCTGGGGAAATGCTCCGCTGGGGCTTCATCAGCATCGATGACACCCATATGTGAGGACTGACTTCCTGCTTGGTCCTGGAGAAATGCTGCTACCACAGCCATGCATTTTGTGAACATCCTTGGTGCTGAGGCCAGGCCAAAAGGAAGCACCCTGTATTGGTAGTGCTTTCCTTGAAAAAGGAACTGAAGGAACCTTCTGTGAGTTGGATACATGCGAACATGGGTGTACGCATCCTTGAGATCTAGAGAACAAAGCCAATCCTGACTCTGAAGGTACGGCAGCAGAGTTCCGAGAGAAATCTTGAATTTCTCTTTGACAAGGAATTTGTTCAATTCTCTGAGGTCCAAGATACGTCTGTATCCCCCTGTTTTCTTTGGGATAAGGAAACAGGGGGAGTAAAACCCTGTACCCTGCTGATGGATGGGTACTTCTTCTATTGCCCCTTTGGTAAGAAGCATAGTGACCTCTTGACCTAACAGGTTGATGAGAGAGGTCGGAGAATTGAACTGCCTTATCACTGTGGGAGGGGGCATGCACGAAAAATGAAGCTTGTACCCCTCTTTTATGATGGAGTGTTCAATGCTCTGCTGTTATCTGCCCCCATCTGGGGGCAAAGTGACAACCTTCCTGGAATGGTGGAAGGCTCTGGTCCAATGAGAGCCAGGAAGGCTAAGTTCTCTAGCTGAAAGTCAAAGGCCTTGTGGGGGCTGAGACTGCTGGGATGGCTGAGGCTTAGCAGTCTCTGCTTTTCTTTGTTTGGGTGGTTGCTGACCTTTCCTGACAAGCTGACCTGCAGAACATCCCTGCTGAGAATAAGCAGGATAATATCTTTTCTTTTTAGAAAAGAATGGTTTCTTGAAAGATTTTTCTAGCAGGATCAACTGTGGACTTGGATAATCTATCCAAGGTGGAGTTGTCAGCATCCAACTCATTGACCTTTTCTTGCCAATCTTTACCAAACGGGTTCTCATCAATACAAGGAATATTTCCCAGTTTGTCGTCTTGTACCCAGAGCTCCAGATCAGATGCCTGGAACCAAGCAATTCTACGTGCACCTATGGCAATGGCAGAGGTTCTGCTTATGCACTCAAAACAGTCAAAAGCTGCACGGTTGACAAATTTAGAAACATCTTGGGCATGTTTGACCAATGTGAGAAAATCCTGCCTTCTATCCTCAGGAAGAAGAGGACTCAAAGCCTCTAAATCACCTGTGACCTTCAGGAACATTCCCATATATAGACTATAGGAACTGATCCTGGCAGAAACCATGGAAGCTTGGAAGACACAACATCCAAAAGCATCCAAAGTTCTGCACTCACGTCCTGGAGGATTAGAGGTATGCCTCTTTGCACTCTTGATCCTTCTCATAGCTGATTCCACTACAATAGAGTGGTGAGGAAGCTGAGTTTTCTGGAAACCAGGACAAGGAGGGACTCGATACAGAGTATCCAGTCTACGAGAATGAGGCGAGGTGGTAAGAGGTGTTTCCCACATTCTTAACATGAGATCATGCAAGATCTCATGGATGGGCAAGGTAGCTGCCTCCTTAGGAGTTTAGGATATTGTTAAATTTCCAACTCCTTTGCTCTGGGCTCTGTTTCAGGGGCCACAGTAATGGACAGACCCCGAGCCACCTCCCTGATGAAATCCTGAAAGGAAATGTCCTCTGGAGGAGACATCCTGCGTTTAGGGGAGGAAGGCTCCTCCGGGAGAAGTATTCCCGCATCGACAGAACTGTCAGAATCCTCAGATTCCTCTGAGGACTCAAAGTACCTTCTGTCGGGATGCTCTTGAAGAGCCCAATACCTGTACCGACAGAAGGTATCGCATGACTGCGTGCCAGCAATGCGGACGCCGATGCTATCGGTCCCGGTGCCTGAGTCGGTGCCGGTACCGGTTGAACTGTCTGACGTGGTTCCGAGGGTATCGATGCCGCAAGGAGAGCCGTCATACTGCATTCAATAGCCAGAACCCTCTGGACTATCGACGCTGCCGATGCCTGGATGTCGGTACCAGAGAAAACCACCGGTACCCCAGAGCATGGCACCAGTAGTTCTGCAGAGGTCGAGGCCTCGAGAACGTCCTGGAGCCTCGATAATGCTTTGGAAGCCGAAGCCTCCTGCCGGGGCAATTTTGCCGGTGCAGAATCCTCAAGGGCAACGCCAGAGGCATCTCGATGCTTAGAAGGAGGAGATCTACCCTTTGAGGACCGGCTAGACTTATGTTTAGTTACCTGAGATCAACAGGAGGAAGACAAAGCCCTGGAAGACGTCGATGCCACCGAAGCTGCATCCGAGGGAAACAGGGTACTGAGCTTGGCAGCTCGGTTCTGTCAACCTCTTGGACATCATGGCACAGGCCATACATTCCGAGATGGAATGGTCAGGACCTAAACATTTCAGACACCACTCATGGTTGTCGGTGACAGAGATGGTACCGCCACACTTGGTGCACTTTTTAAAACCCGAAGAGGGTTTTTCCATTGTGGAAAAAATCTTGGGACTGAGGCCCAAAATGGCACAATCACCTGGAAAAAATGGGAAAAAAGTACTAAAATTTTTTTTTTTTCTTTTAAAGAAAAGAAAAAGAAAAACCGGCGGTACTGGTAAAGCATCAAGGAAGGCAGACGCGACCACAAAAAAAGAAGGACAATTTTCTGCGGTGACAGGAACATGACCTGCTGGCTCCGCGGAAAACGAAGAACTGGAGAGAGGCAGTTGGGAAAGGCGGGAAGGCAGCACACAGGCGCTGTGGGATGCTCACTAAAGCTTTCTAATTGGACGCTGGGAAGCGTTCCTGCACAGGCTCTATTGGTACCGATGATACCCATATGTGATGACTACATTCCTGCTTGTTCCTGGAGATATTATGTTTTGTTACATTGTAAACCACACCGACCACTGGAAGCGGCGGTATAGCGTAGTTACTCACCTGTAACAGGTGTTCTCCAGGAGCAGCAGGAATCAGTCCTCACTTATGGGTGACGTCGGCGCCGACGGAGCCCTCGCGGAGCAATTTTCCCCAGCTTTCAAAGAAAGCCTTTGGGAATTGCAGCGCGCATGCGCGGTCGTCTTCCCGCCCGAGGGTGCCATCTTAGCCAGTCAGATGACATAGCTAAAAAAGACAGCATAAAAATATTTGCAAAAACATAAGCAGACGATTGCAACTCCAAGGGGAGGAGGGAGGGTAGTGAGGACTGATTCCTGCTGCTCCTGGAGAATACCTGTTACAGGTGAGTAACTACGCTTTCTCCAGAACCAAGCAGGAAGTCAGTCCTCACTTATGGGACTCCCAAGCTCAAGGCTACCGGAGACCCTAAGCACAAAAATGAGCTCCCTCTAGCTCAGCAGCACAGAAGGAAAGAATCTTCGCTGAATTATCACCCACCGGTAGCCCACATCCGGGATGGAGGGTAGGAGTTGCTCAGACCTCAAAGAGATTACGGAGGACTGCCTGTCCGAAAGCACTGTCCCTGCGGGACTCCCTCTCGAGACAGTAATGGACCGCAAAAGTCTGGCTCGAAGACCAAGTAGCGGCCCGGCAGATGTCTGCCAGCGGAACAGAGCGGAGGTAAGCCACTGACGTAGCCTTTGCCCGAACGCAATGAGCCGTGACTCGACTTTCTAAGGAGAGTCCGGCTGCCCCATAAGCCCAAGAGATACAGTCCGCAACCCAGATGGACAGAGTACGCTTGGAGACCGGGAGCCCCAATTTATTGGGGTCAAAAGACACAAAAAGCTGAGCAGCTTTACGGCGCTCCCGCGTACGGTCAAGGTAGAAGTTTAATGCCCTTCTACAGTCCAGGGTATGGAGGACCGTTTCAGCTCGGCTGGAGTGTGGTCTGGGAAAGAAGGTCGGAAGTACCACCTCCTGATTGATGTGAAAAGGGGAGACCACTTTTGGAAGAAATTTTGGGTGAGTCCGTAGGACTACCCTATTTTTGTAGAACCGAGTGTAAGGGGGATCAGACACGAGGGCCTGCAATTCACTTACGCGTCTAGCGGAAGTGAGGGCTATCAAGAACAGTGTTTTCCAAGACAGAAAACGGAGAGAACAGGTAGCCATAGGTTCAAAAGGCGGACAGGTGATCCGCTGCAAAACCACATTCAGGTCCCAGTCAGGCGCTGGCGGGCGTAGAGGTGGTTTAAGTAGAAGAAGACCTCGGAGAAACCGCGCTACGAGAGGGTCGCCGGAGAGAGGTCTACCGTCCACCGGCACATGATGTGCCGAAAGAGCACTGAGGTGAACTTTGACGGAGTTGGACTTAAGTCCCAGATTAGAGAGGTGTAGCAAGTACTGCAAGATCACCGACACCGGGCAGGAGAAGGGATCCTGAGACTGTTGGGTACACCACACGGCAAAGCGACGCCATTTAAGGGCGTAGCATTTGCGGGTAGAAGGCCGACGCGAAGCCAAGACGACCTCCTCCACCTCTGCCGGCAGGAGAAGGGGAGCAAGGACTACCCTCTCAGCAGCCAGGCCATGAGGTTGAGAGACCTGAGGTTGGGGTGTAGTAGAGACCCCTGATCCTGAGTGAGGAGATCCGGATGTACCCCCAGAGGGAATGGATCCTCCACCGCTAATTGCAGTAGGAGCAGAAACCACGGCTGTCTGGGCCAGCGAGGGGCCACCAGGATCATGAAGGCTTTGTCTCGGAGAACCTTGAAAAGAGTCCGAGAGACTAGCGGGATGGGAGGGAAAGCGTACAGAAGGCTCCCCGACCATGAAATTAGAAAAGCGTCCGCCGCAACCCGAAGGGGGTGTGGCTGACGAGAGCAGAAGCGAGGAATCTGCCGGTTGTGAGGACTGGCAAAGAGATCCACCGTGGGGAGGCCCCACTTTAGGAAGAGCTTCTGAACTACCAAGGGATCCAGACGCCACTCGTGCGGCTGGAGGATCCTGCTGAGTTTGTCCGCCAGGCAATTCTCTTGGCCCGGGAGATAAACTGCCTTGAGGAGAATGCCGTGACTGACGGCCCAAGAGCAGAGCTTCTGTGCCTCCCGGCAGAGGAGGAAGGAGCCCGTGCCCCCCTGCTTGTTCACGTAGAACATGGCAACTTGATTGTCCGTCTGGACAAGGACGGACTGGTGGGAAGTCAGGTGGGAGAAAGCCTTGAGAGCCAGGCGGATCGCCCTGAGCTCCAGGAAGTTGATCTGCTGAGCAGACTCCCACGTGGTCCAGAGGCCCTGAGTACGTGCCCCTTGGCAATGTGCTCCCCAGCCCAGGAGGGATGCATCCGTGGTCAGCACCCGGGTCGGCTGAGGTGACTGGAAAGGCATTCCGAATATCAGGTTCGGCTGCCGAAGCCACCACCGGAGAGATGAGATCAGCGGCTCGGAGACGCGCACTAGGTCTGCTAGGCCGCCTGTGGCTTGTCGCCACTGCTGGCGGAGACACCATTGAGCAGGCCGCATATTCAGGCGGGCATTGGGGGTCACATGGACGGTGGAAGCCATATGGCCGAGCAGTCTCAGGAAGCGCCTGGCGGAGACCAGGGGCTGGCTGCGAAAACGGTCGGCTAGGTCCATGAGCCGTTGAGCCCTGTCGAGCGGTAGGTACGCTCGTGCCTGAGGAGTGTGGAGCCTTGCGCCGATGAACTCGAGATCCTGTGAGGGGAGCAAAGTGGACTTTGCGAAATTTATAACAAAGCCCAAGTACTGCAGAAGAGTCACCGTGCGGCGTGTGGCGCTGGTGACCTCCGGAGCGGACGCCGCTCTGATGAGCCAGTCGTCGAGGTACGGAAAGACATATAGGCCGTGAAGCCGGAGATGGGCCGCCACCACTGCGAGACATTTTGTGAAGACTCGCGGCGCGGAGGACAGGCCAAAGGGCAGTACTCTGTACTGGTAATGATTTCCTGCCACCACAAACCTTAGGTATTGGCAGTGGCTTGGGTGGATGAGGATGTGCGTGTAGGCATCCTTTAGATCCAAGGAGCATAGCCAATCTCCCTGCTGGAGGTAGGGCAGAAGGATTCCAAGGGTAAGCATTTTGAACTTCTCCCGCACAAGGAACTTGTTGAGGTTGCGCAAGTCCAGGATGGGTCTGAGGCCCCCTGTTCTCTTTGGTATTAGAAAATACCTGGAATAAAAGCCTTGACCTCTCAGGTGGTGTGGCACCGGTTCCACCGCCTGTTCCTGCAGAAGACCTGCGAACTCCTGAAGGAGTAATTCCCTGTGCAGAGGGGGTCGTGGAGGTTCTCCCGGAAAATAGGAGGGAGGGACCTGGTGGAAGTGGAGAAGATAGCCTTCCCGCACGACTTGAAGCACCCAGGCATCCGCGGTGATGCTGGACCACCTGTGGGCGAAGTGAACCAGCCGGCCTCCGGTGCTGGGAGGAACCAGCGGGGGGGGAGAGGCTATGCTTTGTGAGTCAAAAACCCCCACCCTGCTGAGCAGGGGCTGGTGGTGCAGGCTTGGGGGCTTGCTGCCTACGGGACCCGTTACCCCGTCCCTTGGCCTGCTGGCCCTGTTGGGGAGCTGCAGGGGCCTGATAACGGGGGTATTGTTTGTAGGCAGCCGCCTTCCTCGGGTAAAAGGACTTTTTCCCCGAGCCCTTCTTTTTCTGGGAAGGGGCGGAGGTCTTCCTAGAAAGCCTGGTCCTGGTGAGAGTCTCAGTCTCAATTTGCGCAGCCTTTTCCGCCATGGGCTTGCCAAAGAGGTTTTCGCCTCGGCAGGGGACATCGACCAACTTGTCCTGCACCCAGGGCTCAAGGTCTGACGACTGAAGCCAAGCCTGTCGGCGGGCACCGATGCCGGCTGCGGCCACTCGAGCCGATGCTTCAAAGCCATCATAGGCTGCCCGGGACATAAACTTTGAGCATTCCCGAATGCCAGTGGACAAGGCTAGGAACCTCCGCAAGGGTTCCTCGGACAAACCAGCGGAGAATCCGGCTAGCTCTTTAGCCAGATCCCGGAGATACATGCCCATGTATAGCTGGTAAGTCTGGACACGACATGCGAGCATAGAGCCCTGGAAACACTTCTTACCAAGGCCATCCAGGTTACGGGCCTCCCTGCCAGGAGGCACCGAGGAGTGCATCTTCTGGCTCTTAAGACGATGCATGGCCGATTCCACTACCATGGAATGGTGTGGCAGCTGTGCCTTTTGAAAGCCAGGGCTCTTGCGGACTCGATAGATAGAATTGACCCGCTTGCTCAGGACCGGCGAGGAGGCCGGACTCTCCCACATGCGGAAGAGTAGTCGTTCCAGCATAGGAGGAACCGGTACAGTAAAGTGTTCCCTCGCGGGAGAGTCATACTGGAGGGCGTCGAGCTCTTCGGCTCGAGGCTCCTCCTCGGGATCCGCAGGGAAGGCCAAAGCCTTGGCCATATCCCTAACGAAGTCTGAGAACCGGGCATCCTCCGGGGGGGACTGCTTCTGAGGCTCGGACTCCGGTGAGTCCGAGGGGACACACCGAGTCCGGAAAGAATCAGGCGACTCTTCCTCTTCAGACTCCCAGACCGACTCCGACGAGGACTCGGTGGGGTCGGCCCGGGCAGGGCGCGGCGCCTGCCGCCCCGACGCCGAGGGAGTCGGCGTCGGCGACCTCGGTCCCAAACGGGAGGCCGAGGGTGACCTCGACCGAGGATCGACTCGAGTTCTCATCGACTCGAGGATCGGCTCGGTCTCCGGGGTCGACTTGGACGTCGACGTCCCGGCGGTCGGGGCAGCGGCGCCAGCGAGGCCAGCGAGCAGTGCCCGCTGCTGGTCCATGAAGGCAGACAGTCTGCTCTCCAAGGCCGTCAACCTGAGTCCGAGCTCAGGTGACCCAGCAGCCCCCGACTCGGGCCCCGACGGCGTCGGGCCCGACGTCGGCTGTCGCGGAGGCGAGTCCAGAAGGACCACAGGACTTACCCGAGCAGGCATCTCCGACTCCAGGCGAGGTCGCTTCGTGAGGTGTTCCTTCTCCAAGGACCCGGGGCGGCTGTCGGGGCTATGCGACCTGGCCCTCGCGGAACCAGGAGCGTCCACCGACGCCGCCCTCGTGGGTTTCACCTTCCGATGATGGTCCCCGGAGGGAGAACCCCGGTCGGAGGAACTCCGGCGACGGTCCGAGCTGGAGCCTTTGGACGCGGAGGCCTCCGACGAGGTCCGGGTACGGCTGGGGTCAGCGAAGATTCTATCACGCTGATGCCGCCGACTTCTCAACGCATTTGAGGACATTTTGCCGCAGGGCCCACAGATCAGTTCCTCATGATCCGGGCCCAGGCAGCGGAGGCAAAAGTCGTGTGTGTCAGTTAGTGACATATTTCGGTCACACTGACCACACCGCTTAAACCCACTGGCAGCCATCGGGGGAAAAAAGGGCCCCTGCGAGGTCAAAGGACCGGGCTGCCAGGGAAAAATCGAAAACGAAAGCTGACAAAGTCAGAAAAACCGAAAAAAGTAAGAGGACTCGTGACCGGCGTCGCGAGTCCGGGCGGGAAAAAGATCGGCGTCGAACCGAAGGAAAAAGAATAAAATAATGAAGAAAAAATTGACTTTTTCGCGGGGACAAGACGGGGACGTCTGTAGGGCTCCGCGGAAAAAAAGAAGACTGGCTAAGATGGCACCCTCGGGCGGGAAGACGACCGCGCATGCGCGCTGCAATTCCCAAAGGCTTTCTTTGAAAGCTGGGGAAAATTGCTCCGCGAGGGCTCCGTCGGCGCCGACGTCACCCATAAGTGAGGACTGACTTCCTGCTTGGTCCTGGAGAAAGAAAAGTATCCAAATAAATAAAATAAAATATCTGATATGCCATACTGGATCAGACCAAAGATCCATCAAAGTCCACTATCCTGGTTCCAACAGTGGCCAATCCAGGTCACAAGTACTTGAGGCTCCCAAAAGTTACATTTTCCATGCCGCTTGTCCCATGGGTATGCAGTGGATTTCCCAGTCCTTTAATAATTCCTTCAGGAACCTCAAATACAGCTCCCAATAACAGCTTTTACTACATCCTCTGGTAATGAATTCCACAGTTTGGTTACGCGTTGAATGAAAAAATATTCTCTTTGATTAGTCTTTTATGGACTATATTGTAGCTTTACTGCTTGTCCCCTAGTCTTTCTACTTTTTGAAGGCGTAAACAACCTATATAATATTTACTCGCTCCACTCCATTATTTTATAGACCTCTATCATATCTCCCCTCAGCCATCTCTTTTCCAAGCTGAACAGCCCTAACCTTTGAAGCATTTCCTTATAGGGATATTCTTCCATCCCCTTTACTATTTTTGCTGCTCTTCTCTGTAGTTTTTTTTTAATTCTGCCATATCCTTTTGATGATATGGCTACCAGAATTGCACACAATATTAAAGGTGTGGTCACACCATGGAGCGATACGGCGGCATTATATCATTATTTGTTTTATTCTCCATTCTTTTCTTTATGATTCCTAACACTGCTTATATTGGGTGGAGGGCTTCAATGTATTATCCACAATAATGCCTAAATACCTTTCCTGGGTGGTGATTCCTAATGTGGAACTTTGCATTGTGTAACCATAGTTTGGGTTGTTCTTCACTAAGTGCATAACTTTGCACTTGTCCACATTAAATTTCATCTGCCATTTGGACTCCCAGTCTCCCAATTTACAAAGTCCTCTTGCAATATTTTTCAATCCTCTTGTGTTTTAACAACTTTGAATAATTTTGTCTCATCTGCAAATTTGGTCACCTCACTTGTTATTCCTATTTCCAGATCTTTATGAAAATGTTAAAAAGCAGTAAGATCCCTGGAGTACATGTTTAAAAGCACAGATCCCTGGGGTACTCAACTGTTCAGCTTTCTGTCCATTGAGAGAGTTGGTCATTTAGGCCTACTCTATTTTCTATATTTTGACAGTTCCTAATTCATAAGAGTACATTGCCTCCTATCCCATAACTTTTAAATTTCCCCAAGAGTCTCAGGAGGGACCTTGCCAAAGGCTTTCTGAAAATCGAGATACACTATATCAACCAGCTCACCTTTATCTACCTGTTTATTCACACCTTCAAAATATAAGATTAGTAAGATAAGACTTTCCTTGGCTAAATCCTTGACGACTTTGTCATTAAACCACGACTATCTACTTGTTCAGTAATTGTATTTTTATAATGGTTTCTACCATTTTGCCCAGTACTAACGTCAGGCTCACCAGTCTGTAGTTTCCCAGATCACGCCTGAAACCCTTTTTAAAAATTTGCATTACATTAGTCTCACTCAATCTTGGCTAATACAGATGATTTTAATGATAGTTTATAGATTACTAACAATAGTTCTTCAATCCCATTTCAGCTCTTTTAGCATGATTAATACATGAAGATCATAAGTCAATTTTCGCAAGCAAGGAAAATGGTGACGCACTCAGTACTACCAAGTATCTCCTCAAAAGAAGCCCTGTCTATGCCCATAATGCTTATAACCATGAGTTTTTCTTGACCTTGGCTAAGCAATGTTACAGTATACCTGATCTCCTGTTTGTTTAAAAAAAACTCTTGCAAATACTAAGTGCTGGACACCCAACTGGACAGATCAATTAAGTAGAAAGGAGGAGATGTGCTGGGGAGTGGGCATGGGCTCAGACTCCCACTGTAATGTTAAAGTCTGGATTTGGTCAATACCTGACAGCTATTATACCTCCTGGAGATAAAGATTTTACACGTCTCTAGGACCTATGCAGATATGTCTAGAACTGATTATGTTTTGTTATTGTGCTATCAAGTTCATTGGTTTGCACATTTAGGGAGTTATTTTAAAAGCGCTATTTGTGTTTTGGATGTCTACAAACTGGCACGCAGACGTCCAAATCACAGACATGTCTCCAGAGGCATTTAAGAAACTGGATTAGGAAACATCTCCAACGCAAGAACATCCAAAGCCATGAAAGGAGTGTGGTGGTGGTGTCAGGAGTGTTTTGAGCAAAATGGATGCATGAGCCGATTTTAGAAATGGCAATCACGTCAGCATCCACCAGCAGGAGTATTCATGTCTATTTGTGTTCGAAGGCATGAATAGGCATCAGAAAATCTCGTTCTGCTATCATGGCACATGGAAGGCATAGAGGAGGCGGTAAACTGATATCCCCTATACTGGTTTTTCAGTTACAGAAAACTGATGGGGAACAAGGGCACATGTTTTCATGTCAGCACATCGATCCACATCCGCCCATGCAAAATAACAGGCATGGACATGCATACTGCATTGGATGGATGTTCCTACCCCAAGTTTTTGTAGTGGGGATATCTATGTTGCGGACCCCCAAGTTTCTAAAATCAAGGACTACTATTGAATGGGGAAATATTAGTCTCTTGCAGTGTCTGCAATTGAGGATCTATCCTTTGAAGAGAGTTTGCAATGTCCAAACTACTGTCCACCTCTTGCAACTCAGTTTTTTTTATGAGAGAAGGAACAAAGATGAAACCATATTGGTTAACTTATTGTCAATTTGTGCAATTGCAACCCATAAAACTTTCATGGTTCTCTCTTGATATGGAGATATGGAAGATTGTATCTCCACATCCTTCAATTAAGAAATTGGTTTTGCCATGGCTCAGATGTCAAAGAAACCACCACCACTTCCAGAGCAGAACCTTCAGAAATAAAAGATGAAAGAAACGGACTGGGAGGAAGGGGAGGAGTCCTCTTTGTGGAACCTAAGAGGCTCCATCGAGGAAGGGATGCAAGCCAGGTTCCACAACCACATGTTTATCAAGCCTATGATCTTACCCGAATGCTGGGTAGGAGTCAGCATAGTTACTACTCACCTGTAACAGGTGAACTCCGGGAACAGCAGGAATTTAGTGTTCACATATTGGTGACGTTGGTACAGACCAAGCCCATGTGGAAACGCTCCCCAGTGTCTAATTGGAAAGCTTTTGGGAGCACTCCACTTTGCCTGCCTCCCGCCTTCCCGACTACCTCTCTTCAGTTGAGTTTGTAGCTGAATTAAACCCTATAACTCCTAGGGGAGGAGGGAGGATTGTGAAGACTAAATTCCTGCTGTTCCTGGAGGTCATCTGTTACAGGTGAGCAACTACGCTATCTCCAGGAACAAGCAGGCATGTCGTTTTCACATATGGGACTCCCTAGCTCCCAGATGAAGTGACCTAGGAATCGGTGGAGGTTTGCCTCGGAGTAGGCATGAGGTGGTCATGGATCCCACATGGATTTCTAATATCTTCAAAGTCTGGAATGGAGGGTAGGAGTTGCACCTAAGTCTGAAAGAGGTGCTGGAGTACAGCCTGAACAAACATGGCATCCTGATGGGCATCTTTGTTCAGACAATAATGGGCAGCAAAGGTATGAACAGAAGACCAAGTTTCTGTACTGCAAATTTCGTCGATAGCTATTGAGCATGAGTTTGTCATTGAGGTGGCCATGGCGCGAATATTGTGAGTAGTGACATGCTCTTCAAGGGAGAGTCCTGCTTTGTCATAGGCAAATGAAATGCAGTCTACTATACATCCAAAAAGTGTACACTTAGAAACAGGCAATCCCAGATGACTGGGGGCAAATGAGATGAACTACGAGGCTTTACGATGACCCCAAGTCCTTTGAAGATAAAAAGCAACCTATGCTTTCAGTCAAGAGTGTGCAGAGTTGCCTCTGCTCTAGACATGTGGTTTAGGAAAGAAAACAAAGGTAAATTGACTGGTTCAGATGGAAGGGAGATACCACCTTTGGCATAAAATGTGGGTGAATCTAAAGTCTGAAACCCACTAATGCGTCTAGCTGAAGTGAGGGCAATTAGGAAGATCACCTTCCAAGAGAGGAATTTAAGTGAGGTCGTGCCTAATGGTTCAAAAGGCAGCTTGAGAAGCTGCGCAAGAACGACATTGAGGTCCCAAGCTATTGGAGGTGACTTAATGGGAGGTTTGGACAGCAGGAAACCTCTCAAGAAACCTGCTACTAGTGACTATGTGGAGATGGGCTGCCAATCAAGTAGATGAGAGGCCACAATGGCACTAAGGGAGACACTCAATGAATTTTAGACCTGTCGAGGACAGGTGGAGAAGATACTGGAAGAGTGACTCCAATGGAGTAGAAAAAGGATTGGAATCCTTCTGGAAACACCAGTCAGAGAATCTACACCACTTAAAAGCATATGAACATCTGGAGGAGGGCTTTCTAGAAGTCAAAAGGATCTCCTTAACCTCTCGAGTAAGGTCAAAGTCCTGTAAAGCTATGCTCTCAGCAGCCAAGCTGCGAGGCGGAGAGACTGCGGATTGGGATAGAGTCATGAATCATTGTCCAGGGAGAGGAGATTCGGCGCATATCCCAATCACAGAGGATGAGAGTCAGATGTAGCAGCAGTGGAAACCATGGTTGCCATGGCCAGTGAGGGGCTATGAGAATCATGGAGCCCGTGTCAGACTAAAGCTTGAAAAGCATCTTGGGATTAAGGGTATGGGAGAGAACGCATAAAGCAGACCCTGACCCCAGTGTAGATGGAAGGCATCCACTTGTTGGTTGGTGGATGTCAGAGTTCTTGTGCAGAAGCAAGGAAACTTGGTATTTTGCGGAGTGGCAAACAGATCTAGTTCTGGAGTTCCTCAGATCTGGAAGATGTAGGACGTTGTGTCCAGATGCAGAGGCCATTCATGGGGAAGAAGATGTGACTCAGTCCGTCTGCCAAAACATTGGACTCCCCCAGGAGGTACACCGCTTGGAGGTGGATCTGATGAGCAATGGCCCAGGACCAGAGGTGTACTGCCTCCTCCGCCTCCTCACAAAGAGCCTAAGAGCCTGTTCCTCCCTGCTTGTTCACATAGAACATGGCAACCTGATTGTCCGTCCTGACTAGGACCTATTGTGCTGTGAGATGGTGTTGGAATACTCAGAGGACATTGGAGATAGTCGGAAGTTCCAGGAGATTGATCTGGCGTGCTGTGCTGTCCTGTCCATAGCCCCCGTGTAGTCAGATTGCCCAGATGAGCTCACCAACCCAGTATGGAGACATCCATCGTCAGGGTGCACTGGCTTGGAGACATCCATCGTCAGGGTGCACTGGCTTGGAGGCATCTGAAAAGCAGGTTTTCTGGAGATCACCACCACTGAAGAGATGTGGTTGGACATGCAGCGACTTGGATCCTGTCCCCGAGATGGCCCAAGGCCTGCTTCCACTGGGAGGCCAGAGTCCACTGGGCTGTCCACATATGTAATCGGGCCTATGGAACGACATGTACTGTAGAGGCCATGTGCCCAAAGAGCTGCAGCACCTCTCGGGCTGTCAGATGATCTCGGTAGGAGCATCTGGGACACTAGTTCGACCAGATGGGCACAATGGAGCTGGGGCAGAAATGCCCTGGACTGCTGGGCTCTATTAGGGCTCTGATAAACTCTAATCTGAGTTGGAAAGACCTGGGATTTTGGGAAGTTTATGACAAATCCCAAGTGTTGAAATACTGTGATGGAATGATGCAATGAAAGTAGTGCCTCTTGGGAGGTGTCTGCCTTTATTAGCCTGCTGTCTAAGTAGGGGAAGACAAATATCCCAGAGTTCTTAGATATGCAGCCATGAACTTTGTGAAGACTCTTGGAGCAGAGGTGAATCCGAAGAGAAGGACCCTGTATTGATAATGTTTTCCATGAAAGGTGAAGCGTAGATGCTTCCTGTGTCCTGGATGGATGAGGATGTGTGTACGCTTCTTTTAGATCTAGGAGAACAAACGGAGCCAGCCCTGACTCTCGAGGTAGGGTAGAAGAGTCCCGAGAGAGATCTTGAACTTTTTGTGGACTAGAGACTTGTTGAGGTTTCTTAGGTCCAGAATAGGCCTGTACCCTCAATTTTCTTTGGAATGAGAAAGTAGGAAGAGTAAAGCCCATTCCCTGTTGGGATGCTGAGACATCTATTGTGCCCTGAGATAGAAGAGAGGACACCTCGTCTTGTAGAAGAGCAGCGAGTGGGGGTTGCATTTGATAGTCCCCCTTGAATGTGGAGGGGCAGGGTTTGCAAGTGAAGTCTGTAGCCTTCCTGAACTATGGTGAGTGTCCGCTGCTCTGAGGTGATGAGGTGCCATCTGTGGACATAGTAACACAGTCTGCCTGCTATGTGGAGGGGGTGGAGGTCCTCCAGAAGCAGGGCAGAAATGTTCTCTAGGAAATAATCAAAAAACAGGCACAGGCTGTGGCTATGGGGCTGGTTTATTTATTTATTTAACTTTTCTTATATACCGCGCTATTACAATATCAGTGCGGTTTACAATAAACAACATATTACTATGTGGGTGGGCCACAGAGTTTACATTAAACAAGGTATTAATTGGTTGGGATTTAGCCACCTATGGCTTCTTTTATTTAGGAGGCTGCTGCCTCTTCTGTGGGGCCTAACTCTCATACTGAGAAGCAGGAAGATAGGAAGAGAAGAATTTCTTATTGTAGAAAGACTCCTTTGCAGGACTTTTTTTCCTAGCAGGGTCAACTGTTACTCTGGACAGTCTCTTTAGAGTAGTATTTTCTGACTAATTGAGAGGCCTTATCTTGCCAGTCTTTGCCAAAAAAGTTTTCCCTGTGTAAGGTTTGTTACCCAGCTTATCTTGGACCCAATGTTCAAGATCTGAGGCCTGAAGCCATGCAATTTGACGTGTGCCGATGCATATTGCGGAGACCCTGCTTGTGCATTCAAAACCATCAAAAGTAGTTCTATTGACAAAGTTCGATCCATTTTGGCTATGCTTAACTAGGGCAAGATAATCTGCCCTCTTGTCATCTAGGAGGAGAGGGGCAAAGGCCTCGAGCTCCCTGGAAATCTTCTTCAGGAACATTCCCATATAGAGACTATAAGAGTTAATCGTAGCCAAGAGCACTGATGCTTGAAAGAATCAATGCACAAAGGCATCGAGAGTTCTCAAGCTTTTAATTCGTCACATCACCAATTACACCACGACTGTGGCTTTTGGAAACCAGGACATTCTGGTACATGATATATAGTATCGAGATGTTGACTGCGGAGAGAACTGAGAGGCATCTCCCACATTCAGAGCATAAGGTCATGAAGGATGCGGTGCACTGGTAAGGTGGCTACTTCTTTGGGTGCTGTTGGGTATTGGAGAATCTCTAGTTCTTCCACTCTTGGCTCCTTCTCAGATGTCACCGTGATAGAGACCCTTGGCTAGGTCTCGAATAAATTTCTGGAGGAGACATGCATCGCTGTTAAGGCAGGGAAGGGTCCCAAGGTAGGTCCCGGGATATCAAGCGATTCCACATCCAAAATTGGGGAGCTGGAATCCAAGGACTTGAAGTACCGATAGTCTCAGGTCCCGAAGCTAGATGCCGGTACCAATGCTCTGAGGTATCAGCTTCGGTAAGCCGCTTGCCATTGGCACTGGTATCGGCAAGAGTTTCAAGGGAGGGCATGGTTGGGAGCGATGTCAATGCCATCTGCAGCAACCCTGATGCTGTGGCCGGATCCGGTGTCAATATCGGCACCATGAGTGGTATCAATGGGATAGTGGCCATAGTCAAGAGTTTTATTGGTACCGAAGCTGCGAGGACGACTGCCAAGCTGCTCTCAATGGCCAGTATGCGCTGGTCTACCGAGGTCACTGCTGCCTGGGTATCAGTAACAGGTAATTGCACTATCATCCCAGAGCATGGCACCAGTAGCTCTCCGAAGCTTGAGACCTCAGGAGCATTCTGGGACTGTTCGATGACTTCAGAGGACAGGGCCTCCCACCGGGACTGTTTAGCAGGCTGACCCACCTCCAAGGCAATCCCCGAGGGGTCTCAGTACTTTCCCCTGTTGGTGCCATCAGACTTTGATGTGGCCTTATGCTTGGACTTCGAAGATACCCTAGATCCATGAGAGAATGAGGCAGCCCTCGACGAAGTGGATGCCATCGATACAGTGTCTGAAGTGAAGAATGCTCCAAATTTAGAAGACCGGTTTTGAACCTCTGTCATTTTCTGATAAAGGGAACAATCTTTTGGCTGATGGTCTGGGCCAAGGCATTTTATGTTCAAACGTTTTTTATTGCAGCTCAATTAACAAAAACCAATCATAGCTCCAATCTACAATACAATAACATGCCAAACCTACTAATACACTGCAGCCCAGCAAAACACTTCACCAAATTTGCAATTGTTTTCGATAAACCCCACCCTCCCCGAGCCCCACGCCCCCCTTTCTCACACCACCCCTTCCCCCCCCCCTCTACCCCCTGCCTGTCCTTGTTCATCTAACTCCTAATCCTCCTGATCCTTGATACCTTAAGATCATTTAAAATGTGGCTGTGACTGCGGGCAGGCAAAAGATGAATATAATCATCCCAGACCCTATGGAATCCAGGAAGCCGACTGCACTCTCCCATCGCCCACAACTTGCCAATCTGCAAATGTAGCAAATTCCGCCAAGCCCAATAACTCGGCACATCCTCTGACTTCCACCCCTGTAAGATTATACAGATTGCCAACGTCCACAATAGACACAGCCAACGTCACCTTCCTTGACCTACCAAATCTATCCCAGACATCACATGTAATAATGCCATCTGCAGCAACAGTCTCCATGTCTGACCAAGAACACGCTCAGTAAAAGCATGTATCTCCTGCCAATATTCCTGAAACATGGGGCAAGTCCACAACAAATGAGCCAAGGCACTTTAAATGCCAGCCATTTGTCAGTCGCTGAAATGGTACTGGCACAATCAGAACATTTTTTTAAACCACTAGTTGGTTTCTCCATAGGCTTAAGGCCTAAAAAGAGCAATGACTTTTTTTTATTCTTTTTTTTTAGGAGAAAATAAGTAAAAAGGGAACCAGTGATGTCCTAGACTGTGCTGGTGTCGACAGGAAGGCAGAGGCAGTATCCACAAAAAAAGATTTTTCTGAGGCGACAGGATTTGCTTCCTGCTGGCTCCACAGAAAACAAAGAACTGAAGAGAGGGGGAGTTGGGAAGGCAGTCATGCAGGCACAGTGGACTGCTCCCAAAAACTTTCTAATTGGATGCTGGGGAGCGTTCCCATGCAGGCTCCATTAGTACTGATGTCACCCATATGT
Source organism: Ichthyophis bannanicus (assembly GCA_033557465.1). NCBI lineage: Eukaryota > Metazoa > Chordata > Amphibia > Gymnophiona > Ichthyophiidae > Ichthyophis > Ichthyophis bannanicus. Next base: position 238,932,720 of record CM066040.1, read on the forward strand.
GAAGACTACATTCTTGCATGTTCTTGGAGATATAACCCTGGCCCAGTTTCCTGGAGCAGAACCTTGGAAGTTGTGTGTTCCCTGGGCTGGAAAAGAGGTCAATCTCCAGGGTGCCCCACCGCCAGAAGATCCTCTCCAGAATAGATAGGTTCAGCCTCAATTCGTAGGGCTGGAGGACATGACTCAGGCGGTCGGCCAGTATATTGTCCTGGCCTGGCATGTACACTGCCTTGAGAAACATGTTCCTCACTGCCGCAAAGTTCCAGAGCCACATCGCCCCCCAGCAGAGATAAGAGCCCGTGTCCCCTGCTTGTTGATGTAGAGCATCGCTTCCTGGTTGTCAGTCTGGATTTGGACCACTTGCCCCTCCAGATGGTCCCTGAAGACTCGCAGGGCAAAGTAGACCACTCGGTACTCAAGCAGGTTGATTTGCAAGACACTCTTCAGTGACCATGGCCCCTGTGACTGAGGTGGTCACAATGGGCCCCTCAGCCCGACTTGGACGTGTCCATGGTGAGGACGTGCTGAACTGGTGGGGCCTGGAATGGCAGGCCAGCCCTCAGGTTTTTGGTGGTCCTTCCACTGAATCAGAGAGGCTGCCAAGGCGGGAGTGACTCCGATACGGACCTCCAGGAGGCCCGTTGCCTGCGCCCACTGAGCACTGAGTGTCCATTGGGCCTGCCACCTGCTTAGGTGGACTAAAGGGGTCACATGGACAGTGGACGCCAAGTGCCCAAAGAGACAAAGCATCTGTCAGACAGTTGCGGAAGTGGCACCCTGCACCTCCTGCGCTAAGGCAGCAAGGCACTGGGCCTGTCCTAGGGGTAGGAATGCCCTTGCGCGCGTGAAGTCGAGCAGGGCCCTGATTAACTTCATGCATTGGGTTGGGACAAGGTGGGACTTGGGGAAGTTCACCACAAACCCTAGATGTTGCAGCATCCCCAATGTGCATCAAGTGGCACTGAGCATCTTGCCAGGAGTGCCATCCCACATGAGTCAGTCATCCAAGTAAGGGAATACAGACTCCGAGGACCCTGAGACAAGCTGCCATTACCACCAGGCATTTTGTGAATACTCAGGGGGGTGTGGGGGGAGTGAGGCCAAAGGGGAGCACTCTGTACTAGTCGCCTCCCACGACAAAGCAGAGGTACTGATGGTGCCTTGGATGGATCAGGATGTGGGTATAGGCATTTTTGAGATCCAAGGAGCAAAATCAATCTCCCTGGAAGAGGTAGGGTAGCAAGGTTCTACAGGATACCATTCTGAACCTTTCCTTGACCAGGAAGCCGTTGAGGTCCCGAAGGTCCAGGATGTGCAGTGTAGCTCCCAAAAACTTTTTGAAAGCTGGGGAGTGGATCTGCACAGGCTCTGTCAGCACAGATGTCACCCATATTTATTTATTTATTTTTTATACCGCGCTCTTTAGAATCAGTGTGGTTTACATGTATACTAACAGGTACTTTTTATTCCCTTGTCCCCAAAGGGCTCACAATCTAAGTGTACCTGAGACAATGGAGGGTTAAGTGGCTTGCCATATGTGAGGACTGACTTCCTGCTTGCTACCAGAGAAATAATTTTTTCACTCAACGCGTAATCAAACTCTGGAATTCGTTGCTGGAGGATGTAATAAGAACATAAAATATGCCATACTGGGTCAGACCAAGGTCCATCAAGCCCAGTATCCTGTTTCCAACAGTGGCCAATCTAGGTCGTACGTACCTAGCAGTTTCCCCAAAAGACACAGGTTCCGCAATGCTTGTACTGGGGTCAAGCACTGATATCCTGGGTCCCTTCTTAATAATGGTTTATGGACCTTTCCTCCAGGAACTTGTCCAAACCTTTTTTTAACCCAGCTACACCAACAGCCTTTACTACATCCTCAGGTAACAAATTCCAGAGTTTGATTACACATTGAGTGAAAAAATATTTTCTTTTATTAGTCTTAAATAGTTTACCCTGTAGCTTTATTACACGTCCTCTAGTCTTTCTATATTCTGATAACGTAAACAATCGATCTACATTTATCCGTTCCACTCTGTTCATTAATTTATAGACTTCTATCATATCTCCCCTCAGCCGTCTCTTTTCCAGGTTAAAGAGCCCTAACCTTTTTAGCCTTTCTTCATAGGAGCATCCTTCCATCCCCTTTACCATTTTGGTGGCTCTTCTCTGAACCTTTTCTAATAACGCTATATCCTTTTTAAGATACGGCGACCAGAATTGCACACAATATTCAAGGTGCGGTCTCACCATGGAATGGTATAGAGGCATTATAATATCCTTTGTTTTATTTTCCATTCCTTTCCTTATGATACCTAGCATTCTATTTGCTCTCTTGGTTCCTAATAAAAGCTGTTAGTGTAACTAACTGGGTTCAAAAGTATTTTGGGCAAGTTCCTAGAGAAAAAGTCCATAAACCATTATTAAAGGGGACTGGGGAAATCCACTGCTTACTCCTGGGATAAGCAGCATGGAATCTGCCTTCCTTTTGGGTACCCAACAGATAATTATGACCTGGACTGGCCACTGTTGGAAACAGAATACCAAGTATGATGGACATTTTGGTCGGATCCAGTATGGCATCTCTTATGTTCTTATCTTCTTATGCTCTTAAGATTTTAGCAAAGATATTTATAGATAGATTGGCACAGTTTGCCCCCAAACCTTTAACTGGAGATCAAGTGGGTCTGATGAGGGGTAGACATGCGATGACAAAATCTTCATAAGGTGTTAGTAGCGATTTTATTTATTTAACAGTTCTTATATACCGCGCTATTTGTCATCAGTGCGGTTTACATAAAACAGATTATAACTCAGACATTTAGGACATGTCTTGAGTTTACAAATAACAGGGAACGTAACATGGACTTGCAACTGGGGTAAACTATGTACAATCCAACAAAAAACATGTTTGCAAATTTTATTTACATTTTGGTAACACATGCATAGACTATATGGTTACATTAACTGTACAGTGGGAAGTGTGAATGGCTTGTTAACGTGAGGTCTTAAGGTTTTGGGGTAGGCAGTGATTCGTTGATGAGTTCATTGAAGTACATAGTGAATAGGTGGTGTTTTATGGGTTTTCTGAACTGCATAAGATCTATGATGGCTCTGATGTTGGGAGGGAGTTGATTCCAGCATCTTGGGGCGTATGATGCAAATGCTCTGTTATATGTTGTTTGAGACCGTTTCGTTGATTCACTAGGGATAACAAGTGTATTTTCAGCTGTTGACCTCCTAAGTCTATTGTTCGGGGTTTTCATGAGTAGCTTAGAAATTGAGGGTGAGGATAAGTTGTTTATGGCTTTAAAAGTGGTGAGAAGGGCTTTATAAGTGATCCTGCAGCTTATCGGAAGTCAGTGAAGGTCCATTAATATCGGTGTAATGTGGTCTCTTCTTGATGTTCCCCAGAGAATGCGGGCTGCAGTATTCATGGCCAAATGAAGGGGGTGTAGGGTATTCTTGGGTAGTCCGTGTAGTATGATATTCGCGTAGTCAAAATGGGGGGTGACTAACGCTTGGAAAATTGTACGGAAGTCCTCAGGATTCAGCAATGGTCTTAGGAGTCGAAGTGTTTTTATCTTGTGATAAATGGCTTTTACTGTGTTTGTGTTCCTTGAAGTCTAGTTGATGATCAATTGTAACACCAAGGTAGCGTATGGACGATTTTACTGGAAGATCGGCATCTCTTACTTTGAGACATGGAGGAGGTATGAAACATTTGTTTCTTGAGATGATTAAGACTTCAGTCTTTTTGAAGTTTATCCTCAGGTTCTGGTTAAGGAGCCAGTCCGTTATCGTGTTGAAACAGTTGATTAAAGTTGTGTAGTCGGGATTAGTGATATTGATCGGGGTAAAGATGAGCACATCGTCTGCGTAGATAAGGCAGGATAACCCGAAAGAACGGGTGATTTCGCAAATTGGTTGCATGTATATATTAAAAAGCAGTGCAGAGAGGGAGGAGCCTTGGGGAACTCCTTGTTTTTGTCGGAAAGGCTCAGAGGTGTTAGTGTTGATGCGGACTTGTTGCCAACGGTCTTCAAGGTATGATTTACACCAGTTCAATGCGAGACCTTGGATACCCTTCTCATGCAGTCATACTAATAGTTGTTGGTGGTCTACTGAGTCAAAGGCTGCTGCAATGTCGAGAAATATCAATGCAAAACCCTTCTTGATGCTGTCAATCCCCCTGATGAGCGTGTTAGAGAGGCAGGTAAGTAGAGTTTCAACTCCATGGGCTTCCCGAAATCCATGCTGGCAGGGGTCTAGAGGGGATGAGGTGTCTAAGTGTTGTTGGATTTGTCTTTGAGTCTCTTTCTCGAGTATTTTGGCTAGTAGAGGAATACTGGATATAGGCCGGTAGGATTCCTCCTTCTTTGGATCTAGGTGGTTGTTCTTCAGCAGAGGTCGGATGGATGGAGGTCCTATTTCTCTTGGCCTTGGCCTTGATTTTCCTTCACTTTTGAAAATTGTACACCGCCTTGATTCCTGTAGAAAGGCGGTTTTATCAAATTCAATAAAACATAAAACATGTTTGCTTGAGGGCAGCAGGGAATACTCCAGACGAGTAAGATAGGTCAGCGATCTTGGCTATGTATGGGCTAAGTTCAGAGCGCATTGTTCTGATCCAATACGCTGGACAAGGATCATTAGGTGCAGTAGTAGTGTTGATTGTGGTAATAATGTTTTCGATGGATTTAGCCGAAGGGGGTGAAAGTTTAGTAAGTAGTGCTTGTTGCTGGATGGTTTTGCAGGTTCTAGAAATGTGGTTGCAGTTGCTTTAACTATTTTGGATTGAATGTAGTTGGCATATAGTTGTGGATGTATAGATTCTTGTTGTGGCGGTGATGGTTCTTTAGTTAGAGATTTTACTAGGTTGAAGAGATCGCGTGGTTTGTTGAGTGATCGGTGAAGTAGATCAGAATGGTATTCCTTCCTCTTAAGCCAAGTTATTTCTCGGTGCTTTTTCAGGTGATCTAAGTAGATTTCTTGATCTATGTTGTTACGGGTGCGCCTCCATTTTCTCTCGAGTTTTCTCAGCTGCTGTAGGGATGCTCGCAGCTCAGGAGAGAACCATGGGGCAGGAGGCCTTTTGTTAATTCGGTCCTTAGGTGCTGGCTGTTTATTAGTAGGTGTTTGCTGAGCATATAGCCGAAGTGTATCGATCCAGTTAGCTACTGTCTCGTTGAGGTTGGATGATGAGAGAGCGAGCTTTGGGAGTGCCTGATTGATGATGATTTCCTTGTCCAGTGGTGTGAAACGAACTGGGTTGGTTGATGCTTGGTTGTCTGGTTGACTGATAACTTTCCATATACCAGTGCAACAGAATGCAATCAGGTTGTGGTCTGACCAAGGGACAGGGGTGGAGGAGAGATTGAGGTTGTGTTTTGTGCTTGTGGCTGTGGTTGGGGCAAAAACCAAATCGAGAAGGTTTCCTTTATTATGGGTAGGGTCCATCACCATTTGTTTGTAGCCGAGGTTTGACATTGCTTCCAGGAAAGAGCTTGATAAGGTGTGCTGAGTGGAGGCGAGATTAAAGTCGCCTAGTAGCCAGTTTTGTTTACTGTGATCTTCAGGGTTAGCAGCTAGGTCAATTATATCAGAGAGCTCATCTGAAGAGGCACTTGGTGCTCTGTAAACAAGATTGATGGTGTTGAGTTTGTTGGAGATGGTTATTGTGTCTAGATGTTGTGAGCTCTTGGAAAAATTAATTTGGTATTGTAGAGCGATGTCAGAAAGTCAGCAGTCAAGAGTCAGCACTTTTGGTGTTGAGCTGCGATGCTGAAAAAGCTTTTGATTCAATCAACAGGAGATATTTTAAGAATTTGAAATGTCGTAGGCTTGTTTTGTTTATGTTTTATGTTTTATTGCACTTGATATACCGCCATTACATTTAGAACATAGCGGTGTACAGTAAAGCAAAACCTTACACAGAGAGACCAGTAGGTTGGAGAAAGAAAGAAAAAGAAAGGAAGTTACAATATAAGACAGGAAAGCACCCAAGACATTTAAATAGACGAGACTACAGGAGAGCGAGGAAAGGGAGGGCAGGGAGGGGGAGAGGCTTGTCACATAAGAGGCAGGGGGAGGTCAAAAGCAGCAGAAAAAAGGTGTGTTTTTAAGTCTTTTTTGAATGTGGGATAATGTTGTTCTAGCCTGAGGGAAAGGGGTAGTGAATTCCAGTAGGCTGGACCAATAAAGAAGAAGGCGGAAGAACGTGTGGATTGTAAGTGGGCAAGGGATGGGGAGGGGAGGTGACGGCGATTTATGTGAACGGAGCGGAGGGAGCGGGTGGGGATGTGAAAATGGAGTAAATCTGCTAGGTATTGGGGGGTATGGGTGTATAAAACTTGGTGAACCAGTGTAAGGATTTTGTAACGAATGCGGAATTGTAGAGGCAGCCAGTGCAAATGAGAGAGAAGGGGAGTAACATGATTGCGGGGGGAGGAGTGGAAAATAAGACGTGCAGCAGTATTCTGAATACGTTGAAGCCGATGAAGTTGTGAGAGGGGGAGTCCAGCAAAGAGGGAATTACAAAAGTCGAGGCGTGATATCACCAGAGAAAGAAGGAGAGTGGTAAGGGCTTCAGGGGTGAGAAATGGACGGATAGAACGTATTTGGCGGAGGAAGAAGGAGGTTTTTGTGAGATGCGAAATGTGATTACGGAAGGAAAGGTCAGAATCAAAGATTACACCAAGATAGCGAAAGTCGGTGACTAGAGGGACTGGTGAGGTCGAGAAGGAAGGAGAAACCGATGGAGGAGGACTGCCATGGGTGAACCAGATTGCGAGGGTCTTTGTCAGATTAAGGTGAAGGCAATTTGTAGTGAGCCAATTTGCAACAGCGGAGAGGCAGGAGTTGAGTGGAGTGAGATCAGGATGGAGGGGAGAGGTGTGAAACAGGAGGAGGAGGTCATCAGCGTAATAGTATGCAGAGATCCCAAACTGCTGAACCAGGAGTGCTAAGGGAGTTAGAAATAAGTTGAAGAGGAGGGGGGCCAGAACAGATCCCTGGGGGACGCCGCAGGAAAGCGGGAAAGAATCAGAGGGGAGTGAGGGGGTGGAGGAGGAAACAACAGTGCAGGAGCGAGAGGAGAGGAAGGAGTGAAACCAGTGGTAGACTGTGTGACGAAGACCTGCATCTCGAAGTCGTGAGAGAAGAAGAGAGTGGTCGACTAAATCAAATGCGGCTGACAGATCTAAGGATACCGCCACCGAGAAGTCACCACGGTCGTGCGCCACGTGAAGTTCGTTTAAGAATCCAGTAAGAACGGTCTCGACACTGTGGCCTTGTCGAAATCCGGACTGACGGGGGTGAAGAAAGTGAGTGGTATTGAGGTGATGAGATAGCTGTGTGAAAACTGTTTTCTCAAGTATCTTGGACAGAAATGGGAGGTTGGAGACCGGACGGTAGTGCGCAGGGAGCTGGGGATCAAGAGAAGGTTTTTTCAGAATAGGGCGGACAAGAGCATGCTTCCAGGATCGAGGGAAGACACCGGTGGAGAGACTATTATTGATCATGATGAGAATATAAGGAACGAAGGCTAGGGAGGGAGTGAGAAGCCAGGAAGAAGGAATAGGATCTAGAGAGCAGAAGGTTTTGTTGGAAGAGGATATCAGTTTTAGAAGTTCTGGAGTGGAGATAGGGTGGAAGGAGGTCCAGACATGTGTGAGTAGGGATTCTGGGGGGGGAGAGATAGGGGGAGGAGATGCAATAGGTGGAGGGCAGTGCGGAAGAGACCGTCGTAGGTCCAAGACTTTATTATTAAAGAAGGTGGCAAGTTGAGTGGAGGAGGGGTGAGATGAGGATGGAGCAGAAGGGGAGTTGGTTTGTAAAGAGGTGAGGGACCGAAGAACTTTGTACAGATGTCGGGTTTGATTGGGTGCAGTACAGATTGAGGTAGAGAAGTAGGACTGCTTGGCCTTGTGGACCTGTGACCGGTAGTGAGCAAATTTCGACTTGAAAAGGGACAGTGCGGATGGGGACCGTGATTTCCGCCAAAGGCGCTCGGAGTGCCGGAGTTGTGTGCGAAGGAGGCGGAGACCGGTATGGAACCAAGGTTGGGGAGGGCGGCGCGAAGTAACATGTGGCTGCAAGGGAGCTAGGTGGTCGAGGGCGGAGGAGAGACAGGAAGACCAAGTGGAGGCTTGTGAGCTTGGGGAGAGGGAAGAAAAGTCTGATGGCAAGAGAATGGGAGCGGAAGGAAAGGCCTGGAGGGTAAGGGGGGGTAATTGTGAGTTCAGAGGGCTTTTTATGGAGGTTTTGCAAGCTGTATACTGTAAGCAGAGATCGGTTGTGATGGTGTACAGGATGATTTCAACAGATATTATTATGGAGAGGGAGGCATCCCATCGCCTTTACTGTTTTTGTTATTTTTGGAATCATTGCAGTGATTACAGGTTAATCCTCAAATTCAGGGAATATAAATACGTAGTCAGTTGGTTAAAGCCTTTGCAGGAGACATCTTTTTGTTGTTGATAAGTCCTACTGTGTCCTTGGAGGTTGTCTGATTTTATCATTTTGATTTCTGTACATTTTTAATTTGGTTTAATAAGGTTTTTAAAGTAAATATGGAATTTATATTTTATTAGTTTATGTAGTGTCATGACGCCAGCCCTCCGCCTAGGGCTAAGAGGGTTGGAGCTGCCATTATGTCCTCTGATAAAGAATAGTTGTGAGTCGAGTAGTAAGGCAAAAATGACAAGGAATTTATTCCCAACACAAAAGAATTCAGTGCAGAACAAAATAGGACAATCTTCAGGTGTTTGCTCAGAGTTATTTACAGAAAATTAAAGTAACTGCATTTCTCACAGTCTCTGCTCCAAACATGTGCAGTGCATATCCCATGTAATCAAAACAGCCTAACAAAAACAGCTTCTGCTTCCAAAGAAAAATACCTCTTTTCCTTTGCTTTCACTCAGCTCTTTCATACAGGTTTTTAGCGCAGGGACTCAATATCATCTGCCAAACAAAACGTGCAATCTATAGGAACTTCCCCATGGTCAATATCATTACTGTCCCATTGCATTTCTTCAGACTCAGGGCTTACTGAGTTTGGCTTTAAATTGTTATAGCAGGGTTTCTGGTAACCTCCCTCTGCTAACTCTGGTATTTCCCCTGGACACAATTCTGCGCAGTAAGGTTTAGAAATACCTGGGGCTGTGGAGACTCCTCTCTGGCTCTCAGCTAGCTCTCTCCAGCTGTAAGGAATTACTTTCTGCTCTTCTGTTTGCACTGGCTGTCTAGAGCACTGCCGTGGCCCTCTGCTCCTGGGTGAGCTTTTCAAACTCCTTGCTTTAGAGCTGGGTTCCCACCTAGGCAAACTCTGAAGCCTTTCATCCAGCCCTGAGGACTGAAGGGTTCTCTGCTCTTTCACCCTCAGCAGGTTCCTGACAACAGGCTGTACCTTCTCTCCTTCTGTTCTGCTGGCTTCAATTTCAGACCTGCAGATAGGTTCCTTACAAGGTCTCCAGCTCTGGGAAGTTTCTGAGCCTCTCCAACCACGTCTCCTCCAATCTAGAGCACTTGGCCTTTTCTCAGAAGCTTTTTCTCTTCCTCCCTTCGGAAGCTCTGCCTCTTCCCCTGCTCTCTTCCCAAGTTTCTAGCTGGGGTTTAAATTTCTGTTCCCTGAGGCTTGGCTCTGCCTTCCTGCACAGGTTGAGTAATCAAGATCCAAGCTTGCTGCTACGTCAGAGCTTGGGTGTGTCAGCTCAGCTCCTGTCTCCCTCTGCATGCCTCTCTCTTACAAATACTGAGACGTGTGTGCTGGCTGACTATCAGTATCTTTAAAAGTAAAATCCTTCTTTCCTTCTATTTCCATAGGCTCTGCATGGGCTTCTACATCACAGTAGTTAGGACCCTCAATTAGCATCTGAGCTCTACGAACCTTACAGGAAGTCCCCTTTGGGGACAAGCATTATTTATGATTTTTAAAATTTATTTTTTGTAATAAAACTTTATATGTTTGCCCTCTCCTTTCCTATTTTTTATTTATTATTTATACATTTAACAAAAAAAATCAAGCTTGTTAGCAAAGGCAAACCATTCAGTAATATATCAACAAGAAAGAAAAGGGAAATCAACATATAACACTGGTTCACCTATAGTCCACATGTGTGAGGGAGAGAAATGAAAGAGCTCTTAGTGGCTGATGACAACCAAGAGCAATACAATTAATCAATCATAATTAAAGAAAAAGAGGGCCGTAGAGCTAGAAGGTAGACCTAATTTAACAGCAAGGTTACTTCAACCCTCAGCAAGGGATAAGACAGAGAACAACCTTGTACTAATAAAAGCGGATAACGCTTCAGGTTGATAAAAAGCACAGTTACTTACCTGTAACAGGTGATCTCTGGGAACAGCAGGAATAAGTCTTCACATATGGGTACGTCGGTACCGACGGAGCCTGCGCGGGAACGCTCCCCAGCGTCCCAAAAAAGGAAAGCTTTTGGGAGCATCCCACAGCACCTGCGCACTGCCTTCCCGCCTTTCCTAACTGCCTCTCTCCAGTTCGAGTTTTAAAGCTGAGACAAAGAGAGAGAGAGAGGAAAGGAAAGATAAAGAGATACAACTCCTAGGGGAGGTGGGTGGGTTGTGAAGACTTATTCCTGCTGTTCCCAGAGATCACCTGTTACAGGTAAGTAACTGTGCTATCTCCAGGAACAAGCAGGAATGAGTCTTCACATACGGGGGACTCCCCAGCTAGAGATGGCTGGGAGATCCCCAAGGTTGTGAGACCCTGAGAAGGGCTCTACCTCCTCCCATGGATCTCAGGCATCCAACCAGGGATGGAGGGTAGGAGTTGATTAAGCATGGAACAGGTGTTTGAGAACAGCCTGACCAAACAAGGCATCCCGGTGGGAGTCCTCGTCTAAACAGTAATGGGTTGTGAAGGTATGAACCGAGGCCCAAGTGACCGCTCGACAGATCTGGTCGATGGACACAGAATTTAGATGAGCCATAGAGGTGGCCATGACCCTCACATTATGAGCTGTGACATGGCCCTCCAGAGAAAGCACAGTTACTTACCTGTAACAGGTGATCTCTGGGAACAACAGGAATTAGTCCTCACATATGGGTACGTCGGTACCGACAGAGCCTGCGCGGGAATGCTCCCCAGCTTCCCAGAATGAAAGCTTTTGGGGCATCCCACAGAGCATGTGCGCTGCCTTCCCGCCTTCCCTACCAACTCTCCTCAGTTCAAGTTTAAAGCTGAGACAATAGAGAGAGAGAGGAAAGGAAAGACAAAGATACACAACTCCTAGGGGAGGTAGGAGGGTTGTGAGGACTAATTCTTGCTGTTCCCAGAGATCACCTGTTACAGGTAAGTAACTGTGCTATCTCCAGGAACAAGCAGGAATAAGTCCTCACATATGGGGACTCCCTAGCTAAGATGCCTGGAAGATCCCCAAGGGTATGAGACCCTGAAGGGTTCGTCTTCCTATGGATCTCAGGCATCCATTCAGGGAAGGAGGGCAGGAGTTGTTCAAGAATGGAACAGATGTCTGAGGACAGCCTGACCAAACAAGGCATCCTGGCGGGAGTCCTTGTCCAAACAGTAATGGGCTGTGAAGGTATGAACCGAGGCCCAGGTGGCTGCTCGACAGATCTGGTCGATGGACACAGAATGAAGATGAGCCATAGAGGTGGCCATGGCCCTCACATTGTGAGCTGTGACATGGCCCTCCAGAGAAAGGTTCTTACTCTGGTAAGCAAAAGAAATACACTGAGCAATCCAATTCGACAGTGTTCTTTTAGAGACTGGAAGTCCTAAATGAGAAGGATCAAAAGCAACAAAAAGCTGGGAAGACTTTCAATGTTGCTGTGTCCTGTGTAAGTAAAAAGCAAGAGCTCTTTTACAATCTAGAGTATGAAGGTTCCTCTCTGCAGTGGATGCATGAGGAGCTGGAAAAAAGACAGGTAAATATACCTCTTCATTAAGATGAAAAGGTGAGACCACTTTAGGCATAAAGTGAGGATTTGTCCTAAGGACTACCTTATGATGGAACCTTGTATAAGGTGGATTAGCCACTAAGGCCTGCAGTTCACTGATGCGGCGAGCAGAAGTGATTGCAATAAGGAAAATAACCTTCCAGGAAAGAAATTTCAAGGAGGTAGCGGCTAAGGGTTCAAAAGGTGGCTTCATAAGATGACCAAGAACCAAATTTAAGTCCCATGCCACCGGAGGCGGTCGAATGGGAGGTTTAGTTAAAGTTAGGCCTCTCATGAATCTTGCAATAAGAGGACGAGAGGAAACAGGTTGTCCATTGATAGGCTTAAGGGATGCTGCAATAGCACTTAAATGGACCCTTACTGAATTCGTCTTAAGGCCTGCATTGGAAAGATGCAGGAGATATTCTAATAGAGAATTCACAGGAAGTGCCAGAGGGTCAAGACCCTTTTGAGCACACCAAACGGAAAATCTTTTCCATTTAAAAGCATAGGAATGCCTAGTGGAAGGTTTCCTGGAAGCATGGAGGATATCCTTCACTTGCTGAGAAAGATTGAAGTCTTGAAGGTCTAGGCCTTCAGTAACCAAGCTCTGAGGTGAAGGGACTTGGGGTTTGGATGCCACAAAGTCCCCTCCTCCTGAGACAGAAGATCTGGCGCAGCTCCCAAGTCCAGGGAGGTGGCTTGGGAGAGATGCAGAAGTAGAGGGTACCACACTTGGCGTGGCCAGCGTGGAGCTATGAGGATCATAGATCCTTGATACCTCTGGAGTTTGAACAGAGTCTTGGGAATCAAAGGAATGGGTGGAAAGGCATACAGGAAGTCCTGACCCCAATGAAGGAGTAAGGCATCCTTGGCCTGAACGCCCTGACACGGAATTCTGGAACAGAACCGGGGAAGTTTGGCATTCCACGGACTTGCAAATAGGTCTATGTCCGGGGTTCCCCATTCCTGGAAGATTCTGAGTACCTGATCCATGTGCAGGGACCATTCATGTGGAAGCAGAACTCGACTGAGTCTGTCTGCCCAAGAGTTTTGAATTCCTGGGAGGTATACTGCCAGGAGATGGATTTGATGCTCTCTGGCGAAGGCCCATAATCTTAGAGCTTTGTTGCAAAGCGACAGAGAGCCAGTTCCTCCTTGCTTGTTTATGTAAAACATGGCTACCTGATTGCCCGTTTGAATGAGGACTGTCTGGTAACTGAGGAGGGTATGAAAGACCTTGAGAGCTAGGAACACTGCTCGAAGTTCCAAGAGGTTGATATGAAGAGAGGTCTCCTGTGGAGACCAAGTGCCTTGGGTGGAGAGGTCCTGTAGATGAGCTCCCCAACCTGTTTGGGAGGCATCTGTTGTGAGGACTGCTTGGGGCAACAAAGGTTGGAAGGGGGACCCCAGCAACAGATTTTGAGTGGACATCCACCATTGAAGAGACCAAAAGAGACGTTTGGAGTTTGCTATTTAGTCTGAGAGAGCTCCTGAAGCTTGAGTCCACTGGGTGGACAAAGTCCATTGAGCTGCTCTCATGTGTAGGCGAGCATAGGGCACCACATGTACTGTAGAAGCCATATGGCCTAGCAGTTGTAGCATCTCCCTGGCAGTTAAGTGGCTCTTCGACTGAATCTGGGAGGCTAACTGCACTAAACGTTGACAACGGGCCTGGGGAAGGTAGGCCCTTGCAGAAGTGGTGTCCAACCAGGCCCCTATGAATTCCAGGGACTGAGTAGGGGTGAGCTGGGACTTTGGAAGGTTTACCACAAGTCCCAAGTATTGCAGAATGCGCCTGGTGCGGTTCAGGGAGATCTGAGCCTCCGACTCGGTTGGAGCTCAGATGAGCCAGTCATCCAGATATGGGAAAACAAAAATTCCCAGAGTGCGTAGAAATGCAGCAACTATTGCCATGCATTTGGTGAACACTCTTGGAGCAGAGGCTAGACCGAAAGGAAGGACTCTGTATTGGTAATGTTTTCCCTGGAACAGAAAACGTAGGAATTTTCTGTGAGGGATGGATGAGGACATGAGTGTACGCATCCTTGAGATCTAGAGAACAAAGCCAATCCTGACTCTGTAGGTATGGAAGGAGAGTGCCTAGAGAAAGCATCTTGAACTTCTCCTTGCATAGAAATTTGTTCAATTCTCTGAGTTCTAGAATGGGTCTGTATCCCCCTGTTTTCTTTGGAATGAGAAAGTAAGGGGAGTAAAACCCTGACCCCTGTTGAAGAAGAGGAACTACTTCTATGGCCCTCTGGGCCAGAAGGGTGGTTACCTCCTGATCCAGAAGGTCGAGGAGAGATGTGGGAGAATTGAAATGTCTCACCATGGTGTAGGGAGGAAGGTCTGAGAAAGGAAGTTTGTAGCCCTCTCTTATGATGGAGAGGGTCCACTGCTCTGATGTGATTTGCTCCCATCTGGGAGCAAAATGAGCTAACCTTCCTGGAATGGTGAGAGGTTCTGGCTGTTGTAGAGCCAGAAAGGTTAAGTTCTCTAGTATCAAGTCAAAATCCCTGAGGGGGTTGGGACTGCTGAGTTGTAGCAGCCCCTGCAGGTTTAGGCCTGGCCTGTTTAGGTTGCTGACGCTTAGTAGCAAAGCGACCTGTAGAAGATTGTTGGCCAGAAATAGAAGGAAACCTGCCCTTTTTGAAAAAAGATTTTTTAAGTCTTATTCTTGGCAGGCATGGAGGTAGACCTTGAGAGTCTATCCAAAGCAGAATTTTCTGCATCCATTTGAGTGGCTTTAATTTGCCACTCTTTGCCAAACAGATTTTCACCTGTACAGGACAGATTTCCTAAGCCATCTTGAACCCAGGGTTCTAGATCAGAAGCCTGGAGCCAAGCAATTCTGCGAGCAGCTATGGCAATGCCTGAGGCTCTACGGGCACCTTCAAAGGAGTCAAAGGCTGCCCTGTTTGAGAACTTGGAGATGTCTTGAGTATGCTTAAGCCACATGCAGAAATCTTCCCTTTTATCTTCTGGAATAAAAGGGAGGTAAGTGTGCAGCTTTTCTGCCACTTCTTTCAGAAACATACCCATATAAAGGCTATGCCTGAGGACCATTCGACGTGCCCTTAGACCATCACCTAACAGGAATAACACCAAAAGATAAACATCACTACCTCAACCCTAACTATCATTTTTCTCTATACCATTGCCATGACCATTCATGACTCTGATTCATACATACATGATCATAACCCTATCCCAGCACTCCTAGGATCAAATAGAAAACATCACTACAACTATTATCAACCTAACCCAAACCTACAACACAAGAGACAGACACGCCTGATCTACGTAACACTGGAGACCATTAATAACAAAAAGACCAACAAAGACGACCTCCAACACGAGCTCAGATGTGCACTCATCAACGCACGATCTGTGCGCAACAAATGGCCAGCCATCACAGATCTAATATCCAACTACAATCTAGACCTTCTAATGGTCACTGAGTCATGGCTCTCTGACTCAGACACTGTCCTAATTAACCAAATCACTCCCCCCAATTTCTCACTCTTCGCTTGTCACAGAGATAATAGAAGAGGTGGAGGAGTCTTCATAATAGCAAGGTCTGAGCTGCAATACCGAGTGTCCCTAACCAGGAGCTCCCAGCATCTAGACACTAACTATCGCAAATAGAAGCAACTCTATCAATCTCATCTACTCAGCACCAAACGCAATATCAGAAGATCTCTCAGATATAATAAACTTGGCCTGCAATCCTGACAACCCCAACAAACCAAACTGGTTGTTAGGCGATTTTAACCTTGCCTCCCTACATCACGACTTATCCAATACATTCCTTGATGCAATGACAGACCTTGGATACAAACAAATCGTGCACGACCCCACACACAAACAAGGGAACATCCTTGATTTGATATTCGTTCCATCAGCAGTCTCGAACCTAAATAATTATACCAAACCATCTATTATCCCTGTCCCTTGGTCAGACCATAGCCTGATCTTATTCCAGATTCCAACAAATTCAAACACTCGCCCAGCCAGTCACCTCAACAACAAGCGCAGGGCGGTTTAAGCCGTTAGACATAGAGACCCTCACTAAACAAGCATTGCCAAAACTATCCAAGCCAACAGACAATCTGAACGAATTGATCTCCAACTGGAACAACACTCTCCATCAGTATGCCCATCAACCAAGCATGAACAAGAAATTCCCACCCAGGAATCGCTCCAAGAAAAAACAGGATGCCCCTTGGTTCTCTCAAGAACTACGTACATCTCTGCTCCAACTGAGGAAGTTAGAAAGAAAATGGAGACACACCCACAACAGCCAAATACAAGAAGAGTATCTCACTCACCTCAAAAAGCATCGCGAACTAACTTGGACTACAAGGAAAGAATTCCACTCCAATCTTCTCAGCAAAACACTAAACAGACCACGTGATCTCTTCAATTTAGTAAAAACATTAACCAAGGAACCATCACCACCGCATCAAGAATCCATACAACCACAACTATATGCTAACTTCATCCAATCCAAAATGGTCAAGGCGAACACAACATCATCACAAATACTAATCCAACTCCCGCAAACCCAAGGCTCACTCGATAAATTCTCACCTCCATCAAGAAAAACCATCGAAGAAATCATCGCCACCATTAACACCACCACGGCACCAAATGACCCATGTCCAGCACACTGGATCAAAACCTTACGCGCTGAGCTTAGCCCTTACATAGCTAAGATCGCGAACATCTCCTATCTAACTGGGATTTTCCCTACTGCCCTTAAACAAACATCAAATTCGCCCTCTGCTAAAAAACAACCAGATGGACCCAACGAAGGAAGAGTCATACCGCCCAATTTCCAGTATTCCCTATCTAGCCAAGATACTTGAAAAGGAAACTCAGAGGCAAATCCAACACCACATTGACACAGCAGCCCCGTTGGACCCATGCCAACACGGATTCCGAGAAGCTCACGGAACAGAAACACTCATGACTTCACTACTTAAACTCATTTGTGGGATTGACAACATTCACATGGCCATTGCAATGATTTTTCTGGACATATCAGCGGCATTCGACTCAGTTGACCATAAGATTATGCTAGCTAGACTTCACGAAAAAGGCATCCGTAACCAAGCCTGGAACTGGTGCAAATCTTACTTAGATGAGC
Source organism: Ichthyophis bannanicus (assembly GCA_033557465.1). NCBI lineage: Eukaryota > Metazoa > Chordata > Amphibia > Gymnophiona > Ichthyophiidae > Ichthyophis > Ichthyophis bannanicus. The sequence goes on from CM066040.1 coordinate 238,949,809, forward strand.
GCTGGCAACAGGTACGTACAGGCAACATTACATCTGAACCCTTCAAACAGAAACAGGGAGTACCTCAAGGCTCATCTCTATCTGCGTTGCTTTTTAACATATACATGCAGCCAATCTGCCAAATCACCAGAGACTTCGGTATATCTTGTCTATTATATGCAGATGACGTGCTAATATTCACACCGATCAATATATCAAATCCTGACTACTCTCCACTAATCAACTGTTTCAATGCAATAACCGACTGGCTCCTCAATCAGAACATGAGAATAAACTTCAAGAAAACCGAAGTACTCATAGCCACAAGAAACAAGCAATTTTCTCCACCAACAACCCTCATAGTAAGAGATGCAGAACTCCCAATCAAGGCCTCCATAAAGTACCTCGGTGTGATACTCGATCAACAACTCAATCTTAAAGAGCACATAAAAAACACAGTAAGGTCAATTTACTACAAAATAAAAACACTGCGCCACCTGAAACCAATGGAGGCCAAGGACTTCCGTACAGTCTTCCAAGCAATAGTCACACCGCACTTCGACTATGCGAATATCATTCTTCATGGCCTCCCCAAGAACACACTAAATCCACTTCAACTGGCGATGAACGCGGCAGCCCGCATCTTATCTGGAGCTTCTAAAAGAGATCATATAACACCAATTCTGATCGATCTACACTGGCTTCCAATAAACTGCAGAATATACAAAACTCTCCTCATCACATTCAAAGCTATTAATAAATTATCTCCTGCATCGATCTCAAATCTCCTCACCCACACACCAAACAAGAGACCCAGGAGACTAGTAGCAGAAAACACACTAGTTACTCCTAGTATCTCCACAAAATGGACACAACAAACTATAAACAGAGCTTTTGTGTCCTACGCTCCCATGTGCTGGAACAAACTACCTCCCAACATCAGATCAATCAGGGATATCACCCAATTCAGAAAGTCCATCAAGCACTATTTATTCACTTTGCACTTCAGGCTACCATACACACAATAGAACCAGCCCCCGCCTCACTCACCTAGCTCCTACACATAACATCCCAGAAGAAAGGATCAAAATGTGAAAACACTGTATCTTGTCAAATATCAAATCCTGATGTAACCTATTCAATGTATATATAATTATATAGATAGTTATCCCCAGTTCACACCCAGTTTATCTTCCCTGTTATCTGTAAACGTAGTTCAGTCATGTATTGACAGGTATATTGTTGTTTATTGTAAACCGCACTGATGACAAATAGTGCGGTATATAAAAAATGTTAAATAAAATAAATAAATAAATATGAGTTGATTCTGGCAATAAGCATACTGGCCTGGAAGATTTTCCTACCAAAAGCATCCAAGGTCCTGCATTCTCTTCCTGGAGGAGCAGAAGAGTGTCTCTTTGTACTCTTTATCCTCTTCATAGCTGACTGCACCACAATAGAATGGTGAGGAAGCTTTTTCTGAAATCCAGGACAAGGAGGGACACGATACATAGTGTCCAACCTGCGAGAATGAGGAGAGAGAGTGAGAGGAGTCTCCCATATGTCAATCATATGTTCATGAAGAATTTCATGAATTGGCAAGGTGACTGCCTCTCTGGGAGCCTTAGAGTATCCTAAAATATCTAATTTTTTTGCTCTAGGCTCTGCTTCAGAGGTTACTGAAATAGAGAGTCCTTTAGCCACTTCTATTATGAAGTCTTGAAAGGACAAATCCTCTGGAGGAGACATTCTACTTTTTGGAGAAGCAGGCTCCTCAGGAAGGGTATTGGATACTTCAGGAGACTCATCTGATGAATCAGAATCATCAGAGGAATCGAAGTACCGTCAGTTCCCTTCCAATGATCGATACGCGTATCGATCGGTACCAACATCGGGCGTCCCCAGTACCGGATCGGTACCGAGAAATAGCCCTGGACAGGGAACCTGAGTAGGTATCCTGGCCGATGTCGATGTAGTCGGTACAGGTATCGGAGCTGGTGCCGGTACCGACAACGAGACTCGTTGCGGTACCGACGGCGTCGCAGCTTTAATGAAGGCCATTATAGCCTGCTGCATGGATTGAACAGTGTGATCCATGGATGCCACGACTGCCTGGATGTCGGTACCGGGAGATTGTGCCGGTACCCCAGAGCAGTCTAACAGGTGATCAATCCAGGCCATGCCATCGATGTCAACTGTAACCCCATAGGAGGAGCTTTGGAAGCCGGAGCTTCCCGCCGGGGTTGTTTGGCTGGGGCAGGATCCTCGAGGGCAAGCCCGGAGGCATCTCGATGCTTAGAGGGAGATTTGCCCTTTGAGGACCTGCTAGGATTATGTTTGGTTACCTGAGACCCATCGGGAGAGGAAGACCTGGAAGATGTCGATGCCACCGCCGGTGCATCTGTGGGAAACAGCACATGGAGCTTAGCTGCTCGGTTCTGTAACCCCCGTTTAGACATAAGGGAGCAGGACGGACAATCCGGGATGGAGTGTTCAGGCCCCAAACATTTAAGACACCATTCATGGGTATCTGTAACAGAAATTGTACTGCTACACTTAGTGCATTTTTTGAAGCCGGAGGCTGGTTTTTCCATGAGGGAAAGTTTCTTGTGGGCCTGGAGGCCTAAGAAGAAAAATACACCAAGTGAGGAAAAGGTATTATATATATATATTTTTTTTTTTTTTTAGAAGAACAGAAAAGGACCGGCGGTACCGGTCTGGCATCGGGGAAGGCAGACACGCGACCAAAGAAATAAATTAAAATAAAGAACTTCTTCAGCGGTGACAGGAACACGACCTGCTGGCTCCGCGGAAAAGAAGAACTGAGGAGAGTTGGTAGGAAAGGCGGGAAGGCAGCGCGCATGCGCTGTGGGATGCCCCAAAAGCTTTCATTCTGGGAAGCTGGGGAGCATTCCCGCGCAGGCTCCGTCGGTACCGACGTACCCATATGTGAGGACTTATTCCTGCTTGTTCCTGGAGATAGGTTCTTACTCTGGTAGGCGAAAGAAATACACTGAGCAATCCAATTGGACAGTGTCCTCTTAGGGACTGGAAGTCCCAAATGAGAGGGATCAAAAGCAACAAAGAGTTGAGAAGATTTTCTATGTTGCTGTGTCCTTTGTAAGTAAAAAGCAAGAGCTCTCTTACAATCCAGGGTATGAAGATTCCTCTCTGCACTTGATGCACGAGGACCTGGAAAAAAGACAGGTAAATACACCTCTTGATTAAGATGAAAAGGTGAGACCACTTTAGGCATAAAGTGTGGATTGGTCCTAAGGACTACCTTATCATGATGGAACCTTGTATAGGGTGGATTAGCCACTAAGGCCTACAGTTCACTGATGCGGCGAGCTGAGGTGACTGCAATAAGAAAGATAACCTTCCAGGAAAGAAATTTCAAGGAGGTAGTGGCTAAGGGTTCAAAGGGTGGCTTCATGAGCTGACCAAGAACCAGATTCAAGTCCCATGCCACTGGAGGTGGTCTAATGGGAGGTTTAGTTAAAAGAAGGCCTCTCATGAATCTTGCAATAAGAGGATGAGAGGAGACAGGTTGTCCATTGAGAGGCTTGAGGGATGCTGCAATAGCACTCAAATGGACCCTTACTGAATTCGTTTTGAGGCCTGCATGGGAAAGATGCAGGAGATATTCTAGTAAAGAATTCAAAGGTATTGCTAGAGGGTTAATACCCTTCTCAGCACACCAAATGGTAAACCTTTTCCATTTAAAAGCATAGGAACGTCTAGTAGAAGGCTTTCTGGAAGCATGAAGGATATCCTTTACTTGCTGAGAAAGATGCCAATCTTGAAGGTCTAAGCCTTCAGCAACCAAGCCCTGAGATGGAGAGATTGGGGGTTTGGGTGCCACAACGTTCCTCCCTCCTGAGACAGGAGATCTGGAGCAGACCCCAAGTCCAGGGAGGGAGCTTGAGAGAGATGCAGAAGTAGAGGGTACCACACTTGGCGCGGCCAACGTGGAGCTATGAGGATCATAGTCCCTCGATCTCTCTGAAGCTTGAACAGGGTCTTGGGAATTAAGGGAATGGGTGGAAAGGCGTACAGGAAGTCTTGACCCCAGTGAAGGAGGAAGGCATCCCTGGCCTGAACTCCCTGACACGGAATTCTGGAACAGAATCGGGGAAGTTTGGCATTCCACGGACTTGCAAAGAGGTCTATGTCCGGGGTTCCCCAAATTCGAAAGATTCTGACTATCTGGTCCATATGAAGGGACCATTCGTGTGGATGCAGAACTCGACTGAGTCTGTCTGCCCAAGAGTTTTGAACTCCTGGAAGGTATACTGCCAGAAGATGAATTTGATTCTCTCTGGCGAAGGCCCACAATCTCAGAGCTTCGTTGCAAAGTGACAGAGAGCCAGTTCCTCCCTGCTTGTTCACATAGAACATGGCTACTTGGTTGTCCGTGTGGATGAGGACTGTCTTGTAGCTGAGCAGGGTATGGAAGACACTGAGAGCTAAGAAGATTGCTCTGAGCTCTAAGATGTTGATATGTAGGGAGGTCTCCTGTGGAAACCAAATGCCCTAGGTGGAGAGGTTTTGAAGATGAGCTCCCCAACCCTTTGGAGAGGCATCTGTTGTAAGGATTGCTTGGGGTAACAATTGTTGGAAGGGGGACCCCAGCAACAGATTTTGAGTAGACTTCCATCACTGGAGAGACCAAAAGAGGCGCCTGGAGGTTGCTATTTTGTCTGAGAGACCCCCTGATGCCTGGGTCCACTGGGTGGACAAAGTCCATTGAGCTGCCCTCATGTGAAGACGAGCATAAGGGACCACATGTACAGTGGATGCCAAGTGGCCTAGCAGTTGTAACATCTCTCGAGCAGTTAGATGGGTTTTTAACTGAATCTGAGAGGCTAACTGCACTAAACGTACGCAACGGGCCTGGGGAAGATAGGCCCTTGCAGTTGTGGTATCCAGCAAGGCCCCTATGAACTCTAGAGTCTGAGTAGGGGTGAGTTGGGACTTTGGAATGTTTATCACCAGTCCCAGATACTACAGAACACGCAATGTGCAGGCTAGGGAATTCTGGGCCTCTGATTTGGATGATGCTCGGATGAGCCAGTCGTCCAGATATGGGAATACGAATATTCCCAGAGTGCGTAGAAATGCAGCTATTACTGCCATGCATTTTGTGAACACTCTTGGAGCAGAGGCCAGACCAAAAGGAAGCACCCTGTATTGGTAGTGCTTTCCCAGATAAAGGAACCGAAGGAACCTTCTGTGTGCTGGATGGATGAGTATATGGGTATACGCATCCTTGAGATCTAGAGAACAAAGCCAATCCCGACTCTGAAGGAATGGAAGGAGAGTACCTAGAGAAATCTTGAATTTCTCCTTGCATAGGAATTTGTTCAATTCTCTGAGATCTAATATGGGTCTGTAGCCCCCTGTTTTCTTTGGAATTAGAAAGTAGGGGGAGTAGAACCCTGAGCCCTGATGAAGAAGAGGTACTTCTTCTATTGCCCCTTGGGCAAGAAGGGTAAAAATCTCCTGACCCAGAAGGTCAAGAAGTGATGTTGGAGAATTGAACTGTCTCACCATGGTGTAAGGAGGAAGGTTTGAAAAATGAAGTTTGTACCCTTCCCTTATGATGGAAAGGGTCCAGTGCTCTGATGTGATTTGCTCCCATCTGGGAGCAAAGTGAGCTAACCTTCCTGGAATGGTGAGAGGCTCTGGGTCTTTTAGAGCCAGAAAGGCTAAGTTCACTAGCTGCAAGTCAAAGGCCCTGAGAAGGCTGAGGCTGTTGGGCTACAGTAGTCCTTGCAGCCTTAGGCTTGGCCTGTTTAGGTTGTTGACGCTTTGCAGCAAAACGACCTGCAGATATCGTCTGTTGACCATAAACAGGATAATATCTTCCCTTCTTGTGAAAATATGCCTTTTTGAACAACCTCTTCTGGACAGGATTAGAGGTAGACTTTGAAAGCCTATCCAAAGCAGAATTTTCTGCATCCATTTGAGTGGCCTTTGCTTGCCAATCTTTGCCAAACAGGTTTTCACCTGTACAAGGAAGATTTCCTAATCCATCTTGGACCCAGGGTTCCAAATCAGAAGCTTGTAGCCAAGCAATTCTGCGTGCACCTATGGCAATGGCCGAGGCTCTGCTGGCCCCCTCAAAAGAGTCAAAGGCTGCACGGTTAGAAAATTTGGAAACATCCTGGGCATGCTTAAGCCAGGTAAGAAAGTCTTCCCTTTTATCTTCTGGAAGAAAAGGGAGGAAAGTTTGCAGATGATCTGTAACTTCCTTCAGAAACATCCCCATATAGAGACTATAGGAGTTGATTCTGGCAACAAGCATACTGGCCTGGAAAATTTTTCTGCTGAAAGCATCTAAGGTTCTACATTCTCTTCCTCTTTGCACTAACTTTTTCATAGCAGACTCCACCACAATAGAATGGTGAGGAAGCCGAGTTTTATGAAATCCAGGACAAGGAGGGACACGATACATGGTATCCAACCTACGAGAATGAGAAGAGATGGTGAGAGGAGTCTCCCATATGCCTATCATGTGGTCATAAAGGATCTCATGAACTGGCAAAGTGGCTGCTTCTTTAGGAGCCTTGGGATATTGTAAAATATCCAATTTTTTGGCTCTAGGCTCTGTCTCAGGGGCCACTGAGATAGAAAGCCCCTTGGCCACTTCCCTTATGAAGTCTTGAAAAGACAAGTCTTCTGGAGGGGACATTCTTTTTGGAGAAGAAGGCTCCTGAGGAAGAAGTACCGATGCTTCGACAGAGGCCTCTGATGCATCAGAGTCTTCGGAGGAATCGAAGTATCGCCTGTCTGGATGCTCTTGTAAAGCCCGATACGCATACCGGGTGGTATCGACATCGGGAGTCATCGGTACCGATAGGCATCATCGGACAGGGTACCGCTGCAGTCGACACCGAAGCCGATGTCGATGCAACCAGTACTGGCACTGGAACCGATATCGGACCCGGCGTCGGAGCCGGTACCGACAACGAAGCTTGTTGCGGTACCAGCGGCGTCGCAGCTTGTATGAATGCCATAATGGCATGCTGCATGGTCAGGACATTCTGATCCATCGACGCCATGAATGTCTGGAGGTCGGTACCGGCGGATTCCACCGGTACCCCAGAACATTGCAACAGGTGATCGGTCGAGGCCGTGACATCGATGTCAACCTGTGACCCCATAGGAGGAGCTTTGGAAGCCGGAGGTTCCCGCCGGGGTACTTTTGCCGGTGCAGGATCCTCGAGGGCAAGCCCGGAGGCATCTCGATGCTTAGAGGGAGATCTACCCTTCGAGGACCGGCTGGACTTTTGTTTGGTTACCTGAGATCCATAGGAGGAAGAAACAGCCCTGGAAGACGTCGATGCCACCGAAGCTGCATCAGAGGGAAACAGTGTACTGAGCTTGGCTGCTCAGTTCTGTAAACCTCTTTTAGACATCATGGTGCAGGACGGACAATCCGTGATGGAATGGTCAGGACCCAAACACTTAAGACACCAGTCATGGATGTCGGTAACAGAGATGGTACCGCTGCACTTAGTGCATTTTTTAAACCCGGAGGCAGGTTTTTCCATGAGGAATTTTCTGTTAGGCCTAAGGCCCAACGAAGAAAAAATACACTGAAGTGTAACGGAAAGTATCCTTTTTTTTTTTTTTTAAAGAAAAAGAAAGAAAAGACCGGTGGTACCGGTCCGACGTCGAAGGCGGCAGACCCGCGACCAAAGAAATAAAATAAAATAAAGAACTTCTTCAGCGGTGACAGGAACACGACCTGCTGGCTCCACGGTAAAGAAGAACTGGAGAGAGGCGGTTAGGAAAGGCGGGAAGGCAGCGCGCAGGCGCTGTGGGATGCTCCCAAAAGTTTTCCTTTTTTGGGACGCTGGGGTGCGTTCCCGCGCAGGCTCCGTCGGTACCGACGTACCCATATGTGAAGACTCATTCCTGCTTGTTCCTGGAGATAATAAATTTCTGAGAATTAAACACTACTACGCATTTACAAAGAAAATGCAAATAAGTTCCCCCAATCTGCAAAACCCCGTGTTTAACAAAAGAAATTGCCTGTATCTTTTTAGTGAATCTTTACTTATATCAGGAAACATGGATATCTTAACCCCATAGAACAAAGAGACGTTTTTTAATGAATAATTTTAGCAACCACTCTATCTGAAACTAAGGCAAGAGACACCAACAAAGTTGATACTTTAACAGAACCTACGGTTGGGGAGGATAATAGATCAGAAACATTCACTATATCTGTAACAAAATCCTCAAACAGAACCCTGCTCTTTTTTGTACCACAGGAAGATAGGCCTTCGAAATCAGTGGCAGTATATCTTGAGGCACTGATAATACGTCCACCAGATACTTTTTAAAGAGCTCCAGAGGTGCTGTCCCTGGAATCATAGGAAAATTTAGTACTCTCAAATTAGAAGCCCGAGCAGCATTTTCCAATCCTTCCATTTTAGCCCGCAACAAAACATTATCCTTAATAAGAGCCATGTTAGAATCAGAAAAAGAACTCAGTTTTTGATGATTCTCTCCAACCTGAACTTTGAGTTGGTCCACCTCAGTATGATATCTCTGTAAACTCTCCTCGACCTGAGACACCCTCGCCGAAGTCCCAGCAGATTGAGAAGTGACTGCCTCTGATAAACAAGTAATAGCGTCCCATATATTGTCCAAGGTAATTGTCTTGGGACGAGACAGCCTGAAAACAGTTGAGGAAACCTCAGGCACAGTTTTTAAAGTACTAGTACTTCCTTCAGAGTTTGCAACCCAAGCTGTAGGAAACCATCCGTCGCACTTTCTCCACTGGCAACATAGCTGACACTCCCAATTTCCACCTAGTCTGCTTCCCGCCATGCCCCAGCAGTGCCACCGCACTAGCGGGGGAAGCCGGTGGCGGTAGTGGGGAAGACGCCGGGGGCTGCGGCAGAGACCTTGCAACAGGAGAGTGTGGAATCCAGGCATTCTGAAGAAACCGCCTCTTGCGATCCTCCGGCACCTGCTCGAATCTCCCGAACCATCTCCTCTGACAGTTGAATAAAGCGATCCATAGGACCAAGGGTTCGGGCGGGAACACCCTTAACTTGCCCTTACGCTTCAGTATGATCTTACACAGTCCACGCTCCAGCAGCCATCTTGCTTAGACCTGCCCTCTCCTTTCCTTCTCATTTGAGACACCATACATACTATCAAACAGTTTATAAAGTCCCTTGATACAGGTGATTTGCCGAAACATGTTGGGCATTTAGATCTGCTCAGTCCATGTTTATATGTTTTATGTCCATGGATCAACAGTATTACTTTTGTTACTGTTTTAATACCTAGCCAGTTTATTTATTCTTTTTATTTATTTTTTTTACTATTATCCTTAAATTGTTATTATTTTAATTTTTTTATTTCCTATTTATTGGATGCTTACTGCTTCAATTTGCTGAGTGAAGTTGATATTTGCCTATTTGTATTTTGGTATCATGAATTATCTGCCACAGAGTCCATTTTATGTAATAGGCTCTGTAATAGATAATGTGCGATAACAGCATTACCGCATGTTAACTGTTAGTAAATGACCCCCAAAGAGTTTTGAAAATCAAGAAAGGACAATAGAAGATAATAAAATTTTCAACCCAGAAAAACTTAAAACAATTAATTGCAATCAAAAACTTTAATTCTGTTTCTCTAATCATTGTAATATAATGATAACATAAGGACAGACTGTCAATTACCCTGTAATTTATATAGTTTAATTACAATGTAACAGTTGTATTGTACATAGTTGCAAAGCTCTATGCAAAGGTTGTTATGCACACAGCTGTTAGACCATTGGTAACAAGTTATAGTTATCTGTATTAAAGCTTAAGTTATTTGTATAAAATTCACAGATGTTATATGAAAGATGAACAGGCACTTATTGTTTCACCGGTTCATACCATTGTTCTTTGTAAACCGCACCTGATCCATGGGAAAGTACGGTATATAAATGTTTGTTAAATAAATAAGAAATAAAGCTAATTGGTTAGTTCCATTTACTAACTTGAGTAATACAACTAAGGGCATTGACTAAGATGCATTCTTTTTAACATCTTTGTTAGTGATATAGCGGAAGGGCTGTCGGGTAAGGTTTGCCTCTTTGCAGATGATACCAAAATCTGCAATAGAGTAGACACCCAGGAAGGTGTAGATAACATGAGGAGGGATATAGCTAAGCTTGAAGAATGGTCTAGAATTTGGCAGCTGGGATTTAAATGTTAAAAAATGTAAGGTCATGCATTTGGGCTGCAGCAATCCAAGGGAGCAATACAGTATAGGAGGTGAAGTACTTTTGTCCACTAAAGAAGAGCGGGACCTAGGCGTGGTTGTGTCTGATGATCTTAAAGTAGCTAAACAGGTAGAAAAGGCGACGGCAAAAGCTAGAAGGATGCTTGAGTGCATACGGAGAGGAATGACTAGCAGAAAAAAGGAGGTGATAATGCCTCTGTATAAGTCTTTGGTGCGACCTCATTTGGAGTATGGTGTACAATTCTGGAGACCGCACCTTCAAAAGGATGTGAACAGGATGGAGTCGGTGCAGAGGGTGGCTACTAAAATGATTAATGGGCTTCATTATAAAGCATATGAGGACAGACTTAAGGATCTTAATATGTACACCTTAGAGGAAAGGCGGGATAGAGGTGATATGAATGAGATGTTTAAATACCTCCGTGGCATAAATGTTCAGGGAAAGAGCCTCTTTCAATTGAAAGCAAGTTCGGCTACGAGGGGACATGGGATGAGGGTGAAGGGAGATAGATTCAGGAGTGATATGCGGAAATATTTCTTTACAGAAAGAGTAGTGGATCCATGAAATAGTCTCCCAGTGGAGGTGGTAGAGATGAGGACAGTAACTGAATTCAAAAAAGCATGGGACCAACACAGAGGATCTCTAAAGGTAAAAAGTGGACTGTTGTAGTTGTTATGGAAGGACAGACTAGATAGGCCATGTGGTCTTTTTCTGTCATCATGTTTCTATGTTTCTATGTTTCATTTGTGTATGTTCACATAAATATGGGATGCTATCAGTAAGGGCTGACAACGGATTTTTTTTTGTGTGGCACATTCATCTGTAAGATGGTAATTTTCAAAGGTAAATTGGCTGTCTAAACTTCTCTCTCAATTCAGCTATAAATATGCACAGTCTACCATGGCATACCTTTAGCCACACTTCAAGAACCAGTCCCAGAGGTCTAATTAGACTGGGGAAGAAAATAGTCATATATAGAATTTTAAAATGTATGCATTCTATTTTCTGTTGAAATCCCATTTGTACAAAAAACAGATGCAAAATCGGCAGGTACGTTGTACCCATGGGCAAATTCCCAGGAAAAGTATGTTTACTTTCCCTTTGAAAATTAAGCATAGGCACTTAGGGAAAAGTCTGAAAATTGTCCACTGAATGCTGGACCTAAAACACTGAAATCAATTCTACAGCTCCAGATACCTTGTTTTCTGCACTACAACTACTGTTCGCATCATTATCCACATCATCATCTTCTCCATCCTCTTCGTCATCCTCTTCCTCATCGTCATCCTCTTCTTCCTCTCCAGGCAGAGGGACTGTAGTACCATAGCCATACAGGCTCAGAAGTTCATGAATTGGCATCTCACCTTCCTAAAAACAAAAGGAAATCTATCACAAAAGCTGAGCTTTTTTTTCCAAATGCCAAAATTCTGACTGCAAGACGACGTGATTTTCGATGTATTGCAAAAAACACTTCCTAAAAATAAAATTGAACTTTGGTATCATGTTTCTTGAATTAATCAGTTCCCTTGATAACTGGCACATCAGAAGAAATGCTGCCAGGCTGAAAAGCTAGCTCAAGTAGCAATAAGTGCAAAATATGGATAAATCTACACAATTTAGGTCTTGCTAAATCTTTTTATTGGTAACAAATCACAAGTAGCATGGTATATATTGTTTTCTTACATGTTAAAGCAGCTGTTCAACCTAGCTGGTTAAAATCTTCTAAATTAGAATGCCTTCACAAAAGAGTGTATTGTTAAAAGTCAAGCTATGAATTCTTCCCTCCTCCCTGGGCTTAGAATCTTACAACTTAGATTTTAAACCATCTCGGGCAGGAAAACAACAATGGTACTTGAACTGTAACGTAATCTGAGTTTGTATTTATAAAGGTCAGCAATTAAATCTAAAATATAGCAAAAATCAACTCGGGAACAAAGGTTTATGGACTGTTTTCCTAAAAATACTAAATTATTTGTAAGCTTCTTTCTATGTATAACCTAGCACAGGTGTTCTTATTTAACATGTTTTATATACCGTTTTATCATATCAAAGCGGTTTACATTGTAACTTAAACTTGGATTTTTCTGAGGCAATGGAGGGTTAAGTGACTTGCCCAAGGCCACAAGGAGTGCTGATGGGAATTGAACCCTGGTCTCTGGGTTCCTAAGCCAGTGTTCTTAATCATTAGGCAACTCCTCCACTCTGGTTTTCAGGATATCCACAATTGATTTGCAAACATAAGGACTAAGAACAAGGTTAAAATTTAAGCAACTCTGTTACTCTGAAGCCCAGATTTATTTTTGGTCCTTGAGAACTCATGGCTTAGACTCCCTTCAGTTAATCTGACTACAAGATACTCAGTAAAAGCTAGCTGCTTTATTTATTGGAATTTGAGGGTTCGACTATAAAAAGGGTTTTTTTTGTGGGGTTTTTTTAAAGCAAAGCAATTACTCAGGAAAATTGTTTTCTGCAAATTTTTCATAATAACTAAAGTGTTATATATCCTACTTGAACATGTAAGTTATGGCAGGCAAGAGTACAAATAATTTAGTCTTCACGTAGGGGTGCAGAATTTAACATTTTTTATATTTAGCTTTATCATCTTGAAGAGGAATACATCTTTGGAGGAATACATCTTTGAAAAAATACATGCCTCTATTCACATGTAATTTTAACCTTGTTAAAGTTAAATGTTAAGCAATTAGTAATTAGTACTACTTGTAGTTCTCTGATTTTTCCCTAATAACAGGTGGCATGAACATCTGCTAGCAATAAGCCAATGTTTCCAAAGCTTTCCTTGTATTTACTTAATTGTGCTACAGCATAACATAGTTACTCACCTGTAACAGGTGATCTCCGGGAACAGCAGGAATTTAGTCTTCACATATGGGTATCGTCAGTACGGACGGAGCCTGCGCGGGAACGCTCCCCAGCGTCCTCTTAGAAAGCTTTTGGGAGCATCCCACAACGCCTGCGTGCTGCCTTCCCGCCTTTCCCAACTGCCTCTCTCCAGTTGAGTTTAAAGCTGAGACAAAGAGAGAGAGGAAAAGGGAAAGAGACAGAGAGATACAACTCCTAGGGGAGGTGGGTGGGTTGAGAGGACTAAATTCCTGCTGTTCCCGGAGATCACCTGTTACAGGTGAGTAAGCGTAGTTACTCACCTGTAACAGGTGTTCTCCAGGAGCAGCAGGAATCAGTCCTCACATATGGGTGACGCCGGCGCCGACGGAGCCCTCGCGGAGCAATTTTCCCCAGCTTTCAAAGAAAGCCTTTGGGAATTGCAGCGCGCATGCGCGGTCCCCTTCCCGCCCAAGGGTGCCATCTTAGCCAGTCAGATGACATAGCTAAAAGACAGCATAAAAATTTGCAAAAACTAAAGCAGATGATTGCAACTCCAAGGGGAGGAGGGAGGGTTGTGAGGACTGATTCCTGCTGCTCCTGGAGAACACCTGTTACAGGTGAGTAACTACGCTTTCTCCAGGACCAAGCAGGAAGTCAGTCCTCACATATGGGACTCCCAAGCTTAAGGCTACCGGAGACCCTAAGCACAAAAATGAGCTCCCTCTAGCTCAGCAGCACAGAAGGAAGGAATCTTCACTGAATTATTACCCACCGGTAGCCCAACATCCGGGATGGAGGGTAGGAGTTGCTCAAACCTCGAAGAGATTTCGGAGGACTGCCTGTCCGAAAGCACTGTCCCTGCGGGACTCCCTCTCGAGGCAGTAATGGACTGCAAACGTCTGGCTCGAAGACCAAGTAGCGGCCCGGCAGATGTCTGCCAATGGAACAGAGCGGAGGTAAGCCACTGACGTAGCCTTCGCCCGAACACAATGAGCCGTGACCCGACTTTCTAACGAGAGTCCGGCTGCTCCATAAGCCCAAGCGATACAGTCAGCAACCCAGATGGACAGAGTACGCTTGGAGACAGGGAGCCCCAATTTATTGGGGTCAAAAGACACGAAGAGCTGAGCAGCTTTGCGGTGCTCCCGCGTACGGTCAAGGTAGAAGTTCAACGCCCTTCTACAGTCCAGGGTATGCAGGACCATTTCAGCTCGGCTGGAGTGTGGCCTGGGAAAGAAGGTCGGAAGTACCACCTCCTGATTGATGTGAAAAGGGGAGACCACTTTTGGAAGAAATTTAGGGTGAGTCCGTAGGACTACCCTATTTTTGTAGAACCGAGTGTAAGGGGGATCAGACACGAGGGCCTGTAGTTCACTTACGCGTCTAGCGGAAGTGAGGGCTATCAAGAATAAGGTTTTCCAAGAAAGAAAACGGAGAGGACAGGTAGCCATAGGTTCAAAAGGCGGACAGGTGATCCGCTGCAAAACCACATTCAGATCCCAGTCAGGCGCTGGCGGGCGCAGAGGTGGTTTAAGGAGAAGGAGACCTCGGAGAAACCTTGCCACGAGAGGGTCGTTGGAAAGAGGTCTGCCGTCCACCGGCACATGATGTGCTGAAAGAGCACTGAGGTGAACCTTGACGGAGTTGGACTTAAGTCCAAGATTAGAGAGGTAGAGCAAGTACTGCAAGACCACCGACACCGAGCAGGAGAAGGGATCCAGAGACTGCTGGGAACACCAAACGGAAAAACGACGCCATTTAAGGGCGTAGCATTTGCGGGTAGAAGGTCGCCGGGAAGCTAGGACGACCTCTTCCACCTCTGCCGGCAGTAGAAGGGGAGCAAGGACTACCCTTTTCAGCAGCCAGGCCATCAGATGTAGAGATCTGAGGTTGGGGTGTAGCAGGGACCCCTGATCCTGTGTTAGGAGATCTGGTTGAAACCCCAGAGGGAACGGAGCCTCCACCGCCAGTTGCAGCAGGAGTGGAAACCACGTCTGTCTGGGCCACCGAGGAGCTATCAGGATCATGGAAGCTTTGTCTCGGAGAACTTTGAAAAGAGTTCGAGAGATTAGCGGTATGGGAGGAAAGGCATACAGAAGGCTTTTCGACCATGAGAGCAGAAAAGCATCCGCCGCTACTCGGAGGGGATGCGGCTGCCGAGAGCAGAAACGAGGAAGTTGCCGGTTGAGAGGACTGGCAAAAAGATCCAGCGTGGGGAGGCCCCACTTCAGAAAAAGTTTCTGAACTACCAAGGGATCCAGTCGCCACTCGTGCGGCTGGAGGATTCTGCTGAGTTTGTCCGCCAGGCAATTTTCTTGGCCTGGGAGATAAACTGCCTTGAGAAGAATGCCGTGGCTGACGGCCCAAGAACAGAGCTTCTGCGCTTCCCGACAGAGAAGGGAGGAGCCCGTGCCCCCCTGTTTGTTCACATAGAACATGGCAACTTGATTGTCCGTCTGGACAAGGACGGACCGGCGAGAAGTCAGGTGGGAGAAAGCTTTGAGAGCCAGACGGATTGCTCTGAGCTCCAGGAAGTTGATCTGCTGCGCAGACTCCCACGAGGTCCAGAGACCTTGAGTACATGCCCCTTGGCAATGCGCTCCCCATCCCAGGAGAGAAGCATCGGTCGTCAGCACTTGAGCAGGCGGAGGAGATTGAAAAGGCATTCCGAGTACCAGGTTCGGCTGATGAAGCCACCACTGCAGAGAAGAGGCCAGCGGGCCGGAGATCTGCACTAAGTCGGCGAGGCCGCCCGTGGCTTGTTGCCACTGCTTGCGAAGGCACCACTGAGCAGGCCGCATATTCAGGCGGGCGTTGGGGGTCACGTGGACGGTGGAAGCCATATGGCCGAGTAGTCTCAGAAAGCGCCTGGCTGAGACCAGGGACTGGCTGCGAAAACGGCCGGCTAGGTCCATGAGCCGCTGAGCTCTGTCGAGAGGCAGGAAAGCTCACGCCTGAAGAGTGTGCAATCTTGCGCCGATGAACTCGAGATCTTGCGAGGGGAGCAAAGTGGACTTTGCGAAGTTTACGACAAAGCCCAAGTACTGGAGAAGAGTCACAGTGCGGTGCGTGGCTTGTGTGACTTCTTGAGGGGACGATGCTCTGATGAGCCAGTCGTCTAGGTAAGGAAAGACATAGAGGCCCTGAAGCCGGAGATAAGCCGCCACCACCGCGAGACATTTTGTGAAGACTCGTGGTGCGGAGGATAGGCCAAAGGGCAGTACTCTGTACTGGTAATGATTTCCTGCCACCACAAACCTTAAGTATTGGTGGTGGCTTGGGTGGATGAGGATGTGCGTGTAGGCATCCTTTAGATCCAAGGAGCATAGCCAATCTCCCTGCTGGAGGTAGGGCAGAAGGATTCCAAGGGTAAGCATTTTGAACTTCTCCCGCACGAGGAACTTGTTGAGGTTGCGCAAGTCCAGGATGGGTCTGAGGCCTCCTGTTCTTTTTGGTATTAGGAAATACCTGGAATAGAAACCTTGACCTCTCAGGTGGTGGGGCACCGGTTCCACAGCCTGTTCCTGAAGAAGACTTGCTAACTCCTGAAGGAGTAAGTCCCTGTGCAGAGGGAGTCGTGGAGGCTCTCCCGGAAAATAGGAGGGAGGGACCTGGTGGAAGTGGAGAAGATAGCCTTCTCGCACAACATGAAGCACCCAGGCATCTGATGTGATGTTGGACCACCTGTGGGCAAAGTGGACCAGCCGGCCTCCTGTGCTGGGAGAAACCAGCTGAGGGGGAGAGGCTATGTCGATGAAGTCAAAAACCCCCACCCTGCTGAGCAGGGGCCGGTGGTGCAGGCTTGGGGGCTTGCTGCCTACGGGACCCGTTACCCCGTCCCTTGGCCTGCTGACCCTGTTGGGGAGCTGAGGAGGCCTGATACTGAGGGTAGTGTTTATAGGCAGCCGCCTTCCTCGGGTAAAAGGACTTTTTTCCCGAGCCCTTCTTCTTTTGGGAAGGGGCAGAGGTCTTTCTAGAGAGCCTTGTTCTGGTGAGAGTCTCCGTCTCGATTTGCGCAGCCTTCTCAGCCATGGGTTTGCCAAATAGGTTCTCACCTCGGCAGGGGACATCGACCAACTTGTCCTGCACCCAGGGTTCAAGGTCAGACGACTGAAGCCAAGCCTGTCGGCGGGCACCGATGCCGGCTGCGGCCACTCGAGCCGATGCTTCAAAGCCATCATAGGCTGCTCGAGAAATGAATTTGGAGCATTCTCGAATTCCAGTGGACAAGGCTAGGAACCTCTGCAAAGGCTCCTCGGAAAGTCCAGCAGAGAATCCGGCTATCTCCTTAGCCAGGTCTCTAAGGTACATGCCCATGTAGAGCTGGTAGGTCTGGACCCGACAAGCAAGCATAGAGCCTTGGAAACACTTCTTACCGAGGCCATCCAGGTTGCGGGCCTCCCTGCCGGGAGGCACCGAGGAGTGCATTTTCTGGCTCTTGAGCCTATGCATGGCCAATTCCACCACCATGGAATGGTGCGGTAGCTGTGCTTTCTGGAAGCCAGGGCTTTTGCGGACTCGATAGATGGAATCGACCCGCTTGCTTAATACCGGCGACGATGCCGGACTCTCCCACATGCGGAATAGTCATCGTTCCAGCATGGGAGGAACCGGTACAGTAAAGTGCTCCTTTGCTGGAGAGTCATACTGGAGGGCGTCGAGCTCTTCGGCTCGAGGCTCCTCCTCGGGATCCGCAGGGAAGGCCAAAGCCTTGGCCATATCCCTGACGAAGTCCGAGAACCGGGCATCCTCCAGGGGGGACTGCTTCCGAGGTTCGGACTCAGGAGAGTCCGAGGGGACACACCGAGTCCGAAAGGAATCAGGTGACTCTTCCACTTCAGATTCCCAGGCCGACTCCGAGGAGGAATCGGTGGGGTCGGTTCGGGCGGGCGTAGGCGTCGGCGTCGACGACCTCTGTCCCGAATGGGAGGCCGAGGGAGACCTCGACCGAGGATCGACTCGAGCCCGCATGGACTCGAGGATCGGCTCGGTCTCCGGGGTCGACTTAGACGTCGACGTCCCGGCGGCCAGGGCAGAGGCGCCAGCGAGGCTAGCGATCAGTGCCCGCTGCTGGTCCATGAAGGCAGCTAGGCTGCTCTCCAAGGCCGTCAACCTGAGTCCGACCTCAGGTGACCCAGCAGCCCCCGACTCGGGCCCCGACGGCGTCGGGCCCAACGTCGGACCCCTCGGAGGCGAGTCCAGGAGGACTACAGAACTTACCCAAGCAGGCGATTCCGATTCCAGACGAGGTCGCTTCGTGAGACGATCCTGCTCCAAAGACCCGGGACGGCTATCGGGGCTATGCGACCTGGCCCGCGCGGAACCAGGAGCGTCCACCGACGACGCCCTCACGGGTTTCGTCTTCCGATGATGATCCCCCGAGGGAGAACCTCTGTCGGAGGAACTCCGGCGATGCTCAGAGCTGGAGCCTCTGGACGCCGAGGCCTCCGACGAGGTACGGGTACGGGTGGGATCTGCGAAGATTCTTTCTCGCTGATGCCGCCGACTCTGTAAAGCTTTGGAGGACATTTTGCTGCAGGCCCCACAGATCAGTTCCTCGTGATCCGGGCCAAGGCAGAGGAGGCAATGATCGTGTGTGTCAGTGAGAGACATGTTTCTGTCACACTGAACACACCTTTTGAAGCCACTGGCAGCCATCAGGGGAAAAAGGGCCCCTGCAAGGTCAAAGGACTGGACTGCCAGCGAAAAACCGAAAAACAAAACTGACAAGAAAAATCAGAAAAACCGAAAAATAAGAGAAGGACTCGCAACGGCGTCGCGAGTCCGGGCAGGAAAGAGACCGGCGTCGATCCGAAGAAAAAATAGAAAATAAAATGAAGAAAATCAACTTTTTCTGCGGGGACTGGAAGACCACGTCTGTAGGGCTCCGCGGAAAAAAGAAGACTGGCTAAGATGGCACCCTTGGGCGGGAAGGGGACCGCGCATGCGCGATGCAATTCCCAAAGGCTTTCTTTGAAAGCTGGGGAAAATTGCTCCGCAAGGGCTCCGTCGGCGCCGACGTCACCCATATGTGAGGACTGACTTCCTGCTTGGTCCTGGAGAAACTATGCTATCTCCAAGAACAAGCAGGAATGTAGTCTTCACATATGGGGACTTCCTAACTTTAGATGCCAGGGAGAAACCCCAGAAGTTGTGTGTCCCTGTGAAAGGGCTCCACTTCCCCCCATGTATCTCTGGCATCCAACCAGGGATGGTGGGTAGGAGTTGATTAGGTATGGAACAGGTGTTGGAGAACAGCCTGACCAAACAAGGCATCCCGGTGGGAGTCCTTCTCCAAGCAGTAATGGGCTGTGAAGGTATGAACCGAGGCCCAAGTGGCTGCTCGACAGATGTCGTCAATAGACACAGAGTGCAGATGAGCCACTGAAGCTGCCATGGCTCTCACATTGTGGCCTTTTACTTACAAAGAACACAGCAACATAGAAAGTCCTTCCAACTCTTTGTTGCTTTTGATCCTTCTCATTTGGGACTTCCAGTCTCCAAGAGAACACTGTCCAACTGGATTGCACAGTGTATCTCTGATAGGCAAAGGAGATACACTGTGCAATCCAGCTGGACAGTGTTCTCTTGGAGACTGGAAGTCCCAAATGAGAAGGATCAAAAGCAACAAAGAATTGGGAGGACTTTCTATGTTGCTGTGTTCTTTGTAAGTAAAAGGCCAAAGCTCTTTTACAGTCCAAAGTATGAAGATTCCTTTCCGCATTTGATGCATGAGGCCTTGGAAAAAACACAGGCAGGTAGACCGCTTGGTTAAGATGAAAAGGAGAGACCACCTTTGGCATAAAGTGTGGATGAGTCCTAAGGACTACCTCGTCATGATGGAACCTTGTATAAGGTGGATCAGCCACTAGTGCTTGCAACTCACTGATGCGACATGCTGATGTGATTGCAATGAGAAAGATAACTTTCCAAGAAAGGAATTTCAAGGAGGTAGTAGCTAAGGGTTCGAAAGGTGGTTTCATGAGCTGGCCAAGAATCAGATTTAAGTCCCATGCTACTGGTGAGAGAGTTAGAATCTATAGCATTAAATGAGAGGTTAGATATGATTGCACTCTCAGAGACATGGTGGAAGGAGGATAACCAGTGGGACACTGTGATACCTGGATACAAACTATATCGTAATGATAGAGCTGATCAAATTGGTGGAGGGGTTGCGCTCTATGTTAGAGAGGGCATTGACTCAGAAAGGATTAAAGTTTTGCAGGGAACAAAATTTGCTGTAGAATCTCTATGGATTGAAATTCCATTTATGAAGGGGAAGGTGATGGCAGTGGGAGTATACTATCGACCGCCTGGCCAGAATGAACAAATGGATGATGAAATGCTCAAAGAAATAAAGGAAGCTAACAAAAGTCACAACAGAGTAATAATAATGGGTGACTTCAATTACCCCGGTATCGACTGGGTCAGTGTCACAGCAGGACAAGCTAAAGAGATAAAGTTTCTAGATGAAATAAATGACTGCTTCTTGGACCAGCTGGTTCATGAACCGACCAGAGGGGAAGCCATACTGGACCTAGTCCTTAGTGGAACGCCAGATCTGATGCAAGAAATAAGGGTGCTGGGACCACTTGGCAATAGTGATCATAGTATGATCATGTTTGATTTAATTAGTGGAGGACAGATAGTAAAGGAATCCACAGTACCACCTTTAACTTTCGAAAGGGAGACTATGATAGAATGAGGAATATAGTTAGGAAAAAACTAAAAGGAGCGGTTCCAAAGGTTAAAGACTTACAGCAAGCTTGGGTGTTATTTAAAAATACTATCCTCGAAGCCCAGACCAGCTGTATTCCACGCATTAAGAAAAGTGGAAGAAAGTCCAAAAAACTGCCAGCATGGTTTAAAGGTGAGGTCAGAGAGGTTGTTGCTGCCAAAAAAGCAACCTTCAGGAAATGGAAAAAAGAGCCAAATGATGAAAACTGGAAACAGCACAAGCACTGGCAAGTTAAATGCAAAGCATTGATAAGGCAGGCAAAGCGGGAATTTGAGAAGAAACTTGCTACGGAAGCAAAAACACGAAATAAAGACTTTTTCAAGTACATTCGTAGCAAAAGGCCTGTGAGAGAGTCAATTGGACCATTAGATGATAGAGGGGTAAAAGGGGCAGTAAGAGGAGACAAGGCTATAGCAGAGAGACTGAATGAATTCTTTGCTTCGGTCTTTACTGAGGAAGATGTAGGGATGTTACCCAAGACTGAAGTGGTATTTAAAGGTGATACTGCAGAGGAATTGAGAGAAATATCGCTACACCGGGAAGATATATTACAACTATTTGATAAACTGAATAGTAGCAAATCACCTGGACCGGATGGTATACATCCCAGAGTGTTGAAAGAACTGAAATATGAGATTGCAGACCTGCTATTGGCAATCTGTGAACTTTCATTAAAATCATCTGTAATACCTGAAGATTGGAGGGTCGCCAACGTAACACCAATTTTTAAAAAGGGTTCCAGGGGTGACCCGGGAAATTACAGACCGGTGAGCTTGACATCAGTACCAGGGAAAATGGTAGAAACCATCATAAAGAACAAACTTACACAGCATGTAGATAGTCATGGCCTAATGGGAGACAGCCAACATGGCTTTAGACAAGGAAGATCTTGTCTTACTAATCTGATATGTTTTTTTGAAGGTGTGCATAAACAGGTAGACAAAGGTGAGTCTGTTGATATAGTGTATCTGGACTTTCAGAAAGCTTTTGACAAGGTCCCCCATCAGAGACTTTTGGCGAAGCTAAAACGTCATGGGATAGGAGGCAGTGTACTATTGTGGATCGGGAACTGGTTAAAAGATAGAAAGCAGAGGGTAGGGCTAAATGGCCAATATTCCCAATGGAAAAAGGTGAATAGTGGAGTACCCCAGGGATCTGTACTGGGTCCGCTACTTTTTGACATATTCATAAATGACCTGGAAAAGGGAATAACTAAGTGAGGTTATCAAATTTGCAGATGACACAAAACTGTTTAAAGTAAAACCCAAGAGGATTGTGGAAAACTGCAGGAGGATCTGGATAAATTGGAAGACTGGGCATCCAAATGGCAGATGAAATTTAATGTGGACAAGTGCAAAGTTATGCACCTAGGAAAGAACAACCCACACTACAGTTACACGATGCAAGGCTCCACATTAGAAACCACCACCCAGGAAAAAGATTTAGGAGTCATCGTGGATAACATGTTAAAACCCTCCGCCCAGTGTGCAGCGGCGGCCAAGAAAGCAAATAGAATGCTAGGTATCATAAGGAAAGGGATGGAGAATAAAACAAAGGATATTATAATGCCTCTGTATCGCTCCATGGTACGACCGCACCTTGAATATTGTGTGCAATTCTGGTCACCGTATCTTAAAAAGGACATAGCGTTATTAGAAAAAGTACAGAGAAGAGCCACCAAATTGGTGAAGGGGATGGAAGGCTACGCCTATGAAGAGAGGCTAAAAAGGTTAGGGCTCTTTAACCTGGAAAAGAGACGGCTGAGGGGAGATATGATAGAGGTCTATAAATTAATGAATGGAGTGGAACGGATAAACGTGGATCAATTGTTTACGCTATCAGAATATAGAAAGACTAGGGGACATGTAATGAAGCTACAGGGTAAACTATTTAAGACAAATAAGAGAAAATATTTTTTCACTCAACGTGTAATCAAACTCTGGAATCTGTTACCAGAGGATGTAGTAAGGGCTGTTAGTATAGCTGGGTTTAAAAAAGGTTTGGACAAGTTCCTGGAGGAAAGGTCCATAAACCACTATTAAAAAGGGACCCAGGATATCAATGCTTGACCCAGTACAAGCATTGTGGAACCTGTGTCTTTTGGGGATATTGCTAGGTACGTATGACCTAGGTTGGCCACTGTTGGAAACAGGATACTGGGCTTGATGGACCTCGGTCTGACCCAGTATGGCATGTCTTATGTTCTTATGTAATGGGAAGCTTAGTTAGAAGACCTCTCATAAATCTTGCTATGAGAGGATGGGAGGAAATAGGTTGTCCATTTAAAGGCTTGAAAGAAGACGCAATAGCACTTAAATGGACTCTGAGTTAGCTTTAAGTCGTGCATTGGATAAATGAAGGAGATACTCCAGTAATGATTCCAGAGATATCGCAAGGGGGTTAAGACCCTTCTGCGAGCACCATATGGTAAAACATTTCCACTTGAAAGAATAAGAGCGTCTTGTGGAAGGTTTTCTAGAAGCATAAAGGATATCCTTTACTTGCTGAGGAAGGTTAAGATACTGAAGATCTAGGCCTTCAGCAACGAAGCCCTGAGATGCAGAGACTGGGGATTGGGATGCCATAATATTCTGTCCTCTTGAGATAGGAGACCTGGGGCAGAGCCTAACTGCAGAGAAGGAGCTTGAGAGAGATGCAGAAGCAGAGGGTACCACACTTGCCGTGGCCAATGTGGAGCTATGAGAATCATACGACCTCTGTCTCTCTGAAGCTTGAACAGGGTTTTGGGAATCAGGGGAATGGGTGGAAAGGCGTACAGTAAGTCTTGACCCCAATGAAGGAGGAAAGCATCCCTGGCCTGAGAGCCCTGTGCCGGAATTCTGGAACAGAACCGGGGAAGTTTGGCATTCAACAGGCTTGCAAAGAGGTCTATGTCCGGGGTTCCCCAAATTTGAAAAATCTTGGCCACCTGGTCTGCACTTAGAGACCATTCATGTGGAAGCAGAACTCGACTGTCTGCCCAAGAGTTTTGGATACCTGGATGATACACTGCCAGGAGATGAATCTGATGCTCTCTGGCGAAGACCCATAGTCGCAAAGCTTCGCTGCAAAACGACAGAGAGCCTGTTCCTCCCTGCTTGTTCACGTAGAACATGGCTACTTGATTGTCCGCCTGAATGAGGACTGTCTTGTAGCTGAGCAGGGTGTGGAACACTCACAGAGCAAGAAAGATTGCTCTGAGCTCCAAGAGACTGATGTGTAGATGAGTCTCCTGTGGAGTCCAAGTGCCTTGGGTGGAGAGGTCTTGCAGATGAGATCCCCAACCCATCGGAGAAGCATCTGTTGAGAGTTGCCTGGGGTAAAGGTTGTTGAAATGGGGACCCCAGCAACAGGTTTTGAGAGGACTGCCACCATTGGAGAGACAAAATAAGGCGATTTGTGTTTGCTATTTTGTCTGACAGGCACCCTGATGCCTGGGTCCATTGAGTGGATAAAGTCCACTGGGCTGCTCTCATATGGAGGCGAGCATAAGGAACCACATGCACGGTAGATGCCATGTGGCCTAGTAGTTGTAACATTTCTCGAGCAGTGAGATGAGGCTTTAGCACTGCTTGAGAAGCTAACTGTACCATGCGAAGGCAACGGGCTTGGGGAAGATAGGCCCTTGCTTTTCTGGTATCCAGCAAAGCTCCTATGAACTCTAGAGACTGAGTGGGAGTTAGACTGGATTTTGTGATGTTTATGACCAGACCCAAATACTGAAGGATACGCATTGTGCAAGATAGAGAAATCCTGGCCTCTGACTCTGACTGGGCTCGAATGAGCCAGTCGTCTAAGTAGGGGAAGACGAATATTCCTAGAGTGCGAAGAAATGCTGCTACCACAGCCATGCATTTCGTGAACACCCTTGGTGCTGAGGCCTGGCCAAAAGGAAGCACCCTGTATTGTTAGTGCTTTCCTTGGACAAGGAACTGAAGGAACTTTCTGTGAGTTAGATGGATGAGAACTTGAGTGTACGCATCCTTGAGATCTAGAGAACAAAGCCAATCCTGACTCTGAAGGTATGGCAGCAGAGTTCCCAGAGAAATCTTGAATTTCTCTTTGAACAGGAATTTGTTCAATTCTCTGAGGTCTAAAATAGGTCTTTCCCCCCCTGTTTTCTTTGGGATAAGGAAATAGGGGGAGTAAAACCCTGTACCCTGTTGAGGAATGGGTACCTCTTCTATTGCCCCTTGGGCAAGAAGCATAGTGACCTCTTGATCTAACAGATTGATGAGAGAGGTTTGAGAACTGAACTGTCTTACCATTGTGGGAGGGGGAATGCAAATAAAATGAAGTTTGTACCCCTCTTTTATAATGGAGAGTCCAATGTTCTGCTGTTATCTGCCCCATGTGGGGGCAAAGTGACACAACCTTCCTGGAATGGTGGAAAGCTTTGGTCCATTGAGAACCAGGAAGGCTAAGTTCTCTAGATGAAAGTCAAAGGCCTTGTGGAGGCTGAGACTGCTGGGACGGTTGAGGCTTAGCAGTCTTTGCTTTCCTTTGTTTAGATAGTTGCTGACTCTTCCGAGCAGGCTGACCTGCGGAACGTCCCTGCTGGGAATAAGAAGGGTAAAACCTCTTCTTTTTTGAGAAACAGAAATTAGACCTTACCTGCTAATTGTCTTTCCTGGAGATCTCTCCGGGCCAGTCCGGGAACAAGAGGGTTGTCAATCTTCTCCAGCAACTGAAGACTGAAAACTGAAGTTTTGTAGATCTGGTATCTGGCTCCCCCTGCTGGCCAACCCTCAGTCTATTCTTATCTAAGCAGTTGAAGAACATAAGCCAAAAGCAAAGAAAACAATTAACATTGCGAACCTATCAAGCAGTGACCAACAGACATATGTTGAACCTATGTATATAAGTATGTTATGTCATGTTACTTTTTTTTTTTTCTCAAGTGCACCTAAAAACGACCTCGAGGAAGCCCCACAGACCACCCCAAGGCTAACGCAGCGAAACGCAACAAATGCAGTGAAACGCAACTCCAGCTGTACTGAAGACCGACTGGCCAATATACGAAGCTGCGTACCTTCCCTAGGCACTCGCGCCACTATGAAATCTGGCAAATGACACGGGTGGGTCCTGGACTGGCCCGGAGAGATCTCCAGGAAAGACAATTAGCAGGTAAGGTCTAATTTCTGTTTCCTTCTCGTCTCTCCGGGCCAGTCCAGGAACAAGAGGGAAGTACCAGAGCAGTATCTAACCACGGGAGGGACCCGCCAGGCCCGCTATGATGGCCGAAGCCCCCACATTTGCGTCTCCCCTGGCCCCAACATCCAATCTGTAATGCTTAGCGAACGTGTGGAGCGACGACCACGTAGCCGCCCGACAAATATCAGCAGGTGGAACCAAAGCATATTCGGCCCAAGAAGTCGCTTGGCTCCGAGTAGAATGAGCTCGAAGCCCCTCTGGAGGTGGCTTTCCATCTGCCTGATATGCCACCACTATCGCCTGCTTTACCCATCTAGCGATCGATGCCTTGGAAGCTGCCTCCCCTTTCCGAGGCCCTCCAAACAACACAAATCTTTCTGTTCTGCGAAAAGGTTTAGTCTTCCTAAGGTATCTCTTGAGCAATTTACCCAAATCCAAGTTTTTCAAAACAGCATCAATAGGGAGACCGTCCACGTTTCTAAAGATGGGAAGCGAAATAGCTTGATTCATATGGAAAGTGGATACCACCTTTGGAAGAAACGAAGGCACCGTCCGCAAGAGGACCCCCTCCTCCAAAAATTGAAGATACGGAGCCCTACAGGAAAGAGCTTGGAGATCCGAAATTCGTCTAGCCGAACACAAGGCCACCAGGAAGGCAACATTCCAAGAGAGCTCTCTGAGCGATATGTCCTTAGCCGGATGAAAGGGAGGCCGCGCCAAAACCTCAAAAACTAGATTCAAATCCCAAGGTGGAACCACAGTACGAAGAGGTGGACGTATGTTCCGTATCGCTCTCAGGAACTGAAGAACATCTGGATGAGCCGACAGCCCAGTCCCTTTCAGAGACCCTTGAAAACATGAAACGGCCGCTAAATGAACCCTAATGGTACTAAGGGCTAACCCCTTATCCAGCCTATCCTGCAGGAAGGTCAATACGTGCGGTACCAAGGCGCCACGCAGACGGAGGTTCCGATCTGCGCACCAAGTCTCAAAAACTCACCAAACTCTGACATAAGCCAGGGACGTGGACCTTCTTCTGGCTTGCAACATAGTAGCCACAACCGAAGCCGAATACCCTCTACGTATTAACCTGTCCCTTTCAAGAGCCAAGCCGTAAGAGAAGTGATCCACATCTGGCATGAGCAGAGGCCCCTGAACCAACAGGTTCGCTCGCAAAGGCAGCTTCCAGGGACTGGCTATGAGAAGGAGAACTAGATCTGCATACCACGCTCTCCTGGGCCAATCTGACGCAATGAGAATTACTCGACCGCAATGACGCGCGATCCGCTGAACGACTCTGCCGACCATTGGCCATAGCGGAAAAACAAAGAAGTACCCTGCTCGGCCACGGCTGAGCGAGGCCATCGAGACCCTCCGACATGCGCTCCCTGCGCCTGCTGAAAAACCGATGTGCTTTGGCATTGTCGAAGGTGGCCATCAGGTCCATCACCGGCTGACCCCACCTGAGGGACAAGTCAGGAAAAACTGCGGCGTTCAGCTCCCATTCTCCGGGATCCACCACGTGCCAGCTGAGGAAGTCCGCTGTCACATTGTCTCGACCTGCTACATGCGCCACCGACAGGGCAACCAGATGCTCCTCCGCCCAGGACATCAGCTGCTGACTCTCCTCCAACAACACTGCACTCCCTGTTCCGCCTTGCCGGTTGATATAGGAGACCGTTACCGCATTGTCGGAGAAAACTCGCACTGCTTTTCCCTCGACCAGAGGAAGAAACTCTCGAAGAGCCAACGAAACCGCTCTGAGCTCCAACAGGTTGATGGAACAATCCTTTCTCTGGTGGCCAAACCCCTTGAGCAAAGGTTCCCCGACAATGAGCCCCCCAGCCCACGAGGCTGGCATCCGTAGTTACTAGCACCCAGTCCGGCTGGCGTAAGGGAACTCCTGCTCCCAAGTGAACGGGATCCAACCACCACTGAAGACTTATGGTGACATTGTGTAACCTGGGCAACTTGCAGTCCAGAGGTTGCTCCTGAGGAGACCATCTGGAAAGCAAGGCCTGTTGCAACGGCCGCATGTGGGCTCTTGCCCACGGTACAAGATCCAAGGCTGCCGCCATGGACCCCAGGAGCTGCAGATAACGCCACACTGTTGGTGCTTTGAGACGCAAGATGTTTCTCACTTGCAACAAAATCTTCTGCACTCCGGCAGAAAAACCGCCCCTAAATCGGTATCGAAAATTGCCCCCAAGTGCAGGAGCCGCATGACCGGCTGCAACTGACTCTTGGCTTGGTTTACCACCCAACCCAGTTGCTCCAGAAGGCTCACCACCCGCGCCGTAGCCGAAAGAGACTCAGACACTGACGGTGCCCGAATTAGCCAGTCATCAAGATAGGGACATACGAGAACGCCCTCCCTTCTTAAAGCCGCTGCTACCACCACCATCACTTTCATGAAGATGCACAGCGCCGTCACCAGGCCAAACGGTAAAGCTCGAAACTGGAAATGTCCCATGTGCACCGCAAAGCGTAGAAATTTCTGGTGCTCTGATCTTATAGGGATATGGAGATAAGCCTCCGTGAGATCTATGGACGTTAAGACTTCGTTCGGTTGCACTGACCGAATAACCGACCGAAGCGTCTCCATGCGGAAATGCGGAACTCTCAAGCAGCAGTTCACGTTCTTTAGATCCAGAATAGGTCGAAAAGATCCCTCCTTCTTGGGCACCACAAAATAAATGGAGTATCGACTGAACCCTAACTGGTTTGGAGGAACCGGAACAACCGCCTGCAGATGTAACCACCGCCGAAGGGTATCCGTAACCGCTGTTTGCTTTTCCACCGAACCACATGGAGACACCACGAAAGCATCTGCCAGCGGACGAGCGAATTCGAGAGAATATCCTTCGCGGATAATTTCTAGGACCCACTGGTCGGACGTTATGGTGGCCCAGGCAGAAAGGAAGGCTTGAAGCCATCCCACCCACCGGGAGTTCCGCCTGGACCAACCGCACTTCATTGGGGTTTCTTTGCAGTATTTTGCTGGGCTCCGAAATAACCTCTTCCGAAGCCTCGCGCCCCACGAAAGGACTGTCCTCTGGCCGCAAAGCAACCCCTTTGGTACGGGGCAAAATAGGAACCTCTGAATCTGCGAAAATCCCGAGACACACTCCTGTGCAAATTGCTAGGCTTTTGAGATTTTGGCCGGTCCTCTGGAAGTCGACCGCCTTTAGAATCTCCAAGATCCCTGACAATCTTCTCCAACGCTGCCCCAAACAGCAGTGAACCCTTGTATGGAAGCTTACTGAGCCGCGCCTTGGAAGAGGCGTCCGCCGCCCAATTCCTCAACCAAAGAAACCTCCTAGCCGCAACTACCGCTGCCATGGACTTTGCCGAAATCCGCACAAGATCGTAGAAGGTATCTGCTAGGTAAGCTGCCGCCGACTCTAGTTTTGCGTCTTCGTCCTGCTCCGATCAGGGGAGAGAACCCCCCTGGATCCAACGAAAGGAGGCCCGGGAGACATACGCTCCACAGATAGCCGCTCGCAGCGACAGCGCACAAGACTCAAAAGCCTGTTTTAACAAGGTTTCCAATTTCCTATCTTGTAGATCTTTCAGAGCCGCGTCGCCCTCCACAGGAATAGTCGTTTTCTTGGTGACCGCTGAGACCAAGGCATCCACCTTAGGCATCTTCAGTAACTCTTGCTCCTCTTGCGGCAAAGGATACAACCGGCCGATAGCCCGTGCTCCTCTCAAAGAAGCCTCCGGACATTCCCACTCAGATTCTACCATCTGTTTCATGACTCTGTGCACAGGGAAACACCTCTGCTCTGTCTTAAAGCCCTGGAGAAGAGGATCCTCTAAAGGCTCTTCCTGAGCCGCTGGCAAAGCAATATTCAAGGCTGATAAAGTCTGGGCAATAAGCGCTCCTAACTCCTCCTTTCTAAAAACCCTAAACATATTGGGATCATCGCTGGACCCGAACTCAGCCTCATCCAAATCGGCAGTCCACTCCATACCGGAATCGGAGAGGAGTTCGCCTTCCTCCACTCCTGGGAGCTCCGAGACATGCTGATCAGCCTTATCTGCACTAATCTCCGGTCCGTGGGCTACTCTAGATGAACCTTCTCCTGGATCCGAATGGGAAGGCTTATTCTCTAAGCTTTGCCCGGCTCCAGGGACAGAGCCCTTCTCCTGAGCTTGTTGCCACTTTAAACAATAAGCCTGATGGAGAGCCAAAATAAAATCAGCAGAAAAAACAGATTTTAAACCCTTGTGAACTTCAGACAGAGAATGTGGAGGAGCTTCCCCCACCTGTTCTTGTCTTTTCGACTTGGCTCTTTTTCACGGGCTTTTCCTAAGGAGCTGGCAGAACGGGAGCATCAAGCACTATTTATTCACTTTGCACTTCAGGCTACCATACACACAATAGAACCGACTCCCGCCTCACCCAGATAACTCCTACACATAACAACAATCCAGAACAAAGGATCAAAATGTGAAAACACTGTATTCTTGTCAAATATCAAATCTTGATGTAACCTATTCAATGCATATTTAATTTGTATAATTATGTAGATAGTTATCCCCAGTTCACACCCAGTTTATCTTCCCTGTTATCTGTAAACCTAGATCAGTCATGTATTGACAGGTATATTGTTGTTCAATGTAAATCGCACTGATGACGAATAGTGCGGTATATAAAAAATGTTAAATAAAATAAATAACTGTAATGGCTGACGTTCCCGCCAATTCTAAACTGCCCTGAGGGCGTCCCTCTGAGGTACTTTCCATGACCGCCAAAAAGCAGAAACCAAACAAAGTACCCCAAAGCCAAGCTAGAAATGACATCTCTGAAAAGAAAAAAGCAGCAAAACCGATAAATGACCCGGCACAGCAGCACTCAGCGCGAGAAAAGCGGAAGCGCCGACAACAAAGAAAAAACCACCGACAATCAAGTTCTGCCCCGACAGGATTAAAAAGCGTTCAACATACCTGAAACAAAGGCCAAACTGCTCGGAATTATTACTTCTGCCAAGTTACTCTCCCCCACTGCTAGTGGTCGAGGAAACTTAAGCCCGAGGTCGGCAGGATGGTTTCTGGGGCTCCCAGCACCTCTCTGCTTCCTCTACTGGTAACCGGAGCTGCTGAGTAAGGCAGGCTCTGCCTTGCTAGCTCCGTTTTTCAATTAAAGCATTTGAATCAATTTGTGGAGGTGAACCCTGCTAGGGCTCTTCCCTCATAATCACTGCCTGAAAGTAAAATAAAGAAAATAAAGAAAAACCTCCACACTCTAAGGGCTTTCTCGGGAGCCAGCCAGGCTTCTGTCCCTTCCAGCTGCTGAGGACTGAAAGACTGAGGGTTGGTCAGCAGGGGGAGCCAGATACCAGATCTACGAAACTTCAGTTTTCAGTCCTCAGTTGCTGGAGAAGATAGACAACCCTCTTGTTCCTGGACTGGCCCAGAGAGACGAGAAGGAAGAATGGTTTCTTGAAAGATTTCTTCCTTGCAGGATCAGCTGTGGCTTTGGATAATCTATCCAAAGTGGCGTTATCAGCATCCAACTCATTGGCCTTTTCTTGCCAATTTTTGCCGAATAGATTCTCACCTGTACAAGGAATATTGCCCAGTTTGTCCTGCACCCAGAGCTCCAAATCGGATGCCTGGAGCCAGGCAATTCTACGTGCACCTATGGCAATGGCAGAGGTTCTGCTTATGCACTCAAAACAGTCAAAACACACCTTTGTATATAGTTTCCCCTATTTGCCAAGTTTATACTCCCTGTTAAATGTAATGACCAGACATATGTAAATTGTCGGATATTTTCTGTTCAATGTGAACCGCGCTGATGTCTAATAGTGCGGTATATAAGAATTGTTAATAAATAAATAAATAAATAAATAAATAAAAGCTGCACGATTGACAAATTTAGAAACATCCTGGGCATGTTTAACTAGTGTGAGAAAATCCTGCCTCTTATCTTCAGGAAGAGGAGGGATCAAAACCTCTAAATCTCCTGTGACTTCCTTAAGGAACATTCCCATATATAAAATATAGGAACTGATCCTGGCAGAAAGCATGGAAGCCTGGAAAGTATGACGTCCAAAGGCATCCAAAGTTCTACACTCACATCCTGGAGGATTAGAGGCATGCCTCTTTGCACTCCTGATCCTTCTCATAGCTGACTCCACTACAATAGAGTGGTGAGGCAGCTGAGTCTTCTGGTAACCAGGACACGGAGGAACCCGATACATGGTATCAAGTCAACGGGAGTGAGGAGAGGTGGTAAGGGGGGTTTTCCCACATTCTTAACATGAGATCATGTAAGATCGCATGGATAGGCAAGGTAGCTGCCTCCTTAGGAGCTTTGGAATATTGTAGAATCTCCAACTCCTTTGCCCTGGGTTCTGTCTCAGGAGCCACAGTAATGGACAGACCTCGAGCCACCTCCCTGATAAAATCCTGAAAGGAGATATCTTCTGGAGAAGACGTCCTACGTTTGAAAGAGGAAGGCTCCTCGGGGAGAAGTATTCTGGTACCGACAGAACTGTCAGAATCCTCAGACTCCTCCGAGGATTCAAAGTACCTCCTGTCCGGATGCTCTTGTAGAGCCCGATACCCGTACCGACTGAAGTCGGTGCCGGGGGGAATCGGTACCGGTGTATCGGTACCGGAAGGCATAACTTGAATGGGTGCCGGCAATGCTGACACCGATGTCGATGCTATCGGTACCGGTACGGATGCCAGCGTCAGTACCGGCTGAACTGTCTGACACGGTTCCGAGGGTGTCAATGCCACAAGGAAAGCCGCCAGACTGCGTTCAATAGCCAGGAACCTCTGGTCTATCGAAGCTGCCGATGCCTGGGTATCGGTACCGGTGAAGACAGCCAGTACCCCAGAGCATGGCACCAGTAGTTCTGCCGAGGTTGAGGCCTCGAGAACATCCTGGAGCCCCGATAATGCTTTGGAAGCCGAAGCCTCCCGCCGGGGCAATTTTGCTGGTACAGAACCCTCAAAGGCAACGCCAGAGGCATCTTGATGCTTAGGAGATCTACCCTTTGAGGACAGGCTGAACTTATGTTTAGTTACCTGAGATCCATGGGAGCAAGACGAAGCCCTGGAAGACGTTGATGCCACAGAGACTGCATCGGAGGGAAAAAGGGTGCTGAGCTTAGCAGCCTGGTTTTGTCGACCCCTCTTGGACATCATGGTACAAGCCATACACTCCGAAATGGAGTGGTCAGGACATTTAAGACACCACTCATGGGTGTCGGAGATGGTACCGCCACACGGTGCACGCCTTGAAACCCGAAGCGGGTTTTTCACATAATGGAGGAAATTTTGGGCCTAAGGCCCAAAATGGCGCATGAACCCGAGGAAGAAAAAAATTGGAATTTTTTTTTTTTTTTTTTTTTTTAGGCAAAAGAAGAACCGGCGGTACCGGTATAGCGTCGAGGAAGGCAGACGCGACCACAAAAAAGAAGAATAAGGAAAGTTTTCTGCGGTGACAGAAACGACGACCTGCTGGCTCCGCGGAAAACAAAGAACTGGAGAGAGGCAGTTGGGAAAGGCAGGAAGGCAGCACGCAGGCGCTGTGGGATACTCCCAAAAGCTTTCTAATTGGATGCTGGGGAGCGTTCCCGCGCAAGCTCCGTCAGTACCGACGATACCCATATGTGAAGACTACATTACTGCTTCAGCACAGCTGCGCTGTGCTAGGGTGGAGCACTCATCAAAGCAGAATAAAGGTAGAGTTTATTCTACAGAGAATTATCCTCATCCTCAGTTTCATCTGAGAGATCCTCAGAATCAGCTTGGATATCCTCAGCTTGGACGTCTTCATCATCTGGAGGGGATCATCAGGAACAGAAGCCAGACCGGACGGACAGAGAGGGCAAGAAACCCTTTGGAAGAAAGAAGAGAAAAGCATTTGGGAGGTCTAAAGGAGTCCAGAGCAGTACGTATACTGGAAGGTATTCCAAGGGCCAGCATACACCATTGGACTGGGGAAAGCCAGAGGAATGGTGCTGCAGAGCTAGGAATCTCCAGAGGGTACCTGTGAGGGAGACGGCTGCACTTGGAAGGGACCCTAGGACCCGTGCCAGAAGGTATGTGAAGAGAGATCCAGTGTCCAGGGATCTGGATTGGAAGGCTGGACATAAGAACTGGACTACATACTGGCCAGGCTATTTAGAGAGGAACTCTAACAGCAATGGAAGCTCAGGTATGAACACTGATCTATGCCCTAGCTATAACCTTGAAAGACAGCAGGGAAACAAGTATTCTCCTGAGAGTGCTACATTGAGAAATTCCTCTGTGCCAATCCATGATATTGAACCCATGATTGTTGAAGGGGGAGCGGTCTTAGATACAGGCTGTGAATATATGGATTGCTCTCTGTCTAAACTCCTTTGGTAATTTACTGTTACAAAGTACAACCACCATCACAAAGAAATACAAACTTGTTCTTTAATCTACTCAGAAAAGCTCCTGAATAGGTTTTGAGCCACGCAGTAGAAAGCAAGCCAGTTAAGGGGTTTCAGCTGGGTAACTGCTAGCAATTGAGCCTTACCTAATTGCTTGTGAGCTCTGAGGAAATCACTTCTGAGTCTATGTGTGAAGATATAAGAAGTTAACCTGAAAAGAACAGTTTTTCCCTACTTTGTGGGTTTTGTTTGTTGATTAAAGCACTGCTAAGAAAATATTAGCTAGAGCCTACAGAAAAGACCAGTTTGTTACCAACCAGGTCTTTATTTTTTTGCTTTGATTGCCTGACAAGTTCAGCTGTTTTCCTGATTTTGTTTTTTTCTAAGTTTAACACTGAAAGCAAGTATCCTGTTTGATGTGCTACCAAGCATATCTGTGTTGGGAGAAATAACCCCATAAATAAATATCTTATTGGCTTTACACTCAAGCACAACTAATTATTGTGAGCGACTGTGTCTGGTGTGAATGGACTGCATTTCCCACAATCCCTTGCAAATCATATTGATATATGCCTTTGCCAAGACTGTGAACATTCTCACCCAGGCACCCGTCTGACACATTTTACGCAATGACACCTATTTACTAACAAGCATTAACAGCATTAGTGCGCACTGATGTGGTAGCATATGTTAGTAAAGCTGGCCCTAATTTTATTAAATTCTGCCAATGAAAATGCAGATCCTATTTTTTAATGTACTATACAGCTAAAACTGGTACTCCCCAGTTTCAATGAAGTTATTTTCTCTTTCCACAAACACATGGTATGTAACACTTAATGGCAAGTTACTGACTGAATTCTTTCAAAGACACTGGGCACTCCCCTATAAGCTTTTGATGCTCAATGTTGAAAATGGGGCCAGTGCAACACCACAAAATCTTTTCAGGTTCACAAAGCATAATTAACTTATTTTCTTGTGAGAGTTTATGAAGTTCTCTTCTTTTAGGCTATTT
Source organism: Ichthyophis bannanicus (assembly GCA_033557465.1). Lineage (NCBI taxonomy): Eukaryota > Metazoa > Chordata > Amphibia > Gymnophiona > Ichthyophiidae > Ichthyophis > Ichthyophis bannanicus. The sequence continues at coordinate 238,985,184 of CM066040.1, forward strand.
TAGTCACAACTAGAAAAATCTGAAGTTACTCTTACGTCTGGATCTGCCATTCAGTTTCTCATATGGATACATAGGGAACATATGGAATTTGATTTACCTTACTCCTCCTTCCTCAAAAGCCCAAAGAGAATACATTGAGTTAACTGTAGGTATTTTCCTCCCCGGAGGGCTTACAATTTAGGTTTGTACCCTAGGCAATAGAGGGGTTAAGTGACTTGCCCAAAATCACAGGGGCAGCAGTGAGATTTTAGCCTGGTTTCCCTGGTTCTCAGCCCACTGTTCTAATCATCAGGCTGCTATTCCACACAGTGCTATAGTATCAATGGGTTAAATCTCTTATTTTTGCAAAATACAGAAAGTATGACAGTAGACAAAGGTCTACAAGGCTCGTTCAGTGTGCCCAATTCTTTTCCAATTGCAGTACCACAAATGTCATTTGATCCCTGGCTCTCTCTTTACATCTTACTCCTGCTAGAAATCTGCACATCAAACTCAAAATTCTGTAGCAAAAGGTCTCAATTATGCAAACTTCTGCATGCGTTCTTTTTTAAAATTTTAATTTAGTAAATGTTCAAATATACACAAGTATCCACTTGCTTAAGCATGGAGATATCAACAAAACAATATATAGCAAGTATATTGAAAAAGAAATAAGAAGCTAAACAGTCCTCTTATACCTCAAATTATAGAAAAATAGGGGAGGAGGAGAGAAAAGTGGAAAATTTCAGGAAAAAGAAATAAGGAAAACAAGCCAAAAGTGGTAAACACTAAGTATTGCTTATACACTAGAATCCTGCCTTTTCTGTTGGGGTGCGCCGAAGGCTAACCTGTCAGCTTTTTAACATCCAAAAAAAGATCTAAGCTGCTCCAGTACAAAGAACATATAGCGGATATTCATGAACCTAATACATTTACAAGGATATCTAAGTTGAAAAACAGCCCTCAAGCTCAGGGCCTCTGAACGTAAAGCCAAGGAAGGTTTTCTCCTTTCCTGATTGACACATGCCACATCAAGAAACATGTGCACCAGATGACTACAAAAAAGCATAGTTACTCACCTGTAACAAGTGTTCTCCTGGGACAGCAGGAATCAGTCCTCACATATGGGTTATGTCAGCGCCGGAGTCCACATGGAGCAAATCCCCAGCTTTCGAAGAAAGCCTTTGGGAGTTGCCATCATGCATGCGTGGTCCACTTCCCGCCCAAAGGGGCCATCTTGCTCAGTCAAATGACATAGCTAAAGATGGCAAAGAAAAAAAAATCCCACTGAAGATAGGACTGCAACTCCAGGGGGAGGAGGAAGGGTTGTGAGGACTGATTCCTGCTGTCCCAGAACACCTGTTACAGTAACTATGCTTTCTCCAGGAACAAGCAGGAAGTCAGTCCTCACACATGGCACTCCCCAGCTACAGGCTACCATGAACCCATAGCCAAAAAAGGCTCCCTCATCGAGAGCCACGAGCAGCTGCAGAAGAAAACTCTCAGCTGTCAAGGATTATCACTCCGGTAGCCTGAACACAGAAGGGTCAGAGGGCAGGAGTTGCCTAGACCTCAAAAAGATTACAGCCTGGCCGAAGGCACTGTCCCATCAGGACTCCCTATCCAGGCAGTAATGAGCTGTGAAGGTATGAACCGAATACCAGGTGGCGGCCCAGCAGGTCTGCCAGAGGACCGGAACGCAGATGAGCCACTGAGGTTGCCATAGCCCTGACCTTGTGAGCTGTGACACGGCCTTCCGCCACCCATGTAGACAGCGCATGCTTGGTCACCGCTTGCCCCAGATTACTGGGGTCGTAGAAAACAAAAAGCCAAGATGCTTTCCAGTGGCCTTGGGTGCGTTGAATATAGAAAGATAAGGCCCTCCTACAGTCTAGGGTATGGAGGACAGCCTCAGCGCAACCGGCGTGCGGTCTGGGAAAGAAGGTAGGGAGGACCACCTCCTGACTGAGGTGGAATGAGGACACCACCTTTGGAAGAAACTTGGGGTGTGTGCGAAGCACTACCCTATTCTTGTAGAACCTGGTATAAGGCCTCTCTGCCACAAGGGCCTGGAGCTCGCTAACTCTTCGGGCAGAAGTGAGTGCAACGAGGAACACCACCTTTCAGGAGAGATAGAGGAGATGACACGCAGCCATCGGTTCGAAGGCGGTAGGGTGAGCTGCCACAACACTACATTGAGATCCCATTCGGCCGCCGGAGGGTGGTCCAGGGGCTTAGACAGGAGTAGGCCCTTAAGGAACCGGAGCACCGTTGGGTGCACCGAGAGGGGCTTTCCGTTCACCAGATGGTGATTTTCCGCAAGGGCACTGAGATGTACCCTGATGGAGTTGGACTTGAGCCCCGAGTCGGAGAGGTGGAGAAGGTACTGCAACACCATAACCACCGGGAAGGAAAAGGGGTCGGCCCCCCAAGCCGCACACCAGAGCGCAAACCTGCGTCACTTAAAGGTGTAAGCCCATCTGGTAGGCAATCTGCGCAAAGCTAGCAGAACATCCTCCACTTCCCTCGGAAGTAGGAGTGGAGCTAGTGAGATCCTCTCAGCAGCCACGCTGTCAGCAAAAGGGAGCTGGCGTTGGGGTGCAGGAGAGCACCCCCCTCCTGGGAGAGAAGCGGATGGGGGTCTCCACCGCGAACTGCAGGAGGAATGGGAACCACGGTTGCCGAGGCCACTGTGGGGCTATCAGAATGACAAGCTCTGTCGCAAAGAATCTTGAACAGGGTCTTGGCAATCAGAGGCGTCGGGGGAAACGTATACAGAAGACCCACCGACCATGAGATTAGAAAGGCATTGGCAGCCACCCTGGCAGGATGTGGCTGCCAGGAACAGAAGCGGGGCAACTGCTGGTTGTCCGGGCTGGCGAATAGGTTCATCACTGGCTCCCCTCAAATCTGGAAGAGCCCGCAGGCCACCTTTGGATCCAGCTGCCACTCATGCAGCTGGAACAGTCTGCTGTGTCTGTCGGCCAACCAATTGCCCTGGCCCAGCGGGTACAGTGTCCTGAGGAGAATGTCTTGTTAGGCTACGAATGAGCACAAAGTCCAGAGCCTCCCGACAGAGGACGTGGCACCACATGCCCCCTTGTTTGTTCACGTAGAACATGGCAACCTGGTTGTCCTTCTGGACCAGGCCAGATCTGTGACTCAGGGGTCACCGGAACGCCTGTAGGGCAAGGTGGATTGCACGCAGTTCCAACAGATTGATCTGTTGAGCACATTCGTCTGGGGACCAGATGTCCTGGGTGCGGTACCCCTGGCAGTGGGCTCCCCAGCCCAGCAGGGAGGCATCTCTAGTGAGGACCCTCAAGTGATAAGGAGCCCAAAAAGGCATCCCCACTTGCAAGTGGTGGGGCGACTGCTACTAGTTCAGGGACTGCGCCAGGCGCCTGGTGACCGACTCTGTCCTGTTGATGCCCCGTTGCCTGGGACCACTGGTCCCTGAGGCACCACTGCACAATACACAAAAGTGTAGGCGGGCATCTGGCATGACATGAACCGTGGAGGCCATTTACCCGAGGAGGCGCAACAGGTGTCTTGCTGGCACCGAGGGACGGCGCTGTACATTTCTGGTCAGTGCCATAAGCCAGCTGACCCTGTCTGCAGGTAGTAAGGCCTTGGCTGGAAGGGTATTGACCCTTGCCCCAATAAATTCCAGCTCTTGAGCCGGGCACAAGCTGGACTTGGGATAATTGATAACGAAACCCAAGTGCTGAAGGACCTTAATAGTACGTGCCATGGCCTGCTGCACCTCGGGGGCCGTGGTGCCCCTGATGAGCCAGTCATTGAGATAGGGGAAGACAAAGGTCCCTTGAAGCCTGAGAAAGGTGACGACCACCGCTAGGCACTTCGTGAATACCCTGGGGGCCGAGGCAAAGCGTAGGTATTGCCTGTGGTTTGGTTGGATTAGGATGTGTGTATAAGCATCCTTTAGATCTAAAGAGCATAGCCAGTCTCCCTGGCAGAGGTAAGGCAGCAATGTTCCAAGGGAGAGCATCTTGAACTTCTCCCGCACCAGAAATCTGTTGAGGTTGCGCAGGTCAAGGATGGCCCTTAGGTCCCCTGTCCCCTTTGCCACGAGAAAATACCTGGAGTAGAACCCCTTGCCCTTGAGAGTGGGGCACTGGTTCCACCGCTCGGTCCTCAAGAAGGCCTGTCAATTCCTTCAACAGAAGGTCCCGGTGAAGGGGAGGCCAAAAAGGCTCTCAGGGGAAATAATGCGGAGGTATTTCGGCTAGGCGGAGGACGTAACCCTCCTTGACCACCTACAATGCCCATGCATCGGTGGTGATATCTCCCCACCTGTGGGCATACAGGGAGAGCCGACCTCCTGTGGGCAGCCCAGCCCTGCTTGGGAGAGGGGCCATGCTGCAGGAGTCAAAAGCTTCCCCCGGGCTGAGCCGGGGTCGAAGCCTGGGGCTTGGGAACCTTCCGCTTACGCAGACCACATCCTTGCCTCTTGGCCTGTTGCCCCTGCTGGGGAGGCCTGATAAGGGGGGTAACTTCAGCAAGCAGTGGACTTCCTCGGGTAAAAGGGCTTTTTCCCCGAGCCCTTCTTTCGGGAAGGGGCCGAGGTCTTCTTAGAGAGCCTAGTCCTCATCATGAATTTTGTCTCCAGTTCGGCGGCCTTTTCTGTCATGGGTTTGCAGAATAGGTTCTCCCCATGGCATGGGACATCAACCAACTTGTCTGTAGTCAGCCTTGGCGGTGTGCACCGATGCCCGCCGCCTCGAACCCGTCGTATGCTGCTCGAGAAATTTGGAGCATTCACCGATGGCTCTGGATAAGCCCTTGAAGCGCTGTAATGACTCCTCAGAGACCAGCTGAGAATCTGGCGATCTCCTTTGCCAGGTCTCTCAGGTACATGCCAATGTACAGCTGCTAGGCTTGGATCCGGCAATTCAGCATCGTGCCCTACAATTTCTGTCGAGGGCGTCCAATGTGCAGGTCTCCCTGCCGGGTGGCACTGAGGAATGCATCTGACTTTTTAGTTGACGCATGGCCAATTCCACGACCATGGAATTATGCGGCAGTTGTGACTTTTGAAAACTGGGGCTTCGGCGGACCCAACACATCGAGACCAGCCGCTTGCTGATCACCTGTGTCTACGCCGGTGTCTCCCACATGCTGAGCATGAGGCGTTCCAGGATAGGTGGAATGGGCACTGTTAGGCTTTCCCGAGGGGGGGCCTCATAGTGAAGGATCTCAAGTTTATCTGCTCGAGGATCCTCCTCAGACTCTGTTGGGAAAGCCAAGTCTTTGGACATATCTCGAACAAAGTCCCAAAAAGCCATGTCCTCCTGAGATCTTCTCTGAGGCTCCGATAGTGGAGAATCGGACGGAACATCTTGGTGAAGGCGAGTGTCTAGAGACACCTCGTCTTCAGACTCCCAGACGGAGGCATCCGAGGAAGATAAGTGGCATTTTCAGGCCCCGTGGGGTCAGGCCGCTCTAGTGCTCGTTGGCTTCCCGGTGACTATCTCCATCCCGAGGAACAGGAGACTGAGCAGGACCTCGGCCAAGGATCTACTCGGGCCTGTAGTGCTTTGAGGATCGGCTTGGCCTCCCGGGTCGACTTCATCATCAAACCTCCAGAGGTCTGGGCAGAGGAACAAGACGTGCCAGATACTAGCGCCCGCTGCTGCTTCAGGAAGGCAGTGATCCTGCATTCCAAGGACACCATCCTGGATATGAGTTCTGGAGGTTCCGCAGCATCCAGCTCGGACACCAATGTACTCTGGCCTGGAGCCGGTTCCCCCAGAGTGGAGTCCTCGACTAGGATAGGATGTGCTTGCCAGGGTCGGTCTGTGGCTGGATCCTTCCGGGAAAGCTTGATCGGGTGCTTCTTCCCTGATGCCCTGGGCTGGTGCTCGAGGCTCTCTGACTGGCCCCGCGAGGGACCTAGCCGTTCTGAACCATCCAAAGATGCAGCCGTCTAGGATTTTCTCCTTTTTGGTTCCCTCAAGGGGGACCCCCTCTCTGAGGTCCCCCGATGGCACTCGGGTTTGGAGCGTTCCTCCCAAGGCATGGAGGCCTCAGACGAGGCCCTGGCTTTCGGAGGCATGGGGCAATCAGGGAAAACGTTTCCATGCTGCTGCTGGCAGCTTCTCAAGGCCTTAGAGGACATCAGTTTGCAAAGGCCACAAAAACAGCCAGGTCGTGGTCCAGGCCGAGACACCGGAGACAGGAGTCGTGCATATCAGTGAGGGACCCAAAAAGAAAAAAGTAGAAGAGAAAAAAAAAAAAAAAAAAAAAGAGGGCCAACCCGATACCGGGGTACCAGGGACAGGCGGGAAGGGTACCGGTGCTAGCTGGAAAGAAAAAAAAACAGCCAAAAAGGCAAGAAAATCACTTTTTCCGGGACAGAAAACGGACTACGTCTGAAGGTCTCCGTGGAAAAAAGAAGATGAGCAAGACGGCTCCTTTGGGCAGGAAATGGACCATGCATGCGTGGTGGCAACTCCCAAAGGCTTTCTTCGAAAGCTAGGGATTTGCTCCGCACAGGCTCCATCAGCGCCGACGTAACCCATATGTGAGGACTGACTTCCTGCTTGTTCCAAGAGAATCCACAGTTCTACCTTTTAACTTTCAAAACGGAGACTATGATAAAATGAGGAAGACGAAATTAGACTTAACTGCTAATTGTTGTTCCTTGAGGAACTCCAATCCAGTTCCGAACCTCTGGGTAGTGCACCTCTTTCAGCAGTTTGGAGACTGAGCATGTCATCTTTTAATGGCAGTAGTACTAATAGAGCAGGCACCACCCCTTCTCTTCAGTAACCTACTGAAAAAGCAGACTCACAGGAGCAACAAATAAGTAGCTAAGAAAATGTAACACCAAATACTCTCATCCTAAACCTATAAATAAATTCCCCGCTGACCTGGAGAAGAGGATTCCCCTACCTCCACCTCCCAGGATAAGGGAACTTACTGTGACCCCACTGGGCCCCGAGATCAAGCACCGCACACAAGATAGACCATCCCCACGCCACGCCGCAGAACTGTAATCCGTAATCCACCCATTTGGCAGTTGTCAGGGATACAGGACTGGACTGGAGTTCCACAAGGAACAATTAAGAGGCAAGTCTAATTTTGTCTTCCTTATCATTCCTCCAGTCCAGTCCCGAACCTCTGGGATGTAATGGAGCAGTTAAGAATTTTGGGAGGGACCTGCCGATCTGGCCCATAGCACCACCGACCCGAAGCAGGCATCCCTAGTAGCCTGAACGTCTAGGCGATAATGCTTCACGAACGTATGAGGGGACGACCAAATAGCCGTCCTGCAAATTTCCACTGGCGGAACCAAGCTGTATTCTGCCCACGAAGTTGCTTGTGCTCTTAGAATGTGCCTGCAATCCTGCTGGCACTTGTTTATCCCTGAGCAGATATGCCGACGAGATCCTCTGATCCATCTGGAAATTGACGCTTTGGCTGCCACTTCCCCTTTGCGGGGACCACCAAAAAGGACAAAAAGACAATCTGACTTACAGAACCATCTGAGTAGTTTTTAGATAATGCCGTAACACGCGCCGCATGTCCAGATATTGCAGAGGCTGGCCGGCACCAGACCCCTTTGCACCTGACAGAATCGGCAGGGATACAGACCGATTCACATGAAAAGTTGAAACCACTTTCCCTAGAGAAGGAAAGAAATAGCACCTAGCTCAACAAGGCTTGGAGCTCCAAAATCCTGCATGCCAATCAGATCGTCACCAGGAACAATGTCTTAAGGGTCAAATCCTTTAACAATGCCCGAGCCAAGGGCTTGCCAGATGGCACTGACAGCACCAAATTGAAATCCCACGACGGAACCCCCACTCACCGAGAAGGGCGCAGGTAGAGAACTGCTCACAGAAAATGTGCAATATCGGGATGCATGCCCAACGTTACCCCCTGAACCTTTCCGCAATAACAGGCAATTGCCGCCAGTAGAACTTTCAAGGAACTCGCGGCCAGGCCCTTGTCGAAGCTGTCCTGTAAGATCGTCAAGGTGATGGGCACCAAGATCGTAGTTGGCCTTACCTGCTGGTCTGCACACCAAGCCTCACAGGCACCAGACCTGAATATAGGCTAAGGAAGTAGACCTCCTCCTTGCCTTCACAGTGTCACAATTACCAGCCCCGAATAACTTTTCTTCTTCAGTCTCGCCCTTTCAAGAGCCAGGCCATAAACAAGAATCGATCCACCTGAGGCATGAGCACCGGCCCCTGCGACAAGAGATCTGCCCTTGCCGGAAGTCACCACAGGCGATCCGCCAGACTCCTCACCAGATTGCATACCATGGATATCGTGGCCAGTCCAGGGCAATGAGAATCAACATCCCCCAGTGTGCCTCAAATCCTTTGAACTACCCTGCCTATGAAAGGCCAGAGTGGAAATACATAGAGGAGCCCCTCTATCAGCCACCACTGCAACAAAGCGTCCAAGCCTTCCGACATTCTTTCCCTTTTCCTGCCTAAAAGCAACTCGCCTTAGCGCTCTCGAACTTCGCCATCAGATCCGTAAGTGGTGCACACCAGCGAAGCACGAGCAAGTCAAACACCTCCTGATTGAGCACCCAATCTCCGGGGTCTACTCTCGCATGTGATTCAGGTAGTGTGCAGTGACATTGTCGACTCCCGCTACATGTGCTGCCGACAACGCTTGGGAGGTGACCTTCCGCCCAGGACATCAGGACCTCAGCCTCCATCTCCAAGGCTGCACTGTCTGTGCTGCCCTGTTTGTTGATGTAGGCTACCGTGGTTGCATTGTCTGACAGAACCTGTACTGCCACACCTTGCAACCTAGCCTCGAAGCTCTACAGCGCTAAGGTCACAGCATGCATCTCCAGCCTGTTGAGCGACCAGCAAGCCTCCTGTGGGCTACACTACCCCTATGCAAACTGTCCCTTGCAATAAGCCCCGCCAGCTGGAGTGACTCGCATCCATCACCAACGGGATTCAGGCTGGCGTCTCAAGCGGCATCCCTCTTTTCAGATTCTCCCCCCGTCAGCCACCACCTGAGGGCCTTCTTGACTGGTGCGACCAACGCTGGAACAGCGCCCTTTGGAGAGGCCGCATATGCACTCTTGCCTATGGTACCAGCTCCAGAGTGGCTGCCATGGTGTCCAGGAGCTGAAGGTAATGTCAGGCCATGGGCTCTAACCTCCTGAGGAGCTCCTACACCAAGCATCGAAGATCCCGCGCTTGCTGCTCCAGCAGGAAGACTCTCCCCACCTGAGTGTCAAAGCTTGCCCCCAAGTACTCCAGAACTTGAGACGGGCACAACGCTTTTGGCAACGTTGACCACCCAACCCAGACTCTGAAGGAATTGCACCACCCAGGCTGTTGTACGTTAGTTTTCCTCTCTGGACTTTGCCCGAATGAGCCAATCGTTGAGGTACAGATGCACTAGTACACCTTCTCTGCATAACGCTGCTGCTGCCACCACCATGACTTTGATGAAGGTGCGTGAAGCCGTCGCAAGCCCAAAGGGCAGAGCCCTGAACTGAAAATGCCCCATGGGCACCGCAAACCTGAGGAACTGCTGATGTTCCAGCCATGTGGGAATGTGCAGGTATGCCTCCGTTAGGTCAAAGGACGTCAGAACTCCCCATTGCGGACTGTCACTATGATGGACCACAAGGTCTCCATGCGAAAGTGTGACACTTGCAGACACCGGTTTGCACATTTGAGGTCGAGAATTGGGCAGAAGGTCCCATCTTTCTTTGGTACTACAAAATAAATGGAGTACCAACCGCAGCCAAACTGGTCCAGAGGAACAAAGTTTCTCATACTGCTGTCTTCTTGGCCCACGCCTTGCATGGAGACTGCATGAAAAACTCAAGGGCATATCCCTCCTAAATTACTTAATACCTACTGATTGGAGGTGATCTGGATCCAGGCGGAGTAGAAGTCCTGCAGTCGGCCTCCCACTAGCTGTACCTCCACCTGGGCCCCCCCTCGCTTCACTGGGACTTCTTAGGCCTGGCAGACTGGGAGGCTGTAAATCCACACCCCGCTCCCCGAAAGCCTCGAAACGCCTGTGACTTAACGGGAAATCGTCCTCTCTGGAAAGGAGCTAGGAATGTAGTCTGAAAACATCAGAATTCAAGCTGCTGATCCCAGAAGGTTGAGGATACGCGGCTCATCTTTTGCTTGTCCTCCAGTAATCGCCCGCCCTTAGACTCTCCCAAGTCTTTGACCAACTTTTCCAGGTCCTCTCCGAACAGCAGCTTGCCCCGGAAGGGCAGCTTACTGAGTTGGGCCTTGGAAGAACTATCTGCCACCCAATTATGGAATTACAGAGCCACAGATAACGGCGGGCCACAACTACTGAGGCCATATTATTCGAAAGTCCTCTAATGAGATCATAATGAATATCTGCTAGGTAAGCCACCCCGGATTCCAACCGGGCTGCTTCTTCCTCCCCCTGATCAGTGTTCCCCTGCTGCTGTACTCGCTGGGACCAGCGGATGCAGGCCCGTGCCACCCAAGCTCCACAGATAGAGGCTTGGAGGGAAAGGGCATTGACATCAAAGGCCTGTTTTAACAGAGCATCCAACTTCCTATCCTGCACATCTTTCAGCACTGCCACACCTTCCACGGGGATCGTCATCTTAGTGACAGCCAAGACTACCGCATCCAGCTTCGGAGACTGAAAAAGCTCCCATCCTGATCTGCCAATGGATAGAGGCACGCCATAAGTCTAGTCCCCCGAAGGTCCGTCTCCAGCAGATCCCACTCATCCTGGATCATCTGCCGTGCCCATCCTATGAATAGGAAAGACAGACTGCGTTGTCCACACTGCTCGCAGAAGAGGATCCTCTAGAGTATCCTCCTCCGCTGCAGGCCCCACAGGCATATTAAGTGCCTTCAACGATTCCATAAGCGCCGGCAACTCCTCCCTACAGAAGACGCCGACTATCTTGGCCTGGTCTCCCTGTTCCGGGAACTTTCCTTCATTGAGCTTGTCGTCCATATCCATCTCCGTATCCAGGTCTTCCCCCTCAAGACCCTCCAACACCGGAGAGTGCCCCTGCCCATCCTCTGCAAGCTTGGGGCGCTTAGCCAGCAGGATCCCTGGCTCCTCACCAAGCCCTTCCGGCCTCTTCTCCCTTCGAGCTAAGGACACAGGCTCTCTTGTTGCCCCCTGCTGGCCCGAGCAGAATGCCTGGTGGAGCAGGAGCACAAACTCTGGTGAAAAAATCCCCGGGACACCCTCCTCCGCCAGATCTTGGGAAGAAGATGGCCCATGAAGGGCCAGGACCGAAGGAGAAGGCTCTTGGGAAACAAGCAGGTCCCCTCCGGCCACCTACCTGTCCAGAAGCAGGGCCCTCAGCCCTCCCTTTTCAGACTTATCCTGGAGGGATTGCTCCATTGCGGTAGCCTCCTGGGCACACCCCCTACAGACATCTGCCTCCAATACGGTACCCCGCCTGGTTCCATAATCCAGATACTGAGGTCTAGCAGGCATATCTGCAATCTAAAGACCAGTGTTTAAGCTCTGGAACCAGCTCCCTCCAGATAGTAAAGGCTGACAGCGCAGAAAACAAATGGGAAAGCAGTGCTCTCCACACCGAGCAGGGCAAGAAACGTTCTCCTCTCTCCACCCTGCCCTTTGTTTGTTTTTTCTGTAAGAACACTCAAAAACAAAAGCCCTCCTCGGAGAGTGAGGTGGGATGGGGGGGGGGGGAGAGAGAGAGACCCAAAACCAAAGGAAATAGTGAAACGCTTGGCCCTGTATAGCCGCCAGCCTCACCAGGCAGCTGACAGCTTGCGCGGGAAAATCCTGCACTGATCAAGCCTTCGGCAGGAAGACAGGCTACAAAAACGATGTCCCTCTGAACTGCTCTTCAGCCGTGGCATGATATTTCTCTGGTGTATTCCGCCCACGCGATGCCCTGGCAGCTTACCGCACCAGAGAACCAGCTCCCGACTGTAGTAGACTCCCATGTTGTGCTCGTGTGCCTTGCCTTGTAGCGCTCAGCCGGAACTGAAGTCTTTGGCACAGCGGGACCTCCGGGGGAGTAGAACTGCTGCTGGTATGAATCAAACTGAGCTGCCAGCTCCTCACCCCACTGTGAGTTCAGGAGCCACAGGATCCCCCAATCAGGCCACCTCTTGCTCACCATCCTGCCAACCCGAATCAAAAGAGGGGGGGGGGGGGAGAAACCTCCCCCAACCAGGTCTTTTTTTTTACTTTCTAAAGAAAGCAAAGTGCTGTCAGCAGAGGCTTAAATAGGTAGATCAAAACCCCAAACAATAACACCAAAAAAAGGTTCCTTAGTTGTCCTCAGCAAGACCAGCCCTCTGGCTCACCACCTCCAGCTGCTTGGAGACTTGCTGGAGAGAAGGGGCAGTGCCTGCTCTATTAGTACTACTGTCATCAAAAGATGACATGCTCAGTCTCCAAGCTGCTGGAAGAGGTGCACTACCCAGAGGTTTGGGACTGGACCAGAGGGACGATAAGGAAAATAGTTAACAAAAAAACTAAAAGGAGCAGTTGCAAAGGTTAAAGATCTACATCAAGCATGGGTGTTTAAAAATACTATCTTGGAAGCCCAGAACAGCTGTATTCCATGCTTTAAGAAAAGTGGAAGGCAATCCAAAAAACTGCCAGCATGGTTTAATAGTGAAGTCAGAGAAGCTGTTGCCAAAAAAAAACATATTTCAGAAAATGGAAAAAGGAGCCAAATGACGAAAACTGGAAACAAAACACTGGCAAGTTAGTTGCAAGACATTGATAAGGCAGGCAAAGAGGAAATTGAGAAGCTTGCTGTGGAACCAAAAATGCATAATAAAGACTTTCAAGTACATTTGTAACAAAAAAACTAAGAGTCAGTTGGATCATTAGATGATAGAGGGGTAAAAGGGGCACTAAGAGGGGACAAGGCCATAGCAGAGACTGAATGAATTCTGCACTTCAATCTTTACCGAGGAAGATGTAAGGATGTTACCCATGACTGAAATGGTATTTAAAGGCGATGCCGCAGAAGAATTGAAAGAAAGCATAGTTACTCATCTGTAACAGGTGTTCTCCAGAGACAGCAGGAATCAGTCCTCACATATGGGTGACGTCGGCGCCAACGGAGCCCTCGTTCAAAGCAAATCCCCAGCTTTCAAAGAAAGTTTTTGGGAATTGCATCACGCATGCGCGGTCCCCTTCCCGCCCAAGGGTGCCATCTTGCTCAGTCAAATGACATCCAAAAAGCAAAAGGTCACTTACAGAGTGAAAACACTTGTCAAAACCAAAAAATCACCCCAATCGTACCAAAAAGAAAAGGTAAGGAATGTCCAAAACACTTAAATATAACAAAAATGGAGACGGAGGGAAGGTCTCAGAACAGTGGGCATCAGCTCAAAGACTGAGGAAAACCTCTCTGTAAGCCCCGTTACATCAAGGACCGACCCAACCACCTCACCGTTAATTCTATTAAACACAGCTTCATGGCAAGTTGTATTAAACACAGCTACACAATAGGGAACTCATATCAAAAAGTGAGATTCAGCTTATCAAAAATCTATAAAGATGACTTCTCTTAATCGTGATGATCCCATCTCATTTTGGTAATAATCCCAACGCCGTACTCTCTGGCACCAAATACGCGTTTCGCAATCAATGCTTCTTCAAAGCGAAAGCTGAACACACGCTGTGATTAGACAAATGAACCTTCCACACTGGTGATCCAAACGCCACCATGCCTGCCATAAAAACAAAAACACCACACAAAAACGTACTCTTCACAAAATATCCAATACTACACCCTAACTCAACCTAACTATAAATGTAAGAACATTATCGCTTAACACATCAAGGTCAAACAAATGAAATCTTCAAACGCCACCGCGCTACTCACAAAAAATGTCACGCATGCGATCTACTCCAAACCATTCACTTATTTGCAGCAACCCAAAACTTCACCTCCACCCAAGATCCTAAAGACATGCCCCACCCCCCCAGTCAATCTGGGCATTTAAACCACCTGGCGCAACAGTCCCCAGGCGGAAGATCCAACGCTGTTCGCTAAAGAGCAATGATTGCTCACGCAAACGACCAAATCCTCTTTCAACTAACTCAATATAAAAGCACCTCATATCTTCATTTATCTTTCCGAAAAAATGTCTTGGGTATTTTATGAAGAGTACGTTTTTATGTGTGTTGGTTTTGTTTTATGGCAGGCATGGTGGCGTTTGGATCACCAGTGTGGAAGGTTCATTTGTCTAATCACAGCGTGTTTTCAGCTTTCCCTTTGAAGCAGCATTGATTGCGAAACGTGTATTCGGTGCCGGAGAGTATGGCGTTGGGATTACCACCAAAATGAGATGGGATCATCATGATTAAGAGAAGTCATCTTTATAGATTTTTGATAAGCTGAATCTCACTTTTTGATATGAGTTCCCTATTGTGCAGCTGTGTTTAATACAACTTGTCATGAAGCTGTGTTTAATAGAATTAACGGTGAGGTAGTTGGGTCGGTCCTTGATGTAACAGGGCTTACAGAGTGAGGTTTTCCTCAGTCTTTGAGCTGATGCCCGCTGTTCTGAGACCTTCCCTCCGTCTCCATTTTTGTTATATTTAAGTGTTTTGGACATCCCTTACCTTTTTTCCTTTTGGTACGATTGGAGTGATTTTTCAGTCAAATGGCTTAGCTAAAAAGATGGCAAAAAGAACAAAATATAATAAGACTGCAACTCCAAGGGGAGGAGGGAGGGTCGTGAGGACCGATTCCTGCTGTCCCCGGAGAACACCTGTTACAGGTGAGTAACTATGCTTTCTCCGGGAAAAAGCAGGAAGTCAGTCCTCACATACGGGACTCCCAAGCTATAGGCTACCGAGAACACACAGCTGAAAAATAGGCTTCCTCTACGAGAGCTGCAAGCAGCCACAATAAGCACTGACAGAGTAGCACTCTGGTAGCCTGACACAGAAGGGTCGGAGGGCAGGAGCTGCCTAGACCTCGAAAAGGTACAGAGTAGAGCCTGGCCGAAAGCACTGTCCCATCTGGACTCCCTATCCAGGTAGAAAAGGGTAGCGAAAGTCTGACCCGAAGACCAGGTGGTGGCCAAGCAGTTGTCTGCCAGCAGAACAGAGCGGAAGTGAGTCACTGATGCCGCCATGGCCCTGACCCGGTGGGCCATAACACGACCCTCCCACAGAAGCTCAGCTGCCCTGTATTCCCAGGCGATACAATCCGCTACCCAGGTGAACAGCATACGCTTGGAAACGGCCATCCCCAGCTTACTGGGGTCATAGGATACAAAGAGCTGAGAAGCCCTCCTATGGACTTGCGTACACTGAATATAGAAGGCCAACGCCCTCTTACAGTCCAGGGTATGCAGAACTGCCTCTGCCCGACTGGCATGCAGCCTGGGAAAGAAGGTAGGCAGTACCACCTCCTGGTTGAGGTGGAACGAAGAGACTACTTTCGGAAGGAACTTGAGGTGCGTGCATAGCACCACCCGGTTCCTATAGAACCTTGTATAAGGCTTGTCAGACACAAAGGCCTGCAGCTCACTCACACGCCAAGCTGACATGAGTGCCACCAAGAAAACTAGCTTCTAAGAAAGGTAGCGTAGATGGCAAGTTGCCATTGGTTCAAAAGGAGGCCGAGTAAGCTACCCTAACACCACATTCAAATCCCATTCGGTCGCCAGAGGGCAGACCAGAGGCTTCAGCAAAAGCAGGCCTCATGAACCTAGAAACCAGGGGATGTGCAGAGAGAGGCTTTCCCTCCACCAGGAAGTGGTTTCCTGCAAGGGCACTGAGGAACTCTGATGGAATTGGACTTGAGGCCCAAATCCAAAAGGTGGAGAAGGTACTGTAAGACCACTGCAACCTGGCAGGAGAAGGGATTTAGAGTCTGCTCTTCGCACCAAGCTACAAACCTGCGCCACTTGAAGGCATAGGTCCGTCTAGTTGAAAGCCTCCTTGAGGCCTGCAAGACCTCCTCTACATCTTTTGGAAGGAGGAGTGGAGCAAGCACTACCCTTTCAGCAGCCATGCCATTAGGTTGAGGGAGCTGAGACTGAGGTGCAGGAGAGTGCCCCCCTCCTGGGACAGGAGGTGTGGAGGAATCCCAAGGGGATGGGGGCCTCCACCGCTAGCAGAAGCGGAAACCAGGGTTGTCTTGGCCACCTGGGGGCTACCAGGATGACCGAGGCCTTGTCCTGGAGGATCTTGAATAGAGTCTTGGCCACCAAAGGCGTTGGGGAAAACGCATACAGGAGGCCCACAGACCATGATATGAGAAATGCGTCAGCAGCCACTCTGTCGGGTATGGCTGACTGGAGCAGAACCAGGGCAACTGCTGATTGACTGGACTCGCAAACAAGTCCATTGTTGCTTGTCCCCAGGTCTGAAAAAGCCAATGGACTACACCCTTGTCCAACTGCCACTTGTGGGGCTGGAGAATCCTGCTTAGCCTGTCAGCTAAACAGTTGTCCTGGCCCGGCAGGTAAACTGCTCGCAGATGAATGCCATGCCAGACTGCAAAGGAGCACAGATCCAGAATTTCCTGACACAGTAGAAGGGACCCCGTGCCGCCCTGTTTGTTCAAGTAGAACATGGTTACTTGGCTGTTTGTCTGTACCAAGACAGGCTCATGAGCCAAGGTTCGCCAGAACACACCCAGAGCTAGGCGTATGGCACAGAGCTCCAAGAAATGGATTTGGGGTGCTCTCTCGTTTGGAGACCACACATCCTGAGTACAGATCCCTTGGCTATGGGCTCCCCAGCCCACCAGAGATGCATCTGTGGTCAGGATCCTCGTGTGCCGAAGATCCTGGAAATAGGTCAAAACCCAACCACAGAACCAAGACCTTCAATTTATTTACATATAATTTTTTGTCGGAGCTGACCGGAGGAAGGTCGGATAAAGAGCCGACCCACACCAAGCGGGCAACCACTTTTTATTATTATATTAAGGTTCTTCACCATACGTAAAAGTATTCAAAAATTCCAGAAAAATAAGCTGAAAACTTATCTGAGATTGAAACGCTGGTTTTGGAAAGATCTCAACACGACGCGCGCGTTTCGGGCATTAGCACCCTGTATCAAGTGTAAAATCCAAAATTCACAGATTCAGCATTCATCCAAAGTAACGCTGTCATTGCTGCAATGACAGCGTTACTTTGGATGAATGCTGAATCTGTGAATTTTGGATTTTACACTTGATACAGGGTGCTAATGCCCGAAACGCGCGCGTCGTGTTGAGATCTTTCCAAAACCAGCGTTTCAATCTCAGATAAGTTTTCAGCTTATTTTTCTGGAATTTTTGAATACTTTTACGTATGGTGAAGAACCTTAATATAATAATAAAAAGTGGTTGCCCGCTTGGTGTGGGTCGGCTCTTTATCCGACCTTCCTCCGGTCAGCTCCGACAAAAAATTATATGTAAATAAATTGAAGGTCTTGGTTCTGTGGTTGGGTTTTGACCTATTTGCTAATTAGCCCTTACCTGCAGGTTTTTGCTATTGAAGATCCTGGAAAGGCATTCCCGCTTCCAAGTGGGATGGGTGAAGTCACCAGTCCAAGGACTGTACCAGTCGTCTGCATACTGTGACTTTGTCTCAGAGGTTGCCTGTGGCTTGTGTCCACTGGTCTCTGAGGCACCACTGAGCCGTTCTCATGTGGAGGTGGGCATCTGGTGTCACATGGACCATGGAGGCCATGTGCCCGAGGTGCAGAAAGTGCCTTGCTGACACCTGGGATCTGCGACTCACCTGGCGTGCCAGGGCCAGAAGCCTCTTTGCCCTGTCTGTTGGCAGGTAGGCCCTTGCCTGAAGGGTATTGAGTCCTGCCCCAATGAATTCTAGTTGCTGAGTGGGAACAAGGCTGGACTTGAGGTAAGTGATAAACCCCAGATGCTGGAGCACCTGGACTGTGTGGGATGTGGCCTGATGGATCTCTCTGTGTGACGTGGCTCTGATGAGCCAGTCGTCTAGGTAGGGGAAGACAAAGACCCCTTGAAGTCTGAGGTATGCAGCTACCACCACCAGGCATTTTGTGAATACCCTGGGGGCGGAGGCCAGGCCAAAGGGAAGTACCCTGTACTGGTAGTGGATTGCCTCCCACCACAAAGCGCAGATATTGCCTATGGTCTGGGTGTACTAGGATGTGTACACATGCTTTAAATCTAAGGAGCACAGGCAGTCTCCCTGGCGGAGGTAAGGCAGCAATATTCCAAGTGAGAGCATCTTGAACTTCTCCCTTACCAGGAATTTGTTTAAGTTGCACAGGTCGAGGATGGGTCTCAGGCCTCCTGTCCTTTTTGATACCAGAAAGTACCTGGAATAGAAACCCTTGCCCTGTAGGTGATGGGGCACCGGTTCTGCAGCCTGATCCTTGAGAAGACCTGCTATCTCCTTCAGAAGGTGGTCCCGGTGAAAGGGAGACCTGAGGGGCTCTCCTGGAAAATAAGGAGAAGGAACCTGGGTCAAATGGAGGAGACAGCCCTGATGGATTATCTGTTGGACCCAGGCATCGGTGGTAATGGCTGTCCATCTGTGGGCAGACAGGTCAAGCCTTCCTCCTGTGCACTGCCCATCTCCTGTGGTGAGAGGAGCCATGCTTTGAGAGTCAAAAGACACTCCCAGGCTGGGCTGGAGCCGGTGCCTGGGGTTTGGGGGCTTTCTGCTTACAAGGGCCATGCCCCTGTCCCTTGGCCTGCTGTCCCTGTTGGGGAGCCGGGGAGGCCTGAAAAGGGGGTAGCTTCGGTAAGCAGCACCCTTCCTTGGGTAAAAGGGCTTCTTACCCAAGCCCTTCTTTTTAGAAGGGGCAGAGGTCTTCTTTGAGAGCCGTGTCCTGGTCATGTACTCTGACTATCTCAGCAGCCTTGTCAGTCATGGGTTTGCCAAAGAGGTTCTCTCCCTGACATGGGAAATCGACCAACTTGTCCTGAACCCAATGCTGCATGCTTGGCAGCGGGCATCCGATGCCTGCCGCAGCTACCCGGGCTGCCGACTCGAATCCGTCATAGGCTGCTCGAGTCATGAACTTCGAGTGCTCACGGACACTGGTGGACAGGCTCTTGAAGCGCTGCAAGGGTCCCTCGGAGAGACCAGCCGAAAACCCGGCGAGTTCCTTAGCCAGGTCCCTCAGGTACATGCCCATGTACAGCTGGTAGGCCTGGATCCAACATGTCAGCATAGAACCCTGGAAGCACTTCTTGCTGAGGGTGTCCAAGTTGCGGGCCTCCCTTCCAGGAGGCACCTAGGAGTGTGTCTGATTCTTCAACCTGCGCATGGCCGATTCCACAACCATGGAGTTGTGCAGCAATTGTGCTTTTTGGAATCCCAAGCTCTTATGGACTCGACATCGACGTCGGTGTCTCCCACATGCAGAGCATCAGTCGTTCCAGGATCGGAGGCACAGGTACAGTAAGGGCCTCCCGAGGCGGAGAGTCATACTGGAGGATCTCAAGCTCTTTGGTTCGAGGATCCTCCTCGGACTCCGCAGGGAATGCCAAAGCCTTTGACATGTCGCTCACGAAGTCAAAGAACCTAGTGTCCTACAGGGGGGAACCTTCTCCGAGGCTCGGACACCGGGAAATCAGACGGGACGTCCCTGTGCCAACAGGTGTCCGGGGACTCTTCCTCCTTCGTCTCCCATCCCAATGCCTCCGAGAAGGAATCGAGGGGCTCCGGCATTGAGGGGCTCCAGCATTGAGGGGCCAAGCCTTGACCAGCCCGACGCCGTTGGAACCAGCAGCGACGACCTCGGCCCTTTGCAGGAGGCCGAGAGGGACCTCGGCCAAGGATCGATTCGAGTACCGGCTCTGCCTCCAGGGTCGACTTAGACATCGGTGGCCCGGTGGTTGGGGCAGAAGGACCAGTGAAACCGGCAATCAGTGTCCGCTGCTGCTCCATGAAGGCAGATATATTGCGCTCCAGA